>OZ018326.1:80721590-81321590 GCA_963969495.1 Ceratothoa steindachneri | reverse complement strand
TGACATAAACATAAATATTAAGTTATAAGATCATATATTTGGTTAATATAACAAAGTTAAATTGTGGTTATTTTGTATAAATTGTGATTATTTTGTTTTGGTGAGAAAGTGACTTTTGTTTACTTCGGGGCCATCTTGATTAGCAGGTTTTGAACTTGCGCGCACAAATTGGGGTCAAATTCTTGTTGTTTGTAAGTTTTTGTTTCTATTATTGTTTTTGTTTAAGTATGGCTGACTGTTTGGATGTAGAGAGTATGCCTTTTGAAAGTAGTGTGTATGTAGTGTGCGATGTCTGTGGTGTAGAGAGGAGAGTGAATGTGTCTGAGTGCCGTGTATGTGCTTTGACTGAGGAGGTGAGTCGATTACGTGCGGAATGCTTGAGACTGAACGATTTAGTGTCTGAAGTGAGAAGAGATGCAAGTGTACGTTTGAAGAGTCAGATTGGGACCAGGAGGGAGGAAGTTAGGCCTAGAACAGGGACTGGAGAGAAAGCAGTAAGTGAAGTAAGTGATGATGAGTGGTGGGTGAAAGTGAACAGAATAGATAAGTTAGGACAGGTTAGGTGTGTGAATGAGAGGGACATGGAACCTGTTAGGCTAACTAACAGATTTGATGCCCTGAGAGAGAAAGAATTTGAAAGAGATTTGTCTGGTGTGGCCGTGCCTGAAAGTAGAATAGGAGGTCGAATGAGTGAGAGCAGGAGGGAGGGTAATACTAGGCCTAGAGAGAATAGGAGAATGACTGAGGTGATTGTGATGGGTGACTCTCAGATTAGGTATTTAGATAGGAAGTTGAATGAAAGTAAATGGAAGGGAGTGAGAGTTTGTCTGCCGGGTGCTGGTGTAAATGATGTGTGTGAGAGGTATGATAGGTTGGTGTCTGGGTGTGAGAGGGAAGCAGTTGTGATTACACATGTCGGAGTAAACGATGTAAAGAAGGTGGGTACTTGTGAGTTACGACAGCGGTATAAAAGGCTGATTGAAAGGATGTGTGAAAGTAGAGTAAAAGGCGTTGTTTCAGGTGTGCTTCCCAGAATGGATGTGGGGATGGAATGGTTGTCTCGTGCAATGGGGTTGAATGAATATGTGAAAGGTTTGTGCGAGGAGTCAGGATTGGTATTTGTAGATGTTTGGAGTGGGTTTTATGGGAATAAGGGTTTGTATGCGATGGATGGACTCCATCTGAGCCGAGATGGGGTTGAGGTTTTGTGGCGGGAATTAGATAGTGTTATTAGGTCTTTAGAGGCGGGAAACTAGGTTTTGATAGTGGTCAGGGAAATTTAATGGCTCAAAGTGAGGCAGGGAAAGGAAGCAAACACAGATTTGTAGAAGGTAGGCAGGCTAATGGAAGTGCTTTAGGGTTAAACTATTTGAGTAGTGATAGTGGTCAGGGAAATACAAGAGTACAGGGTCGGGGAAAGAGAGAAAGGAGATGCAGAGGAGATAGGCCCTCAGGTGCTTCAGAAATAGGTGGGCTGAGTTGTCTTTACACAAATGCTCGTAGTCTTAGAAATAAGAAGGATGAATTATTTAGTTATATCATTCATGAAGATATAGATATAATATGTATAGTTGAATCATGGGTTAATGAAAATATATTTAATGATAATGTCAGTGAATTTGAACTAGAGGGTTATACTATGTACATTAGTCAAAGGAGAGATAGGACTGGTGGTGGGTTGATTATTTATATCAGAAATAGCATTTCTTCAAATCTAAATAACTCTATAAAGCAAGGAGAAGGTGAATCATTATGGATAGATATTAAGGTTGGTAAAAATAGGAAAATACACTTGGGAGCTTTTTATAGACCACCAGGACAGACTGATTGTATCGATGAGTTAATGATTAGGGAAATAAGTAAAGGATGCAAAGAAGATACAGTTATTCTTGGTGACTTTAATTTAACTTCTGTAGACTGGGAAAATATGATAGGAAGAGATAGAGCAAGTTGTAAGTTTATGGAGTGTTTTGAGGATAACTTTTTGATCCAATTTGTTAATAAGCCAACAAGGGGTGCCAATATATTAGATCTAATTCTTTCAAATGATGATCACTTAGTTCAAGGATTGAGTGTAGGGGAATCATTGGGAAACAGTGATCATCAGATGGTTCGGTTTAATTTGCAAATAGTTAAGGGTAGAACAACGACAAACTCCACGAAAATTCCAAATTTTTATAGGGGAGATTACGATAAATTACGCAGCATGCTAAATCAGATTAGGTGGGATATAGAATTCCATGGAAAGAATACTTATGAGATGTGGGATATTTTTAAGACTATATTAAACATGGTTCAGGAACAGTGTATTCCGATGAAGTCTATTAGGAAGAAATGTAGGAAACCATTATGGTGGAACCAAGAAATAGCTAATAAAGTTTCAGAGAAAAAAAGGGCATACCAGAGATTACAAAGTGAGAGTAGTTTAGATAATTTAAACCATTATAGGTCAACCAGAAATGAACTAAATAAGATTATTAAGAAGACCAAAAGGACAGCAGAAATTAATTTAGCTAAAAATAATAATAAAGATCCTAAAAAATTCTTTAGCTATTATAGAATCAATAATCAATCTAACAGTGATAAAATAGGGCCTATTAAATATGAAGGGGTTTTGAAAGAATCTGATGAGGAAATAGTAGAGGTCCTTAATGATCATTTTGCTTCAGTATTCACAGAAGAGAAACCAGTTAGATTAATTGATGATAATTCTAGGTCAAGGGAAGTAGTGATAAATTCTATTAATATAGACAGAGAAGAAATTAAAGGGCTTATAATTCAGTTAAATACTAGTAAGGCATCTGGCCCTGACAACATTCATTCTAGGATACTCAAAGAAGGTGTAGAAAGTATTGCAGTAGCTCTCGAGAAGATATTTATTAGATCACTAGAGTCTGGAGAAATACCAAATGATTGGAAATTGGCAAATGTAGTGCCAATTTTTAAAAAGGGAAGCAAAGAGGACCCAAATAACTTTAGACCAGTAAGCTTAACTTCTATAGTCTGTAAAATTCTTGAGAAGATGGTTAAGAAGGGAATTTCTGATCATCTAGAGAGTAGCAGGTTAATTAACATGCTCAGCATGGTTTTAGAAAGGGTAGATCGTGTTTAACTAATTTACTGGATTTTATGGATTATGTAACTAAAGAATTAGATAGGGGTGAGAAAGTTGATGTGATCTACTTAGATTTCAGCAAAGCTTTTGATAAGGTTCCACATAGAAGACTAGTTCATAAATTAAAGCTGCATGGGATATGTGGGAACGTTTTAAATTGGATAACTGAATGGCTGAAAAATAGGAAACAGAGAGTTGTACTGAATGGAGTGAGGTCAGAGTGGAGGAATGTTATTAGTGGCGTACCTCAGGGATCAGTTTTAGGCCCTTTATTATTTATAATCTATGTAAATGATCTTGGGCAAGGTGTAAATAGCAAAGTGTCAATTTTTGCTGATGACACTAAATTGGCAGCTGTAGTCAAAGAGGTTGAGGGTAGCTTTAAAGTGCAGGGTGACTTAGATAAGCTGTTAGCTTGGGCTCAGAAGTGGCAGATGACTTTTAACCTTAATAAATGCAAAGTTATTAACATGGGGAGAGATAATAGGGAATTTAGCTATGAGATGGATGGATATTGGCTTAATTCAGTTGAAGATGAGAAAGACTTAGGAGTGGTAGTAGATAGGTCACTGAAATTTTCAAAGCAGTGTATTGAGGCAAAAAATAGAGCAAATAGGGTGCTAGGTTACATTAAAAGAAATGTTAGCTACAAGAGTAAGGAGGTCATCCTTAAACTATACAACTCTTATGTCAGGCCACATTTAGAGTACTGTATACAGGCATGGTCACCACATTTTAGACATGATATAAACTTATTAGAGTCAGTACAAAGGAGGGCAACAAAAATAATACCATCCCTGAAGCACCTTCAATATGAAGATAGACTGAGGGTATTAAATATGTTTTCATTTGAAAGAAGGTGTGTGAGGGGAGATATGATTGAGCTTTTTAAAATCTTTTCTGGGATGGATAAATTAGATTTCAGCAAGTTATTTGAGTTAGAAGGTAGTAATAGAACTAGAGGCCACCACTTAAAGATTAAAAAACAGAGGTGCAGACTGGATGTTAGAAAATATTTTTTCACTAACAGAGTGGTGGATTATTGGAATAGTTTGCCACCTGAGACTGTAGACAGCCCAAACTTGAATGTTTTCAAGCGCAGATTGGATGATTATATGGGGATGGAGGGTTAATTTCTTACTTTTTGGTATGTGGAAATGTTTCTTGACTCATTCCTGTGGATGCAGTTTCTTATTATTGTATATTTTGGGGGATTTTGATTTTGTTTTTGACAGACTCCTATGGAGGCTTTAAATTATATATTGTAGATGCATGGTTGGACATTCCTATGGATTGTTAAATTGTATATTGTAGCTGCATGATCTGACAAAATCCTATGGATGCATTATATGGGTGGGATTTGATGGATACGGATGACCTTTGATAGGCCCTTGTGGCTTTTGTCATCCGTTAAATTATGTTATGTTATGTTATGTGTCCTGTCATGTTCACTAAGTATAAGAACCTTACCCAGATCCCCTTTATTATATCCTTTTACCCATTTGAAGAGTTCAATCAATTCCCCTCTGACTCTTCTCCTTTCCAATGTATGTAGATTTAGTTTTCTGAGCCTTTCACCATAAGGTAAGTTCCTTAGCCCACCAATCATCTTTGTCATCCTTCTCTGCACAGACTCAAGCAAATCAATATCCCTCCTATAATATGGTGACCAAAATTGTACTGCATAGTCTAGATGAGGCCTAACTAGCGCCAGATACAGTTTTAGAATGACTTCAGCACTCTTATTGCTTACACTCCTCCTAATGAATCCCAATATCCTATTAGCTTTATTCTTAGCATTTAGGCATTGCTTTCTAGGACGATGGTCTGAACTTACCAAAATACCCAAGTCCCTCTCACAATCGGTCCTCCCTAAAATTCTCCCATTTAATTTATAACTATTCAATGGATTATTTCTACCTATACTAAGTACACTACATTTGTCTATGTTAAACTTCATTTGCCATTTCTCGGCCCAATCGGACAGAATGGTCAATTCCTCTTGCATTACAACAGCATCAGAATCAGCCCTAATGGCCCTACCTAGCTTAGTATCATCAGCAAATTTACTCAGGTCACTACTTATACCTATGTCAAGATCATTAATATAAATTAAGAATAGCAAAGGACCCGAAACAGATCCTTGCGGAACTCCACTGCTAACACACCCCCACTCAGATTTAACTCCATCTATACTAACTCTTTGCTGTCTGTCACCAAGCCATGACTGAATCCACCTAAATATACTGCCATCGATCCTGTGTGCTTTAACTTTGCTCAGAAGCCGTAAGTGTGGCACTCGATCAAAAGCCTTACTAAAGTCCAAGTATAAAATATCATAGTTTTCATCATTATCTGCTGCTTCGTACACCTTACTATAAAAAGACAGCAAATTAGTGAGACAGGATTTACCCTTACTAAAGCCATGCTGTGATTCTTTTATCAACTTATGCTTATCCAAGTGATCTCTAATATTCCTTGCTATAATAGATTCCATTATTTTCCCTACCACTGATGTCAAACTTAATGGTCTGTAATTAGACATATTTGTTTTATCCCCTTTCTTAAATATAGGTATCACATTGGCTTTCTTCCATGCCACTGGCACAATGCCACTCTCCAATGATTTTCTAAAGATGCATGCTAGGGGCTCACTTAACACATCTTTACATTCTTTCAAAATTCTAGGAAAGAGCTCATCAGGACTGGGTGCTTTACTACTTTTGATTTTATCAATTTCCTTTGTCACTATCTCCTTTGTGATCAAGATATCCTTTAATTTCTCTTCATCATTACCCTGAAAGATCATTGACACCTCGGGTATATTTAGAGTATCCTCCTGTGTAAATACTGAGAGAAAAAAGTCATTTAGCATTCCAGCCATTGAGTCCCTATCACTCACTAATTCTCCATTGGAATCTATAAGTGGGCCTATTTTATCTCTAACCTTAGTTTTGTATAATTGATAAAAACTTTTAGGATCTTCCTTTGCCCTATTTGCCACTTTAATTTCATAATTTCTCCTTGCTACTCTAACTAACTTTTTAACATCTCTTGCTAGTTCATTATATCTCTGCCTTAAGTGATCCTCTCCATTTTTTATTTTCCTATAAATGCCCTTTTTATTCCAATATAATGCTTAATTTTATCTGTCATCCATTTTGGTTCATTATTTTTAGTCCTAATCTCCTTATATGGAATGTTAATCATCTGACCTGTAATTAATTGCTCAATTATTCTTTCATACTCCTCTTCAATTGTAATCTCTTCCTCCTGGTGATTATTGTCTCCACTAACTGATATCATTGAATCTATTCCTGAATTGATTTCATTGCCTGGTTTCTGTACAACTGCCTCCAGGTAAGTCCTTAGCCCATTATAATTTGCTCTTCTAAAGTCAGGAATTTTAACATTGTTCATGCTACTATCAATACCATTCCATTTCATCTTGAATCTAATTTCACAATGGTCACTATTACCCAAATTTCCTCCAATCTCAGTATCCTTAATAACTTCTTCCCTATTTGTAAGAACTAAATCGAGTATATTATTACCTCTAGTGGGTTCGTTAATAATCTGCCTCAGAAAATTATCTTGGACAACATTCAAAAATTCCTCAGCCTCCTGATCACCCTCAAGAGCTTCCCAGTCTATATTTCTGTAATTAAAATCGCCCATTATACACACATGCTTACTTCTACATGCCCGTTCAATCTCCTGCCACAGAAGATTTGAAGCTTCCTTACTAAGATTTGGTGGTCTGTATAATAATCCTATGACAAGCTTGTTTTTACCTTCCTTTACATTCAGCCATAATGACTCTGTGTTATCATCTAATTTAATTGTACTGTTTACACAACACTGGAGATTATCTTTAATATAAATAATAACCCCTCCTCCTCTCTTCCTGTATGTTCCATACTTCCTATCTAAATACCTAATCTGAGAGTCACCCATCACTAGCACCTCAGTCATTCTCCCACATGCGTAATCACAACTGCATCCCTCTTACACCAGACTATCATACCTCTCAGAACATCATTTACACCAGCAGCCAGCTAGCACTCAACTTCCTATCTAAGAGCAAACATTTATTTTGGCAATGCACGACTCATTCTTATTCCAGCATGTCACTGAGTTTACAAGCTATAGAATACATGAGCAACCCAGTCTATTGGATTTAATAATTACAAACGAAGAAGGCATGGTCACTAACATAGATTATGATTCACCATTGGGTATGAGTGATCATGTGTGTTTGATATATGATATGAATCTTTATACTAATATGCAGAAAAGTGAAATGAAAAGATACAACTATTTTAAAGGTATATACCAGTATATACTCGTATACAAAAAAATATTATGCCGTGTTTGTTCACATCTGACGCTACCGTCTGACATCATAAGAGATATATTGTAGCCCAAAATTGTAGCCGACTAACAGCGCCATTTACCGTGCGCCCTGAATCTGAAGTGTTACCCAATTTTTCACTCCAGCAACATAAATGTATCAAAAACCAGGCAAAAAAAATTACCGGCATTTAATGGGACCTTTTTCTCAAAGTCCTGGCTCTCTGTAGAAACTATTCTGCAAATTATTTTCTGGTTTCCTCATTGCTATTTCAGAAGTATACCCATGCAATAAAGTAAGTAAAGAGCATTTTTCATTTGGTTATTTTCAGGCATTTTTGTATAAAAATGGCGCCAGGTATATTTGAACTAGGACTCAAACACGCATGAATATTCATGCATGGGTGAACAAAATATAAACACACCCAAATCTACTTTTTCAGGCACACCACCAATATATATGCTTACCTTTTTTTTAATGTTTTTATGGTAAATATCTAGATTAGTGGCCCGGCCGAAAAAAAAATTTGTGTGTAAATATTATCGTTCACTCGTGTCAGAATATTCATGCGCGTTTGAGTCCTTTTTGAATTATTATTCTACAAACAATTAGGAATATATACTGGGGGGCTGTGCCCCCAACCCCCCCAATTTAATAAAACTCAGGATCATCGTAGTGTAGTCCCCCCATTGTGTTTACCCCACACGAGCTGTCAACTTAAATGTACTCCAAAAACGTGAAACATTTTGAAACACGGACGAAATAGTATGTCCCATCGTTCGCGCCGATAATCGGTAATTGTGAAGACTATGGGCAGATGCGACTCTAGTTTATTTTTTGGGCTACTTTTGATTGTTTTTCTGCTATCGCACTGGCCAATCACAGATCTGGATTCAGTTTCATAAATGACCAATCAGAAAGCTGTATTTGTTTCAAGGCTTTTTATATTTATCAAAACTTGGTTTTTCTTATATTTTAGATGTTTTTCCCCCTTATTTCTTTTCTATATATCCTACCTACCCTATGCCTGACATTTAGTCTTTTTATTTACTTGTTACTTAATTTCCCATTGTTTAATGCTCGATTAAACCATATTTCGGTGTTGTTAAGGAAGTCTTACGTCTTAATTCTGACGAAAACAGTATTTTTTCATTTTTTCTGTTCCATATTTATTTCTCTTCTTTGATTTTTTTAACAGGTTTTTTACGACCTTCATTTTGATTATTGTTCCAAATGGATGCGTTCAGTATTAGTGTTTTTATTACTATATATGTGTAGTTCAAGAAACACAAATGGTCAATTTCAGTAAAAAAAAAGTCACGAAATTTCCGGGAACAATGCTCTACTTTTCCGTCCACATCTCTCATATTTAAACGACCACCCACGCTCTTTCCCGCTAATTTGTCAAAATTTCATTTTCGTGTTAAGTTTGTTTGTTACCTATTCAACGTTTCGGTGCTATTTTAACCGACAACGAGAAATATGTTGCGTTTCTCGAAGCCCATGGGCCGTGTAGTGGAAGGGCAGTGGGTTTTGGGAGGGTTCGAATGTGGAACAAAGAGAATTTTCATTGTTTCGGTGGCAAATCGAAATCGAGAAACCCTCCTCGCAGCGATAAAAAAGTGGATTTTGCCGGGCACGACAGTCGTATCTGACGGATAGGCAGCCTATTCAAATTTGTCATCTGAAGGATACGAACATCTTACCGAATTCTGGCTTGCTGCCGGTAAACTCTACCCACCCGTCTGGCGTAAGTATTAACGATTATTTTGAGCGTCGGCTCGTTGTTGGGTACGGCTCGCCGCGGGGATAACACTGCAATGACCCTGAGTTTCAATCCTTTGGGGGGGGTCTGGGGGGCACAGCCCCCAGTATAAAAATGAAAATAGCCATAAAATTCTTTGATTTCATCTCTAAAAAAGTAACACCGGAAAGTAGCCCAAAATAGCCAAAAAAAACTAGGCCTACGATCTGCCCATAGTCTTCACAATTACCCGATAATCTACATATTTACCGTTTTTATTTAACCAAATGCACATGAATATGCATGCATGGTGAACGAAACATACACGCCACAAAAAAAAACTTTTTCAAGCGCACCACCAATCTTCATGTTTACTGATTTCGGCTCAGAAAAAGTAGCTAGGAAAACTGGCCCAAAATAAGCTGACTCGGATCCGGCCATACTCACAACATTTACTCTAATAACACCCATAACCTGCAAGTGTAAGAAACAATTGTTTTGACAAGACTTGGATGATCCTGTTGAAGCAGTATGCTATACAATCCTGCGCATGGTTTATGGGGAATGTAGACTGCTTTATACAGGATAACTTTAATTGACAGAGATGACCGTATAGGCTTTTGTGGCTTTTGTCATCCATTGAAATGTTAAGGTAAATTCATGGTGTCACTGGAATATAGGTCTATTTCTATGCCATCAGTGATAAAAAGTCCATAGCCTCCGCAGACCTTTTCTATCACTATACAGTAAATTAATTCTGTAAATATGCATAATAACACTTTATAGATATTACATAAGAAGAATTATTTAAAAAACTGTGCCCGTAAGTTTTTATAATCGTTAGAAGTTAACAGTTGTTGAATTAATTTATACTGGCGGGATCAACCAAAAGTAGAAGCTCCCGCTTTTTTTCCCGTCACCCCTCTCGTAAGAGCATTTTGCGGCGGTTTGAGAGGAAAAAAATCGCAAGGTGTCAGGTCATATAACGTAGAGGCCATTTCAACAGCACAATGTCATCATCGCCAACACGTCCGATCCATCTCCCTGCCAAATTCTCATTATAATAACCTGCACAGTGAGCTTTCAGTGAGGTGGAGCCCAATATTGTTGAAAAGTGAAGTTTAATTTACAATGAGCTCACAGATTAGCCAGTTCTGAAGCATTTTCAGATAAACAACAATGGTTTAGATGAATTTGGTTTTGTGTCTGGATCTGATCAGTGTAGATGTTGGTGAAACGCTCGGTAGAAGTGATCATAATATTTTAAGGTTTGAGTTATGCCAGGCAGGTCCAATCCCAGATAATAGGGTCAAAACTTTTCATTATAAGGAAGGAAACTTTGAACTGAGACAGGAGTTACGAAAAATAAACTGGAATGACCATTTTACTTATATGACAGCGCTTCAAATGTGGGATAAATTTAAAGAAGTATTAGACGAAATTCAAAGAATATGTATTCCACTTAAAGAGATAAGAAACTCTCGACATATGCGACCACAGTGGTGGAATAAAGAAATTAGCCAGAAAATCAGAGAAAAAGAAGATTATTTAAAATTCTTAAAAGTACTGTTGGTGCAATTAACTTGGAAAGATATAGGATTCTTAGAGATGTGTTGAATAGACTAATTTAAGCTAGTAAGAGGAGAGTGGAAATTAACCTAGCTCAGAATTGTAACAGAGATTTAAAGAGGTTTTTTGCTTTCTATAAATATAAGAAAAAAGATGGCATAGGTCAATTAGTGGTTGAGGGGAGATCAATTGTCAAGGATGAAAATATAGTCGAAGTTCTAAGTAAATACTTAAGTTCAGTATTTATCAAACAGAATTAAATACCAGAAACCAATGACCTTGATAGCAGGACAGACTTACCACGTAATGATATCTGTTTTGACCTGGATGGAATAAAGCATGTTATATCCTGTATGAAGCCAAATAAGTCTTCAGGGCCTGATGAAATTTCTATTAGAGTATTTAAAGAAGGTTTATTTTATTTAGCCTGGCCTTTGAGATTAATATTTAATAGATGCGTAGGATATTGTGAACTACCAATTGATTGGAAGTTGGCGAATGTTGTTCCAGTTTACAAAAAGGGAAGCAAAGGTGATGTTAATAATTATCGGACTGTCAGCCTTAATTCCATTGTTTGTAAAGTATTAGAAAAACTTATCAAATCTAGGTTATATGGGTTTCTTATGGATAGAAACTTGCTAGAGAAATCTCAACATGGTTTCAGGCTAGGTAAATCATGCTTGACTAATTTACTGTATTTCCTGGAATACATAACAGATAATTTGGACAAGGGCAGGGATATAGATATCGCTTATTTGGATTTTAGGAAGGCCTTTGATACAATGATTCACAGATAGCTGTGTATTAAGTTGAGAGAAAGTGGTTTCTCTTTTAGTTTATGCAATTGGATTCGAAAATGTCTCAGGAATAGGAGGCAAAGAGTAATTTTAAATGTACTAAATCAAAATGGACCCCTGTGCTTAGTGGAGTACCTCTAGGGTCTGTTTGGGGTCTACTGTTGTTTATATTTTATATAAATGATTCAGAGAAGGGATCGCAAAGCAAAGTTTGGAAGTTTGCTGATGATACCAAAATAGTGGCCAGAGTAACAAGCATTGAAGGAGCAACCCATTTTCAAAAGGATCTGGATAAAATCTTAGGTTGGTCGGATAGCAAACAGATGAAGTTTAATTTAAATAAATGCAAAGTAATGCATACGGGTGCACATATGTATAGTGTATGGTTATTTATGTGATTTATCTTGTTAATAAATCAGCCTAAATAGCGTTTCGAAAACCATAACCATAAATTTGTTTGATTGAAGTTGTCTTGTGCTTTAAGAAAGACAATTACACAAATATAAATATATCCATAAAATCAACGAATGTACAATGAGATAAGTAGGTTAGGTATACAATGTAAGATATTTTAACATATGATTTACAGTAAAAAGATGCGAAGAGAATTGAAGTATCTGAAATTAATATGGTGGAATAATATGGTGAAACAACTAGGTGAATAATATAGTGTAGTAATGTAGTGAAAAATATAGTAAATAATATAGAGTATCTATGATGGACTGAATTGGGGCTGCAATGAGAAGTAAATATAATTAGGATCTACTCTCGTATGGTCGTTTGCAAAGAATTGTGAGAGGAAATGGAATTAACTAAGCATTGTTTGCTTGGAGGTAAATGAATAATTGTAGAAGGAATAATTACCGACCTTTATACGAAGAAAGCTGCGAGTCGAGTGGGCGGAATAGCGTGCTATTTTGATCGAGCTGGGAACGTGTGTTTGTTTGTTTGTGTGTGAAATTTAAGAGATGTTGTTTGGAACAGTATACGTTAATTGAATTGACAAGTAAAATAAATGAATTAATTAATTATGAAGTTTAACAAAAAAATATTTAATTTACAAAAGTTGAAGTAAATTAATTGAAAGATTAAATTAACAAAGTTAAAGTAAAATAATTGAATGAATTTTATACATAATATATGATGATATATATATTTAAGTTTCCCAGGAGTTTTTTATTATAGGAATGCCCAGAGGGATTGCTATAACACTCCCCTCCCCCCTTTTACTATTTTCAGATTATAAGTCCGAGTACTGACCAGGCCTCCTGACAACGCAACCGGAGCGTGTGACAGTGCCATTGGTTTGGCTGCGGGTACGAGGACACAGATTTCCTGTGGCATTGACATTAGCTTTGAACAAGGCACTGGCAAGAAAGAAGGTTGACGGAGCGAAGGTGATGCGCTTTCTGGTTCCTTCCGAGATGGCGTCTAGCGGGATGTGGGAGTCTTGAGTCCCGTTGTCCGCTGACGGGGTGACCAGTGGGGGAGAGATTTGCTCCTGACTATCCACTTTAGCCGACGAGAGTTCCTGCAACAAAGGAGGAGGAGGCAGCAAAACGGAAGGTGGAGTTGGAGGGGAAGTAGTTAAAAAGGGGGGGTAGGTTGATTGGGGGGATTACTTTACCATAAAGAGGTATATTAGGAGGAGAATGAGTTGATTGGGGTTCTAGACGAACATTTTCGGTATAAGCGGGTTTTAGGCGGTCGATAGAGACAGTATCTTGTCTGGTGCCAAGCTTTAGGACGAAGAATTTGGGCTTCCTGGAGATAACGAGAAAGGGTCCGTCATAGACTGGTTGTAACGAAGTGCGAGCTGAATCGCGACGGACGAAAACATGGGAGCATGTTGTTATCTCCATCGGCACGAAGGTTTTATAATTTGCAGGCACTCTAGGGGCAGTTGGCTTAATTTCAACCATCACTCGTACAAGGTTATGTACGTATGAAAAAGGATCTAGGTGAGAAGGTAGAGGTCGGTCAGAGAAGGAAAAGAATTGACCGGGTAGACGAAATTGAGTACCATAAACTAATTCCGCTGCAGAGCAAGCCAAATCCTATTTCAAGGAGGAGCGAATGCCAAGGAGAATCAAAGGTAGCTTGGCCACCCAAGTTATGTTTGGATCAGTGGAGCGTATGCTTGCTTTGATGGTCCGATGCAGATGTTCTACCTTAGAGTTACTCTGGTGGTGATAGTTTGTAGTACGAAAACGAAAGGAGCCAATGACTGGCATTAGTGCATCCCATTGGTGGGATTCAAACTGGCTGCCACAATCAGTCATGATCGTTGAGGGAACACCAAAACGAGCAACCCATGCTGAGACGAAAGCTCTTGTGACAGTGGAAGCTCTGATGTCCGAGATAGGAACCACCTCTGGCCAGCGAGTAAACCGATCGATCATGGTAAGAAGATAATTGCAACCGCGGGAGTAAGGAAGAGGACCTACTAGATCGATGTGAACGGCGTCAAAACGTGACGAAGGAAGAGGAAAAGGGAGCAGAGGAGCTTTTGTATGGCGGTGGACTTTAGCACGCTGGCATGGCAGGCATGAGCGAGTCCATTTCTTCACGTCGGTAGTCATACCTGGCCAAACGAAGCGTTGTGCAACGAGCATGCGAGTGGCATTGACGCCAGGATGAGAGAGGCCATGAATTTGGTCGAAGATGTGCCGACGGTAAGCGAGAGGAATGAGAGGACGAGGACAGTCAGGAATTGAATTGAAGCGACGCTGATGGGGGCTCCTGGAGAAGGATGAGCCAATTCCACAGCGCGGGCAATAGCCTCTTTGGTTCGAGAGAATGAATCGCACGTCTCAGCGGACCATTCAAGGGGAGAGTTCTTTTTGGTCTTGGTGAGCATAGAGTTGAGAGATTGCATGACCTGGGCACATTTAGGGATGGAAATATGGTAGAAATTGACAATGCCGCAAAAACTCCTGAGTTGTTTGCGTGATGTAGGACGAGAAAAGTTTCGCATCGCGCTAACTTTATCTTCAAGTGGGCTAATCCCTGCACTCGAGACATGGTGCCCCAAGAATGAGAGTTACGGGGCACAAAAGAGGCACTTGGAGGTGTTTAGTACGATACCGTACTCCTGAAGACGAGAAAAAAACTTGGCGAAGGTGAGAAAGGTGTTCCTCCAGCGAGGAAGATGATATTAGGAGGTCATCGATGTAGCAAAATGCAAACGAAAACCCCCTAAGGACTTCATCCATAAAGCGCTGGAGAGTTTGCCCAGAGTAACGCAATCCATATGGCATCTTGACCATTTCAAAAGCACCAAACAGAGTGGTGATGTTAGTCTTTGCTACATCATCTGGGTGAAAAGGAATCTGGTTGAAAGCACGCGTCAGATCCAAGCAAGAAAAAATCGTACAGCCATGGAGAGAAGAGGTAAAATCAGCTAAGTACGGCAAGGAATTGTTACAGCGTTATGAGCTCTGTAATCCCCAACTGCTCTGAATTCCCCCGACGTGGATTTGGGCACAATGTGAAGCGGAGAGGCCCATGGAGAAGAGGAAGGCCTACAAATGCCTGAATCAATCATGAATTGGGATTCATCACGCATAGCAGAGTTTATCCGGTGCTAGACAGCGTGGCCGTGAGAATACAGGACCTCCTGTTGCCTCGATCCGATGCACCACACTATGTTTAATGGGCCTGTCCTTCGAAGGTGGAAGGGTGAGCTCAGGAAACTCCTGAAGATGGCGCTGAAACGGTGGCTCGGGAAACGGGAGACAAATAGAGAGGAGGGAACTCCGAGAAGGTGAGTACGAATCTGAGACAGTGAGGAGAGTTTTGCGGTTGACAAGCTTGCGTTGTCGAGAATCGACCAGGAGGTCATGAGCCGAAAGAAAGTCGAGGCCCAATATTGGACAATCTACCTTGGCCATGATGAAAGTCCATCGAAAAACCCGACGGAGACTGAGTGAGACTTGAAGGTTACTCCTTCCATAGGTCCTAATATTGGTCGAATTGGCTGCCTTCAGAACTAAATCTGAAGGGGCAGAAGCTTTGTCGGCCTTAGAAATTGGCATGACACTGCATTCAGCAGCAGTGTCCACCAGGAATGAAAATTCAGAAAGTGGGTTAAAAATACGAAATGGACGATCTACTTGAGGAAATGAGGTGTAGGCAGGGGATGTAGACCCTTCTGCCCAATGCCTTTCTAGTTTAAAGTTTTTGATTGAGAGACTGGAGTGAGAGGAGTGCAAAAATTTGAAGAAGTTTGAGGATTTGGAGAAAGTGGTTGAGTTGGGTGAAGTGAGAAAACTGGAGGTTGAAATTTTATGATACTGGGTCTAAATATTTGCAAGGTTGCGAGCATTTTAGAGCTTGTGCACCATATTTGTTGTGGTGCCAGCACCATTGAGTTGGATGAGAGGAAAGGGAAAAGTTATGCTTCAGGAGACTACTTGGCGCAGTATGTGAAGAAGCATAACTGTGGCTACAAGGCTGTGTACAGTGTACAGCATTGTGCCCGTACCTTTGATGATCGCAGCATAGGCCCTGATGGTGTAGAATATGGTGAGAATAGTTGGAAGAATGAGGTTGATAATTTTGCTGTCTCTCACCTCTTGCATCGGGATGCCCTCGTTGGTTTCTCTTTCGTGAACCAGAGCGGGACCTGCGCCTTCGATCACCAAACCCGTGTCCGTGCTCGCTCTGTGGTTCACGCTGCAGCTTTAACAGCTGGATGTCGGCTTCCATCCTTCCTATTGAAGCCTCAAGGTCTCTCGATAGGCAAGTTGGAACCCTTGAATGCTCGGCCCGTTCGTCAGAGGAGCTCGACGCGCTTCGAACCTGCGAAATTGAAGCATTGTTAAATGGGCCGTGAGTTTAGCCGTTGCCCCAATCCAAATAAGGACTTTTATACAATTTATGTGCGGCTGCAGCAACCTCATCAATGCTCGTGGGATTCGAGCTTAGGCTTAATGGCCTAATTCCTTCGGAGACTCCTCTCATGAAAATTTCGGTGAGGAGAGGGCTAAAAAGTTCGATGTGAGCACCTTTTAGCCTGATAAGGTCCTTCAAATGAGATAAAAAGGAACTAGGACTCTTATCTCCCATTTCCTGAGTATTCAGGAGCTATCTCAGGTCATCAATTTGGGACCTACCATATGTATTGAGAAAAGCCTCATTCAGGCGGTCTAAAACATCAGCCTGTTCCCCGTTAATTAACACTTCCCTGAACTGAATAAATGTACTTATGGGTAACCGCTGGATGATTGCTGATACTTTTTCCTCCTCGGTGATGAGCTGTGGTTTGAGGAGGAGGGATGAGACTTCCAACCATGCAATTGGGTTTGCAGGATAATACACGGAAAGAGAGAGGTACGCATGTGGTTTTCTATGCGCAGACGTTTGGTCATGATGAGGTTGGGCGCTAACTGATGTCCTTAGTTGGTGTGTCTGGTCCATCATAGACACTGTTTTATGTATATTTGTGCTAGTTGAATGAAGAAATGTTGTTTGGAACAGTATACGTTAATTGAATTGACAAGTAAAATAAATGAATTAATTAATTATTAAGTTTAACAAAAATGATTTAATTTACAAAAATTGAAGTAAATTAATTGAAAGATTAAATTGACAAAATTAAAGTAAAATAATTGAATGAATTTTATACATAATAAATGAGGATATATATATATTGAAGTTTCCCAGGAGGTTTTTATTATAGGAATGCCCAGAGGCATTGCTATATATGTGATTTTGTTATGATCTAAATGGTACTTGGATGGAAGATGTTTCAGAAGAAAAAGAATTGGGTATAACCATTTCTAGTAATGCTAAAGTTCACAAATAATATCTTCAGACTAGGAACAAGGGTAATAAAATATTGGTAATAATCAGGAGAAATGTGAGTTATAAAAACAAGGAGGTGATTTGTAGGCTCTATAATTCGTATGTTAGGCCTCACATGAAATATTGTGCTTGAGCCTGGGCCCCTTATAGAGCAGGATTTGGATATGCTTGAGGGTGTTCAGCGAAGGGCCACTAAGCTTATTCCAAGACTCAGTAGGATGAGTTATGAGGAAAGGTTGAAGGAGTTAAATATGTTTTCTGTTAGGCCTAGATTTCTTAGGGGTGATATGATTCATACCTATAGGATGTTTACTGAGTGTGAGCAAGATACTTTTCAAGAGTTTTTTGAATTGTCAGGTATAAATTTAACAAGGGGTCATAAGAAGAAGTTATTAAAAAAGAGGTCTAGGTTGAATATTCGTAAGTACTTTTTCAGCCTGCAGAGGTGGTTAACAGTGAAGCACTTGGGATTTTTAAGGATAGGTTGGATAGATACATGGATAGTTTGGAAATTATTTGACATGGACTGTTTGGTCTGCATAATTTATTGTCACCTATAAATATTGCTCAGCACTGACTTGGACTCTATAGTCTATAAATTGTGTATATAGTTGGGTTTGTAAATTTGTAAATATTTGACATCAGGCTTTGGATGAAATAGTGTTATCTGGGATATGTATATAAACTTAAGGTCCACCTTGACAGGCCCCAATGGCTTTTAGTGGTCCTTCCTTTTTTTATGTTCTTATATGAAATAGGGATATTAGTGTTGGGGATAGTACCTAGACCTAGGTAGACAGTGTAGGTCTGCGACTATAGTAATAGGTTCAGTGTCCTAGAAAACCTATGAGAAAGTGGTTCTAGGCGCATGTGAAGCAAATGAAATGCCTGGAGTGCTCGTAGTGTGCGATTCACAGAATAAGTATTTAAGATAGGATTTTTTTTAGGAACGTGAGCACGAGTATTTGTATGGCACACATGTATTCACCTGAAGGGTGTACATGTAGATACCCTACACAACGGAACCCGATGGTTTGGAGAGACAGCGAGTCTGGAATTTCGAGGTAAAGGTTCGATTTTCTCACTGTAATAAAATGGTAGCTTCCGTATTTGGGCTCAAGTCAGACGGGCGCCAAAGAATAAACATTGAGCTACTGAGAATGTCTGAAGGAAATAAAAGGGCGTGTGATAAAGTATTTCATCATTCTGTAACAAAGATAGCCAGAAATTAAACAAATGTATGTATTATAATAAAGCTCCGCCTTCTAGAAATATTAACCAATAACGAGGAACGGCAGTTTAGTCGCCATACAATCAAAATTAAATAAGTGATTAATTTAAACCAATCAGGAGGCGAGCTAAGGGAATGAGCAGTCAATCACGTGCGCCAACGTCTTTTATAGGAGGGGCGTAAGGCTTACTCGATGGACGTTACTCCCCCTTATAAACGGGTGCAGAGATGCTAGAAAGGGCATTCATTCTTCGTAATTCATTATTGTTACGCGTTCATTAAATCAATAATTCGATTATTATAATCGTCTTGTCGCTCTCCCATTTTCCCGGATTACTTTGTCGTTAAATAGAATCTTGGAATTGTATTCGGAGTATTTATTATTCGTTGCAAGGTGAAATAAATAGGCATAGACTTGTTAACAATTATAAATAGATCCTTTTATTCATCCCAGCTGGTACCATCTTCTCGGATCAAGTACAAGGCCACCTAAAGGGATATTTCCGTTGCGCATTCAATTAACATGTTACCATTACCGGTATCAAGCGTAATCCAACTCCTACGAAGCTCACCCTTTGAGTGGCAACGTTACCACTAATCAGGCAACCAAACCCCTTATTGGTACGAAGAATTACCACTCAAGAGGCAAGCCCCACCAACAGCGGGTGGCAACATTACCATAACAGAAAAGACAAAAGGCTCCCCCCATAGGTTTGTCTGCAAGTGCACGTGTAGCGGATGTTAGTAAGAGACTTGAAAGATTAATTATAGCTGAAAAGAATGCAGTTGTGGGTGGAGTTATTTTGTAGTGTGTTTTTTTTACATGTGAGAGTGAATGACATAGAGAAAACTATTATATGTATCAATATTTCATTTAATCAATTTAAATATCACCATTACCTAATATAATTTTAATGTAATGTACTTTGTGCTTAAATATTAGCATACTTTCCTTTTTATATTCAACGTAAAATTATCCATTTATTTTCCCATTTAATTTCTATTAAATCTTATGTAAAATCTCAACTTAGTTATGTATAAATAATAATCAATCCCAAATCTCAAATATTTTGTATATATATTTTCAATATATCTTTTGTAATATATAATTGCCATCCAAAAATCTTATATAGGATACATTCTTTTCGGCAACACTTACTTTAGTCGAACACACAAACTAACACGCTTTCAGCTCAACCACAATGAACGCAAATATTCCTCACTCGTCTCTCGTCATTCTCAGCATAAAGGTCAATAATCATTCCTTATCCATTTAATCATTTAACTCCAAACAAATAATACATAGTTTAAATCATCGTCCTCTCGCACTTATTCTCTGTAAACTGCCATACGAGAGTAGGTCCTAATTCTGGTTACTTCTCTCATTTCAGATCCCAATTCACAGTCCATCATAGTTACCTTAGTTTCTTTACCATACCTTACCTCACTTCACCTTAAATTTCACTCTACATTTCCTTACTTCCATGCATTGCATTACGTTGCATTCCTTAACAATTTTCAATTTAATTATATCATTCATTCGTATAATTGTAATAACCACTCAGTAGTTAATTACTAATTCAATTCTATCATTGTGCATTCGTTGATTTTGTAAATATATTTATTTTGTTTATCGTCCGTTTTCTTATAAACATAGCGCCCGAACATTTCTAAATTCAGTTCACGCTAGTCGTTAGGCCTAAATATTAACAGACGACTATTCCATCCAATTCAACAAGACCTTGCGAATCGTAGCTTAAAAGCCTGTTTATTCGGAAGATTTTTGGTCTTCCGCGTAGCCAAGCGGCCTAAGAGATGATTTAATTGAGATCAAAGAGGGTGCTCGCTGCCTCAGTGTGCACGGTTCGAATCCCACCGCTGTATGGAATTTTTTTGCGAATTAAGAAATAATATTTCCGAAGAAAAAATCCCTTTGTTGGATATATATATATATATATATATATATATATATATATATATATATATATATATATATATATATATATATATATATATATACACATATATATATATATATATATATATATATATATATATATATATATATATATATATATATATATATATATATATATATATGAGGAATTAAACCACATTCTCCGAAGACAATTTAATTCAGAACAGTTTCGGTGTATCTCACACCCTTTTTCAACTGACACTGGGCAGATAATATAAGAGAAATGCATATAAGCATAACACAAGATCCCCTCTTTTATCCCTCATCCCCTACTTGTGGCAAATCAGGGGGGGTGGGGGAGGCCTAAACATATTGAAGGGCTGGCATTTTACTATTTTGTTTATTTGCGATCTTATTACAGGATAAAGAAAATTGACCCTCAGATAGATTTAAATTAGGAACTGACGATATCAAGCTCGATTCTACGATTCTTCTCTTAACATAGTTAGCCGATTTAAATACCATTTTACTTCCATTGAAATCGATCGTATGATTCTTGTCTCTAACATGGCAAAATATTCCACTACTTTCGCTGCCCACTCTAATATCTCTTTTGTGTTCGTACAATCTCTTGTCTAGATTTCTTCCCGTTTCCCCTATATAAACTTTATGGCAATCGTTGCATGGTACTGCATACACTCCTATGTTATGATGTTCTTTGGGTTTCCTGGCCATCATCAATTGGTTTAAGGAATTATTATATTTAAAGGCTAGATTAATACCCGCTTTTCCAAATATGTCCTTTAAACTATTTAATTTATTATTAAATGGCAATGTTATACATTTGTTGAAGTCGTTAGTGCGGGAAGGCTTATTACCATAGAATGTTTTCTTAGTTGCAAAATGGGCAGACGATATGAACCAATCGGGGTAATACAAATTAGAAAAAATTGTCCTGATAATGACAATTTCTTCATCTAAATAGGAAGCATGACATATTTTGTATGCTCTAAGGAAAAGGTTAGAAATTACCGATTTTTTAACAGTATTATCGTGAAACGAAAAATTATGTATATAGGCATTCGAGTGGGTTGGTTTCCTATACACGTCAAGTTTTAATTCATGGTGATCTTTATTAATGAGGACATCTAACTAAAAAAGGTAATCTATTATCATATTCCCATTCATATTTAAATTTGATGGAGACATGCAAATTATTCAAATTATTAAAAAGGTATCAAAATCATGGCCATTAGGCCATACAGAAAATACATCGTCAATGTACCTTAACCATATAAAGTTAGGGGGAGAAATTGTGGGAAGAAGTTCAGTCTCAAAATATTCCATGAAGAGACATGCCGTTATCGGAGATAAACTATTTCCCATGCTAAGGCCAAATATTTGTCTATAAAACTTATTATTTACTCGAAACACATTGTCAGAGAGACATAATTCAACTAAATCGATAAATTTACTCGTAGAAATGGGAAGATCCAAATTAAGTCTAGGCATGATTTCCCGCAGAAGGCCCATGGTTTGGTCGACCGGAACTTTGGTAAACAAAGAGTTTACATCAAAGCTCAAAAATTTTCCATCCGGTAATTGCAAGTGGTTGAGGCGGTCAACGAAATCTTGAGTGTTCATAATGTGTGCAGATGAGATTCTTCCTACTGCTGGAGATAAATGCTTGGCGAGCCTTTTGGAGAGCTTATAAGTGGGAGAATTAATATTGGAAATGATTGGGCGTAAGGGACATCCCTCTTTGTGAGTCTTTGGGAGCCCATACATATAGGGAAGTGAAGGGTTCATAGAGATAGGAACGTGAGGAAAGGAGGTGTGAATATTTATATTAAAGAGAATTTCCAGGGTAGTGAAAACACTAGCACAGAGTTATTATGGCTAAATGTTAAGGAGGGAAGAGATAAACTTGTCATAAGATTCTTATCAGGGCCCGCCCAAGCCTTTATGGGGCTCTAAGCAGAACTTCACTCGGGGCCCCCCGACGCCACTGCAACCACACTAGATGCTTGATCATTCCATAGGCTACACTATCATCTGCATTATTCGTCGTTTGTTTACATGGCTTTACAGCCGACTTGTCCACCTATCTGACCTCTGACATTAATCGTCAACCACTCAAATGAGGTTGCACAGTGGCAGCAGTCAGCAGCAGGATTAACCTATTATTGTACCAACTATGCAAACGATATAAAAATCGATTTTTCTGTAATACCAGTAATACCATTTCATTTATATTACTACTCATTGTTTTTCTTTGTTTAATATTGTTTTATCATGACGTCTTGACATTTTAAGCTCTCGTGGGGCCCCCTGGACGCGTGGAGGCCCTAAGCGACTGCTTAGTTAGCTTATGCCTCGGGCCGGCCCTGATTACATTGTCCAACATTTATTTTGCTACAGAAATGAGAAAGTAGTTTTATTTTGTAATTTTTTGCGTAGATTACGAAAATGGCCTTTATTTTTAATGAAAAGACTTCAGTTTTTTGTAATATGCACATTTAATTTTTTATTAATATTAGATTATTCAGTATATATAGAGCTATGAAATATTTGTTATCATTTTTATTTGACAAAAAGTACAAAGATAAGTGAAAACAAAAAAATTATTCATCAAAAGAAATTAATATGACCTTTTAATACATTTTAGAGTGTGGTATTATAAAAATATATTTAAGAAAATAATGAAGATTAAGGATTTTTTCAAAATTGCTGAAATCTATACAATAGTGTACATTACATGAACGTACTAACGCTTCCAAATATTCCGCATTGGAAACAAATTTTCACTTGTTCTCTCGCTGGCACCAAGCATCGAGGTCAGTTGAATTCTTTCTCCATTTCATCCTTAAGTTTTACAAACAAAAACACTGTCTAATTCCTTATATTTCCTTTCCAGACTCTCATACATATTCCCTTTTAACCATCGTGATTTCAATTAGTTACAAATACATTAAAATTAGTAAAATTACATCTTAATTTGTTACCTATTTACCATTACATTGTTATTTATTTACCATTACCTTGTTACCTACGTACTATTATCTTTCTATCTTACACCAAGATTAATCACGATGAAAATTCAGTATTAAACTCATGTTCATTTTGTATAACTAAATTCAAATTCAACCAATATAATTTCAAATATATATTTTGTTCTATCCTCGTTGTATTTCATCCATTCCTTAACGATTTCGTGTCCAACCATTAAGCCAAACTTTGCTATAAGCTTAGCCGTTTGAGCCTTTTTTACTATTCAATAACTCTCCTCAAAAATTTATAGATATAGGTTTGTTGTGAAGTATCTATCTAGATTCATATAACGGTGGCCCTATATCTATAAATTGGTGCCCAGAATTTGTTTAATTATCTCCCGTACGTTTATCCATTCATAATTATAAAATCAAATATAAAATTTCAACCCAGTCACATGGTTTCATATTTATCGAGTCACTCACGCGTTCATTTTCCGAGCGTCGACTCTCAACACCTGTTAGTTTCTAATCCCAAGTTTTCAATTACATACTTAATTGAATAAATAATATCCTTATTAAATTAAATTTATTATATCTACATAAATACAACGAGTGAATAATATTTCTTTTTCCGATAATTTTTATTTTACGCTCATTCGCGTAACTGAGTTTTACACACACACACGCGCGCGCGCGCACGCGCGATATGCACACCTCATACTAGTTAAGAATCACGATGGTTACATCAACAACTTCGTTGACAACTCACACTATTACGACATCACAGGCTGGCCTTACTGCTTCCACCACTACGAGTATCTCTAATGTTACTTCCGCAAGCATCCTTCATATTCGTCCTCCATGCAAGAAGATCGATCTCGATTCCTTCCTTCCTCGATTGTCCTCCCAAAATTAGATTCGGGCAACCCCATTGCCTGGTTAGAAATGGCAGAATTTATAATGATGCATCACGCTATCTCTGAACAAAACCGGATTTTCTGCATCAATCAAAACTTACCATTAAGTATCTTTTCGCTTTTTAAAAACATCTTGCTAGAAAGTGGTAGAATTTGGGCTTGGGACAAATTAAAAGAGGTTTTTAGGGAGGAGTTTGAGAGATCGCAAGACGAAGATCTAAGGATGCTATTAAATACTCAGGTGATGGGTGACCTGCGTCCCACGCGATTTCTGGAGCATCTAAAAGGCTTAATTCGAACTAAGGGAGCTCAGTTAGAATTTTTCGACTCCCTGCTCACAGAAATATTTATGCGTGGGATTCTTGAAAATATTAGGCCACTCATCCTAATGACATCACCCAATAATGTTAAGCAAATGACAAAGGCAGCCGATGAGTTTTTCAATAATCAATACGTAAGCTGTGGATCTATTTCAATATCTCAAGAACCATGTTCAAATGTGTCTATTTCACAGGTTCGTTTACCGAGGGAGTCTTCAGACAACCGACCAGAACTCGCACGTAAGTCATCCTCCCCGGCACAGGATCTTGCAGCTGTGTTGGAGAGGATAGAGAGCGATCTTCGTGCCCTAAAGGTGCGACAAGGGCTACAGGGAGAGCACAGTCGTGAGCAGGGTAGGGGGAGAGTCCGATGCCGTTCTTCCTCCCGCAAAAGAAACCAACGAGGGAACTCCAACTCAAGTGGTGGGGCATGGCAGGATCATTTTCATTATCGACCCAATTCCGCCTATCTTGACAATAATTCTCAGGGACTCTGCTGATATCATTCTAAATATGGTAACAACGCCGTACGTTGTGTACAGCTTTGTAGCTTCTACCACGCATTTAATCTTCGTTCTTCACCTAATCCTTATTCGCATAATTTTCACCCTCCGACAAATCATGCTGCTCAAGTTTCTTTTCCCCAACTTTCAAATTGGTGCTGGTACCATTGCAGGTTTGGCGTAAAGGCAGAAAGATACTTACACACATGCACGTACCAACATCATGTGCATTTTTCAACTTCAATTTCTTCACATACTCTAATTTCACCAACCTCAAACGCGCAAAATCAGCAAATATCTACGGGTTCTCCTACCCAAGTTCCAAGCTCATCAGCACATCATAATCCTTTAAACTAAAAACGCAAGTGATTCGTGGGTCTATCACCTCTGCAAGCTCAGTTTTTCCTCAGGTCGATCCTCCTTTTAGTATTCATGACCCATTTTCTGGTTTTTCATTTTTGGTTGACACCGGTGCTTAATGCAGTGTCATTCCAACCTCTCCGGACGACAAAGCTTGCCTGTCTGACCTTGTCCTTAAAGCCGCCAACTCTTCGGATATAAGGACATATGGAAGGCGTAACCTCGAGCTCTCTCTTGGGTTACATCGTGTTTTTCCATAGACTTTCATCGTCGCCGAGGTCGACATTCCAATTCTGGGCCTCGATTTCCTTTCGGCTCACGACCGTACGTTGTGTACAGTCTTGTAGCTTCTACCACGCATTTAATCCTAGTTCTTCACCTAATCCTTATTCGCATAATTTTCACCCTCCGACAAATCATGCTGCTCAAGTTTCTTTTCCCCAACTTTCAAATTGGTGATGGTACCATTGCAGGTTTGGGGCAAAGGCAGAAAAATTGTTACACCCATGTTTCTGGTTCGTTTTTTCCTTCTCAGAGTAATCTCCTGTCTGTTCGTCTCCCTACAACTGCCCCACACTTCCAATAACTGCGGCGGGAAATTCCTGGCCTTAGTCTGCCACCTTCAAAGGACAAGCCTATCAAGCACAATGTGGTTTATAGGATAGAGACGACAAGAAGGTCTGTATTCTCACGCCCCCGTCGACTGGTCCCGGATAGACTTGGTCTAATGAAGCAGGAGTTCAAGTTTATGGTGGAAGCTGGAATAGCTTTTCCATCTACCTCTCCATGGGCTTCACCGCTTCACGTAGTGCCAAAGTCTACGCTGGGTGAGTTCAGGGCTGTGGGTGATTACAGGCGACTCAATGCTTGTACCATTCCAGATAGATATCCTCTTCCTTACCCCTCTGATTTTAATTCTGCTCTTTTCGGTTGTTCAATCTTTTCTCGACTCGATTTGGTTTGTGCTTTCAACCAAATCCCTATTCACCCAGATGACGTCCCAAAGATGGCTAACACCCCGCCACTCGGTTCCTTCGTCATGAAGCGAATGCCTTACGGTCTTCGTAACATTGATCAGACCTTCCAACGCTTTATGGATCAGGTTCTGAGAGATCTCCCTTTCGTATTTTGCTACATAGACGACATCCTGATAGCATCTTCGTCTTCAAAGGAACATCTCTCTCAACTTCGTCAGGTTTTCGCTCGTTTAGAAGAGCATGGTATCGTACTCAACACTTCTAAGTTTCTTTTTGGTGTCACGCAACTCTCTTTTTTTGGGGAGACCACATTTCCCCTGACGGAATTCATCCTCTCGAGGATATGGTGCAATTATTCGGGATTTTCCCCGACCTTCTTCACTCAAGCAAATTCGTAGATTTTGTGGTATGGTAAACTTTTACTACAGATTCATTCCCAACATTTCTAACATCATGCCAACTCTCTACGATCTGCTGACAAAATCCAAGAAAAACCTTCCTTTATCTTGGTCTTCCGAACCGTGCGAGGCTTTCTCTCGCACGAAAGAGGCTATGGCTTCCGCTGTTTCCCTGGCTGATCCTTGCCCAGGAGCTTCCATAAGCGTTGCTTCGGACGCGTCCGCTGCCCATGTTGGTGTAACGTTGCAGCAGAAGGCTGGTGATTATTGGCAACCACTCGCTTTCTTCTGCAAAACACTTATTCCTTCTCAACAGAGGTACAGTACGTTTTCCCGTGAACTCCTCAGTGTTTACCTCACCCTCCGCCACTTCTGCCAATACTTGCAAGGGCGTGGATTTACTGTTTTTACCGACCATAAGCCATTGGTTGGTGCGCTTGCTGCTAGTAGCACCTCTGCTGTGCACTCTGCCGTTTGTTGCCATCATCTTGACTTCATCCTGAATTGGACAAACGATATTCGCTACGTTCATGGTTCATCAAAAGTCGTTCCGGACGCTCTCTCTCGCATTTCATCGATTTCGGGCACGCAAATCTCCCACACTGCGCCCATCGACCATGCGACAATAGCGCTTGCCTAGGAACAAGATGAAGACTCGCAAACACTGCATCACTCTTCTCAACTCGTTCGCGACGAGTCAACCAGGTGCATCCTGGTTGAATATTCATTGCCTGACTGTTTTCGTACACTCATTCCTCTCGGTTAGGATTTGGCTTGCTCTGCGGGGGAACTTGTCTATGGTACTCAACTTCGGCTTCCTTGTCATTTTTTTCTTCTTCTGACCGTCTTCTACCATATTATGTTCATCTTGCTGCATACGTACGTAATTTAGTATGGACGATGTCTTAAGTTAAGCCGACCGTCCGAAGAGTGCCTGCTCATCAGAAACCTTTCGTGCCAAAGGAGATGGAAATCTGTTCTCACTTTTTGTCCGTTGCAACTCAACTCGCTCTTCCTTGCAACCAGTCTATGACAGACCCTTTCTCGTTATCTCCAGGAAGCCGAAATTCTTTGTACTACGGTTTGGCAACAAGCAGGATACTGTCTCCATTGATCGCCGAAAACCCACCTTTATAGAGGCCGTTCACCTTGAACAGCCACTGTCTTCACCTCCAACTATGACTGTAAGGGATCAAGTGGTTTTTATACTTTTCTTCAAAACCCTCCTACAACCATTCTCAAACACCCAATTCTCTTTCCCAATTGCTGCCGACTCCCCTTTTGTTGCAGGAGCACTCGTCATCAGCAGAGGGCTAGCCCCCTTCAGACGCCAGTTTGGCGGGAACAGAACGGGTGTCCTTCGCCCCGCCTTCCCTCACGCACGACAGTGTTTCGACGCACTTGATTGGCACTGCCAGTCAATTGTGTCTCCATGATCGAAATCAGCCACATGTCACCGTGACACGTTCTGGTCGCGTTATTGGGAGATCTCGTCGTTATTTGAATTAAAAATTTATATTCTATGTTTAGAATTTTGGGGGATGGGTGAGTAACTCTCTTGGGGGGGAGGGGAGTATTTGTAGCCTCTCTGCAGCTATATATATATATATATATATATATATATATATATATATATATATATATATATATATATAATTTTTTCTTATTTTTCTTAATTATTATATATTTGTAAAAAAGTCTTCAAAAACAATTGGCAACATTTACACGCACGTACTAATGCTTCCAAATATCCCGCATGGGAGACCAAATTTTCACTTGTTTTCTCGCCAGTACCAAGCATCAAGGTCAGTTAAATTCTTTCTTCCTTTCATCCTTAAGTTTTACAAACCAAACACTGTCTAATTCCTTACATTTTCTTTCCAGACTCTCATACATTTTTCCTTTTAACTATCGTGAATTCAATTAGTTACAAATACATTTCAATTAGTTACAAATACATTTTAATTAGTTACAATTACATTTTAATTTGTTACATATTTACCATTACCTCGTTAACTATTTACCATTACCTTAGTTACCTATTTACCACTACCTCGTTACCTAGTTATCATTACTTTGTTACTTATTTACCATTACCTTGTTACCTACTTACCATTACCTATCTATGATTAAAAAGTGAAATTATACAGTTTATGATTGGATTGAATTTTACGTGGGTGAATTAACTTACATACACCTTCGAAACTATGCCAGGTGTAGCGGTCTACACCGCTACAAGTAGAAATATTTAATCATAACTATATATATATATATATATATATATATATATATATATATATATATATATATATATATATATATATATATATATATTTATATTATCTCAAGAAACGTTGGTAACCATAACTTAAATCGTGTGATTGGTACGCTGGTACGCCCGATCTCCAATGCGTTTTAAAATCAAACATGAGATCCATTCGTGTTCCTCGACTGCTTCAGTAAACAGGTCTGTAATACTTGAATAGTATATTTTAGTTAAATAAGTCCCGAAAGAATCTCGTTTTAAAGCGTGATTCTTCTCTCATTTACAGACCATTCCAACCCTGTTGCAATCTATTTATTCAATCTATTTATTTAATCTATTTATGAATCCAAATTACAATCTAGTTATGTATCCAAATTAATCAATACAATCTATCTATACCAATATTTATACATATCAATCTATTTAATATTTACCCCATCTATTTAATATTGACCCCATCCATTTAACTATATAATCTATTTGCTCATATAATCTATTTATCAATCCATATAAATATTTATCATACATTTATATTATTTACTCATTTAACATTCAAATATAATCAAATTAATATTTGCCAATCTAATTATCAATCATCATATGTGTACTAGAATTCTCATTAACTCATGCAAAGTAAATTCACCCGCGTAAAATTCAATCCAATCATAAACTGTGTATAATTTCCCTTTTTAATCATAACTATTCATTCCATAATATATAGTTTTCGTATCTTATTGTTTTAATACATGTATTTCCACGATGTTGCCGATTTAGGCCTAAGGAAATTTCGTCAGACTTCCCGTTAACAATTAACTTCATTCCCCTTGTATAACAAAAATATAGGTTTGGGGGTTAATTGTGACCTGAGCTATCTAGTGTATTGGCGTAATAATCACCTAACAACCTATACAGGCCTCAAATTCTGGCTTGCTCAATTTTGCCTCAAACTCACTATATACCATAAGTTGTTAAATCTGAGGACCAACAAAGATTCATTCTTTAATTTTAGCATCACAAATCTTAGGAAATTTTGTTTTTAAATATAACAATGATGGCTGGTCATGCTTTAAGTCTTTCACAAATTGTTTCATTAAACCTAATTTTATGTAAAGTGGTGGCAAAATTATGTTTTCCTTAGGAACCAATGGTTGACATATGACATTATGACAACCTACTTTTGTATCTTCTCTTAAGCTTATTCTGAGCGTATGTAATGTTCTCCCCGAGCTCTACTGTCCCACTGGCACAAAAAACACATGAATTTTGTGTAGCATAACTGGAGGCCAATTAAAATGGCTACAGCACAAATAAACCATTTATGTTCACTTTATTTAATGCTTTTTAAAATGAAATCTAAATTCTCATAAGTTTCTTTCAAACCAACAGAGTGAGCTACTGGTATCGATGGTAGTTTATTTCCATTATGCAGAAGCACGGCTTTACTACTATATAGAGAAGCGTCAATGAAAAGTCTCCATTGGGTGGGTTCATAATGTATATCTAATTCTTCAAAGAGACGTGGAATATTATTACAGTAGCATAAATTGTTGTCAAATGAAAACTTGTCTTGTAAATTGTTTGATCGAATGCGAAACTTAGTAATTCGAACATCTTCTGCTACTAAATTTGTTTCTTTCAGTCTCGATGCCAGTAATTCACTCTATTGCTTTACGTTTAGATCTCTTATATGATCATCTAGATCAAGTTATGGGAAAGGTTTTGAAGTAGTATCAACAGTTTAAGGAGCAAAAATTTCAGTTTCTGGTTCACATGATTCCATATATGATTCATCAGAGTTAGACAAAACAATTTCTGCAGATGTTTCAGGTGCTGGAATGTTTTTTTAGTGAGGTAGAGGCGGAATAGCAGATCTAAGGTTGGGATATACCACAGCTGAAGCGCACTTCGTGAGTTTTACCTAAAAGTATGGAAATTATATGCATAAAATTTAAAGTTATGTACATATGTGTGATTACAATAAAGTGGTTCTAAACTTAATTAATTTTATATTTTAAAAAATGAATATTACAGTATACTACTTCAAAATATAGATACATTGGACAATAAACAATTATTTAATTTGTATGTCTACGAAACAGAAATAGCAGTCAGTGGCATAATCTTGGGACTCTCGCCCTACCATTGGAACAACAAATTGAAGACTTTGTATTTTTCCTTTAGACCACTTTGATAAAAAATTAAAGCATGTCGTGAAACATATATGTGGTGCACATGGTTTATCTTGGTCGCCAATTTTACATCCAAAATACAAATTATAGTTTTTTCACTAGAGAAGAAATTTTTGGGGGAATTTTTTTTTAATGTTACTGAACCACATATGTAGCAAAATTTATCGGGCTATTTTTAAACTGTCGTTTTGGCATTTTAATTAAAAATGTTGCTTTTATTTAAAAATTTATTCAGTTAAATAACTTGAAAATAAGAAATAAAAGAATGAAATTCGTGAAAATCTTCAATACTTGACCAAAAATAGTAATTGGCAACTTATAAAAAACTGGAGCCATTTCGATAAAAATTACTTTCACTTTTGAAATCTATACATAAAACTACATTTAAAAAAAAATGTTATTCTAATCTTTGTAATCGACAAAAAGTTGAATTTTGTTAGACAGTGTTATCATATTAACTCCCAAATCTTGTAAGGCACGTTCGTGGAATGATTGATAGACGTGTATAAAGAAGTAAATATGTAGAGACCATATTCTAGGATGGAATAAGCCACTCAAACACACACAAAAGAGCACTTTTAAGTATTATGATACCATATAATGGGTTCACGTCGAAACAAAAATAACATTACCTCTGTTTTGCGGGGGGAAAGTCAGAAAGGACATTGATCGGCCCTAAAATTAATTATTTAATTTTGTAATAGTAAATACCGTCAAAATTAAAATCTAAATATCTCCTAACGTTAAAGAATAAACATCTTAGTTAGTCTTTTTTCAAATTCTGTCATTTTCTTTATCTTTTTTTTAAGACTAACTAAATCATTGCTCTATTTCCGTTAATTTGAGGAACCTTATAACCGTTTTAAAAAGATAAAAGGATAGGAATATAATAATTTTGGTTGTATAATTGCAAAAATTGGTGTAAAAGTCGGTATGTAACAATTACAATCCCATTTCTTCTATATATTTAATATAAATAGGGTTTAATCGATGATTGAAAAGAGAAATTTGTAAATTGAACATAAAAATGAGAGAAATGATAGCATTTGGTAACCTTTGATGGATGTCTCCTACGCCACCATGTCCTTTAATTTAATATTTAAATTTGGGATGTAAATGGCATTAATCTTATAGAAAAACAAATAATATGATATTATTAAAAAGAAAACTATTATCTATAAATTAAACTCCTATAAACCTATTTTAATATGTTAAAAGGATCTAAATTGAGCCCATCTTATCGAAGAAATATACCAAAGGAAATTTATTAAATCTTATTAAATTACTGGTGTATAATAATATCCCAATTGTAACATTCAATATTAAAGTAAAACATTGTAAAATAAATTAATGTAAGTAGAGTATATAAATGTGATATTGTTTTAACTCATATTCAATGTATGAAATTTAATTACATTTGTAATCTGCTAAATACCGCTGTGTGTGCGGGCCGTTTATGTTCAATGGAACTTGGAAAGTGCCTCAGGAAGAAGACTCAATTCTATGAAGAGAGACATCTGAAGTCTTTCGAAATGTCGCATATGCCCTATGTCCTTCACAACGATTAATTTCTACCACATATTTATTCCTGGTTGAGTTACAGTGTGCAACCTTAAACTCCCTGCTGTCGAAATCTAAGAAGAGAAATACCTTTCTTTCTTCATTTTTTTTTCCCAAAGAGTAGGAAACCTTTGCTCGTACTAAAGATGCCATTGCTTCTGCTACCTAGTTAGCTCTTTTTTTTTTCTTGGAGCATCTATTAGCGTTGTCTTAGATGCATCCTAGTATCATGTAGGTGCGACCTTGCAGTAGCAGGTTAATGAATTTAGCAAACCTAAGCGTTAATTTTTCGCGTGAGCTCCTTGTATATAGTTCGCAAAGCGCCACTTCAGGTTATTTTAGAAGGGCGTGAACTCAATAGTTTACAGACAACAAACTTTTGATTGGTACATGTTCCGCTCGCAGCACGGCTTCGATGCACTCTGCAGTTGATTATTTCATTTGGATATAATTCTGCAACTTAGGAGCGACACTCCGTATGTTTTTGACTCTTCAAACATCGTAGCGGACGCTGTTTCTCGCATTTCGTCGATTTTTGGCATGCAACTCTCCTGTCCCGCGACCTTAATCCTCGCTTAAGCTCAGGGCCGGGTATAGACACGCAAACGTTGCATGGCTTTTCGTAACTAATGTTCGTGAGATATGTAGACCTACCAGACAGTCTTTCAAGGCGTATCCTCGTCGAACTTTCCTTGCCTGACTGTCTTCGGCCTCCCGTGGCATTCGCTTAGCATCGGCAGATTTTTGGCCAAATGCATGGTTTGTCTCACTCTGGTATTCGAAACACATGCAAGCTCATCGCACGTCGTCTTGTATGGCCAGTTTTGAACGCTGATGTGGCTAAATGGCCTCGCCCATGCTTGTCGAGTCATCGTGCCCAGGGCTGGATTAAGACACTTAGAAGCCCTAAGCAATAAAAAAAATAGGGGGCCTCAATACATTTTTCATTCAAAGTATAAATGATAAACCATAAAATAATATTTATTTATGTATGGTTCCATTTTATTTATAGTTGAATAATTTTCTCCTACTTATCCTTGCAGTATTTGATCAGATCCTCATAACCAATCTTACGTAATACATGTACTTCTATACATAATAGACATAAGGCATCCAACCTGCCTCGTTGCATAGTTGTTCTGAGGGGATTTTTAATATTTTTCAACCGTCAAAATAAAAGCTCAGATGAACAATTTGTGACAATTAATGCTAAAAATATATGGAAGGCAATGTCTCCATTTGAAAATGCACACTCAATATTGTCTTCTACAATTGCTTTATAAAATTTAGAATGACTGAATCTTGTTTTTACATTTTCTGTTCCACCGAAATTATGGCGCATATATTAATGAAACTACTGAAGCTCAGCTGAGAAATTACTGTTGAAGTCCTCTGGGTAAGCATCAATCAGCTTTTGGCAGCATTGAGAATACCTTTCAATGTTAGTAGAAGATGAAGTGACTTTATATAGCACATCACTTAGAAAAGAAAATCTCTCTGCTATTTCTTTGTATATCTATCCTTTTCTTTTAATCTCAGTTGCAAGTTTGTCACAATTGTGTAAAAGGTGGTGATACGAAATTTATCTCTGGCATAAAGATAAACTTCTGGTGTATCACCGTCATTGAGTACCTTCTTTCTGATACGTTTGCGAGTTGTGGCTGCCTTGTACTCAACATCGTGTAACATTTCCTGTGCCTCTTTTTCATATTTTTCAAATTCATCTCTCAAAGTGCACAGTTGCTCAGCTAATGGTACATACAGATCTGCACATGTTTTTAAGTTCACATCCTCATTTTGTATAACTTTCCTTACTCTGTGAAACTTCTGCAAAATATAATTTCCCAAATTTAACATAAAACAAATTCAAGCTCTTGCATCTTATCTGCAATATTATTTGCTTGTCTTCTAGCGTCTCCCTTTTGTGACAGGTCTTCGGCTCTATATTCTAATGCTTATAAAATATCAAGGAGATATTTCAAAATTTTATATCAAGAGGGATTTCTAGACATTTTCATTTTAATACGATCTTTAAGAATATTTCCCAGGCTGGTTGAGGCAGAAAAAAAGTATAGAGTAATTGTAGTGTAAAGAAGAAATTAACAGCCTCTTGACAGCAATCAACGTCACTTCAGCCAACCAGATTTATTGAATGAGCTGCACAGGGTACATATATAACAAACTTGTTTGTTTCTTTTTTTCTTCTTTTTTTTGCTGCATCCCCTTATAACGGCTAGACATGTTAGCAGCATTGTCATAATACTGACCAATACATTTTGAAAAATTGAGCCTACAAACTTCACGTAAGTACTGCTGCATCTGGTTTGCTATTTTCTCGCCGGTGTGGCTATTTATTTCCAAAAAGGTTAAAAAGCGTTTAATAGACTGTCCATCATTTAAGTACTTAAGTATAACAATTGACTGATTGCTATGTGATAAATCTGATATTGAATCAACGGAAAAATAAGATAATCAGAAGATTTAACTTCGTCAACAATGAACGCATGGACATTTTGTGCCATTAGTTGAATAAGTTCCTAGCAGGTGATTTTGACAAGTAATAAGGATTTCCTTTCCCAGAATTTCCATATTTCGAAATGTGGCCTGCTAAAAATGCATCAAACTGATTGAGTTGAAGCAATCCTAAAAAGTTCCCATTTTGCAATGATCCAAACCTTTCTTTTATTCCTCAAACAGCTAAGCCACGTTCAGCTAACGTACAAATAACAGCTGTAACACGCCTCAAGACATAATAGCAGTGATCACACTATTCCTAACTTTGATTCTCCAACTGAGATTTGATGGTGAATACAGTAACTACTCTTTCTTGTATTTCTTACCATTGGCTTTTGCCCCAATAAAAAGATTCTGTGAACAATATCTTATTGGTTCGCCATACTAAAATGCCGGAAGACTTGTCAATTTGCCCATTGTGGTGTTGCCAGTTACTCGGTCCGAAAGCGATCCAATTGGCCACATTTTCAGCAAGAAATTCAGCCCCAACCTTGGATCTTTTGCTAAATTGAATTATTATGCCGCAATCAACACAGCTACACAGTACACATACCATAGGATAGGCGAACAATACGGATAATTTTATTCTCAGCTTACTGCTGAATCATGTGTCTTAATTAATAAAGACAGATTTTGTTTCAGAATCGACTTTGCAAGTTTTACAAACTGTATAGAGGAAATAAAGATATCACTTATATTTTTTAGAAAAAAAACATCACACCGCCCAAATTTATTTTGGGGTGGTTGTCATATTTTTCATAAATTGTAAAAAAAAACACTATAAAATTAAAAGTATAAATGATATCTTAATAAAAATATTAGGTTTGTAGAACTTAAAAAGACGAATTAAATGCACTTCGAATCATTGCTTTATGACGAAAAATGACGGAGCCGTAGCGATTTGAAAATACACTCTAAAAGTGGGGTTATTTTTCGTATTTTTTCGGAATATGTCGTTTTTTATTGCGAAATTGGAAAAAAACACATAAAACATATTGTTTTTATTTTCAATTCTCTAACTGTACCAAAATTCAGCAATCTAGCTTTAAAAATAAAAAAAGTTATAAAGAAAGGGCAATTTCCCTCGTGTTAGTGTACTTATTGCTAGTTACCAGAAATAGACTTTCCTTTTTTTTTTCGAAATTTCGGTATATTTAAGTCGCTAAGGTTCCGGGAGTATTGGTCGTAGAACAATGAGTCAAAGTGCATTCGATTCGTCGTTTCAAACTCGACAAATTTGTTGAGGATTTTTACGATATATTATTAGTTTTTGAGAAAAAAAACATCAAACAGGAAATATCAATTTTGTGGGTGATTTTTTTTGTAAAAATTTACAAAAGGAGCCATAAAATAATCATCTTTAAGAATATGGTAAAACCCTACGACAAAAAAAAAAAAATTTAGTCTTGTGTACATAATCAAACTTGTAGAATTAAAAAAAAAATTGAGAAAACTTCGCACCCTTAGAGATTTTTAAATACCCCTTAAAATGCCGTGGTGGGGGAGGGGGGGGATTAAATATCTCGGTTTCTATCGAGAAATCGGAAAAAAATATATGAAGACCTTCGATTCGTATTTTAAATCTCTATAAGAGTTTATCAATTTCTTCACCCTATATATAGTAAGGTGAAAGTTAGCATTTTTTACTGAAACCATCCCTTAAAAAAATATCTACGTTAAACGCATTTAAAATATATAAAAGGTATTTACATTTTAATAGATTAAACGGTCAGAGCTGAGTGTGCCATTGGAATATTCATTAAGTAACTTAAAGCAAGAATGAGGTAATAAATGCACATGCAATTAACAACATTGACAGTTGGCAACTAAACTAAGCACTTACCAGCAACTTACCCTGTCACTTGCACTGTTGCAAACGCATACAAGCTTGTTCAAATTTTGTAAAACTTCCAATCTACGAGCACAGTGTACTTTATTTTGCAGGTTAAACATGACAGAACCGAACTTATTCATTTTTCTTAAAATTTTGAAGATGGCTATAAATTTACTTAATTTAATAATTTAAATGGTAACCGGCTATGAAAATTATCAGAAGTTCGCCTCCTTCCCTTGATGCCCTGAGCACGTGCTTATTTTGCTTATACTGTTAATCCACCACTGATCTTGACTATCTCCATTGCCACAATAATAAACCTATGTCTTCTTTCTTTCCCTCTTCCTACATCGCATTTTGATGCGGTTCACGTCGATTTGTTTGGCCCTCTTACTTATTTTATGGGCTATACTTACCTTTTGACCGTGATTGACTGTTATTTTTGTTGGGCAGTGGTTGCTTATATCCCTTATATTCGAGCATCGACCGTCACTCGACCGTTTCTCTCGGGTTGTGTTGATATATTTAGAGTCCCTTCAACAATCACGAAGGTTCGTGGTAACCAATTCAGCTCACACCAATTGTAAACTCTCATGTGAGTGATAAGATCCCCTTTGTATTCGTACTACAACATAACATGCCCAGAGTAATGTTTCAATCGAACGTTTGCATCGCCAAACTAAAACTAGTTTAAGTTTCACTAGCACCAGTGTTACTCTGGTGGACACACTACTTTTAATCCTGCTTGGCATTCCCTCATCCTTGAAAGATGATGTAAATTTATCTGCGGCAGAACAAGGATACGGTAACCACCTTCGTTTTCCCGATTCTTCTTTCTATTTCCTGATTTTTTCTCGTTGACATTGTAATCTGTTGACCCTGATAAATATATTTTTCTACCATTTCAGTTCGGTAGTTGTCAATTGTGATGTCTATCCTCCCGACCTCTGATTTTTTTTGTCAGGAATTTTTTTTTCTTTAATGACTAAGTTTTTGAACCACTGCTTGAATCTCTTTTCGGTTATTAGCTAAGAGTAAAATATCTACGAATCTCAGATGATTATGGTAATCCCGTATGGTCATACGAGAGAAGATTGATTGGTCTGTAGTTTGTAAGGTCTGTTTGATCACCTCTTTTTTGTGTATAAGAATTATTATGTCATTGTGTCAGTTCCCTCACATAGAGGCAAGCTAGTTTGACCATAAAGGCATCTCCAGAATCTTTCGGCCAGTCCGAAGTGATGCCCTGACCTGTTACTTTCTGGCTCTTCATTTGATTGATTGTAATTTCAATTTATGATTTGCAAACGGCACAAGCATTCCTGGGTGTTGTTTGTTGGTAGTAATTTTGGATGCTGTTGTTCCTTGAATAAAACTTTTTATACTACTCCTTTGTTCTTTTAACTATTCTTTCTCAATCTTAGATAATTGTACATTTTCCAGCTGAGTTTTTTTAATGAGCATGTTTAGTTATATTACTTCATTCCTCACGAGCTTCCTCATACTAACAATAAACTAAGACAAGAAATGAAGAGAACCGCCAGCTTATATGCGCTAAGGACTATACATTACTCTATCCTAACGTATTAGCTCATCGCTAATTGGTGAGTTTGTGGTGAGTCCAGACGAGTGTATGGGGCACTCCATAGCCGCGAAGTTGTTTATCTGCATCTTTTTACAGTAAAATATGCAAAGGAAAGGGAAAGACCACTTGCTCGGCTACCTTCCGACTTATGTTGAAAAAGCCTGAATTATTATTTCAGGCACTTTGACGTGGCTATGGACGCTGCTTCCAATGTCTTCCTCCTCTTTCTGTTGAATGCACGTGCGATTGCTTTTGCTTCCCTTAAGTCGATGAGGTGGTCAGCTTCTCGCAGGTGTTCGGTAAGAGCGTTGCTGAATTACCCTGCCCAGATATCCGACCTGTGCTCTCTTACTCTGGGGGTCCCGCTCCTGTGTGTCTTGCCAACTTAACCAGGAGGAACTCACCATATAGCACTATGTATGCTACAGAGTTTCTATTGATCTTCGTCAGTAGTTTGGAGCAGCAGTGGTCACCGACTTTGGCATCAGCTTGAAGGGTCTTCACTGGTGGATGGCAATAGTATTCTACCCTCTGCCATGGAGAGAGGGGTATTGAGCGCTGAGCTCAAATTTGTGTTTTGTTTCACTTCCCCTGCTGCCGCACGCTGGCTGATATTGATGGCTTTGCTCCTTACCTTCCTAATGGAAACAACAGGGCACCACAGCTTCTAGAAGAAGTCTTCTATGTATTTATCCTCACGTGTGATGAACATGAAGCTGCAAACCTCCGTGCGCGCAGGAAGAACCCATGGCGATGCTCATTTTAGCACGAGAGTCGTGGTCCAAGAGGTATTGAACAAAATCATCTTTGTTCGTCAGCTTGCTGTAGACGAAGTAATTCAAGCCTTCGTCAGTCATATGACATGTGACGTCTAGGAATCGGATCGTGGCATACTCTCCCTCTTCCTCAGCGGCAAATTTGATGGTTGGGTGAAGCTCATTAATCCTGCAGAGCAGGCGATCATAATCGTGTCGTCTAAATACCCAAGCCATTTGATCTGTGTCTCAAGCACTTCTCTTTTTGATCCGAACTACATTTTCTCCACGAACATGCAGGCTAAGACAACGGAAAGGGACGATCCCCATAGCTATCTCGTACACTTGTTGGTATTCCTGTTCACGAAAAGAGAAGCTGTGAACCTCACGCAGAACTAAACCAGGTTCAAGAGGTCAGGGAGAGGGAGGGAGGGTTAGTGACTCGGAACTGTCGCCGGTGACGATCCAGTCGGAATCCATCGAATCTTTAATGGGGAAATTAGTGAAAAGAGAGACAACAACGAAACTGGATTTCTTGTTCTTGTTTGCTACTCCCTGCACTCTCTCCATAAGGACTGATAAGTTCTTGAGATTTGCCCTACTAATGCTACCCATCATACCTGCCAGTGGTCAGGAAGAAAGTACTTTGGCCAGTCTGTGTGATGAGCAGTCTATCCAAAATGTGATAGTTTGCATTGTGACGTTGGCATATCCCATCCCCCCTTCCTTTTGGTGGTCGAAGACACCCATATATATATATATATATATGTATATATATATATATATATATATATATATATATATATATATATATATATATATGTATATATATATATATATATATATATATATATATATATATATATATATATATATATATATATATATATATATATATATATATATATATATATATATATATATATAAAAATATATAAATATATATATATATATATATATATATATATATATATATATATATATATATATATATATATATATATATATATCATAAAAGACTAGGTCAAGCTGAGCTTTGAATAACTTTCTTCTTTTCTTCTCTAATTTTCTTATTATATTTTATTCGCCTTGAGAAAGGTTATGAATAAGAGTTCCAATATTCATAGTTAATTGCACCTGAGCTTTTTGTCACGTATGATCATCTTCTGAGCGAAATTATTTTACACTCTTTGAACATATTGAAACCGTATAATTATATACTAACGTTAATCCTGTGTTTAAAGATAATACCTAAAGGTCAAAGAATGTGGATATCAAAAGGGAATGCGGCCAAGGTTAATATTAGGACACCCAATATGAGAATTTTAGTAGTATTGGCAATTTAATCCCTTAAGAGTTTCAAAGTCCTTTGCGTAGCCGTCTGTTGGCCATTAAGCCTCGGTTTATTTTCTTAGAGATTAAGATAGCTTCCATTTTGTTATTATACCTTTTTCAAAAGGCGAAGAAAGTATAATAAGAAAATTAGAGAAACAAAGAAGAAAGTAATTCAAAGCTCAGCTGGACCTTGGACCTGGTCTTTAATAAAACATGCATAAAGAGAAACTCATATATATATATATATATATATATATATATATATATATATATATATATATATATATATATATATATATATATATATATGTGAGGGTATGGAACGTACATACTCACATGCCGCCAGACAATCGTGGGAACGAAAGAAATTGGTCGTTTAAGTTGACCTTCGTCTCCTCTCTCTCTCCCTCCACCCTTCCCCCAACTAGCGACAGGAAGTCGGACGAAAGAACGCCTATCTCAGAAAGAAGCTTAAAACTTATTTGCCTTCTTTATGATAGCATGAAGATTGTCCAGAAGGCGCTGCAATAAGCGAATTGTCGTAAATGGAATCTCTCTCTCGATTTCCCACAATCCGGGATATCAATAAAATCGTCGTTAACCCCTCTAGCAGCACTGTCCCAAATCTACTCGCGTTGTAATCCTCAGGTTGAACGAGAGACGTTGCCGCAACGTACCGACTACCAACGTGCCGTAAAGTCAACTTGGTCGCTGTCTCAAATTGTTCCTGGAAGTAAATCCCGCCCCACAGAGTCTGTGACTAGAAGAGTACGCTCTGTTGCTCAACGTAACTTGAGTAAGAAAAGGAACATCTAAATAGTTACTGGAAGTTACTATTTGCTAGTGTCACATCCAGTTAGGAGTGAACTAACCGGAACTGCAGCCAGCAGCCCCGAATTCGTCGTCTTATCCCTCCTCTCCCCGAGGACTCGTGTTAACGCCACCCGAACCACCCCGTCTGGACCTGAGTAGTCGTCTCTCCAATCCATCAATTAATGGTAATCTGTAAACCCATTGTCCCTCTATTCTTAAATTACCTAATTAATTAACCATGATTGATACTCCCATTGAGTCATTATAAACCTAGACGCTTAACGTCAGTGTTTAATATTTAATCCTTAATTTCACCTGTTAACTATTGCTAATTATTATATTTGTGTAAAGTAAAGTTTATTTTGAGATGGTGTGTTTATTTGTGGCTCCTTCCTTTTGACGTACCCTTGGCAAGACTTTAATTAAGCATCCCTTCGGCTAATTCATTCAACCTGTATTTTGCACTCTTAGAACCAACAATCACAAAACCTCCCCCCAGTAATAAGTGGGACTTTTATATTGAGAATCCTGGCTACGGCACAAAACGCCTCTAACCAGCTTTCGCAAGTTCAGTAGAAATTAAAGCATATATATATATATATATATATATATATATATATATATATATATATATATATATATATATATATATATGATCTTAGGATTGAGGCATAGGGTCAATACCACTGACTTAAACAAAAGCGGTGTGTCCAGATCAAGGACTAGAATAATTATTGGACCAGACTATGAGCAATTCTACGACATATATAAAAGTGGTGTCAGCTTTAAGGGGTTAAATTTTTGAGAAAGCGAACTCATTTAGCCTAAAACTTGCCAACGTCGAAGGAAGCCCAAATAAACTAACGTATATTTTAATAATTAGAGTCTATTCCCCGAAGGAATATAAATAATAACCATTAATAACCCTTTCCAGAAAGCAAAAACAAAGCTAGGAAAATATTCATTATTTTGGGGGTTAATTATTAGATTTTATCGGTTAGGAGCAATCGCAGCTTCTAGTTCTCTTACCAGGTGCGTAAGTTCTTTCGTGAGTCACCAGTTTCGTCAGCAAGAGCAGCAATGGCATCACAATCGTTCGAAGTTTTCGTCAAGCAAGAAAAAGTTCTCGGTCTCACAGGACAAGAACTAAAGGAATTCGTCCAAAGCGAACAACGAGAGGAAAGAGCACGTGAAATGGAAGTAAGAAAAGAATTGTTACAATTGGAAGAAAGGAGAAGAAAAGAAGTGTTAGAAATGGAAGTAAGAAAAGAAGAGTTAGAATTGGAAGAAAGGAGAAGAAAAGAAGAATTGGAAGAAAGGAGAAGAAAAGAAGTGTTAGAAATGGAAGTAAGAAAAGAAGCGTTAGAATTTGAAGAAAGAGAAAGGATTCAAAAACACGTTAGGAAATTAAGCAGAGACCAAGTTGAAGTCAGTTCTGTTGGATCCCGTGATCATCAACCCCAGGCCCCTGCTATGAAACTTCCTCAATATAAAGACGTAGAAGATTTGTGCTCATACTTGACATATTTTCGAAAAGATCTTCGAGGTAAACGGATGGGCCCCAGAATCCGAAGGAGTGAGTAGATTGCTCCATTGCTCAGTCGGCGTTTAAGAGAAATTTTCATCTCGTTACCACATGAAGCTACAATAGACTATAGCACCTTGAAGGCCGAATTGCTATCCGCCTTCAACCTGAACCCTCAGTTCTACCGCGCTAAGTTTAGGTCGGCTAAAATCCAGCCCGGTCAAACTTACCGACATTTTGGATATATCGTGAAGCGAAACCTCCAGTTCTGGTTAGAATCCCCCAAAGTCGAATCGGAGTATGAGGCACTGATTGACTTTATGTTAAAAGACCAGCTATTGTCCACCCTCCCCAAGGAGATCCGAGCATTCGTAAAAGACCGCCGAGCGTCTACCTTTCAAGAATGCCTCGAGGAAGCTGATCTATATGCGACAAATCATCGCCTATACCCACAGGATACCCGGAAGAATAGTCCCCCGTCCCCGAAGAATAAATTTAGTCAATGGAAGTCCCAACAAAGGAAACCCCCTCCATTGATAAAGACCACAGCCCCGTTCCGGCCCCAAAATAAGCCTTTTGTAGCCCACGGAGACAGAAAACCCCAGTCTTTAAAACCCCCTACAATAACCAGCACCAGAATAAGCAGGTTATATGCTACTCCTGCGGTTTCCCCGGCCATTATAAGTCCCAATGTGTACATAATTCCAGCCTACGTCCCACCCAGAGCTAATAAATCCACCAAGTAACTGCTACCCTTTCCCCGGAACAGCTGGCCGCGCTTACGTCATCCCCCTCGTCTCCATCCACACAGGAATTTCAAGTGAACTTCCTGTTCAACAAGAGTACCCCCGGAGTACTAAATTTCGAAATAGGCTCGATCAATGGCTGTAAAGTGTCTACCCTCGTCAGAGACACCGGGTGCACATGCATTGTGGTGTCGGGCAAACTGATTTCCCCTGTTGACCCCCAACATAAGAAGTACGCAATTGCACACGACTTCTTGGGTCGAGAAAATAGATTCCCGGTAATCCGTTGCCATGTACAGTGTAAATATTTCACTGGTTGGGCCGACGTAGTGGCAGCCCTCGTCAAATTTTTCTCGGTACTTATTGGCCAGAGCGCACTACTCTCCCTGAGTGAAGTGACTCAAGCTGTCGTCACTCGAGCGCAAGCTAGCCGCGAGGCCTCTCCCCCAACACGCCTTTTCACCCCAGAGGCCCCTTTAGAGGTCCGAACGAGTAATGCACAATTCCTCAGAGCTCAGCAGAGCTGCCCTTTACTTCAATCCCTTTCAGAAAAGGCCCGAAAGAACGAAGAGTTGATCGTTCGAGGGAACCGACCCATAAGGTACATCATTAACGACTCCCTTCTATTTCGCACCTCACGAGATGAGTCGGACCCACCTTCCAAGGTCATGTGTATTCCCCGAACACATGTAGACCAAATCCTGCGAGTAGCACATGAAAGTCCCATGGCCGGTCATTTCGGTCATAGCAAGACTTCTCAGCGAGTATTTAAATACTTTTTTTGGCCCGGTGCAGCCAAAGATATTGCAGAATTCGGCAAAACGTGCGACTTGTGCCAGAAAACCACTGCAAAAGGTCGAATAGCCCCAGCTTCCCTGCAAAGAACCCCAGTCATTTCGGAGCCCTTCTCGAGAGTCGCCATCGACCTCATCGGACCAATCCACCCCCCTTCCGCCGAAGGTCATGCGCATGTACTAACATTGATAGACTGCGCTATCCGATTCCCAGACGCTGTCGCTCTAAAAAGGATCGATAGTATCTCTTGCTCTGAAGCCCTTATTTCCATTTTTTCTCGAGTAGGATTGCCCAAAGAAATCTTGTCAGATAGAGGCCGCCAGTTTACCTCTGAGCTCAGGGAACACGTGAACACCCTGCTCCAAATCAAACCTATTTTTACCACCCCCTTCCATCCGAGCGCGAACGGCATGTGCGAAAAGTTCAATGCGACTTTGAAAAGCATCCTCAAGAAGCTTTGCATGAAAAAACCCAAGAATGGCACCGATATTTGCCAGTTGCGTTATTTGCATGCCGCGAAATTCCCCATAGGACCATCGGATTTTCCCCATTTGAGCTCCTGTACGGGAGAAACGTGCGGGGGCCCCTCAGTATTTTGAAGAAGTTATGGACAAATTCCCGTTTGTATCCAGAATTAAAGAACACTTATTCCTTCGTCCTCGAACTAAGGGAAAGATTAAAAAGGTGTTCTGACATAGCAGTCAGAAATTCCGAAATTAATATGGAAAAGTATCGGACATACTTTGATCTAAAGGCCAAACACAGAAAACTGAAGCCCGGAGATGAAGTTCTTCTCTTACTTCCCTCGGATTCCCATAAACTTCTCTCCCAATGGAAAGGCCCCTACCCCGTTCAGAAAACCCACGGATCAGTCGATTACGTTATACAGACACCCGCAGGTGATGAGTTATATCACATAAACATGCTAAAAAAGTATCATAGACGGGCCTGTATAAACAATATAGTCACCTTCGACGAAGAAAGGGTAATTGACGCCGTCCACCCAAACAACCCCCTAAATATTGTTAATTCGATTTGCGTAGAGTCAAGCGAAGATTGTCCCCTCCCCGTCCTCCCGTCCAAGCTGCTCCTCCATAAAAGAACCTTTTTCCGAGTTGGATGTAAACTCCGACCTCACCCCTGCCCAAAGGAACCAAATGATGGCGCTTTTGGAAGAATTTAGTGACGTCATTTCCGAGTCACCAGGATGCTCGACTCAGTTCAAACATGATATCGCCCTCACTACACTCGAACCTATGCGATGTAAGCCCTATCCCGTCCCGGTGCACCTAAGAGACGCTTTCAATGAGGAAGTCGACAATCTTTTGCAATTAGGGATTATCGAGCCATCTACGTCCGACTACTGTTCCCCAATAGTCATGGTCCGCAAGCCAGACCAGTCCTTTAGGATGTGCGTCGATTTTCGGAAGTTAAACACCGTCACCGTGTTCGACGCCCAGCCTCTCCCCATAATTGACCAAAATTTACATGTCTTCGAAGGAGCCGCCTACATCACTGAGATAGACCTATGCAAGGCCTATTATCAGATCCCCCTAAAGGCATCAGCGAGGAAACTAACAGCCTTTCCTACAGACAAAGGTTTAATGGAATTCACTCGTCTTCCTTTTGGCCTAGTCACTGCCTGCAGTAGCTACAACCGCATAATGCGCCGTATAATAGAGGGTTTAAAAAACGTTTCTTTTTATTTTGATAACGTGTATGTGGCTACACGTTCACGGACCGACCATATCTTGTCCCTCCGCCCGCTTTTAGAACGCTTAAAGCATCATGGCTTAACTATTAAACCCTCAAAATGCCATTTTTCTTATAAATCCATAGAATACCTTGGATTTAAAATAGGCGAAAGTCATCTGGCCCCACAGAAAGAGAAGGTAAAGGTTATTGTAAATATGCCCCTACCGCGCACCAAGAAGCAATTACGGTCATTCCTCGGTGCTGCGTCATTTTACCGCCGCTTCGTACCCCAATTTGCTTCTGTAGCAGCTCCCATAAACGATCTGCTAAAAAAGAAACTCCCGGACCCCCTTTAGTGAAACCCCGACGCCGAAGCGCACTTTGAAGAACTCAAAGAGAAGCTAGTCTCCGCCCCAATCTTAAAATTGCCGAACCCACACAAGAAATTTGGCGTAAGGACAGATGCCTCCCAACCGGGTATTGGCTGCGTATTACTCCAATACGACGAGGACCAAGAACCCACTCCTATAAGCTATGCGAATCGCCGACTGACGGTTTGCGAAAGGGCATGCGTAGCGTATGCGATTGCTTTTAGGATTACAAAATTTAGGATGTATCTGGTAGGTCGTCCATTCCTCATAGAGACTGATCATAGACCGTTAGCCTACTTAAAAACTTGTAAAAACCGAAACGGCAGGCTAATGCGCTGGTCATTATTGCTAGCGGAGTACCGTTATGAAATCAGGTATCTAAAAGAGTCTGACAATGTACTCGCAGACAGCCTTTCGAGAAACCCAATTTCAGACAGCGATTAATAGTCAATTATTTATTTTTTGTGTGTATCTCTTTGTATTAATAATTATTTCTTGCCTGTACTCCGTATGTGTTTTGTTTTGTTTTGTATATGTAAATTAGAGAAACTGACGTAGCAGTAGTATTTTGTAGCCATTAGAGACTAAGGTAATTTCCTAACGGTTTTGATAAAATTACCGACTCAATTGTTCGAGTCGAGGAAGATAATGACAAATTCCCCCGGTGAAGTTAATTTTCACATTATTCCTTATTTCATGGCAGAATAATGTTCCTCGAAATAGGTAGGCATGTGAGGGTATGGAACGTACATACTCACATGCCGCCAGACAATCGTGGGAACGAAAGAAATTGGTCGTTTGAGTTGACCTTCGTCTCCTCTCTCTCTCCCTCCACCCTTCCCCCAACCGGCGACAGGAAGTCGAACGAAAGAACGCCTATCTCAGAAAGAATCTTAAATCTTATTTGCCTTCTTTATGATAGCATGGAGATTGTCCAGAAGGCGCTGCGATAAGCGAATTGTCGTGAATGGAATCTCTCTCTCGACTTCCCACAATCCGCGGTATAAATAACATCGTCGTTTACCCCTCTAGCAGCAGTGTCCCAAATCTACTCGCGTTGTAATCCTCAGGTTGAACGAGAGACGTTGCCGTAACGTATCGACTACCAACACGCCGTCGAGTCAACTTGGTCGCTGTCTCAAATTGTTCCTGGAAGTAAATCCCGCCCCACAGAGTCTGTGACTAGAAGAGTACGCTCTGTTGTTCAACGTAACTTGAGTAAGAAAAGGAACATCTAAATAGTTACTGGAAGTTACTATTTGCTAGTGTCACATCCAGTTAGGAGTGAACTAACCGGAACTGCAGCAAGCAGCCCCGAACCCGTCGTCTTATCCCTGCTCTCCCCGAGGACTCGTGTTAATGCCACCCGAACCACTACGTCTGGACCTGAGTAGTCGTCTCTCCAATCCATCAATTAATGGTAATCTGTAAACCCAGTGTCCCTCTATTCTTTAATTACCTAATTAATTAACTATGATTGATACTCCCATTGAGTCATTATAAACCTAGACGCTTAAAGTCAGTGTTTAATATTTAATCCTTAATTTCGCTTGTTAACTATTGCTAATTATTATATTTGTGTAAAGTAAAGTTTATTTTGAGATGGTGTGTTTATTTGTGGCTCCTTCCTTTTGACGTACCCTTGGCAAGACTTTAATTAAGCATCCCTTCGGCTAATTCATTCAACCTGTATTTTTCACTCTTAGAATCCAACAATCACAAACCTCCCCCCAGTAATAAGTGGGACTTTTATATTGAGAATCCTGGCTACAGCACAACACGCCTCTAACTAGCTTTCGCACGTTCAGTAGGAATTAAAGCCTACCTATATATATATATATATATATATATATATATATATATATATATATATGATCTTAAGATTGAGGCATAGGGTCAATACCACCGACTCAAACAAAAGTAGTGTATCCAGATCAAGGACTAGAATAATTATTGGACCACACTATGAGCAATTCTACGACAATATATATATATATATATATATATATATATATATATATATATATATATATATATATATATATATATATATTAGGAAAAAGGGGAAATATGAGAAGTGGTTAGGAAGGCAGATAAGGAGGACACCCATAGTTAAGTCTAGTTAGCATTCGACGGAGCCTCACATAATGATGACACCAACAGCCTCCACCCCCTACAAGAAGGAGGTGAGAAAAAGTCGGTTAGCTAGATTTTTAATTAACTTTGTCTTCCTTATGCTTCTTCCCACCAACTCTTCTATTTTGCTTCTTTCTCCTTACCCTTTTCTATTCCCCAAGTCTTAGGTGGGAATTGACATGAAGGGGGACGCTTTGGTCACCGGGTCAAGAAGTGTCTTTAATTGGCACCAAGACAGTCCTGTCGTTCGATGAATATTTTAAAACAAAAATTAGATCCAAATTGGTTTCTGATTCGGATTTCATACGGACCATGATACAGACTAATTTAACTTTCAGGCGTAGAGAACCGGAGGAGAGTTCAACTTACAAACTCACCCTATCCATAACAATCCTTCCTATCCGTTTCTAATCTACCCGAGATTCGACTGTTGCGCGACTCTGTGCAACAGTCTGAACATTCCCATCCACCCTCGCAACATCCCAACTCCATCCTCCCTGAACATCTCCACTTTTACAACCCCTTCCATCTAAGCCAAATAGAACGCGCGCCTCTAAACTCCCGCTTAATTTTCCCCGTCTATTTTTGAGTTCAGCCTCGATACCGCTCATTCTCATAAACTGTTTTATAGTTATGAATCTAGCCTCCTTAGCTGTCACCATGCCCTCAGACCTAGAGCCTCTTGTTTAGGTACTCCATAGGAAAATCTGAATAGAGATGTTTGATGTCCAGCCTCAGTCAGATTGGTCCTACTTCTAAAGTCCTCGCCTTCCGAGAGTTAATGGGGGTGTGCGGTCAACGTGACCCAGCACCTCCACATCAACTTCTCCCAAGGTACCTTTTTTGTCAAAGGGATTTGAGACATCCCTGCAGAGAATTTCTTATATGACCACTGTCCCCATGGAGTCGCGAAGTTCCATCGCATCAAGCAGAAGGTCGGTAATACACAAATGCCTATCCCCAGGATAGGACTCACCTTCAGATATTTAGTTCCATCCTCTACCTGGAGAATTGGTGACTAACGGAGATGTAGATTCGGTGTCCACCCATACGTTCCAGTCCCAATCTGTTGATTTAAATAAATGCAACATGTTCGGGCACGTTAAGTCTACCTGCTGAGCTATAGAGGTGTATGTACCTCAACTGTAGCTCTGCGTCTGGCCATCTTGCCCGTCGAGGAAAAACCCACTGATCAAATTGCTCCGGGGAACATACAGCCTCTTCGCGCGAAGGCCCTAAATACAAATTTGAGCGGAGGTACAGGCCCTCTGGTACTCTGCATTTTTTCAGTGCTCCAAACACCCGGGAGAAAATACGTGACCGACATGGCTACTGTGGCTCTTATGTGAACGTCCTCTCCCAACCTGCCGCCTAGGGCCGGCTCTGTGCATAGGACACACAGCCGGCTGCCTAGGTCGCCAAATTACAAATTATAGATAAAAATACACACATTAAAAATAAATAAAAATACTCATATGTATAATTAATAAACTTGAAATACACCCTTTACACTTAGGTTATTTGACACTTTTTCTCTTAAATCCGTTTTTTCGGTAATTGACACGCTTTCTTTCTTAAAGTGGGGGAGGAGTAGCGCATAAGGCGATCACCGGTCCCCAAATTGATACAGAAGGACGTCGTCGTGTTGTCATTTCTGTCAACGAGTCAATTGCTTATCTTTTGTAATTAAAAGGTCATTCAAGCCGTCAGGTGCTGCTTTCAGAAAGCGAAGAATGGAGGAGGAGGAGGAGGAGGAGGAGGAGGAGGAGGAGGAGGAGGAGGAGGAGGAGGAGGAGGAGGAGGAGGAGGAGAAGGAGGAGGAGGAGGAGGAAAATCAGGCCCAAAGCACAGGTATGTGACTTTAGTTAATTAATTTTTAAAGCGTTACCATGTTGACTTTTCATTTTACTAGCCTAAGAGCAATAGCTAAGCTACGCTAGTTACGATAATTAACAATATGCATTCGTAGCAATATCTGTAAACCTTCGTAATTGAATGACGAAGTTTTTCGGAAAATATGACGGACATTCAACAAGTAGCCTACCACCTCTTATTATAATGAACACATGTCAGAAATTCATGTGATTAAAGTAGTATAGGTTAGATTATGTTGTTAGGTTAGTATAATATCTATTTTTTATATTGTACTAAACTAACATCGTAACCTAACACTAACACCAGAAATGAATGAGAGGTGAAAAAATTGGCAACCCTAAACTTAAACTGTATGTTAATTGTAAGCTTGGCTATTACCAGCAATGCAACTTATTATCAAAATAAATTAATGTACTATTTTCTGATTTCTCAGATGCACTAAGAAAATATTTGCAGCCACGCAGGCACCTGCGGAAGCTGCTACAGAGGAGGCATCACTGTGTTCCCCTGAGTCTGTCATTGGAAAAGAGTGTAAGTTTAATCAAATTTGGTATATGACTGCAGTTCAATTACTCCTTTCAGGAACAATGTTTATTTATAAATACTATATGAATTTCATATTTGTATCATACTATAATCAAGTACCTTGGAGGTACCATGAATGCAGAGATGTCATTGTATGCCATGTTGTTTTGAGTTTTACACAGCGGCATCTATTCAGACTGAGGTAACAAGCAGCAGCAACAGCAGCACATCGGCTAGTGAGACACAGCTTCATGACTTAATTCCAGGTCAGTATTTATCTATGCTGTTTATTACAGTAGTTGCATTTATTGATATATTTCTTATCTATCAATAATTACAATACTCTAGATATTATTTGTATCATGTCGTAATGAAGTACTTAAGAGTTACAATTAATGCAGAGGCCAGAGATGCAATTGTATCTCATGTATTTTGTGTTTTTCACAGCTTGTAATTGAACTAAAATCATCATTATTAATGAATCTACAGATGTCTTTCTAAGTTAGTGCGTGTATGTTTCATTCGAATGACTCTCTTAACAGGAGAAGGGAATCAGCACCAGCAGACTCAATGTCACAATCCAACAGCCTGGAGACATATCATCAGCTACAATAGATGTCTGTGAATCTGTCAAAGCTGCCCCCATTGCTCCTGCTGATTGGCCACACAACACATCTGATACAGTGAGGACTGAGTTAGCTAGTGGAGGACCTTATTAGGTAAAATCATACTTCCAATTTCCTATAAGAGAGAATGGAAGAAGTTGCCATCACCACTACTTCCACAGACATCTAGTAAAATGGGGAGAAAATCAAGAGAATGCGACTGATGTATTCCTCCAAAACGATAGTTTATTCTGTGTTTTTCTTTGCAAACTCTTCTACAGAAAGAATTTAAATTAAGCATGGGTGGTTTTAATGAATGCAAAAACTGTATATAGGCCTGAACACACTAAGAACATGGGATCATGGAAGGAACTAGAGAGTCGTATAAAAACAGGACAAACAATAGACAGAGTGGAAATGACACTTATAAATGCAGAAAGGAGAAGATGGCGTGAAGTGCTTGTAGCGACGCCCGGATTGCAAGGTGAAGTAGGCTCAACGAGGAATCTCACAAATGAGCTCCCTGTGAAATCTTGAAATTGAGCACACATATTAACTACTAAAATAATATGCCATGTAGTAGAAATGAACTAATGTAGAATAAATCGAAGTAATTATATATAATGTTAAATCACAATTGTACATGTATTAAGAAAAAACATGAGTGTAAGAAGGCAAGCGAATAGTTTGAGTTTCCCACGCGAATGCACATACACACTCAAGGAAACAGCTGCGAGCCGAAAGGTCTCGATATAAAATAACGAGGCAGCTGGAACGGAGTCAGGTTTGACCAGCTAAAGTTGACGTGGACCTGCGAAACCACAAAATCAACTTTGCTATCACCTTGCTATCGTTGCCAGCTCGGATGCGGCTAAATGTGTTTACATTGAAACACACACACCCTTTGACTCCGCCCAGCAGTCTCAACAAAGGAATAAACGAACATACTTTAACCTGTGAGGCTCCGCCTCGTGCTCTGATTAAAGATAGCTAAGTCACGCCCCCTTAATGGAGATTCATATAAATAAGACAGGCAGAGAATTCCAAAGATAGCAACATCAATATTACCAGTAGGATAAATTAATCCCTCTTGATTCCGGATTCACATTAATCTTATTGGCGTCACGAGTCCGTTCCTCGTCCTTAGCTCCAACGTAGAGAGAAGCTTACAACAAAACCGCGTAAGACTCGACTATCTCGCTTGCTCCAATTAAGGTAGACCTAAGCCAAGAATAAAGCTTACAAAACACTATTTTCCTTTCGAGTCCTTCCTTTAACCCAGTGATAATCAAGTTACCTTTCGAACCCAGCCTATAAACGGATGCCCCGTAAGATCTTTGGGATCAGAGAAAACTCAACGGTGAGACCTTAAAAGCCTTAGTCCGACACCTCTTACGGGTGACTCAGGCTCACCCCCAGTTATTCCTCATCTAAACTTGGCCAAAATATAAGATGAAAACTATTGAACTTTTGTTTTTTTTCTGGAGGAGAAAAATCTAAAGGAAGTATATTCCAATACGTGGATAGTGAAACGTGGATACAAAAAAAAAAAGCATACGGAAATTGAGGACAACTCGCGGGGACCATAATAGAAACATAACATAATTTCACGGATAAGAAAAGCCACAAGGTCCCACCAAATGTCATCCGCATCTGTCAAAACCCACCCACAAAATGCATCCATAGGATTGTGTCAGATCATGCATCTACAATATACAATTCAAACTCTACACAGGAATGTGTCAAAAACAAAAAGCATCATCATCAAGACTCGTCAAAATCCAAATCAATCGTAATATACAATAATAAAAAACTGCATCCACAGGAATGAGTTCAGAATACCCCCCAAAGTTAACCCTCCCTCCGCATAAAATCATCTAATCTGTATTTGAATACATTCAAGTTTGGACTGCCTACCGTCTCAGATGGCAAACTATTCCAGTAATCTACCACTCTATTGATGAAAAAATATTTTCTAACATCCAACCTGCATCTCTGTTTTTTTTATTTTTAAGTGGTGACACCTAGTCCTATTACTACCTTCCAACTCAAATAACTTGCTAAAATCCAACTTATCCATCCCAGAACAGATTTTAAAAGGCTCAATCATATCTCCCCTCACACATCTTCTCTCAAATGAGAACATATTTAGTACCCTCAGTCTATCTTCATATTCAAGGTGCTTCAGGGAAGGTATTATTTTTGTTGCCTTCCTTTGTACTGACTCTAGCATGTTGATGTCATGTCTAAAATGTGGTGACCATGCTTGTATACAGTACTCTAAGTGTGGCCTAACATACGAATTATAGAGTTTAAGGATAGCCTCTTTACTCTTGTAGCTAACATTCCTATTAATGTAGCCTAGCACCCTATTTGCTCTATTTTTTGTCTCAATATACTGCTTTGAAAACTTCAGTGACCTATCTACTAATACGCCTAAGTCCTTCTCATCCTCAACTGAATTCAGCCAATGCCCATCCATTTCCTAGCTAAATTCCCTATTATCCCTTTCCAGTTTTAAAGTTAAAAGTCATCTGCCACTTCTGAGCCCAAGCTAATAACTTATTTAAGTCACTCTTCACTTTAAAGCTACCCTCAACTTCTTTGACTACAGCTGCCAATTTAGTATCATTAGCAAAAATTGATACTTTGCTATTTACAGCCTCCCCAAGATCATTTATATAATTATGAATAATAAAGGGCCTAGACCGGATCCCTGAGGTACGCCACTGATAATGTCCCTTCACTGTGACCTCACTCCATTCAGCACAACTTTCTGTTTCCTGTCTTTCAGCCATTCAGTTATCCAATTCAAAACTCTACCACATATCCCATGCATTTTTAATTTGTAAACTAATCTCCTATGTGGAACCTTATCAAAAGCTTTGCTAAAATCTAAGTAAATTACATCAACTTTCTCTCCCTTATCTAATTGTTTAGTAACATAATCCATGAAATCCAGTAAATTTGTTAAACACGATCTATCTCTTCTAAACCCATGCTGAGCATCATTTATTAACCTACCATATTCTAGATGGTCAGAAATCCCCTTCTTAACTATCTTATCAAGGATTTTACAAACGATGGAAGTTAAGCTTACCGGCCTAAACTTATTTCGGGTCATCTATTTCCATTTTTAAAAAATGGCACTACATTCGCTAATTTACAATCATTAGGTATTTATCAAAACTCTAGTGATCTAGTATATAACTTCTCAAGAGTTACTGCAATACTATCTACACCTTCTTTGAGTAACCTAGAAAGAATGTTGTTTGGGCCAGATGACTTACTAGTATTTAACTCCAATATAAGCCCTTTAATTATTTCCCTGTTCACATTAACGGTATTCAACACTACTTCCCTTGACCTAGAATTATTACCAAATAAACATAGACACAAGCAACAGACACAATAAAAAAAAATTCAGTTACGGAAATGGTCAGGACAAATTGCTAGAAGAAACGACCCAAGATGGACAAAAGGAATCGCAAAGTGGCAGATTCGTGCCCTGGACCGACCATGATCTGTGAGAGCTCCTTGGAGAGGTGTTTTTCCCTGCCGTGGGAAGAAACGTGCTGGCGATATATATATATATATATATATATATATATATATATATATATATATATATATATATATATATATATATACGAGGGGCGGTTAATAAGTTTTGCGAATCGGTAGGGCAAAACAGAGGAAGGGGGATGTCTGTTTGTGGGGGTGTTAAGACAAGTCAGGACCTGCCTTGTCTATGTCTATTTAAGAAGCAGTAGCTGATCGCAGATCGTTAGTCACAAATCTTTCAACGATGGAGAAGGTTGAGCACCGCGCAGTGATCAAACTAATGACCAAGGAAGGCATAAGAGATCCATGAATGCATGGTTGCAGTGTACACCGACACCGCCCCTTCCTATGCAACCATTGCTCGCTGGAATAGGGAGTTTCGCCATGGTCGTGAGTCCCTTGAAGATGACCCCCGTCCAGGACGCCCATCAGACGTGACCAACGAGGGCACAATGTGGCCCGTGTGGAGAGGATGATCCTCGAAAACTGACGGGTGATGGTCGAAGAAATCGAGCGAGAACTTGGAATATGACATGGAAGTGTTATAAACATCATCCACGACAATTTGGCCATGACCAAGGTCTGTGCCCGTTGGGTCCCTAGAAACCTCACGCCCCATGATCGACTTCAACGTCGTCAAAGTCCACAAGGCCAGAGTTGCACAAGCTACCCTGCGCGAGTGCGGATTCGAAGAGTTCAACCATCCCTCCTACAGTCCAGATCTGGCCCCTAGCGACTACTTTTTATTCCGCCAGCTCAATGCTGTACTGCGTGGACGCCGGTTTGGGAACGATGAAGATGTCCAGGCTCGCCGTCCAGGAGTGGATTGAACAGCAGTCGAGAGATTTCTGGTTGTCGGGAATTCGAAGCCTCGGAGACAAGTGGCGCAAGTGCATTGAAGTCGAGGGTAGTTATATTGAAAAATAATGAAACACTTTTCCCCATATCTCGTTTCCTTATATCCGAATTGCAAAACTTATTGACCGTCCCTCGTATATATATATATATATATATATATATATATATATATATATATATATATATATATATATATATATATATATATATATATATATATATATGCAACAAGACCCACAAGGAAAATAAAATGAAGATGCCAAGTACTTTCGAACTTTATTTCAAGTTGGAAAGTACTTGGAATCTTCATTTTATTTTCCTTGTGAGCCTTGTTGGATTTATTGCTTACTCACGCGATGCTTTGCGAGTTTTCCATTTTCCACACACACACACACATATTTATATATATATATATATATATATATATATATATATATATATATATATATATATATATATATATATATATATATATATATTCGATTGTAGCTCTCGATCGATCATTATGGCTCTTCGATCCAAGGCCGTGAAGAGACGGAAGTGAACCAACAACCACAGCGAACACATACCGGCTCGAATACAGTGAGAAGACGAGCCTTTGTAGTGTCTCTCTGATTAACCAAAAGCATCGAAAAAACAATGAGAAAGATTTAGGCAAGTCAGGAGAAGGGGTCTTCTTTGGTCCAGCCTCGCGACTAACTTAGCCTAGCTTGCACGCGCGCAGCGTCCTTCCCCTTCGCGCTACGCGGGGAAACGGGGCGGGGAATTAGCTGTGTAGTAAACAGGCATCTTAGTTCCGCAGCTGGCGTCGTGCTTGAACGTTCGTGCGTGCTTCCGAGGAGTGTATTTTCGTGGAGTTAACTGCATTGCTATTTCCGTTAGTCAATTATAAACTCACTAAGGACCGCGTTTCCAAAGGTGATCCCGGAGGGCCCCGTGGGAGCGTCGGTAAATGGTAATTCAATTATCCTTTCTCGGTAGTTAGGGTATTGTGAATGGGAAAGTGATGATGAGATAGTATTTTAGTGATGATGTCCTTATTTTCCTTTACTACCTGAAGGGATTTGTGTGCTCATGTGCACAGGTATGTGTGCATGTATACGTGTGCTCTGTTTTCTGTGTCGATGTATAATCCTTAGTCATTCTAGCCGGGTACACCTAAATATATAAAACGTGGCTTATTTTTAACGTTTCTTTATTCATTTCCTGCCTTCTCTCTTCCTATTTCATTGAAATCAATGGCATCTATCACTCTTATCAGTTTATCATTATAAAATCACTACATATAAGCTTTAAGGTCAACTTCAACATTCCAATCACATCCCTGGCATCACCTGCCTCCCTCGTCTCCCCCAAAGCTGGAGTGAATCAGCATGTTGCGGAATGTCCATAAAATGCCGAAAATTCGGTTCGATGACCAATTGATGCTGCCGAAGCCAATCTCGCAACCTCCCATGCCCTTCCCATGTTCACCTTGAGTCACTTCTTCGAAACTTTTCTTGGCGAAGTCGAGTAGGGATTGATGAAAGTACTTCCGGACACCTGTTAACAGCCCCCATCTCACGAAGAAACCCACAAAATGGTCTCGGGAATATATCTTTTCTCTCATTTTCCCAAAATAAGCCTGTTAGAGGCCGAAATCGATGTACTTACGGTAAACCTGAAGATCCATACCCCGCAAGCCGTAGTATGGGTTGCTATATGAGGGGCTACGCCCCCCCTCCCCCCTCCTGAGCTTCCTTAATTATCATCTATTTTCTTGTTCACCATGATTCCTTAGACTTTTTATTTCATTTTTGGGGGGTTTTCATGTTAACATATATTCGACGTTTCATGTTCGCTTGTTTGGAGATTTTCCGCTGAGCTTGTATCCCCCTGTTTTTAGTCGAGATCTTTTTTTTTAAGGTATTGGACGATCGAACCCTTATAAGGCCTGTTGCCGTAGAACTTGGTCCTCTCTCTTTTTCTATTTTCTTCTTCCATCTTTTGAGAGACATTTCCCCATTGGAAGGGAATAATTTTCTTTTTCCCTCCACTTGGTTGATTTGTTTCGATTCCTTTTATTCTTTTTTCTCATACGCTTACTTCCCTATTCGACCACACTCATATTAATTTAATCTCATTTGTTCACTTAAATACGCCCTCTTGGGGCGCCAACAACTCGCTAGAGGAAGGGATTTCGATTCCAGCAATGGCGGAAGTCTTTTCCGGGTAGTCTATGAGGTAAACAGAGCCTTGAAGCCTCTTCATTAATATCCCATAATTACCATGAATGCATCTTTTATATCCCCTCACAAAAGGGCCCATTCATTTAGTTTACGCGTTCTTTTGTGGGAATTATTTAGTTTCAACTTTAAAGGCTGGTGTGGGTTTTCCGTTACAGCCTTTATCTCTCCTCGATCCCTTTTCGCATTTTCCCCCTTTTTTTGATCCGAATTTTTTTTAACTTCGTACCTTTGAGTGTGTGATCTCTTATACAATTTTGTTCCTAGTATTTTAAAAATGAACCCTCCTAAGGCCTTGTTACTTCCTTCTCTTTCGATATTCCTTCCCTTTCTTATTGTTCTTTTGAATTTCTTTTTTCCTATTCATAATTGCTTCTCTACTGAGTATGCATGCTCTTGTTAAATGACATAGGGTTTTTTTTTTGTCTATTAAATGCTATTCGGTGTTATACGATCGTTGGTCATTACAAGTTTCTTTCTCACTCTTCCAAGTAAAACCTCTTATGTTATGACACCTCGAGCGAACAACTTAAGGCCACTGCTCTGCTGTTCAAGCTACATGGCCTAATTAAGAGGCCCCATTCTACGACTCTTGGAGAGCCAGGAAGGCTGGTCGAACTTTTCAAATTAACGTGTTTGTTGACAGGTGGTCAGATAAGATATCCAGAGATAGTAACACAGAAGCTAAAGTTAAGCAGAGGAAGGCGAATGCTTTCGATAAAATGAAGCCTACAAATCACTGCATATTATCGTGGGTGATAATATATTAAAATATCATAAATAACCTGAGAGTGGGCCTTACCGAGGCCTTTGTTGACTTTTAGAGGAGAAAAGGAAACATACTCGTATTTATCAGAGGAAATATGACCACTTAAGAGATAACGAAAAGAAGAATAGACAAAATAAGTGTTCTCAAGGTCAGTAAAAGGATGAAATGGGGGGAAAAATGCCTTAATATCAAACTCCGTCAAATATTTAGGCGCAATGTTAACAGAGAATGAAAACAAAATAGATGATCATAAAACGGCCAACTACTTTTTAAAGCTAAATTTTAGAATCTAATTTTTGAACTCTTAAAAACTAAACACAAGACAGTTTCACAAATTTCATATTTACAAGCTTATTCTAGCTTAAATTCAAACACTATTTTGACAACATTATAAGGCTATAAAAAGTAAGTGACAACAAACCAAGCAAGACCAGTCAAGGCCAGCCATATTTACTTAATAATTAAACTTTCCAAATGGTCTTCAAGTCAGTTCTTAAAATTGTTATTGCCATTTTGGGGTAATCATCATCATAGTTGACAAATTTATATAAATACGAACCACAGTATCGGCTTGAAAGTTTGGCGACGCAGCTTCATTCAAGTACTGTTTTTGTTCGCTCGTTAATTGCACCACCCCTCCCCTCGCAACCGCCGGCGAGCTCTTCGACTGAATAACGAAACTCACATAAAGATCAGAATTACAATCTCTGGTAAGCCCGAAGGCACCAGGGACAGGGGCGTAATACTGTGTTTTGCCACCAAACAGCGAGCAAGGAACCCTTCGCGGCCCAATCGAAGGCTAGCCGTTCCACGTCAAGGGTCTCGATATGAAAATCCCTTTGGTAGGTTCAGTGACGGAAGAGTGATTTATTGTGTGCGCGAGAAGAGAGAGTAGGGATAAACAGAACCGTTGTGATTGGCTTTATGTGTGAAAGCGGATGTGTATGAAACTACGTGCACCCTCACATTAGACTCAACCCAACGCCAAATTGAGCCCCTGCGTGCGCTGGCCTTTGCGTTCGCTCTCCATGGGATTGAACCCCTGCCTCGACATCAGAAATCCAATCCCCTATCCACTAAGCCAGTGGTTTTCAACCTTTTTATGATAATGGCACCCTAATTGCTATCAAGAAGCAGCTACGGCACCTCAATATAAAATAATCTACGTATAAATACTTAATTACATGGAAAACACTTCGAAATTAAACCCAATTGGCATTTAAGCTAATTTAATTGAAATAAGACAATACAATTTGAAAATAAATAAATCTTATGTTTTAAAGTTTAATGGGAAATATGAGTTTGGTGAGTATCACATAATTCTTCAATATTAAGATATATATTTGACAAGGCAACTCTCATTCCTTATTCACTGTATGCAATCTTTCTCTTTTCTTTGTTTTTATGTTGCACAATGTAGGGAAGCTAGTTTCAAACTACTGTTAAGTTTCGTTAGATTTCTTTTTAGAAATGTTTGGAATACATTTTTTTTTTGCAATTTAGCCATTTTAAAAATGATTTCTTGGTCGCCCCCGCGGCACCTTTAATTCGCTCTCGCGGCACCCCGGTTGAAAACCTCTGCACTAGGCTAACGAGAGTTCTTATTTTCGTCGGGTCCTTTCTTTTTAATACTGGAGAGACTGGGTCGGGCAAGAGATGTTAAAAACAAACTCAGGTTCTGTGAAAAGGGTGAACAAACGACAACAAACAAAAAATAGAAAAAGAAAAGATGAAAAAACAAAACAAAGTGAAGTGTTAATGGAGTGGTCTCCTCGGGTAATGGCAGATCTGCCTCTTTATGAGATTCAGGCAAAACAGTAAGGTTCAAAGAGTTCCCTATTTCAGTTGCGAAAGTAGTGAAGAAATTAATTTATCATGTAGTTCAATATTTTTCCACAGTAATGATGTGAACGAGAAGTCTGGCGGTAGGGCTAGATGAGCAAGGTCTCTCAACTCCTTACCTACACGACCGTAAAAAACTTTTGTAATAACCAACCTTTGTAAATATTTTGTGGAGTAAGAAAGAATTGTTAGGAAAATAAAGTTCACAAATTCAATGTTAAATTCCTAAACAATACATACGGGTGGGAAACTAGAAGCTGTTAGAGGTAAGGAAATAACAGGAATACAGGGCAGGTGTAGGAAATGGAAGGGATGCAGAGATAGAGGAATAGCTAGGGAAGAGGGCATACTGATGCGTTATAGGGGGACTAATGCACAAGTGAATGAGCAGATAACTAGGAATAAAAAAGCACAATGCAATGAAGATGGGAATAATAAAAAAAACCTTAAAAATATACTACACAAATGGTCGGAGTATAAGGAATAAGATAGATCTCTTAAGAGCGTTAGTGAGTGAAGAGAATTTTGATATAATTGCGATAACAGAGTCATGGCTTGATTTGGCAGGTAATCACTTTAAACCGGAGGTTGAGATTGAGGGCTTTAACATGTTCCATACAGATAGGAAGAGAGGAGGAGGGGTTATTATTTATATTAAAGATAATCTCCAGTGTTGTGTAAACAGTACAATTAAATTAGATGATAACACAGAGTCATTATGGCTAAATGTAAAGGAAGGTAAAAACAAGCTTGTCATAGGATTATTATACAGACCACCAAATCTTAGTAAGGAAGCTTCAAATCTTCTGTGGCAGGAGATTGAACGGGCATGTAGAAGTAAGCATGTGTGTATAATGGGCGATTTTAATTACAGAAATATAGACTGGGAAGCTCTTGTGGGTGATCAGGAGGCTGAGAAATTTTTGAATGTTGTCCAAGATAATTTTCTGAGGCAGATTATGAACGAACCCACTAGAGGTAATAATATACTGGATTTAGTTCTGACAAATAGGGAAGAAGTTATTAAGGATACTGAGATTGGAGGAAATTTGGGTAATAGTGACCATTGTGAAATTAGATTCAAGATGAAATGGAATAGTATTGATAGTAGCATGAACAATGTTAAAATTCCTGACTTTAGAAGAGCAAATTATAATAGGCTAAGGACTTACCTGGAGGCAGTTGTACAGAAACCAGGCAATGAAATCAATTCAGGAATAGATTCAATGATATCAGTTAGTGGAGACAATAATCACCAGGAGGAAGAGATTACAATTGAAGAGGAGTATGAAAGAATAATTGAGCAATTAATTACAGGTCAGATGATTAACATTCCATATAAGGAGATTAGGACTAAAAATAATGACCCAAAATGGATGACAGATAAAATTAAGCATTATATTGGCATTAAAAAGGGCATTTATAGGAAAATAAAAAATGGAGAGGATCACTTAAGGCAGAGATATAATGAACTAGCAAGAGATGTTAAAAAGTTAGTTAGAGTAGCAAGGAGAAATTATGAAATTAAAGTGGCAAATAGGGCAAAGGAAGATCCTAAAAGTTTTTATCAATTATACAAAACTAAGGTTAGAGATAAAATAGGCCCACTTATAGATTCCAATGGAGAATTAGTGAATGATAGGGACTCAATGGCTGGAATGCTAAATGACTTTTTTCTCTCAGTATTTACACAGGAGGATACTCTAAATATACCCGAGGTGTCAATGATCTTTCGGGGTAATGATGAATAGAAATTAAAGGATATCTTGATCACAAAGGAGATAGTGACAAAGGAAATTGATAAAATCAAAAGTAGTAAAGCACCCGGTCCTGATGAGGTCTTTCTTAGAATTTTGAAAGAATGTAAGGATGTTTTAAGTGAGCCCCTAGCATGCATCTTTAGAAAATCATTGGAGAGTGGCATTGTGCCAGTGGCATGGAAGAAAGCCAATGTGATACCTATATTTAAGAAAGGGGATCAAACAAATATGTCTAATTACAGACCAGTAAGTTTGACATCAGTGGTAGGGAAAATGATGGAATCTATTATAGCAAGGAATATTAGGGATCACTTGGATAAGCATAAGTTGATAAAAGAATCACAGCATGGCTTTAGTAAGGCTAAATCCTGTCTGACTAATTTGCTGTCTTTTTATAGTAAGGTGTATGAAGCAGCAGATAATGATGAAAACTATGATATTTTATACTTAGGCTTTAGTAAGGCTTTTGATCGAGTGCTACACTTACGACTTCTAAGCAAAGTTAAAGCACACGGGATCGATGGCAGTATATTTAGGTGGATTCAGTCATGGCTTGGTGACAGACAGCAAAGAGTTAGTATAGATGGAGTTAAATCTGAGTGGGGGTGTGTTAGCAGTGGAGTTCCGCAAGGATCTGTTTTGGGTCCCTTGCTATTCTTAATTTATATTAATGATCTTGACATAGGTATAAGTAGTAACCTGAGTAAATTTGCTGATGATACTAAGCTAGGTAGGGCCATTAGGGCTGATTCTGATGCTGTTGTAATGCAGGAGGAATTGACCATTCTGTCCAATTGGGCCGAGAAATGGCAAATGAAGTTTAACATAGACAAATGTAGTGTACTTAGTATAGGTAGAAATAATCCATTGAATAGTTATAAACTAAATGGGAGAATTTTAGGGAGGACTGATTGTGAGAGGGACTTGGGTATTTTGGTAAGTTCAGACCTTCGTCCTAGAAAGCAATGCCTAAATGCTAAGAATAAAGCTAATAGAATATTGGGATTCATTAGTAGGAGTGTAAGCAATAAGAGTGCTGAAGTCATTCTAAAACTGTATCTGGCGCTAGTTAGGCCTCATCTAGACTATGCAGTACAATTTTGGTCACCATATTATAGGAAGGATATTGATATGCTTGAGTCTGTGCAGAGAAGGATGACAAAGATGATTGGTGGGCTAAGGAACTTACCTTATGGTGAAAGGCTCAGAAAACTAAATCTACATACATTGGAAAGGAGAAGAGTCAGAGGGGAATTGATTGAAGTCTTTAAATGGGTAAAAGGATATAATAAAGGGGATCTGGGTAAGGTTCTTATACTTAGTGAACATGACAGAACACGTAGCAATGGGTTTAAGCTTGATAAGTATAGGTTTAGGAAGGAGATTGGGAGGAATTGGTTTACAAATCGTGTGGTAGATGAATGGAATAGGCTCACTAGACATGTGATAGAAGCCTCCTCTCTGGGTAGTTTTAAGAATAGATTAGATAAATATATGGATGAAGCTGCTAGATGGGACTGACTTTTTTTTTATGTACATATGTATATATTTTTCTAAGGAGTGGGGAGGTTATATTTTGCGGTTGCATGAATGGACATAATCCTCTGGATGCATTTTATGTATATTGTAGATTAGATCTGACGAACTCCTGTAAAGCGTGACAATGTTGATGACTTTTCTCTGGTAAGAAATCTTTTGTGTGTTGAATGGAACAGGAGCTGCCAAGTGTAGGCCATAAATGGTCTTTTGCAGTCTCCTTCTTTTCTTATGTTCTTAAGAAAAAAAAATGGCAATGAACAAATATACGGAGATTGGAAATCCCTTTTCTAGCCTTTTTTATTATGAAAATTGTCCAAGATTTCATCAAGATTTATTTGTAAAGTTCGTCTCTTTCAATACACATAATGCTGAATGCGGACAACCTCTCTTGAGACATCGTGGCCCTTAATTAACTTTTAATTCTTTTGAATCTTGAGAAAGAGCTCTCCCCCAAACAGTTAGCAATCATTAAGCTAAGAAATAACAGCATAATTGCTTTTACATTAGAGAAAGCCATCTGATTTTTTTTATCTGTATATAATTTGATAAATGCCTGTATGAGGCAGAGAGTGTTCTGCTGCACTGTGGCCCTGTCGCACGAACAAGTGAAAAGGGTACAAGTTCATCAGTAAGCTTCAGGTCAACATCTTCTATGTATGCTTTTATCAACAAATCCACAGATTGTTTGATTTCTTCGTTAGATGCTGCCAAATTAGTAAGAAAGGAAAACATTTGTGCCACATCACTGTATAAAGCAGCTCTTCTTTTTAAATTGGCTTCAATTGTATCAACTATGGGAATCAAAGATAATATTCCTAAACTTATCTCTTGAGGGGAGTTTATCTTAGTAAGTCATCATTATCAGATATGTATACCTGCATCATTTACTTGCCGTTTCCTTGCTCGTTGTCTCCTTGTGACATTTCTGTAGTTAAAATTTCGCAAGGTGGCTTTCGCTTTTTGTTCAATCTCATCAAAATCTCCAATTTTGCTTAAAAAATGCTGAAGATCCTGAAGTGAACTACTGTTCAAATATGTACAGGTACTCAATAGCCCTCGTGATCGCTGAATGGCTTTGCTGACCTTGTGAAAATGACGTAACACATAGTTGCAGAAATGCAGCAAAAATACTAATTACAATTATTTCATTTTTTTGCAAGAGATTGTTAGCTTTAAGTATGGTATCCCCATTTTCATTAGCAACAGACTACAAATGACTCGGAGCATCAGTAATATCACTGTAATTTTCCGAAATAGCTTCTGTAGCTTTTCCATGTGTCTGAAAAATACTTAGGCACAGTTGAACTGGGTTGCAAAAAATGCACATCGCTTTGTATTAAATGAAAAGAAGGTATAAATTCCATTTACAATGCCAAAAGAGCTCACCGCATCAAGGCAGCCAGGTGCCAAGGATCCTGTTCACACACAAGGATATTTGTCCCATTCTTACACCTCTGGGAGGTACCCCTAAATTTTGAGGCCCTATGCTTCAGCCTGTCAAACCTAAAGGTAGATCCGGCCTTGCCTGGCGGGTATTGCATGAGTGCGAGAGTGGACGTGGCATAGGTGCCCATGTAATTCAGTAGAACAATGACAAAATAGGGAGTGCAGCAAACTTACGGCGGAGTTTGAGTGTTTCCAAGCTTGAAGTGAGAAAAGGTTTGTTGATGAGACAGTAGGCCTTTAATTTAATTCTATCTAGGAGAGTAGTGAAAGATGAACCACCCCAAACTTGTGAGCAATATTCCATACTAGGACGAATAAATCCCACATATATCCGGAGAAGCTGCTCAGAGAAGAACTTGCGACATCTGAACAGTATCTCCATCTTTTTACAAACAGACTTAATCAGGCCAGAAATATGATCAACCCAAGACATTCCACTACTAATATCTAAACCTACAATGTTAACAGAATTAAACGGTTAAGTTTCATTGTTATCAAACGTTAATAGAAAATCATGAACGGTATTAGATAGAAAAATAAGAAAGAAGTTTGTCTTGGATGCATTGAAACGTACCAAGTTCTGCCTACTCCAATCAGTGATAAAATCCAGATTTACATTTACAGCATTAAAAAAGCTTGAGCGAGAATGAGAGCATGCAAAAAATAGGCTGAGAAAGGAAAGATGGTTATGAAGAGTAGAACCATCAGCATATACATAGTTGGGATAGGAGACGGCATGAAGAAGGTCATTGAGGAAGAGGGCAAGAGAGAGAGCAGAACCCTGAGAAACACCACCAGAAATAGGGAACGAGAATGACTTAGCACCATCAACTATGACAGAGGTTGAACGGCATCACAAAAAAACTAGATATCAGGCCATATAGAGAGGGAATACGGACAAAAGCAGAAAGTTTAGAGAAAACAGCCTCGTGCTAGTAAACTGTCAAAAGCCCTAGAAATGTCAAGTCTAACGATGGAGGATTTTCCAAAGTTCTTAAGAGAGGATGACGAAATGTAAGTGATATGTGTTACCAGATTGCCAGTTGAACGAGCCTTAAAGAACCCATAACGATGATCATAGGGAAGAGCGTGGGATTTTAAGTGTTTGAAGATGCGATCACTGGGTAATGTCTCGAAGACTTTAGAGATAGTAGAAGTAAAGGGTATAGGGCAATAGTGAGAGGTTAGATTAATTACCTTCCTTAGGGACAATTTGTGCAAGTGTATAATTCAAAGAGGAAAATAAGATGCCAGTGTTTAGGATGAGATGAAAAGGCAGCAAAACACGCTTTTCATCGGCAAATTTCTTGAGTAACCAAGAAGGAATGTCATCAGGGCCGTATGCCTTGCCAGCCTTCAGAAACCTAAGTACTCTGTGTACAATGCATACCGAAATGATAAATGGAGGGGTTCGTAGAATATTTCTATTGAAGGAGGATGTCCATTTTGTGGAAAAAAAAATCAGGAGGTTGTCGATTTTCTTCAATATATAAGCTTTGAGTCTCAAGCTAGATACCACTCCTAATCGTTACCCTTTGCAACACTATTTATTATAATTCTTTCGCTGTTTCCGACCATAGGTGAAGTTAAGTAACATTAGACGAAGTTAGTCACGTGATGGAGACCATACCCGAATTGGGTTGATATTAGGAAGGCTGCTATAATGCCCTAGCAACCCGTGTTTCGGATCCCACATTAAACTGTAGCTCATCAATGAGATAGGCATCAGAAGATGGCAATCAGTGGTAAAAAGCATGTTGCCAAAGCAACAAATATTACAGCTCGTATTTAATATTCCACTCTTGAACCAAGCTTTACTCCACTTTGGGTAGTAATTTTCTTTATCAGTCGTCCATACCCACTACGTCAGATGGTCTCTTAAAATTCATGTAAATTATATATCTTACTCTGCAAAGTTTTTTTGCATGTCTTCAGTCTGTAGTATTCTTCCATTACTTAATATGTTGATGATCACAGCCTGTTTAAATTTTTGTTTTCCTATTTTGCCGAGGAGGGGTAATTCTACTGAGCAAGCAATTATAGAAATAGAATTAAATTGCCCCTGACATTGGACCAACGAAATTCGATTTCAATGCGGTCATAGCGATTTCAGCTCAATATAGCTGAGGCTGCTTTTCTTGGTTAACGCAAAGAGCTGAGCAGCTCTCGAGATCATAGATAGCATATTTGATCCTGCTCTTATTACCCCCCTCCCCGCCCCCATCGTCTCGCCACAAAAGGCTCATGTTCGTACTTTTGAATGTCACTTAAATCTTGCAACAACTAATCCATGAAGATTAAAAATTAAAACGCGCTCGTCTTTCCCTAGCATTTAGGGACGATAAGCCTTATTTCTTACTACTATCCAGGTCCTTTCTAATTATGCCTTTGGAAATTTTGTCTCCAGTCCCCCTCCTCCTTTTTACCTCAGTTAATATTTTCTCCTCCTTATTTTCAATATCTCTTTATCACGGTGCCACATTGAATCCATATACCATTAATAGGTATGTACTCGTTTCTGTAAGTCCTGGTAGGTTCATCTAAACTACTAAGCATTTGAGATTGATGCGGCTTTCCGTTTCAGATTTTTCTATTTTCGATCTCATATTCTGCCCTGTTTGTTTGTCCACATTATAATCGTCTTTTCTCTGCCCACTTTCCCGTCAATCTCTATAACAAAATCATTTTTACGTTGTTTCATTGTTTGACACTTTTTGTCTCGGTTTCTTACCTCGTATCCTGGCGCCAAAGTGCTTGTGCGCCTTTTCGTTGCAGCTGATTTTCATCTCTGAAGGTCAGGGCAGAAGGGGACTTTAGCGAACGCTTTCTCGGGTTTGACCATTCACAGAGTCCGGATGCGACCCGGAAACGAAAACCCAAAGTAATGAATTTGGGAAAGGAAGAATAAATACAGATTTATATGTGTTAGTTATATTTATAATTGCAGGGAGTTAGTAGAATGCATAGACAAGATGGACCATTGGAGAGCGGCTACTAAAGTATTTCTAGAGATTATATGCAAATATTGAAAATAGGCAAGCTTTTTTTTAAAACAATTGCAATGTGAATATATTGAATATTAATGCCATATGAGAGGAAAGTAAGCAAATTATGTGTATTATTGTTCGAGTGGCGATTTCACTGTCAAGACATCATTTGCAGATTTTTAATTAGTAGGAATATATAGAATTTTAACTTAATTATATAAACAAATCATATAATAACAAAGTATCAAAATTCTAACCAACTTATATGAAGTAATTGTAAGAAATACAATGAAGAGAAAATTGGATAAAACATAATTCCAAATAAGAACTGTTTAATAGCTACTGAACAAATAACCCTCCATCTGAATATTTTTGACAGACTGTTGTTTACTGATTTAGTCAACTTTTAATGCGATAAACCGAAATTTTATTTGCGACATCTTGGGTGGCTTCAAAGGCTCATATTCGTTGTTAATTTGCCGACCATCTGCGTAAACGTCTCTCTTCTGGATGCTCCCAAATTTTTCCATTGGATTTAGGTCACAACTGTTGTGATGCCAATCCATGATTGAGTCTCGTACAAATGCTTTCGATTCTAACCAATTCTTAGAGAACTTGGAGGCATGACTAGAACCATTGTCCTGCATGAAGACAAGTGAATTACTTATCCTCACGCCATCATCTACTTTGAAAGGTCCTACTAGCATGTCTCCAACAATTGCAGCCCAAATCATCAATCTTCCTCCTCCTCCTCCTCATTCTTGTTGTCACTTGCTGATCTGCTTCCTCACAGAAATCCATTACTAACCCAGGCTCTCGCCCAACTATCCGGCCCATCCAGAGTAACTCAAGATTTGTCTGGGAAGATAACTTTGCTAAAGTCAGTTTTCATGTACATATGTCTGGGCCCATAAGAGACGGGTTTTTTTGTGGGGGAATGGCTTTTTGACATTCTTAACGATAGAAAATTTCCTGAGTCTTACACCTTGTTTCTCTTGAGGCGGAAGTAGCCTTAGCAGCTTGAAATATGGGTTTGGTGCAGGCATTTTTTCTTTCAGCCACTTTTATCTTGATTTGAGAAATACCTTTAAGGGTAAGATCCCTTAATTTTGGTTGAACCTTTTTCTTTTTCAACTGTCTGTTATTCTCTACAATTCTCTTCACAATTCAATGATCACACCTCAAATCTTTTGAAATTTGCATAGAAGACTTTACTTTGCTTAATTCCTTTACGTTATAATTCTTCTCTTCTTGGGAAAGTTCTTTAATTCCTGGCATTTTATATATTAAACAAAATCTGCTGACCAAAATTCGCATGCTCTCACTTATTCTCATTTATCATCTTACGAACTTCAAAACTTTCAATAATTCCCGGACTAACCTTGGGAGGACCTTGGTATTTATATCATTCGAAAGAGAATGTAAAACAACATAAGCGGTTTCAAAATTCGTTAGAATTGGCCTAATAATTATGATGTTATTAACAAATAATTCCCCGGCTAACCTCAGGAGGACATTTGCAATTATATCATTCGAAAGAGAATGTAAAACAACAGAAGGGTTTCCTATTTCGTTAGAATCGGCCGAATAATTATGATGTTATTACCAAGACAAAGTACTTCGAGGGCTAACCTTGGGAGGAGGACCTTGACAATTATATCATCGAAAGACAATGTAAAACAACATAAGGGTTTCAAATTTCGTTAGAATCAGCCGAATAGTTACAATGTTATTACAAAAACAAAACAAAACGGGAACCGACAGACAAAGTGAGATATAGAGTCGCGCGTAACTAAAACAAGGTCTGCTGACCAAAAGTCGCGTGCTGTCACTTATTCTGATTTATGACCTTACGTCAGGGGTGGGCAACCTTTTCAGAGTGACGGCCAGATGAGACTTTTGTAGCAGGCCGCGGGCCGGAGTGACAAACGAAATCCCCAAAGTGACCATATACATATACTAGAACACATTATGCAGGAATTTTATGGAAAAACATACAAAACAGTGAGACGGCTGGTGCTGTTTGCCATGAAGAAGCGTTTCAATGTCCGGCTCGATGGATGAGGTAGACAGCAGAAGAATGTCATTGAGGTGGCGGTCCGAGAGTTGGGAGCGAAGGTGAGACTTCGTGTACTTCATTTTGGAGAAGAGCTGTTCGCAACAGTATTTGCCTCCAAACATGGCCACGATGCGTTCAACATGCGCAATGTATTTTGGAAAATTGCTAGGAGGGAGGACGAGGTCGCAGAAGAAGGACAGCGGAGAAGCGGTGCGGAACTTCGCCTTCAGTTCATCATTGCACTGTATCTCCACCAACTCCATCTGCAAGGAACAGGGAAATGACATGATAACATGATAACGGATTGTATTTTATTCTAATCATTTTGACTTACTAGTGTCAGTTTATTTTCCAAACTGTACTGATCACAAAATATACCCAACCTCAATGCAAAAGTCCAACGGACACTGGCCGCTGGCGTCTGGCAGGATCGCAGAGTGAGGCGCGGAGTTGCCAAACAGTATCTGCCGGTGTACCCATATCTCAGGAAAAAGTCATAAGCATTTTCTGTTTAGAATCGGCTCCTCTACAACTTTGGTCTAGACGAAATCTTTCGTATCTGTGAGGGAAATGAATTTTTGTCTCATTTTTTACTCATTTATCACTGCCAGACGTAAGACTCATTCCCGTCTCCATCTACGAGTCTACTGAGACAAATGCTGTTTGGCAGATTTTTTGGGGCTGGGGTTTTGCGGGCCGGATTGCAATATTAATGGCGAGCAAGATGGCCTACCAGACGCCAGGCTTTCGCGGGCCAGATCTGGCCCCACAGGCCGGAGGTTGCCCGCCCCCGCCTTACGTTCTTCAAAAACTTCAATAATTTCCGGACTAACCTTGGGAGGATCTTGGTAATTATGCCATTCGAAAGGGAATGTAAAACGACGTAAGGATTTCAAATTTCGTTAGAATCGCCTGAATAGTTACAATGTTATCACCAAAACTAAAAAAGCAAAACAGGGACCGACCAACCGACCAAGATGTAGAGTCGCCCGCAACTAAAAATACTTGCAGCAAAAGGTGCCTGGAAGCCGTAGTAATAAAATTTCAGAAGATCGATTATAAACTCTGTATTCGTAATACCTGAGATTAATAGTGTTCTATCTACTAAATTATGTTTATTATATTCATTAAAGTATCTGAAACAAAAAAAGTTACATGTGATGACTCTAAAGCGTTATAATCTCTAGATATACTTTATTTGAAGCGAAGTGAGTTGTAAAGGAAGATATTCTAGTCCATTCATTGCATATGTAGATATAAAAGTAATGTAAATAGATAATTTATCATCCCCTATATATGAATAAAATGAGGATGGACATGAGGGTAAAGGGGTCTGGATATATAAGCACAGGAGTAAATGAAGGGGGAAGGCTTGCTAAATGAGGAATAGAAATACCATGAGCGAAGTTTTAAAATGAATCCGAAACCAGGCGAAGTCGAAAACTCGGTAAATAAACTGATCGTGTTGCAAGAAGAGGAACTCCGTAATTTAAAACAAGCAGAAGCGAACGGGCGACTAGCGATGGCCTCTTTGAAATGAGAACATAACAAGAGAATAGATGAGGAGCGTCGATGGTATGGGCTGCAATTTCCTTCTCAGTCTATTACCATAGCCGCATAATGTAGTTAATTCCTGAGGTAGTGTCTAGGAGAAACAACCTAGGGCATAATTACAAGGAAAAATAGACCAGGAATGATGGGATATATCCACTGGCCTCACTAAAGCCCTGAACGAAGGAGGAGAGTGGGACCAAGGGCCGCAGGATTTAGGGATTAGATAAACTATTAAAAGAAGGGACAATGTGGGATTTTGAAAAGGGCCTCTCCATTCCCCAACCAGAATAGATTTTGGTTGTGTTGTATTAGTGGTGGAACTGCAGGATAAGTTAAATCAACGCAATTAAATATTGTTAATGAATTAGTTAGATGTATATGTCGTGAAACGATATATATATATATATATATATATATATATATATATATATATATATATATATATATATATATATATATGGTGAGAACACTTTCTCCTCTGACGTTTAACATAAATGCACACTTTCACTTGTTGGAGAATTCCTGAAAATAATTATCATTATATTGTCAAAGTGACCTTCACTGATTATCATGTTGATATTCCCCTTGAGTTATTTTCGTAATTATATTTTAATAATCTGAGTACGTGATTCTCTTGATGTACTCTTGAAGTGATTTTGTAAGAGCCATTTTGATGACCTTCTGTATTAGAAAGGTAGTTTAGCGGCAGCGTCATCGGACCATCCCCACTACGACATCTCGAAATCGCTCACTTGAGATAGGATGGTACCACGACAACGACCCATCGTTGCACCATATAGCTTTATCCGCACCCTTGAACACATATAACTCGGGAATACCAGCCCCTTCCCCTCCGATTTCGTTATCTCGGTCAGGCGGCACTAGTTGGAGGCGTTGATGTATAGCGTCAGCGATGCACTTCATCGTGTTTCTGTGGATTACATTTTGCTACTAGAATAGAACCAAAACCATTCTTCTTATGAAGTGTATCAGATTTAAATCAGTTTTTATGAATGGCATTGTTTGAACCAACCAAACAAGTGACTAAAATATCCATAATCCCACTGTTAACTAGCTCGGAATCGGATTCCAGATATCGTCCCCCCTAAATTTCGATGTTAATGTTTTTTTAGTATATACACTTAACTTTACTGTTACCAACATGAACTTTTATGTTGAGTATTTTTTAGGAGCAGTTCCATTTGCTAATTCAAATCTGATCTTAATCGTCGATTACTGAGGGACTTTCTTTTCCCTCCGGAGGTTCAACGGATTAAGTAATTTTCTTTTAATATCAATTTCCATCTCTGTTTTGAGTTATTTTCTTTGACTTTGAAATTTAAAAGTATTAAAGGAGAGAACATAGTTACTCGATCAGGGCAACCAAATCAGATTTGAGGACAGCTATTAGTTTTTAAAATAATATTTCTTATTGCGCAGAATACTATTCCTATTTCGTCTTTTGCAAAACATCTGAAATTGATCATGAATTGATTTTGATGTAGGTTTTTGAAAGTCGCCAAAAATACCAGAACGGATAGATTCCATATAGGTTTCGTTATATGGCCTGTTCTATTTTCATTTAACACATCAAAACTAAACGAAGGTTGGGAAACATATGACGTGGCAGATTTAGTTGGTTGAAACTCTTGTGTGTGTGTGTGTGCGTGCGCGTGTGTGTGTAATTTTGCCTATTGTTTTGTCAATCATGTAAAAACAAAACACTTTCACTAAAGGTTTTTTACTTTTTAATGGCTTAAATGTTTAATTGATGAAAGAAATACGGAACTTAAAATAATATTTCCCATTGTGCAAAATACTATTCCTATTTCGTCATTTGCAAAACATCTGAAATTGATCATGAATTGATTTTGATGTAGGGTTTTGCAAGTCGCCAAAAATCCCATAACAGAGAGATTTCATATAGGTTTCGTTATATGACCTGTTCTGTTAATCAATTTTAATAATGCGAAACAACTTTTAACCAAATATATTAAATCTTCTTTGCAAAGGCAATGTTGTGAATTATGATACATTAATTAGATTTGTTTTGTTTCATTTATGAAAACATCCGAAACAGCATTGTTGGAAAACTGTAGAGTTAACATATTTCACATATATCAGCTCTATTTTCATTTAACACATCAAAGCTAAGCGAAGGTTGAGAAACATATGACGTGGCAGATTTAGTTGGTTGAAACTCTTGTCTGTGTGTGTGCGTGTGTGTAATTGTGCCTATTGTTTTATCAATCATGTAAAAACAAAACACTTTCACTTAAGTTTTTTTTTACGTTTTAATGGCTTAAATGTTTAATTGATGAAAGAAATACGGAACTTAAAATTTGTCGTGCCAAATAATAAGACAATGAGAAAGACTATAATATTTTTTTTTTAGAAAACATGTCTCCTAAAATCAAACTTGCCTTTTCGAATTGTTTGCGAAAATTAAGTTCATGTCTGTCTGATTCATAGCCTAAAGCAATAATTCAGATTCATTGTCCTGCGAATGGCTTTTATACCTGCAGCCTAATGTCATTTGTTTTCTTCTGGCCATGATTCATGTCGAAGGGAATTTTTTTGGCTCCGCCGGGGTTTGCTCTCCCGATCGCTTATATGAGAAATCCGAGCGCTTTATGTATATCGAGGAAATTCCTGAAGCAAATGCAAACTAATGTAATTTGATAAGGATATGTTCACCTAAAGGTGAAAAAATGAGGTTTAAGAACAAAGGACGAAAAATTATTTAATGAATGAAAAAGGTATAGGAGTAGTTTAAAAAATAGATGATTCTAAGACGGGCAACTGAGCCGGACCAACGTTACATGCTTGAGTTAGAATACCACGCTTGAAAATCTCATGGAACCCATCCTAATAACATCTGGGACATTCAAAAGGTGGAACCTGGATTCCCTGGTTGAAAAATAAAACCATGAATACGCTTTCTGTCCCACCATCCTTTTTCTTTGCTCATTTATCTCTGTCCTCAGTCCATTAATTTGTTCTCTCTCTCTCTCTCTCTCTCTCTCTCTCTCTCTCTCTCTCTCTCTCTCTCTCTCTCTCTCTCTCTCTCTCTCTCTCTCTCTCTCTCTCTCTCTCTCCTTTTTTCAAGAATCGTGTTAGTCTCTCCTGTTTGCTGAGCCTTTTTTAGCCCATCTCTGATTTAGCCCTTTATGAGGAAACAAATAAGTCTCCGAGCCACGAGAAGTCGGCTTTGTGAGTGATTAGGAGAATGGTAAAAATGAAAGAAGTAAACAGGAATTCTAAGAACTGTAATGCTAGAATCCGACAATCCCAAATGGAGAGACTGGAGATGATGCACATGAGAATCTCCAGGAACGGGGCTTATCCAGGATACAAGGCTAATTGAGGACCTATTCCAGGTAAATCTTGCACCCAAAATTGGTTTAAAAATCTAATTAAGTTTCTGGAAAGACGAAAAAGAACGGTATTACCTTCAGTTAGAGGCAACGACTCTTGTTGATTAGTATTGAATGAAATCGACCTGGCATTTGGCCATACTTAGGATTACACCCAAACCTCTCTCGCACCACTTTCTTCCAAGAAAGAAGAAGAAAATAGATAACATCAACGACGATAAGGAATCACATTAAATTATCCTTTTTGCACTAAACATCGAAATGAAAGAGTTAAGATGAAGTCTTTGAAGGTGCTCTTGCCGCCAGGCTTTCACTCTGTGCTTTGATTTGCCCTATTGGCCTGTATGGCACTGGGTCATCAACATCATTGGCCTCTCAACAATTTGGGTCTCTTTTTACTACCCTCCTCTCTTTCTCATTGTAATTTTATTCTTCCTCTTTTCTTTCCTTTAACCCAAAGCGGAAAGTTGATTAGTGCTGTGTTTTTCCTCCACTAAATGAAAATGCTTTCGTTAGTTGCACGAGTCTTCTATCTGTTCTCTGAAGTTGAAACCTTTTTCCTTAAGTAGTGCCCCTTGCAGACAAACCAGGTGAATTACATATTGTAATATCGATATTGTTTTGTGATGTTTTTCTGTTATTTGTATATATGAATTTTAGAATAGCCTAGTACTAGGCTAGAATTTTAATTACGGTGACTTATGCCCTTGAAGGCAGACGCCAGATGGGCGAATTTTTTAAAAATAGTGATATTCAATGCATATTTTGGAGGGAGAAGGGGAGATTTTTAATTTTTTTTTATATAAACTGTATATATTATATTATTGATGTTGTGTATTGTAGCCACATGATTCAATTTCAACAAACCATGATGGTGATGCCTTTTTTAAGCAGCGTTTTGGATGAAATCTTGTTTATGCATTTTATGGGAAGGGTGTTGACTCGGATGACCTTTGATAGTCTCTTGCGGCTTTTGTCACCCGTTGGATTATGTTATGTTATCCCTCTCTCCGATTGACTGCTTCAAATTCTCCGGTGATATTTTCCTGTTAATTAAAAAGCTAAGATCACCACAGAAGTTTTAAAGAGTGAATGGAGCGCGGAGCTTTTGAATGGGCAGCTTCTCTTGGATGGAAGCCAAGTTTAGCGATTTCTCCTGTTGTCAAATGAATGAAATTTTTGTTTTTAGTTATTGCTTGTTTTGTTTTAACGTGATTTATTAATCCTTCGCCTTCTCTCACTCAGATATCGTCCTAAACCATCTTGAAATTAACTTGGAAGTACAAAACAATTTAAAATGTAAGTATTTTTATGTTTGATCTCGTTTTGGATTAGCAGTTAGTTAACTTGTTTGTGCGTTCGGATGAATGTCTTCAACCATCTGCGAATGGACTTGTTTTTATGTGGAAATCTCTTATTCTTCTTCGACGAATCAAATCAATAAAAAATAAGGCATCTGTTATTCTATTTCGAACGGTTTCTTCCTGACTAAAGTTTAGGTGGAGAAAAAGAACTCATTACTACCGATCTGCACACATTTAATATGCCATTTATTTATTTATCAGTTTGATGGAGAGTGGCAGACAGGTCAACAACCTAAAGTGTCATATTTATTTATAATTTTATTAAGATTACAGCTAATTTTGGTAACATGATTATATTGAAAATTATAATGAAAGAAAAAGAAAAACATCCAGCAAATTATTCACTAATAGAATATATTATGACTATAATCTTATTTACTTTAAAGTCTTACTACTTGTAATTTTTTCCAAGATAGGCTGCTCGGCCTATTGACCTTGGATCTCTCTGGATCTGTAGGATCGTCCGTTCTACTCGAACTTCGCGGCAACTCAGCGAGCTCAAAGTAAATAAACAATATAATCACATTGTCTTACTTATTTTTGATTTATTTGCAAAACAAAACAACATAAATCATCTCCTGAAGAACAAATTTCATTCATGCTTGAAGGGGAGAAATCGTCCGGGGCAAAACAAATTTCATTTATGACTGAAAGGGTCAAACAAATTTCATTTTTGGTTGAAAGGGATGAATAAATTTCGCTAATGGTTGAAAAAGGTAAACAAATTTCATTCGGAGATGAAAGGGAGAAATCATATCTGATGAAATCAAATTTCATTCATGCCTGAAAGGGATAAATCGCCTATGAGAAAAATAAATTTCATTCGTGGCAGAAAGGGAAACATCACTTCTTAAGTAAATAAAATTTAATGCATGCTTGAAAGCGATAAATCACACCTGAAAAAAATCACTCATGACAGAAAGGGATACATCACCTATAAGAAAAACAAATTTAATTCATGACTGAAATCGGGAAATCGTCTGTGAGATAAATATTTTTTCTTCATGCCTGAAAGGTATAAATCGCCTCTGCGAAAAACAAATCTGCTTCATGCCTGAAAGGGATAAATCGCATCTGACAAAAAAAAAACAGTTTCATTCGTGCCTGAAATGAGTGAAATACTTGTGAGAACAAAAATGTATTCAGGCTTGAAAGGTATAAATTACCTCTACGAAAAACAAATTTGATTCATGCTTTTAAGGGATAAATCGCCTTTGAGAAAAACAAATATCATTCATGTTTGAATGGGCTAAATCGCCTATGAGAAAAACAAAATATTTCAGGCCGGAAAGGAATAAATGCATCTGACAAAAAAAAACAGATTTCATTTATGCATGAAATGGGTAAATCGCCTATAGAGCAACAAATTTCATTTATGCAAGAGACATAGCACCTCTTTGAAAATCACCCTCGAGAAAAACAAATTTCATTCATAGCTCAAAGATATAAATTGCTTCTGAGAAAAAAATAATTCATGTCTGGGCGGAAAAAATCACATCTGAGAATTTTTTATTCATGCTTGCAAGGAATAAATCGCCTCTGACAAAAACAAATCTCATTCATGTCTCAAAAGTATTCATAGGAAATATCGATTGGCGATCATGTAGTATCGAGACTGCAAGTGCCTCTTTAGCCCCCGACCTGATTAGGAATTATGCAGGAAGTTGGTCACTCGGAGAGATTTTTGCTCTGAACCCCACGGACTTTTTTTATATTTTAATAACATAATTATTAACCTAATTTAACCAAAATCTTATAAAACACCACATGAAATTGATATTTAGATATATTTTCTTCTCCATTGTTCCTTCAAGACTTGTCTTAAAGAAAGTGGTGAAGATTAGGTATGTGAAAATGTGTGGAAGATATACATCTTGAGTGATTTCAAGAAGAGACTACACGGGTCATTCGTGACTGAGAGGGTGCGCAAATATCTAAGACATGCCTAAACTTCAGGATTGAAATAGATGCTATTTTGAGAGTTTGGGGCAGGAGGGGTCGCAATCTTCAATTTTTCTCTACCCATAATATATCTGGCACCCCTTTTCGAGGTCATGTCGTTTTAAATCGTATTTCTGTGTATCTGTGCTATTTTGTAGTAAATACTACATGGAGTCCGCCCCCGTCTACCCTATGTTCAGGGTTAGCAGGATTTGTTTAGCCAATGATTTTCTTTTACAGATTTTCTTTCCTCTATTCAAGCATTTCTTCCATTTCTTATGTTTATCATTCTTAATAATAGTAATTTCCAATATAAATTGTCAAGGTTGAATGAGGCTGTTTGTGTGAGAATGTATTTGCAATAATTTTGCACTTAAACATATTATAGAGATGTAAATATTACCTTTTTTCATCTTCGTATCATCTACCCTATTGCTCAAGAAAGTTCTTTAGTTCCAGTCTTTTACTTTTGGAGTTTAACTGTATGTTCCGAAACCTCCACCCAAAATAACTTAACAATGCTACCGTTCTCCGTATGTTGTTTTTAGAAAATTTTCTTCTTATTCATTTTCGGTGTAAATTATGATTTCGCCTTCACCCAATCAAATGCCACCGTCAACTGCCAAAAATGTGCGTAATTGTTTGTAAAAGAACAATTTTGTCTCCCTTGATATCGATATAAAGATAACGATGGTTTCTCGTCAAAGAGAAAGCAGCCATTAACTGTCTACTGAAGAATGTAAAGAAATAGTATTTAAAATAAAGGTACTGAGTGCAAACAATAATGAAACCTTTTTTCCTCATCATCACATTCTAACCTCCTCACTATTTGAGTGAATTATGTTTTCACTAATCGGTCTCCCTTCTAGCTTTCAACTTTTGCCGCATTTTACAAAAAAAAAAATCATGAGAACGTAATTTGTTTTCTTACATACATCCTGGATAAATATTTCGCTTGATTTATTTATAAATAATTTCAAGAACTTCCATCCTTTGGCTGCTCCGGAATTTTCATTCACCAAGGCTGAACTTTCACATTTCTTATTAAATCGTGGTGATTTGGGAGGTATTGCCTACAGCAATAGGTATAACTCACTATTTTTTTTAAATATTCCGCTTTAAATCAACTCTCCTTTCATATTTCATCTTCTTAAACCTGAACTTTATTAATAATTACTTTCAGGTCCCGAAAGATTTGCGAATTCCAGCCATATTTCTTTTCGTCTCAATCTTTTATTTTCTGTTAACCTCGCATTACAACGCAAGGAACCGAGTCTAAATATTTCCCATGTCAGATATTTTAATATTGAACACCATTAAATCTTTTTAGTTATTAGATGACATTATAGAGGCTTTTTAACTTCATTTCTGTTATTCTTACATGACTGAACACCTGTCCAGTCGGCATCCACTTAATAATTAATTACAGTCCCTTTTTTTCGGGGAGGTGAAGGTGTTATATCGATAACCCCATTTCCTTCAATCCTACACTTGTAAAAAGCAACCACATTTAGTGTGGTACCACATCCTTTTATTAGATTTGGGGGGAAGGATGATTTCTCTTTCTACAAACGGAGGCATTTTTTAATCCGTTTAATGTAAATGGATTACGGAAACTGAGAAATTCTAGAGGATTTTTATGATTCTTGCCATTAAATCTTATTTTGTTAAGGTAAACAAAAAATAGGAGAATTCTTTTTTACAAGAAACTATTAGGTAGTAAGTATACTATACTGAAAATTTTCTATATACAGTTATTCTACCTGCATGCATAATATACTAAACACTGTAATTAAGAAACGAACTCAGGAATATCATAAAACACAATACAAATCTAGTGAAAAATACCACGGGAAACTTTACAACATCAAAAAATTAAACAGCACTTAACAATCAGCAGACAAAAAAACACCTAAGGACAAAAAAAGAGAATAAAATCAAAAGAAATCAATGGTTCAAATCATTTAATCACCCAGAAAACTTACTGAAAATCTCTTTCAAGGCCCTAAACAACAAAAAGAAAACTCCCTATTAACGAAGAGGAAGAACCACCAGTAGGAAATTCTAACGAAATTTTGCAGGCACTTAATGGCATGAAAAATGGTGCAACAATCGATTGTATAAGGGTTAGGGAAAACATTTACAGAACTACTGTCCTTTTTTTTACTAACTGCTTCTAATATAAGAAGACAAAAATGGAATGCTAATCAACATTATACAAAAATCCTACAAAATTCATATCGGGGAGATTAACATATGGCTCAACCGTAGCAATCAACCCCTAGAACAGGCAGGTGGCACCAGTAATTAGTATCATCAACAGGCTGTCAACAAGCAGTTCAAAAATAATTTCCACTAACTAATAAATACAAAATGTCTTTCTGTATAACATTTGTAGGCAATGGTAGGCCATCGATTAAGTCAATACTAAATCACAATTAAGAGGCAAACAGAAACAAAGACATGCTCACCTTTATGCCGGCGTGCCCCATTGCCATTAATGCTGCATCCAGTAGAAAAATAATCAAATCAAATTAAAGATCCAAAAAGCCCCTCATCTCCCCTAAACCATTTAAAACTGGACGAGATTTTTAGAATTTTGGAGTAAGAACAAAAAAGAAAGCACAATGGGAGATTTGTATTCCACCGTACTTTTGCTGACATTATTTTATTATTTTTCTTAAATGCAGAATTATCACAAGCCAATCCCAGCGTCAGACTGAAAAATCCAAGACGAAAATAATGAGTTGCTGATGACAAAGCGATTGATGGTCATTTTATAGAGAAAGTTGAAGAATTATACTAAAGGGCAGTTTATGACTATTGATGGGTGCATGGAAAAGGGAATCAGCAGAACCAAATTAGGCTTGTGGGTGGTAGGGAAACTTAATACATCTTTAAAAACTACATAAAGTAGTCAATCTCATCAGTTATAATATACGGATACGAAACTTAGATTACTAATATACAAAGGAATCAGAATCTAAGGACAACTTAAAGAAACATACGTAGAACGATGCATTGTAGGAATACACATGGAAGGACCATGAAAGAAAAATACACACTGGAACGACGAATATAAAAAAAAGGAAGAATAAAATGAAATTTCTGAGGTTGAAATAATCGGGACACTTTGCCAGAAGAAACGACTGAAAATGCACCAAATAAATCATAGACTTGTTTCCTTTTGGTCTCGTACACGCGACTCTATAAGTTACTATGTCGGTCAGTCGCATTGAAGCCATTTTACTTTTCTATGAGTTTTTGAAAGTTTTGAAGGTCGTAAGGTCAAAGTTAGAATAAATGAGAGCACGCGACTTAGGTCTGTTGACCTGGTTACATATAAAAAGACCCTGGAGACATCCTCATACAAGGTGAGAAGTTGAAATTCACACACTGACTGTAGGAGTAAAATAACAAACTCGAATCCTACACCGCGGCATGGTGGGCATAGGTCTCTGAGAGAAGCGACCACCGAGTACTGGGCACGAGCCTGCCACGTTACTCCCGCTAATGAACGAGTCGATCCTCCCACCTTCTTCGAGGTCATCTTCTGGCTCTCTTTATGTATTAAAGTGTCTAGTGTGGGATATCCTTCGCCCATTTTCTCTCATTACTTCTTTTAATGTGTTCTTCCCAATATCTATCGCCCGTGTTTGTGTTCTTACTTATGCATTTCTTTTATGTTCGTTTGGGATTATTCCTAACATACATCGCCCTCAGTTTATGGGTGCTTTTGGTGTTGATTGTCCAGGTTTTGCTTCCATAAGTTAAGACTAGTTAAATACTTTGCTTCAAATCGCTACTGAAGATGTAACTAAGTTTTCCTTCCACTCTTCAGCCTCATTTTGTCCCTTTTCTCAGCTCTCATCAGAACTCATGAGCTGTCCTAAGTATAGGTCTTCTTCGACATGTTCTATATTTTAAAGGCCAATCTTAATTGATGTGTCTTCTGCAAAACTATTGATTATTATTTTTGTTTTTGTAAAGTTCATTTTCAATCCGACTGTGAAGCTGACTTGCGCTAATTTTCTTTATTTGGCTTTAATTCTTCTGGATTTGAAACAAATATTCTGCCATGAGCAAAGCAAAGACGACTAGAATATCTCATGATTCCCTTTTAGCCCTCCCTCAAAAGGTCCTGAAAATCTCAAACACTATGATGAACAATTTGGGGGAGATGAGATCCCCTTGTCTTACTGCCTTTATTTATTTTATTTTATTTCACAGCGAATTGAACAGCCTGCATATGATCATAAGTACTAAAGTTAATTCTGAAACTTGCCTCTTCTGCTGGCTTATATTAACTTTATCAGCAACAAACTCCTATAACGTTCCTGTGAATTTTATTGTTTCCCTTTGCGGTAAAAATGAGCGATTTCCAATCTATTAAACGATCTATCCAGATGATCATATTTGTGATTGGGACAACCTCCGCATGAACAATATTTCAGATTGTATTTGTCTTAATTTCTTTGAACACTATAATATGAGCCCTGGTTTATTCTCTATCGAGCTGATTTTAGTACAGTTCATAAAAGTCAAAATACCTAATTTACTGCTTTTGGTGTTACCTGGAGATGAAGGTCTGGTAACTTGTTTTCTTCTAACTATAAAACACGACTTATTATTAAAAAGGGTGTACCCCCATGTAGAAAGGGCGTAACCCATAGAGAAAGGGTGTATGTACCCCGTTTAGACTACATCTGGCACCTCGAGGAACGGTACACCCTGCCGACCCCGATGCCCTGAGTGATCTTTAACTAGATTGAAACTAAATGGGCTTTTTTCCGAACTGACATCTTCCTTTTATCCCCATTTTCACTACTTTCCTTATAGTCCCCTCCTCAACTATTTGAGGGGAGGTGGTAATTTTGTGGGCTAGTCGTCAACTAGCTTTCGTTAACTTACCCCCCACCCCTCTCTCACCTTTCATTTTTATTACTACCCCTCGCAATGGGTGAGGCAGGTGTAGCATATAAACTATGCTGCAGCTGACATCTTGAGGATAGCATGCCTTCCAGGCCTTAATGCCTGCAGGAGAATCTGGGGCTAATATATCTTCCCCATATTTTCACTTCGCCTGTCTTCACTCTTTTGTTTATAAATCTCGCCTTACAAAATTTCCGCGTGAGATTCTCTCGTTGGTTTTGGCTGTTCATTGTCATAAAAAAAACTTTCCCCTTTCCTTTGAGTTACTTTAATCAACATAAATAAAAAAAAATTGTAAGTTTGAATGAAGATCTTACACATATAAAGACTTTCAAAGGAAAAAGTGGTCTTTGTTCTTTCTTTGCCTGGATCTTTCGACTTTCCCATCCTTGGTTTCTTTGTCGTTCGCGTTTCTTGGCCGGTCAAACTTCGACTTCTCAATCCCTCTTTTTGCCTTGTAGTTTCGATTGAAGTTTTTTAGTTTCACTTTTTTTCACAAGGGCCAGATAGTGTGTTGGTTGATCTATGTCTTTTTATTTAGTCTTTGTTAGTTATTTAATGCCATAATTACCAGAGATATTTATTTATCCGTTTTGTTTTCGGCTACCTTCTCTCCCTTCCCTCTGGCTTCATCCTTTGGATGACTTGGTCATTTTCGTGTCTTCAGTTATGTGCAGCATGATTTGCTTTCATTAACCTATGCTTGTATTTAGTTTGTGGACCTTATGAATGGGTTTATCAATCACCCATCATTCTGGGAGTTCAGACTTAAAACATAAATGGGAGTAAATATATGATCGAACTGCCAAGGCGTGATTAAGCCAATGCTCCCTGGCTGAGGAATTCGTTCGTTGTATCAATCCATAACGCGTATTTCAGTGGTTCACAAGGTAATGTTTTCTGTTTTTTCTCAAAGGCGGGAACCATCGCTTTCCACCACACTTCGTCCACAAAAATAAGGATTAGGAAGATCGCTAGGGAAGGAGGAATGGAATTATTTATTTTAATTATTTATAAACAACGAAAAATTAACGGTGCCATCTCCATTGGCTGGCGTTTAGCAAAGCAGTTCCTGAAGAAAGTGATGAAGATGTGTGGGAGATACGTGGTAAAAAATAAGACTATTTGTAACGCTAGCTTTACGAAGCCAGGTTCTCGTGTGTGGGGGAGGTGAGGAGGGGGGGGGGGGAGAAAAACACTCGAGTTTTATGGCCTTCCAAAATCTGCAATATTAGTATTTGCTGACATCTTGTGGACGCTGCAGGATGTCATTTAGCCAAAGATAAAAAAAAGTGTAAATACTCATCGAAAGGAGAGTTTTGCTTGAAAGTGTGAAAAAGATTGAAGGTCGATGTTAAATGTTTATTTGGCCAAGTGCTGATAATTATTGATAAACATCTGCTGAATACAGGAGCGGTAAACAAGGAAGAATTACATGAATTTACACTATGGGAAATAGAAAAAAAATGACAACGATGTAGAAACAACTCCAGCATTCGTGATTGGCGGCTCGGATGGTGTAAAAGTGAATGCCGCTGCACAGAGGTGTATTTCCCAAGCATCTTTCAAAACAAACGGGGAACTCTTCTTTTTTTTAGCTTATCGTATACTCAGAAGAGGGATCAAAGTTTCTACTATCTTTGAAGTCTCTGTCTTCTTTGGTATGCATTTGTTAGAGAAATTTTAGGGGTACTTTTACGGCGCTTTAAGATTCAGAGTTAACGTTTGCCGCACATCTCTACAGAACAGCCTAAAATTAAGAAGTGATCTTACAAAGAATATTTTTTGCAATTTTTGGTAATTTAGTGAATCTTTCTCTCCTTAATCATTTTTTAAAGATCTTGCTTGTTTTATTGTAAGGATTTTAATTAAAAGAGTTTTTGTTTTGAGCTGGGTGCGGCTGCTTATTCGATTTGTCCTTAGCACAATTGCGCCCTTTCCGAACACTTCCACTTCCTTGTGCGAGGAAAACTTGATGCGTGTGTGTTAATGCCAGTATTTGGATTCTTTCCTCTTCACTTCTTCCCTTCTCTCACTATTACACTGATCAACAGCAACTTTATTGTCTAAGTTATTTAGCTGATTTCAGACAATTTTGATGCTCTAAATTAAAAAATTACATTGGTTTTGCTCAATCAAGTCAACTTTTTGATTTATCGCCACATAATATTGTTTTACGGGTTTTTTTTTACATGTACGGATATTTTCTATTTATATGATGCCAAGTTCTTTCTTTTTTCTTCACATAAACGAATTTTAGAGAGTTTAAATGCGGCAATTTTTGACTTATTGGTATTTTTCTTTTACAAGTGAATGAAATGGATTGGCCATAAGATCTTGTAAAAATCAGCCCGATGTATTCTGCTACATCTGCGACGAATACACCGTTTTTCCTAACAGGAATCCAGTCACAAGTTTCATAAAGCGTGCTTATCATGGTTATTTTGGTATGAAGCTTGGTGACCAGGCTAAAGCTTGCGAGCCACAAATAGTATATAAGTCATGCACAGAGTATCTGCGTTGTTGAACGAAGGTCAAGAAAAGTTGTCTGAAGTTTGGAATTCCCATGGTTTGGAGGCAGCCGACAAACATGGCACTGACTGCTACTTCTGCTCTATTGATTTGACTGGGATCAACAAAAAGAACCGGAGAAGCTTCATGTATCCTGATCTTCAATCATCAGGTCGTCCTGTAGCTTATTGTGATGAAGTTCCAGTACCTAATATTGGTGACGAAGATTCATCTAGTGTTGAAGAAAATGAAGAAGAATAACTGGTTTTTGACGATGATGCTCGACATCTTTTTTTCCAAAAGGAACTAAATGATCTAGTTTGTGATCTCAGCTTGTCAAAGTCCTCTGTCGAATTGTTGGCATCCAGATTGAATGACAAAACCTCCTCTCTGACAGTGCTCGCATCACCTCCTACCGCAACATACATCAAAAGTACCTTCGTTTTTCTCGAAAGAGAAGGACTTGGCGTACTGTACAGATATTGCGTAGCTTCTGCACAAGGGTAACCAGTTTGACTCTGTTGTACCCCTCGCTCATGCGACTATACTGAAAGAGAAGTATGAAGCCATGAAGTACGTCCTGGAGATAACTCGTTATGATCAGCATGAGTGGTGGATTTGTGTTTACGTGCAAATTGTGAAAGCACTCCGGGTTAACTAAGTACCCTTGCCTTCTGTGCATGTGGGATAGTAGGGACCAGACTCAACATTACTTAAAAAGGGACTCGCCTGTATGAAAGGAATTGGTGCCTTGTAGAGCAAAGAACGTCCTAAACAAGCCTCTGGTAGACAGAGACGGGTTACTCTTCCCACATCTGCACGTCAAGCTCGGCTTGATCAAACATTTCACCAATGCTCTGGGCAAGGATGGTGGCTGCTTCGCTTACTTGTGCCACACTTTTCCAGGATTGATCATGGATAAGTTGAAAGGTGGCATCTTTGACGGCCTTCAACTCCGTTAGCTCATCAGAGATCCAGAGTTTGAAAACTCAATGAACTAAGTGGAACTGGAAGCGTACAAGGCTTTTGTTCTGGTTGTGAAGAACTTTCTTGGCAAAAAGACGGACAGGAACTACACTGAGCTTGTCACCAATATGCTGACTGCCCTCAGAAACCTCGCATGCAACATGAGACTCAAAATGCATTACTTATTCTCACATATGGATCGGTTTGCTGAGAATCTGGGATAAATTAGTGACGGGTAGAGGGAGGAGATTACCTCAGGACATGAAAGATATGTAGATCAGGTATCAGGAACGCTGGAATGTAGTCATGATGGCTGATTACTGTTGTCCTCTGAAGAGATACATCTCTACCTCTGAGCATTCTAGGAGTTCGAAGAAAGGGAGGTTCATGCCCTAAATTCTGAACATTGATGTCTTAATACCTATTTCGGATGAGAAATATTAACAAAACTCAACCGAAAATGTCACAAAAATGAAATCAATTTAGTCATCAGATCGGATTTATTCAAAATCGACTTAATTCAAAAACTGAACTGATCGGAAGAAACGGGTGTTATTATCGGATTCAGCGGTGCAAAATTGCCTTTAATCAGTTGAAAAAACTTAGACGACTTACAAAGATTTTTTTTTTGTAACCCAGTTTTATCTTCATATCTTCGCCATAATTCTGCTCCGCTTTCTGTCTTCCTCTGCCCATTTTTTTCTTCTCCCTTTCTCCCGTATCACCCGCAAAGGACTTCATATTCATACTTTGGCTTGTCTTGTATTTATGAATTCTTTGCGGGAGGGGTTTAAGCCCCTCGGGGGTAACCCCAGTAGTAGTGTCAACAGGAGGGTTTGCTATGACAGTCATCCTGATTTTATTTCACCTTTTTTGCTCATTTACTTCATTATATCTGTTTTTCTTGTCTGTCCGTTGAGTGATCTGAGCCTCATCGAATTACACTACATTCCATTTCATTCTCAACAGTTAACAACCTAAGCCATTATAATTTGGACTAGCTTATGTTTCTCCCTCACTCCTCCTTTCACATGAGTAAGATTATGTGTGAACCCAACTTCAAGACCTGTTTTGTAATCCTCTGTCATTGCTTGTGAAGCTAAACTAATCTCTCCTGCCATTATCATTTCCAGTCGATCTTTCAAATTTATCGAATTCGGATTTTGCTTTTTTTGTGGAAACAGACATTTGGCACAATGCTATTCCTAAGTATAACTACGCATCCTTTCTTATGAGTTCCGCTGAAGGATTTCTATGGTGGATTTAATTCTAAACATTCATGACATATTAGTCTCATTATGGATTTCGTTCGTCCTGGAGACGATTAATTGTCTTGGGAATATCTGAATATTTTTAACTGCAATCCCCAGTTCTTTCTCAATGGTAGTTTTCACTTCGCTCTCGAATAAGTATAAATGATTGAGGGGTTTTTGTACAGACTCTTTGTGTATCCTTTTTCACATACTAACGCAAAATAAGATTTTTAAGGGTACCTTTCAGGTATCAGCCCTCCAGAAATAGCCATCTTCCTCAGTTCCTCTGCACTTTAGCTGCCATGGCGACTCATCCTTCCTCATTTGTAGACCTCCGTATCTCCACCTCTCCATAAGTACATGTGCCTTCTTTAATGGCCAAAAGTCAACGTCCCATAAGGAATGTCGATCTCGCAAGTCTGAGCTTCCGATAATTCATATTTTGCTTGTTTACTAGGACTCGAATCGAGCTCCTTCATCATCCGCATTCAGAATAACGAAGTTCAAAACTATTTTTCACCCCAAATCATTACTAAGTATTTTTGTTCTCGGATCGCCTCTTTTCTTGGCCTATTTTCAGTTCTGCCCCAACTGAATATTGGATGTGGAGTTAAAGAACGCGTTTCCTTTTGTCCTTTTACTGAGTAATGTCAAAATCGGGTCGATCTCTGCCATTTTCCTTCACTAAAATCATCTTTCACTTGCAGCTTCGATTCCAAAAAGTTTAAAAGTTACTCGATACCGAAGAGTACTGCGCTCTTGTGATGAATGATTTGTGATCGATTGCTCTCACGGTACACGAGGCATGTTTTAACCTCGTGATCGAATGGAGTCAATTATTTTAGATAAAGGCAGAGACGATTAAATAACAAAACACCATAACATGCACCTATTGAGGAGTAAACGGGATGAAATATGAGAATATAATAGTAAATGGTAGAATAAGGTTTAAAATAGACCCGAAACGGAAACGATTCCCAGATCTCAGCCGTCTAAAATGTTGGGGATGATACACGTAGGTTGTTCATGAAGTAATTGGTAGATACCGCAAAAATTACTGAAATTCTCTGTACCTGCGGGTTGATTATTTTTTTTTTCATTTTTTTAATTATTCAGAAGAGAAAGGAAATGATGAATCCATCGAGAGTATTTTCATTCCGCAGAGAACTGAGTTGTGTATGGCACACCGGATGAAAATAGGGTGAATAAAAGCGAAGACGAGAAATCAGGAAAAAGTTTATAGGTGACCAGAACTGCAGTATCGATCATAGATCCGCGGCCCTGCAGGCTACATTAAATTCCTCTACGAATCAATCAGGTCTTCTTGCGAAAATACATGGGCTAATGTAGATGCTTTATCCATCTCACGCATCTTCTTGTTCATGGAAATTTTATATCTTTATTATGGCGGTTATCTTTAGAAACTTGGTCAACCCTTTTCATTTTAGTTTCTTGGTTTCTTCCTGCCTTACCAAACCCTCATTCTCTCTTTTATTCTACTTATTTTGTTTCGACCAAGCGTCTACAAAGGAGTTGCCAAATTTCTTGTGTTCAAGAGCTGATGGGACGTTTTGCAAGTGAAAAAAAAATTATACTCTCTGAATAATACTGTTTAATTGCCGATGACTGAGGACTTTAGACACTTTTTTCTTTTTTTATTGTTAGATTTTAAAACTTTGTAGGTTTTCCTTATCTAATTAAATTAGCTAACGATAAATATAATTCAACTAAAATTGTGCCACGAGCAACTCTGAATAACGTACGAGTATATATGTAAATAGCATGCCGACCTTGAGCTTCATTTCTTACCATTTGGTCAACACCATTGCGATTTACTAGACTTTCCTTATTAAATTCCCCGTCTTTATGTGTGGCCTAATTTATGTTCACCATCCTTAGTTCACAAAGGACATTTTTTTCGTGGATGCAAATAGACAAGAGTTCAGTGACTTAAAGGTATTCCAGTCATTTTGACATCGGTGAAAATTCTGTTAACCGAAATCAACTTAATTATATAAAATGCAAAGATGAAACAATCGTTTGAATAACAATTATTTGGTGAATCGTTTAGTCGTGTCATACCTAGCCATGTTCCCTATCAAATGCACAATGCTACTCTAGTACGAAATGCAATCAAAGTCGAGAACATGTACTTCTATTGTTATAGGTACATACATACAGTTAGGCGCTTAAAGAATATTTAAGTTGCCATTACCTTAATTTTAATCAGTTTATTAGTATCCCGGTCTTTGGGGGATCATTCGTTTTCCTTCATTGCTATGCAGTTTATCAGTAAGAATGGAATTTCTTGAAGTAAATGTGGCTTCCGAACTTTGAAAGGCTTATTGAGGCGCTTATAGGCATATTTGTACCTAGTTAATAAGTGTGTCTTCTTCAGGAGAGGATTAAGTGGTTGTTTTGAATTTTTCTCATACTTCACTTCGATCTCTTCTTGATAGTTACCAATACGCTTCGAGATCTTCCAAGGATGTTTTATGTAAAGGCTCTACAACGAGGTTTTTTGATCGTTCCACTCGTATATTTTGATTCTAGCTGAACTAATTGCCCAATTACACTTGTTTTGCAATATTCTTGTAACCTGTTTCATTCCCATTTAGCGTCACACTCTTGAGTCAGACTTCATGATCGATGTCTCTGCGTAGGTTTACACATTCTGAAATCTTATGGTGAGACTTCCACGTTCTGGGTAAGGTCAAGTCTCTCAACCAGCATAATCACTGTGGAGAATCTCTCCTAAGATCAAGAAGCACTTTGCATATCAAATTATATCTCAGTAAAAGGTAAAAAATTTTCTCAATGTTGTAAACTTTTGATACATTTTTTTAAAAATTACAACATGTAATTACAATTTTATGTAGGGCAAGAAGTAAGAAATATAATTTAACTTTAGTTGTTTTAAGATATACATTCCCTGGGCTTAGAGGTAATAATGTTAGAAAATTGCAGCCTGATATATTTTGGGGCCATATTTTTGCATGCAAGATTTAACAATTCGGATGTGTTACTGGGTTGGTGGACTTTTTACTCAGAGTATTTATCACCCGTACTTATGTGAGGTTATGTCAAGGAGGTAGTTTGCCAAAGGAAATCGTTTGATATCGCTCTTGTCCACCTACTCTTTCTTCTTGTGGCTTGAGTAGATAAGCGTGTATCCTCGTAGATAAGTGTGTACCTTTCTTTGATAAGTGTGTACTTCGTAAATAAGTCTGTAACTGATTAATATATATGTATTAAATGCATGTACTGTACTCCATAGGTTGAGGTGGTATTTAATCCATTACCTCTATGACAGATCTTGAGTGGGCCCTAGATCTTTGTTGGCCCTAGTTCTGTACTATTACGTGGCTTCCTGGCCACAGTGCCATTTTAAAGGTCTCTCTTTACAAACTTTCTGTGAGGAGGTCTTCGTTGATTTTAATTTTAACTTAAAACAAATGGCTCTGTTGCAGCGAGCTTCTTGCATGAACAGGCAGCCTTTGACAACTTTTTGAGAATATGGATACAACTTTTGTTCAAAAAATCGAATTATTTTTTTCCCTGATTTGGCATTACCAAAACAGCGATCCGAATCTAATCGTCTACTTTTCCAAACAAATCTCGAACCTTAATGGGTGAAAAATTGTCAGTTCCCACCAGGATTCGAACCATCAACCTCTCACATGAGAAAGCGCTAGTGCTACAACTGACCCGCTTTGACTCGAAGGAAATACGGCTTGATCGTGGAACTCGAAGGAAACACGGCCTGATCTTGAAGTTCCCGACGGAAGGCAGACCCAATTCAATGATTAGAGGTCTCCTATACGTTTCCTGAGTCCACACTCGAAACTTAATACTTTCAAGTCGTTCCATTTTAGTCGCTGGATCGAATTCCGGTTTTTTCATCTTTCCCGAGCTACATAATTAGGCTTTATTTAACTCAAACCTCCATAGACATGCCATCATCTTTTAAATGTTAGCTGGAGTTGTTTATCTTTTAATCGTGTATGAGTAATCTCCTAATCCAGAATCACCATCGCACGAAAAACGTGGCAAATCTGAACTCACCCGAAAAAAGATGAAGTAGCGGAAAAACGCCAGACTCGTTCGTCCTTCAGCCCACTAAATCCTTTTCTTCTTCATGTTATTCGTGGTTTAAAGGAAAAAAATGAAGCTTCTGTTAGTCTACCCATTGGATTGGGTTCAATCTAAGCAAGATTTCGACACTCGCATGGAAGCTCCGGCCAATCGGCGGTGGGTTGCCGAGTACGACTTCGCAAGCAGCTCTATCCATTTAGGTCATCCCACACATAGCTATCCAAAACACACAGTACATTCCTTTTCCGCTTAATCCAAACTCCCATGCCGTACTACGGCTGGCTTTCTCTTGGGTTACGAAGGGATCCTAGCCTCGTTGGTTGGTGGAAAATCACGGTACTATTTATCCCTTAACGAGGAGCAGATACTGGTGCCTAAGGGCTTGCCAGTGAGAGTCATTCTGATCTTTATTTAAATTGTATTATCCGGTCGAGGATCTTCACACACAATCGAAAGGGACGCTTGGCTTAATTAATTGAATAATTAATTAGTTAAAAACTTTCCATTATGTACACATGAAAATAACAGGTAATATATGTAGTTTACTGCTTGGTAGGGGAGGTGGACATTGATCCACGCAAACCAGTTTTGGAGGAGTGTAAGTACCTGTTTAGGTATCTGGAGGTTGCGCGTATGCAAGTTAATTGGGATGCGATGGATAAGGTCATTTGACTATATGTTTAGACGGACTAATGCGGAGTTGGGGATGAGTATGTCATGTATGAATATGATGAAGAAGGGGGGGGGGCTCCTTGGGAGACAGTGGCGGGTCCAGGCTAAAAATTTGGTAGGGAGGAGCTAACCTGATTTTCTCCCTCTGAGGAGTCTGATAAAATGGCAATGATCATTAATAATGATTATCTTACACAACATTGGTGATAAATAACAGCGTCTCATAAAGGAGTGATCACAACTCTATCAAATCCCAATTTTTCACACATCAGAAAATTATGAATTATAGTTTTGGGAGGTCAGCTTAAGAATTAATACTGAATTTAATAATTATTTTTGAGATTTACCTGAATTTTATACATGTATCATATAAGATACATTCGATCGTAACGGTTAAAAAAACCCTTTTTTATATATTTTATATTATTACCTAACTTTTCTGAAGGGCAAATTACAAGTATGGCTTAAAGAAAATGTAAACATAAAGCTTTTGAAATTTAGGGGGGGCTTCAACCCCTCAGCCCCCCTGGATCAACGTGTGTTGGTAGATTCCGTTGAGAAGCTTTTGCTTGTGGATTGGTCCTGTGTTGGAGGACTTGGCCATGTCTATTGAAGAGGAGGTTTGCTATCTATTTTATGTCGTCGGTGTCCAGTATCTTTTTTTTTTGTATGGGGATGGGGCGTGGGGCGGTGTGAAAGGCTTTGCCGGTGTCTATTGTGGTCATGACTGTGCGTTGCGGGGAGGAAGGTAGTTTTGGTTGAAGCCTTCTAAGTTGTTAGAGCATTCAGTAGTGTGGTTGTGGGGTGTTTTTCTCTGAAACCTTGTTGTGTGTGAAGTGTTTGATGATTTTTAATTCCTTTGAGTATATTTATCTTATTAATGAAAACAATTCGAATGTATACAGTTAATTATAGAACTAAGGGCGTTTTGTTATTTGTATTTTACTTACAAATTTTGGTTTAATTTTAATCTTGGCCTAGACATGTGAACTTGTACCTGATCAAAATCATGTAGTTTATGCAGACATGAAAAAAATGCCCACTAAATATACATATCATTAGTGTAATATAATCAGAGTATTGTGTTTTTGACGGCTACTGGTATGTGCATCTGACCCATATTATTTTGGACGTAGCTTTGTGCAATGTTCAGTGGTAATATCAGACTTCGTTTGTCCTTATTCCGAGTTTCTTTCCTCAAGCTGAATGTTTCGTGAGTTTGGCATTCGATTGTTTGGGCAATCCGCCGAGATCCGCAACTCATCGTTTCAAGCAGGCGACAGACAAGTTTGGCCCGGCCTCGATCGCACTTCAGATTGGTTATTATCCTTGCCTTTGCTTTCATATTACGAGCCTCATGAAAGTCTAAACATCCTCTTTCAAGCGTCTTTTGTTTTTGTTCCTTGTTAATTTATCCTTTTTTGTGTCCATTCTGATATTTAATCCAATTTGGTAAAAGGGTTTTAAAGATCCTACCCAACATCATTTTAAAATGAGGAAAAAAAAGAATTAGTGACAAATTGCAAAACAACAATAGGAATTAATGGTAAGAAAGTTCCCATTGTTATTTAGATTGATAATAGAGAAACGCAAACGAGATTTTTCTTTAATAAATGAAAACATAAACAAGTTTCTGAAACATTAGACAAGAACCTGATTAATCAACACTGATTTCACCATTATTTTTAGGGAAATAAATTAATTAGTATAATCAATGAGATATTTTCTCTGAAAAGTGAGATGATAGGGGAGAAAGAGAATGAAGAAAAGAGGCTAGATAAATATAGAAAATATGAATAGTGAAAAACATTAGGAAATTACGGATGTACTACCAACTTCCAGGAATAAAAGTTCGTACAAATTTAAAGCACTTCAAAGTACGAACTTGAATCCGTCAATTCTATACTTCTATACCATTAACCAAGGGTCGCAGTAGTATCTCTCTTGTGCAGGAAAAAAACAAAACAAATTGAAGCTGGGTGTTCTTCCTACAGGATACCAGAGGATTTAATTTGTGATATTTTTTATTGAAAAGTAAGTTATAAATTTTGTTCAAATAGACTTATTTATATTTATAAGGAATTCAAATTAACTTTGTGACATAATGTCATGTATAACAAAAAGTGATTAGGTGTCCAACATTTTGCTTGAATTTCCGTTATTTTAGATTTTTTTTCCGGCAAAAATCCTGAACCAAGGCTAGACAGTGAAGTCCAGCAATTATACGTTGCGAACAAATAAATAACAGCTTATTAAATAAATATATCAACAAACGAATTTTTTTTACATATATTCGAAATAATTCTATATTCTTTAAATTAAACTAGGTAAGAATGCATTTTTTTTACATCTATATACTGAAATTGTATTTCATAGACTTATTTATATTTATAAGGAATTCAAATTAACTTTGTGACATAATGTCATGTATAACAAAAAGTGATTAGGTGTCCAACATTTTGTTTGAATTTCCGTTATTTTAGATTTTTTTTCCGGCAAAAATCCTGAACCAAGGCTAGACAGTGAAGTCCAGCAATTATACGTTGCGAACAAATAAATAACAGCTTATTAAATAAATATATCAACAAACGAATTTTTTTTACATATATTCGAAATAATTCTATATTCTTTAAATTAAACTAGGTAAGAATGCATTTTTTTTACATCTATATACTGAAATTGTATTTCTTTTTAAGCTTTCTTCTAGTTTTGAGAACAAGAACATTGTGCTAATCTATTTCTCTGGATCTTTTGGTAAATACGTGCCTCACCTCTGCCATGAAAGCTTCTTACAGGACTAACAGCGAGAGAGTTCTGTCGACTAATCCTGCCTCATGGCTTTTAGTACCCACTCGACTGAAATTTAGCTGCCCCCCAAAAAAACAACAAAAAAAAACATAAAATTGAGTAAACTGTACTATACGAGATCTCAACTATGCCTCTATTTTGTCTATCATATGACTACTCATTGTCTCATTGTACGATCTTGGTCCACCATTTCATTGACAGAAATCGCAGATTCATCATTTGTTTACGTCGATAGGCTCCTTTTTCTTGGTTTATCTTTCAGGTTTGCTTGTCCTTCATTTGCACATTTTTTATTTGTTGAGTTTCTATTTTCCTAGATGCAACATCATCATAAATTTCACTCCATTTGGGCATAAGTTACATTGGTTTCCAGCCAAATTATGTTACAAATTTCATAAATTATATCACCATCGACATCATCATCAACCCATCTCATCCCAATGCTGACCAGTTTAAGATTTCCTTCTTCTATCTTCCCTCGTTCCCTCTGGTACTGTTTTCTTCCCATTTCCATAACAAAAGTTTATTCTTTTTACTATATTCGTGTTAATCTTGGTTGTGTTTTTTTCCTATGATTTCTTCTGTGACCCCACCAGGTTATTCTTAACATGTACTATTCCTTATTTCTTTGAGTTTTCCTTAGTTACTGCATTTTATTTGTGTTCAGTGTTTAAGTTTCACGTCTGTAGTTTAGAACTGGTAAATGCAGAGGTTAAATGGTTTACGTTTAAAGCTCAGTGGAATGTGGCTTCTGAAGATGTAGTATCTAAGGTTTGATATCGCCCTCCAGGCTAATCTTGGTATGTTGTCTTCTTTTACCATGCTGTCATCAGGAGTCACAAGATGTCTTAAGTAAATATATTTTTGAACCTGCTCCAAAATTTGATCGGCAAATATACAGTATTGTTATATCTTCTGTAAAACTATTGTTCATTATTTGAAATCTTTGAAAAATTAATTTCCTGTACGTCTATGAGACTAGCATGTGATAATTCTGTTATCAGTGGGTGTAATCTTTCGAAATTTAAGGCTAAATCACGCCCACCAGTTGCTCGCGTCGAAACCGCGTCCAATGTTCAACGCCCTTGCTTTAGAGGAGTATCTTAGCGGCACGTCTCGATAGCCGCCAGCCCATAATGGCCTTCCTACACTCAATCTCCCCTACACTCCCTGCCATACACCTCTCAAAACAAGCACAAGGACTAAACTTTGATTCATCGTCCAAAATATACGTAAATCTAAGGAATCGAACAGAACTCGGTCCTACGTTACACATGCCCCTTCTTCAAGCTGCCCTATAATTGAGGGCAAGCCGCAATCTTGTGTGAAAGCTGCGTAAGCAGTCCTATATAATACACAACACGCTGCACTGGTTTCTGGTACCAGCACCACCCACACGGTACTCCTTTCATTTGCGCCAAGCGAATAAGCCACTCAGCCCTACACACGAACCCTACAAGCTATCTATCCATCTAGCCACCCTTCCGCCACAAACCAACACCCCACGATTAATCGACGCACAATGTTCCCCTACAAACATTACGCAACCCCGAGTCTCTGCACCACCACTAACACCCCCACGGGTGTCAAAGCGTACCACTTAGATGCATTCTCAACATCTTACCACTCAACATTGACGATATATGCAACAACCAAATTCAGCAAAAAAATCTTCATCAACCTGCAACATAAATCTGACCTTCATTAAGGAAAGAGAACTCAGAAGCACGTTCGCATTACAAGATTATCACGTTACACAACACGACGGAAGCGGAGGCCTAATCACATAAGTCAGAGATAACATAAATGTAAATCCGAATTTATCCTTTTTAGTGTCCATTATGATATTTAATTCAATTTGGTAGAGATATTTTAGAGATCTTAGCCAACATCATTTTAAAATCATAAAAAAAGAATTAGTGACGAGTTGCAAAACAACAATGAGAATTAATGGTAAGAAAGTTCCCATTGTTATTTAGATTGATAATAGAGAAACGCAAACGAGATTTTTCTTCAATAAATAAAAACATAAACAAGTTTCTAAAACATTAGACAAGAACCTGATTAATCAACACTGATTTCACCATTATTTTTAGGGGAATAAATTAATTAGTATAATCAATGAGATATTTTCTCTGAAAAGTGAGATGATAGGGGAAAAAGAGAATGAAGAAAAGAGACTAGATAAATATAGAGAATATGAATAGTGAAAAACAATAGGAAATTACGGATATACTACCAACTTCCAGGAATAAAAGTTCGTACAAAGTTAAAGCACTTCAAAGTACGAACTTGAATCCGTCAATTCTATACTTCTATACCATTAAGCAAGGATCGCATTGGTATCTCTCTTGTGCAGGAAAAAAACAAATTGAACCTGGGTGTCATTCCTATAGGAAGGACGATTACACTTTCACCAACCTGTATATACCTCCTCTTTATCCTAATTGTGCCTGCCAAATTACGAGCCAGCGCCACACCACTCCAAACACAGTGAATTAGCACTCTTGTTGTGGGTGATTTCAACCCCCCCAGGCCTCCGCTTGTTTCGATTCTCAGGGCAGAGACACAAAGTCACGCAGTATCTCAGAATACTTAAACGATTTGATCCATTCTGAACAACTCTTCCATCCTCACAAGGAAACCCTTAAACACTTACTCCAAAGATACTTGCACGAACATCAAGCCTTGTTCACTAAACCTAGCCCCCCAAACAACCAAGAAACCACACATTGCAGTATTCTTCCTCTCCCACATTATAAAAATTGCCCTTGAGAAGCCTATACTTCTACCAATTTTTCACTAACTACAACAAACCTGATTGAGACATTATAATTATATAAAACAAAAACTCCACGGCCCCTCATTCGTCCATTTCAGCGATATAAACAAAGCCTGCTTATAATATGCCAGCATACTCTCAACAACAAGCAACAAACATATTCCGAACGCGAACCTAACATACTATAACCAAAGCTTCTCCCCAGAAATCAAACAACGCGCAAAAATCGGAGATAACTTATGAAAACAATCACAAACCAAAATAACACATAGAGCATTAAAAATTTCAAATCTACATCTAAACACTGATTCAAAACAAAAAATAAACATTGGCAAGGCTTCCTAGACTATCTAAAATATAAATAAACAGTGATAGCAAGAATTTTTGAAAAACAATCAGAAGACTCCAACTGTAACAACAGGCAAGACGCGCACAAAACCATCTCTTTAGCCCCAAACAAGGTTAACATCACTAACAGGCAAACACTCTCATACAGCACTCCACATAATTAGTTGCAGAACACCGGGCCTACCACACAGAACCACAAACTCATTTGCTATAGATCACGACATACCCACACAATTCCCCACATAAATGGTATCCTAAGCTGCAAGACAGGTGTAATTCTCTCCAACCTCTGACCCTGACAATATATCAAATATCCACCTTAAACACCTAGAATCTTCACACGAGTTTTTAACTACTCTATCTCCCGTAAGACTCTCCCGAATGTATGGAAATCTATTCACATAATGCCCTCCCTCGGGCCAAATAAACCATCCACTAGCCCTGCATCCTACCGTCACCCTATCTCCTTACCCAGCACCACCTCTAAAATCACGGAACGTCTGTTTCAAAATAAAATAAACCCACACATCCTATTAGATGCTTTCCAATGCCGATCCAGCCCATTTTACTCATTAAGTACTGTACTATCCAACATCACCCGGATCATGCAAGAAGGCCTCAACCAATTGGAACCACCACACAGGACAGTCATGGAAACAATAGACATAAGAACAGCTTTGGACACACTATCTAGACCCATCATCACCAACAAAATACTAAACACACCCCTGTAATCCAACTGCAAAAAATAGCTTCTCAACTTCCACTCCAGCTGACAAGTACGAGTAATAAACCACGCCAAGCTATTACAAACACATACATGCATATGGAGACCCACAGGGATCCGTATTCTCCACCACCCTTTCGAACTTTTCCCTTTTCCTTCATGACATCCCTCCCTGAAATCCCACCATCACAGTCTGCAGCTATGCCGATGGCATCGCCAACTCTTAAAGCAGAGCCGAGCAGATTGTGATCTACAACTATACATTCCAAGACTCGATCACTGGTTACAACAGAACATAATGACCACCATACCTTCAAAATACTGTTACCTTCTTCACAACCAACAAACAAGGCAATCATCCCGGCAATATTCTATCAAACACCATTCTCCCTTTAAATCGAACACCTTCAGTGGTCGCCGACAGTCTGGACATGGGTTTAAATTTCCAATAATATAAAATAAAATCCCAAAACAAAGCAAATAAAAAAACAAGCAGTATCCGTCCCCTCATTCGCCCATGCTTCTATAGCCTGGTCTCCTAATCTCGCATTCACTCACTTTAGCACACTACCAACGGCAAAATGCACTCCACATCACCACAGGATGCACCCCACTTAGCCACCTATACTTTAAAATAGTAGCCTCCAAACTACAGACCCCCGCCCATATCAATTCCACCACAAAATGGCACACAGCAACATTAATATATATATATATATATATATATATATATATATATATATATATATATATATATATATATATATATATATATATATATATATAATGAAAATTAATGCAATATCGCAAGAAAAGATGAGGAATTAAACCACATTCTCCGAAGACAATTTAATTCAGAACAGTTTCGGTGTATCTTACACCCTTTTTCAACTGACACTGGATAGAAAATATAAGAAAAGTGCATACAAACATAATAACACAGGGTCAGGTCGTGAAAGATCCCCTCTTTTTTCCCCCAATCCCCTACTTGTGGCTAATCTGGCGGGGGTTAGGCCTAAACATATTGAAGGGGTGACATTTTACTATTTTGTTTATTTGCTTTCCTATTTAGATGAAGAAATTGTCATTATCAGGACCATTTTTTCTAATTTGTATTACCCCGATTGGTTCATATCGTCTGCCCATTTTGCAGCTAGGAAAACATTCTATGGTAATAAGCCTTCCCGCACTAATGACTTCAACAAATGTATAACATTGCCATTTAATAATAAATTAAATAGTTTAAAGGACACATTTGGAAAAGCGGGTATTAATCTAGCCTTTAAATATAATAATTCCTTAAGCCAATTGATGATTGCCAGGAAACCCAAAGAACATATTAACATAGGAGTTTATGCAATACCATGCAACGATTGCCATAAAGTTTATATAGGGAAAACGAGGAGAAATTTAGACAAGAGATTGTATGAACACAAAAGAGATATTAGAGTGGGCAGCGAAAGCAGTGGAATATTCTGCCATGTTAGAGACTTGAATCATTCGATCGATTTCAATGGGAGTAAAATGGTATTTAAATCGGCTAACTATGTTAAAGAGAAGAATCGTAGAATCGAGCTTGATATCGTCAGTTCCTAATTTAAATCTATATGAGGGTCAATTTTCTTTTAATCCTGTAATAAGAAAGCAAATAAACAAAATATTTAAATGTCAGCCCTTCAATATGTTTAGGCCTAACCCCCTCCCCAGATTAGCCACAAGTAGGGGATTGGGGGAAAAAGAGGGGATCTTTCACGACCTGACCCTGTGTTATTATGTTTGTATGCACTTTTCTTCTATTTTCTATCCAGTGTCAGTTGAAAAAGGTTGTGAGATACACCGAAACTGTTCTGAATTAAATTGTCTTCGGAGAATGTGGTTTAATTCCTCATATATATATATATATATATATATATATATATATATATATATATATATATATATATATATATATATATATATATATATATAAAGTGTTACATTTCTCTTTTGTTGTGAGTAATATTTTGATAATGACCCGAAATATAAATAAAACATTAATTTCTAACAAAAAATGGCGGGAGAGGGGCGTGAAAATATGCAAAATATACGATGTGGGTATCATGGCGAAGAATTTTGAGGCCCCTCTCTCTCAAACAAAGGTTATTGTGCCCATAAAAAGCCACCTCGACCTCCGCGGATGCAATTTCTCTGTAGTATGCGAAATCCAAGCCACCCATGTCATTACATGCAAGACTCCATACCAACCTCTAAGAAAATTGCCCCCAAATTTCAGCTACATAGTGCACTGATATGTTTAAGAAATCCCCCCGCCAAATATCGAGGACATCATTATTCACAATACTCTCCGCACACAACAGAACAAAGCATCCATTTTCTGTGTTCAAATCACCCCCCTTTAACGCTATTTAATCGGGTATCACCCAGAATATGCACCCCACCTCCTTTTCGCAGACGGGTTACCCAAAATTAAACACAATTTGTGACACAAATTCCACGCAAGTCTAACCGATACAGAAAACTGCTTTCGTTACCACCAGGAACCAGACACAATTCAACACATGTCAGCAAAGGGAAGGTGGGTCGAATAGTTTCCTTTTGCATATTCATTATTATTTAAGCAATGAAGTGATCCGTCTTCCATTCTATCTAATCAGATATATCCTCCATTGCATTCTCACTTAGCACAGGCCCGCCGAGAGGGGGGTACAGCCGGTACATCATGCCGGGGCCCAAGTGCCGAGAGGGGCCCTTGTTTTCGTATGTATACAGAGCACAGTTCAAATGTTATAGTGATAAATCTTTTTCCTATATTTATTGAGGGGAGTAACTTTTAGTGGAAATATTATTCTCTAGTTTACCTCGGAACGAGAGTCCAATTAAAACTCGCCCTTGATCTTGCGATGTTGATAATAATATTTCGTCAATATGTAAAAGAAGAAGAGGCCGAAGAAAGAGAGTGATTGACGCTGCGAAAATTGGCATTGCGGTGAGTGTTCTTTCGAAATGACATAATTTTAGTAATGGATGGGGGGCGGCATTTCCATTAGTTTTCTACAAATGAAAATTATGTATTAGATATATCATTGCGATGTAATCTGAAAAGTGGAGCAAGAATACCTCAAATTACGGAAAAAAATAAGGGTGAGCGTATACTGGTCTTTATTAAGTTGTTAATTGTCATGTTGTTAGTTGTAACAACTTATTGATACCGTTTCATTTTCTGAGGAACAGATTGCTGAAATGTTTTTAAGTTTAGATAAACATAAAGGAGCAGTAATTCAGGTAACTGAAGATGATCAAATAACAGAAGTGGCACCTGCTGGTACAGTATTCAGAAAATGGACAAATAATGCTGTGCTTCCGGCTGCAAGTACAATGACAGTCTGTATGCCAGTTGCGGGTGTTGATATTGGTGTTCATGAGAAATTAACTGCGAAGAGAGTTGAAAAGGGTGTCAGAAAGGACCATCTCAATTTCCCCAACTTCATTTTCATGTGACAGTAACCAACAAGCATTCTCTGGTAATATACTCTCAGTACGAAATCAAAATGGTGAAATTTCAAGACGAGATTGGTTGGTATGGAGTCCATCACAACAGGCCCTCTGTTGTTTTCCGTGCCGTCTCTTTAATAAAGAAACCGAAACTTCAAAATTGTATTCGCGTCTAGCAACATCACAGCGTTACGCTGCAGGCGGAAAATGGAGAAAACTAGCAAACAAAATTCCTGATATTTGGCCTGGCGTGATTTTGAAAGATGATTGATATCAGACAAGTGCATTGAAAATCTCTTGGAAACTTTCATTGAATTGGAAATAGCAAGATGGTACAATCTTTTGAAACGGATCATAGACATCGTTTTTTTTCTCGGGAAAAGAGGCATAACATTAAGAGGATCTTCGCCCCCAAAAAATGGAGATGAAAGGAATTGAAATTTTTTTGGCTTAGTAGAACTGTTGTCTCGGTAGGATCCTGTTTTGAAAAAACAGGAGGGAGACTACAGGTACAGTACCTGTCAGCAGAGACTCCACCCTGTTAGTGACTGTTTTTTTTGTTTTTTTTTGTGACGGATGGCCTGCACGTTCCTCCGAATCGTTTTCATGTCTTTATTCTTGATTATTTATTTTTTCTCTGTTTTTTTGGGGGGGAGGGGGGTCTTCTATTTGCTTCTTCTTGTGTTCCATTTGTTTTTTCTTTGGCTGTTTCTTGCAGTTCTTTGGTTTTTGCTGGGTGTGATTGGCCTGCACTCATGGTTACTGTTTTTGATGAGGCCAGCCATTTGGGGACTTTGATTGATGGTAATTCGTTTGCTTGGAGCATCAAATTTAGTCCTTTTTCATAGCATCCAGTTTCCCATGCTTGCTATATGTGCGTGGACAATGCAAGTTAGTATCTTTGCACCCATGTCAATGTTCACGGTCATCGATGGTTGGTTCATTCCTTGGGTGCTTGCTTTGTAAGCTGCGGTCGCGTAACTTTGGTTACCGCGGATTCGTACTTCTTCTCCTTTTCTTCTAATTATTTCTTTCCGGTCCTCTCCGTTGCAGATAAGATATTTCTTCGTTGACGAAGCACATTCTAATTTGCATTCGGAACAGATTTTTTTTTTTATCCGGGCAGGTTGGTTGTGTGAGTGAACAGTTTATAGCAGAAGTAGTACATCTGGATGTTATTAAAATTCTCCTTCCTGATGTTTTCTGATGGAATTCTCATATTGAATGGGAAAATTCCTTGGTCTTTGCCTTTTGGACCATTTCCGTCGTTTCGAATGTGAACTGGAACACATGGGTGTGATTATTAAACTCGATTAGCTCTATAATCTTTGCCCATGTATCTTATGTTTCGATCTTCTTTTTAATTGCCTGCTATTATATGTTTCGGGATGGGGGGGGGGTGTTGCTTCTACTCCTATTTTATTTAGTTCCGTTGATCCGGAGTTAGACAAGATGGCGTCCATGTCCTTATACTCTGCGCAGAGGATGATGTACCCGTTATTTACCTCGATAAGTCTTACCAGGGCAATTTTCAGCTTTGCAAAGAGGACTTGGCTGTAACTGTATCACCTGGAAGAGCCCGTAGAAGGATTCTCTTCGTGTTGTTCTCCATTTTTCCCCCGGAGGAGAGCCCGTAGAAGGATTCTCTTCGTGTTGTTCTCCCTTTCCCCCGGGGGAGGTCCTCTCCTTTTGCTTACTTCCTCTTTTCTTTTATATCCTCATTTTTTGAAAATAAGTTAATTATTTTCCCTGTTACCGGTGGTGGCAAGTTTATGAGTGATGAGAGGTGTGTTTAATTTATGAAAATGCAAAGGAAGAGAGAGAGGGTGTCCTCCGCCGTATTGCGACATCACACTCCCGTAAACCTGAACTGCCGGTGATGGGATGAATGTATGATGGAGGGATAGACCCAGGAAGGGATCATCCCAAGGGGTGAATTATGCCGGACTTGATGATGTATGGAAAGCGAATTGACTGCCACTTCCCTTTTTTTTAAAAAGTTACGACTGCTTTTCCATGCACAGAAACGGTTATATGTCACTCTGTGGTCCTAGATGGGCCCACGCCATTTTAGCGAGAGGCCTCCTCAACGGGGGTTGCAGGCCGTCCCTATTCCCGGGATTGCTCTGATATTGAATTCGGCTGTGGGCTATTCCTCAAACCAGCTTCCTTCATACCCCAATTATGGGTAATCACAGTCGAATGGCATAGTTGGGACGAGAGTTATGAGTCCATCCCGGTTCACGGTCGCATGTTGATTGCCGGCGAGGGACGATGGAGGGACTTAGGCGCTTATGTCGGTATTTCCACGTGTGAAGAAAATATTATTTATTCTCTTTTTTTTAAATGCACCTACTTTCCTCGGCGCTCTCCGATCGGCAGCTTGAATCTGGCCTGGGTATTATAGTCTTTGATTACGGCGTAAGAATAAGAAAGAAGCGGCTATTATTCGGTACAATACTTTATGTATAAGCGACAGGTATAATACGAAAAAGGTCTTTCTGTCACTTGGTAATATTCGTTTTCTTATTTAAGGATGGGGGGCGAAATTAAATGGTTACCCTAAAAAGGTGAGAGAAAAAACAACAAAAAATAACCAACCCCTCGCATTAACAATAACACAAGTCTTCGGCACTGAACTCGGAGTTGAGGCCCATAATGACCACGACGAAGGCCAATAGAAAGTTAATGCCACGGAATTCCGCATCGAATTCGGAGACTCCCTTAGAAACCAATTAGCGTTTTATGAATAAATAAATGGGAGGACATGTGTGATTTTTACCAATTACGGTAAGAGAAGGCTGGCGGTCTACGGAACACAAGGATATTAGTTTTAGATCATTTGCCATTCAGGGGAGGTGTGATCGAGCTACAGGTCTCATTTGCCGTGCAGTCGCGTCGAATCGGAACCCTTTTTGGCGCCTTATCACACACGATGTGGCTTAACTTCACTATAATCTGAAACGGTATTTCCACTCGGTAGGCTCTCGTAACCTTCGAACGTAAAGAAGGCCGGAAACGATTGGATTGCGTGAACGATGAAATAGGAAATGATCAACGGTCGCAAACTTGGGTCTGCATACGGAATATCCTTTTAAGAAGACATTCAGCAGGAATTTATAATGATTATTTCTTGATCCAAACCACCTGTGCATTCAGAGCTTCATTCTGTTGATTTTACTTCCTCAATTTTATTGTCAAAGGTGACATTTCCTAGATGCGTGACTTTAATTAATCGATCTTTCATTAATCCAACTGCTGAACAAATGCCTACCCAGGAAGTTTAAACTGTAGTAGCGTGCGAATTCGCCGCGTTACCACTGTCTTTGACAGAATTTCATCTTCTCACCTTCGACGATGTCGTCTTCTGGGTATCTTTCTTTATAAAAGGTATCGAGTTCAGAATTTCATTCGTTTATCTTCATTCGATTCTTCGGACTGTTCATTTTTACTGTAGAACTTTCATTCTTTTTATACTATATCCGTCACTTTTGTTCCCATTCCAACGTTTATTTTATGGTATATGCTCACTATTCCTGTATAGTTTCATGTTTGCTCGAGTTGTTATCTTTTTTTTGTGTTCAAAGTCTTCTTTCACTTATTGATGAGTGCCTTCGACAATAACAAATAGAGAAGGAGGATAAGAGAACTAGATGTGGTACGAGGTTCTTCTTTACCCATGTTTCGTTCATCACTCCGAGGAAGCTCCTTATGTAGGTTAGACATCATGATGAGATGCATTGGTTATCTAGTTTACGTTCTAATCAGAGAAACATGTAATTCTAGAGATGTAGCTAAACTTTAATACCACCGAAACTTTTCTTCTACTTATTTCCTTTTTTATGCTGCCAAGTAAATATATTGTAAATTTGAGCGTCAATTCTAATTGCTTCATCTTCTGCAGAATTCTTCATTATTTTCATCTTGGAAAAGTTCATTTTCAATCGCTTGTGGTAATTCTGTTATCAGTGACTGTAATAATTCTGGATTTCAAGAATACAAGAGCGTTTCAAAAGGTTCGTAGAAAAATAGAATAAAATTAACAGAAACAGAAGTATAAATTTGATTTTTCAACATAAGCTCCATTGAGGTCAAAACGCTTTTGCGAGCGGTGATACCATCCGATTCAACCATTTCTATAAAACAGAGAACTCTGGGAATTAATCCAAGTTAAAACAGTTCTTTTAACATCATTAACAGAAGAAAAACGAGTGCCCTTAATAAGGTTTTGAGGAAAAAACACTACTGCTGACCAAGTATCATCCGATTTTCTATTTTGTTGATGCTAAAAAGAATTGGTTTAGCTTGGTTTAATTCTCAGAGTCCTCAGTTTTATAGAAATGGTTTAAATGGATGGTATCATCGCTCGCATACGTATTTTCACCTCAATGGAGCTTATGTTGAAAAATAAAATGTATACTTCTCTTTCTTTTAATTTGATTCCATTTTTCTATGAACCTTTTGAAGACCCCTCGTGTAATACGATATCGTTAGCAAAGCGAAGTGGGTATAATATCTCCCATTACATAATTCTCATTCCGTTTATTTCCTTGTAAATATTTGCAAGCGCTGCTGTAAGCCGATTTAGGGAGATGAGCTTCCATTATTTCGCTTCATTTTTTTTTTTTTACTATCGAATGAATTTAGCCTAAATGACGATATTGCGTGATTAAATATTATGTAAGAGAATATGTTTATGGTGGTGTAGCTATCACTTTTTTATGTAGTACTCTAAAAACTGAAACGATATTAATTGAATTATATCGTTTATCATAACAAATGCCATACAGAGGTATTTTACATTACTTTGTTCATTGCACTAATTGTTGAACAGTTTGCAGATGATCATATTATGTAGCATACATGCCTGTTCTAGTGAATAATTGCAGTTGAGTGTTTGTGTGTTTGTTGTAGGTATTTTGTATGTGCTTTCCCTGAGGCACCTTGAATATATAGATAGACTGAGGGTATTAAATATGTTCTCGTTCGAAAGGAGGTGTGTGAGAGGGGATATGATTGAGCTCTTTAAATTTTTTTCTGAGATAGATAAATTGGATGTTAGCAAGTTTTTTGAGTTAGATGATGGAAATCGGACTAGAGGTCACCACTTGAAAATTAAAAAGCAAGGGTGTAGGTTGGATTTAAGAAAATATTTTTTCACCAATAGAGTGGTAGACTTCTGGAACAAATTTCCACTGAGGGTAGTAGGTAGTCCAAATCTAAATGTATTTAAGAGTAGGTTGGATGAGTTTATGGGAAGGGAAGGTTGTGATGGTTCCTAAGTTTTGTATATATTAGTATGATTTTGTTCTTGACAAGCCTTGATTGGTGATACCCTTGTTTCTGGACGCAATCCTCTGGATGTAGTTTTCTTGGGAGTTTGGGTGCCTTAAAAAAGAGGCCGTTTGACTCGGATGACCTATGATGAGCCCTTGTGGCTTTTGTCATCTGTTATATTATATTGTGGGGGACTTTGATTTGGTCTTCCCCTGGCGATGGTGCTTTTTGTGGGTGGGTTTTGATGGATGCGGATGACCTTTGATAGGACCTTGTGGCCTTTGTTAACCGTGAAATTATGTTATGTTATGTTAGGGTTGGTATGTAGTTCTTTTAATCTTCCATATCGCTTAAAAAAGTACAACAAACGTTGGACGTCATTAGAATTTGGTTCTTTTGAAGATCTCGTAAAAACAATGGAAAGTACATCAAGAGGTTAATGCTCCAGATTTTAGAAGTTTGACTGTTACTTCAATTTCGCCAGGTGTTTTGTTAGTTTTTATGCTCTGATTTCCCTCAAAATTGCGTACCTCTATATTGGTGTGTGGTGGGGGAGGGGGGCGTTCCTTTTCTTATTGAATAAGAAATTAATCTTGCGCCTCGTGTCCATTGTAATCCTGTAATTCCTGAGAGACTTCGTAGACTGTCTCAAGGATATTTTTCTCTGTGATTTTAGTTCCCTGTTTGCATTTTAGTGCTGTCATTTATTTCTCTGCGAATGTTTAGATATTGTTTCATCTGTTTTCAACTTTTCTTTACTAGGTTTGTATTACCTACGTTTTATATGCCTTTTCTAGTCATCTGGTGTTTTTTTAAGTTTAGTATTTTCGATTCTTTCTCTAAGCGTTTCCAAACTTCTCATTTTTTGGTGCCCTATTTCAAATTTCTCGTCCAAATGAAATCTGAACCATAGTTGTTATTCCATTGGCTAGTCTTCTTGACGTTATCCTCGAGATGAAATGCAACACTTCTGAAACTTCTTTCTGCTCAAGGACGAGAAATTACAAAGACGCGGGCTATCTTTCACTGTGGACAAGCCATCTTCCCTCCCCAGCCTCGAGAATGACAATAAATGAATCAAGATTCGACCTAAACATTATATGTTTAGACCCCCCTTCACTATCTACTTTAAAGTGCAACCTAGGCGTTCTTGCAAAAAGATTTAAATTTTTTTAGGCTTCTTCAATCTTTAGGAATATGTAAGCTAAAGAGACATTTAGACCATTTATAACTTTTCATATCACTTTCATGCTTTATGTCTGTACGTAAACAACAGTTTACGTACATACATAAAGGATGTTTTTATGCAGTTACTTTCGATCTAATAGCAGCAGAAACATGCTCCCCCTCCCCCCCCCTCTCTCCCTCTCTCTCTCTCTCTCTCTCTCTCTCTTCTCTCTCTCTCTCTCTCTCTCTCTCTCTCTCTCTCAGTTTGGGTGGGTATTATAGTGTGTGACATACCTTGCAAGTTTCACTTGTAAAATTTCCGCAACTCACTGGCCATAAAAATCGTCATACAACTTTCTAAAAAATCTTTTATTGAAGTGAAATATGTTCTAAATTGTTTTTCGTGCAAACGATGATTTAAAATTTCTTTCAAATTTCAATAGCACATTTGCCAATTTCTTAAACCATTTGGTAAACTTAAAATTTAAGATACAAAAATCTCTATTCTGAGAGCACTTGGTAGTATTTGTGTGGTAGTCATTGAACGTTGCAAAGAGACGATAGAATCAATTGGCTGCTCCCGACCATAAAGGCAGAAGAAAGAACGACAGGGACGAATGAGAGAGGAAGCAAAGGACGCGAGAGGACAAAAGTGACCAAAAGAACAAGATGCCAATATCAGCTGAATCAAACCCAAGCGATTTGGAAAGTGGACAGGAGAGTCTTTCCAAAGATTATATGAGCGAGATCGCATAAAATGGAACTAATTGCCCAATGTACAAATTCAACCCAATTGTGTCTGCTAGACAAAAGAAATGATGCTAACAAAAGAGGAAATAAGTTTTCCCCGAAAAATAGGAATACGATAGAATAGAATGCACGATTGACACAGAAATTCTGTTAGTATTATTCGTCCTGCTTTGAAAAGTGACCATAATGCTGGGAACTCGCCTTCGAAACCTTCTGGTACGAACAAATATGTAAGCAAAAACTGGGCGAAGTTAATCCTTCATCAAAACTTGGATAAAACTCAGTGTTGAAGAAGGGCGAATTAAACGCACCTTCTTTCTATAAACACAAGTTCAGTTTTGCATTAAATTTGCTGCAAGTTCCATCTCTAATAAAACAACAAAAGTTTATATCTGGTATTTTTACGGCTAATTTTCTTAAGCCGCACTTACCAACACCGTCAATGCGTTTACGAACGTGTATGACAAAAGCACTCCATACTTACGTGTATAATATTATACACTTCATACAAGGCAGCTTAATATAATTTAAAACCAAAATATCCATAGCGAATATTCGTCAATCTTCTATTCATTTAATTAAAGGCTTTTATGATCTTAGCCTTGTTGTCGCTATTTGCAAAGCGTTATTTTGTGCGCTTGAAAGATTTGTGGATGGTTGAAAACCGCCATGAACTAAATAAATCATCTGAATCAGAGCATCACCGAAGCCATTGAAGAGACGTAGGTTTGTTTCTTTATGAATTTTGCAACATCGAATATGTTGGATGCAATCTCCCACGCTCAACACATACAATACATACTTACGAACGTGGGTAATTGCGAGGTTTTGCACTGATTTATGTGTAAATCTTTGCGGTGACTCGTGAGGGACTTACACGTTCCTAGTTTCAACCCCTCATATTCCCTTATAAGAACGTTTTGATTAAGGAATCGAAAGATATTCTCAAGGAGGATCGAATTCGATCATTTGAGTGTTTGCGCTATTGGTATAAATTCCTTCCTAGGGGCTGGTAATCCCCCCCCCCCTAGAATTTAAGATTTCTACTATCTTAGTTCAATTTTACATTCTTTTTTTCTTCTTCAAACTGTCTACCCTTTATTCTCCAACCACCTTCAGTCAACATGTCCTCCTCGGATTACAGTTTTCTTCTTCCTTCTCACTACTATACGAAAGACCCTCGAGGAAACAGGAAATTTATGAGGATTTTGTAATAACTCTTTGCCTGATCCTTGTTGCTCTTTTACTGTTATCTTTTCTCTTTCTTCTCCTCTCCCCACCGAACGGCGTGGAAAATTTCAGTTTTAGAAAAGGAAACTGAATTAATAAAATAGCGGTAACCATTATGGACGCCCTACCTGCCCTTAGCTTCACGGTCTGCGTTTTTTGTCTATTCTTTTTCTTGCGGTCAAGTTCTTTGGTGATTCTCTTCGTTTTCGTCCGAAAAGTCGCATCTAATGGATTGTTCACTCCGGATTGTCGGCCTTTAATGAGATTCATGCTCGTACTTCCTACATTTTGATTCTAAATTTAAAGAGCGGATTTGATCGTGTTTGTTCCTTTACGGGATTCATATTTTTTTCGTTAGCAGTTTACGTTAACCGCAAGGTCAAGAGAGGCCCCTGAATGTGGGTTTGGTTTGCGTTCACAATTATTCCAAGGTCACGTGAAAATGCCACTCAAATCAAGTGGTGTGAAACACCCTCGTCCTCGAAGGAATTCATAACTCCCAATTTGTTATGATTATCTGCAGCAACAGACATAATTTAGAGGAATATCAGAGGATAATTGTCATTAAACACCTTTGGCCTCTAAGGGACTCATAATTTCGAATTTGTTATCATTATGGACAGCAAATTTAGAAGAATATGGAGCAAGTTCATAAAGGAGAATTGTTATTGGAGTCACGGTTGAATTTGCTTCAATTAAGGGGTCAATATGGCAGTACTTTCTCATTGGATGGCAGTTTTTCTATTTTCGAGTCACAAAGGGCTGTTGCGGAAGTTAATTATGCATCGATACACGTTCTTGTCTCTTCGTGAGGGTGAAAATAAGAGCTATTCTACCTGTAATATTCGAAAACCAGTGATTTCCCCTACAATCCTCGTAATTCCAATCATTCTTTCTTATCACCCTGTCTATCATCACAATTTAGGCCTATTTTTAGGCGCATACACGCGACTCTATTAAGTTACTATGTCGCTCTGTAGGTAGGTCGGTCGTATGGAAACCATTTTACGTTTCAATGAGATTTGGGGGCAATAACATCCTAACTATTCGGACGATTCTAACGAAATTTAAACCACTTACTGTTCTTTTGCATTCTCTTTCGAATGATATAATTGCCAAGGTCTCCGTAGGTTAATCTAGGAATTATTAAAAGGAAACTATGGTTCAGATTGCATCACCTGTTGAAAGTTATTGACCTTGTTCTCGGGAGAGGCACATATACCCCATACCCTTCGTTAAAGGTTATTATGAATCCAATTAACTCGCCCCACGTTTCCCTACAGAGGTTTTGGTGTTTTGAGTTTAAACTAGGAGTGAGACATTCGATGGCAGGTAGGTTTTGAAGTGAGTTGTAACAAAGATATATTGAAGGAGGAGATAAATTGGTAATTTATAAATAATGAGGTTGATCGTGGGAAGGGGGAGATTAATTAGCAATTTAGAAAAAGTGAGGTTGTTAATGGGAAGGAGGAGATTAATTCGCAATTTAGAAATAGTGAGGTTGATCATCCTAAGGAGGAGATTAATTCGCACTTTAGAAATAGTGAGGTTGATCATGGGAGGAAGGAGATTAATTAGCAATTTAGAAATAGTTACTTAAGGACTGACCTTGACCTTGAGTAAGTTTTTATGTTGGTTAAGGACTCACTTGCACCACCATGCCTCTTTCAATGGTGGATGAGGTCCCCCGACCCGATAATGAAGTTAACATAAAGATCAGGACTAAAACCTAGCCAAGTGGAAACTTCGCTTCTCATTACAGCAAAGTTGAGCCACACAGGTTGATATAAGTCGCCAGATGGAGTCCAGATTAGGGTCTATTTCACGGTGGCTGCCATACGTTCTAGATCCCCGTGGTTCGGGCCCCACTTTAAACTGCAGGGCCCCATAGATAAAAACAGGGAGCAAATGGAACTCAGCAATCACTTGGAAGCCCCACGGTGGGTGCCCAGGGCTCGTACGCGTTGGGGAGGGGAGTGGAGGGGCAGGGTACCACCAACCAGTGGGCATAGGATCTTTTCCTTGCCTAAGGGAAAGCCATCCATGCTCTGCCAGGGCAATGAGCATTGGAAACCATTCGTGGATGGAAGAGTGATGGCTCATGTGTGTGAAAGGAAAAGCAGGAGATTTTTGTGAGTACGTATGTGGGTGCAAATGTCTACGCCCATCCGTTAGATTAGACGTAACAACTATTAGCGGCAGCTCCCTGCGAACACCGATTTTTTGTGTGTGACACCTGGGCGTAAGAAATCCAACACTTTACCACTAGGGCAGCGAGGGCCCCCAAGGAGGGCGGATAGCGATAGAAAGAAGACATTATTGGAGCTGAACGTGGCAAAAACTTAGTAAGGGGTATCTGTATAGAAAGTGGTGAAGATGGGGGAAGTGAAAATGTGGGGAAGATATAGAGCCCTAGATCATCCTACGGTTAATGGGGCCGGGATAGCAAACTGCGAATGTTGGGGCCTGGAAGATGCACAACTCCAGATGTTACCTAATACCTCCTTGCGGCGGTGTAAAAAAATAGATAAAGAAATGGAAGGTACCCCGAACGGTAGAAGGAGAAAAGAAGGGAGGAATGCAGACATGTTAACCCCCCACCACAACCTGAGCCAAGAGGGAGGGGATGAACTAACACCCCGGCCCCGATCAGGGATGAATGGACGAAATCTGGTCGGCGACTAGCCTGCGAAATTAGCTGTCGGCCAAGTGAAAGTTCTAGAGATAATAAATGGTAGGTAGCAAGCTTAGCGGGTAAAATGGGGTGAAATAGGAAGAAAAACGTGATAAATTTCAAAGGGCGTTTCCTTCATCGCCACAGTGTTTGTTCGCGTGCAGAAGGACCCATTATGGAAAGAAATAATTAAATGATTGAAATATTTCAGAGTAAAATAGGGCCTCCACCCTCTTCCTCTTACCCCCCTCCCCCTCCCATTTCTCTAATCCTCTCCCTGGTAGCACAATGGGGGAGATAACGAAAATTAGAAAATAAAAACCTATCATTTGAAATGCTGAGGAACGGCAAGAGATAGTTATTAACTGAAGCTGTTTGTTTAGTTACTTGTCGAAGCGCAAACAAGGTAGGATCCACTTTTAAGAATGCACAAATGGAAACAAACAAACAGACTTAGTTCAGGATTTCGAAAGCGCTAACGCCGTAGAATCCTGCTTTGAGAATGCACGATATCAAGCAAACAAGGAGACTAGGTTCAGGGATTCCGAAAGTGCAAACGCTGTACGATTCCGCTTTGTGAATGGGCGATAGCAAACAAACAAGGAGACTGGGTTCAGGGATTCCTAAAGCCCAAGCGCATAGAATCCCGCTTTGAGAATGCACGATATCAAGCAAACAAGGAGACTGGGTTCAGGGATTCCGAAAGTGCAAACGCTGTACGATTCCGCTTTGTGAATGGGCGATAGCAAACAAACAAGGAGACTGGGCTCAGAGATTCCTAAAGCCCAAGCGCATAGAATCCCGCTTTGAGAATGCATGATATCAAACAAATAAGGAGACTGGGTTCAGGGGTTTCTAAAGCCAAACGCCGTCGAATCAAGCATTGACAATGCACGATATGAAACAAACAAGGATACTGTAGTCAGAGATTCTCGGTGAATGATGCAAAGGCTTTTCCCGATTGGGTTCTCAACTGAGGAAATTCATTCAATACCATGTGTAAGTAAAATTATGGATGCAATAAAAACGATTTGGGCGTTCATTTAAGTTTTGAATTATTTTCGCTTTCAAATGGTTCTCCCTTGACTTAATCTTTACTTATTTCCTGGTACTACTGGATTGCAGACACAAAATGCGCACACAAACACGCACATATACACACACACGCGCCCTTGTCATAACAGGATATTTACTTAAAAGTCCCGGAAGGAAGTTCAAGTTCATTCTCCGTTCTTTGTTCGGATAACGCCTCCTAAGGACACCAGCAGTTATCGTTGACGAAGGGTTGCCCTTTTGTCTTTGTCATCTTTAATCTTTTTCACAATTTGTCTTTTTTGCTTCGTTTTTCCGTTTATTTTTCTATGTGGAAATGTGTTCATTGGTTTCAGCACTCTATTAAAAAAACAAACCCAAAAAGAGAAAGTCATACTCAAACTTGTGCTTTATTCTTGTCTAGCGTTGGCACAGAGCTGTGACTGTTGTACCTTAGTTTAGTTTGATGTGGCAGAGCGCATCAGTGCACAATGCCGCCCATTTCTCTCTAAGGATGTTTTATGTAACACGCGAAAAAGACACGTCAGTCTCGTGCTTTTGGTTCATCTCGTCTCGTCCTTTCCATTTCTCTTCCTTGGTCGTATGTGTATCATAATTAAGTATTTTACCAATGAGCGATGCATTTAACAACATTCTTAATTATATTGTATACAAAAGCAGAACGTAGAGTGCATCACGTGCAAATCGGTTTTACCGCTGAAAAATGACCGTATAAGAGTTCAAATTAAACAAAATAGTAAGCATTAATAACGAGACAAAGAAAGACGCAATAAAATAACTCGCAGTCGCATATCGGGCAAGATGAGCCCTTCTCCGTCTCGATCGCAAGGGAAGTTCTTCCATAACATAACAGTGAGGAAAGAAGGGAATCCTCCACCGTACCATAATGGTCATAAATGCTTATAAATTTAACGTTGCAAGTGAAATTGAATAAAAGTTAAGAGAAGAGGGGTCTGCAAACAAGACGAAAATAAAAAATATATATACAGGCGTCATTCTGCCCCCCCCCCTCCCCAATTTGAACCTCTGATGGGAGAGGAGGGGTAACACTAGGCCCTGTTATGTGGCAATTCGGGGACGAAAGTCTAGCAACTTCCATCATCAAGCAAGATTATGGCGTCAGGAAACTCTAAGGAAAGGTAAGTTTGTATGGACAGCAACATTATTCCGGAATAGACACTTTTAGAACGATAAGCGATGGAAGGTGAAACGCGAAGATGAACTCATAAAATCGTATGTTTTCGTGCTAAAAGTAACTCTAGGTCAATCAGTTATACTTCAGCGGGCTTTCTCTCTTTTGCAAATTTATATTTGCATTTTGTGAACACTAACAAAAAACTCAAATTGATACTGAAGCCTTTATTAAATTCATATTGCTTGTATACGACTGAACCCTCGTAAATAGGGTTCACATTAATGTTTATCAGAGCCTATTATGCTCTTTGATCTAATTTAGCGTTAAGAGTTTAAATGACTCACTCACCTAAGGCAGTCAGAGACGATGAGGTTTGCAGTAGCAATCATTTTAATCCATAATATTTACAATGTTTCTCTGGATATACCTATTAATGAAGATGGATTAAATTAATATATAAAAAAAAACGAAAACCTGATTAGATTCAGCTATGTAGTGTCAGCGTCGAGTATTTAAAGAGTTGTCGTTGATCTTTCGATCATTCCTAAATATTATGAAAATTATTGTTACTTTTTGTACCTAATATAGGATACCTACACTCTCCCTGATTAATTAGGGTCATTAGGGAAGTGTGCACATTGATATTACATTTGCAGGGTTACTATAGCGTTTGAATGGCCGATATTACTAAGAAGGGTCGGTAATATTGCATTCAAGAATTTTGATATCGCACACTTAAAGCTCGTGGATTTCACGGTTCGATGTGATAACGTGTTAGATACATTAATTTGCCCTTAGAGAAATAGTTGACTTTTTATGATCAATCCTAGAGAACGACCCCCAGCCTATGTTAGGAGTCATCAGGAATTGAGCTTTAGGGGGGTCAGTATCTAGGAATGATCCTTTTTAAGGGTCATTTACTTAGGATTGAATTGTTCTAAATAAGTAATAATAATTGGTAATAAGATTAAGATAAAATACTACGTAGGATTGAATTTGGTTAAGATAATATTGGTTAGGTTAAATTTAAATAACCTAATCTAATCTAGTCTGACCTAACCTTACCTAACCTAATCTAACCTAATATAACCTAACCTATGTGGCCGGATCGATTCGGTTTGAGTGGATTTGAAAATTCCTACCATCATATTTCTCTTACTCTTTGGTTAGTTTAATTATGGTTGTTTAATTTGTTTGTATATTTTTTTGTTCTCTAATAAAAGTTCTTTTACCGATTATTTTTTAAATATACTAATAAGTTTCTATGATTTATATTTTTTAGGGGGGTGGTCATCTTCTAGAATTGAATTTTTGGGGTCATTAATTAATAACGGTGTTCTCAAGGGTCGTTATCTAGGATTGATCCATTTTTATAAATGAGCATACAACCAAGTCGAGAACGTCAGAGTAAGCCCTAATAACATTAGGAATATTCAATTTTAATGAAAAGTAATTCTTCCCCTCCATATTTTGCTGTTAACCTTATATCTAACATTTTCTAAGGCGGTGTTTTTTTTTATTAAAACCGTTCTCCTTTAAGAAAGTTTTAAGCCATATATGTTTTTCTTAAGCTAAACATACATTGATTTGAGAAGAGGACAAAAATATCATTTGCATACCGTTAAAAGATTTTATGTTTTCGCTACGCTAAGTTTTTCGGGATCTTCAGGGTCTTTTATGCTGGTTCACCCGGATCAAATATTCCGAATAAACTTCTTCCGCTATAACTAGCCAGATTTCAGATAAGGAAAGACTACGCCCATCTTCCCACTTACTTTGGTCTTCCCCCTCAAATTGAGATGAGTCGATTGGAAAACGTGCCTTACATTGAACAAAGGGCGTAGCTTAAGTTCGCTTTCAGGATCATCCTCGTCTCCATTGACCGAGGGATAAACAACAAAGGCAGTGGCTGGTCTGAAATGATTTACAAGTTATAGATACAAGACTACTTGTACATTGTCCACTTTTCCAAGAAATAATTATTTTCCCTCCCCTGTTAAGATGACCTCATTGTATGATTCTGTATGTTATTCCTGTCACGTACGCAGTGGATGAGTATGTTGCTAATACAGAGAATGAATTCACCTGAATTTTAAGATCGAGGGAACCAAGTAGAACAAATCAATTTTAGCGTCTCGTTAGAGAAAATGTCACTTTAATCACACGATTTTTTTTTATCGTCGTTTTGCATCTACATGTGCTTATTTCAATATGATTTATCTTTGAATTTGTTTTTAATTTAAGGAAATTTGTTTAGTAGGAGACAAATGTCCTTTTGAAAGGTGCTTTGACCTTTTTTTCTCTCTGTGTATTTGCTTTAAGTTTTGATGAGTCGCGTTCTACGTTAACACCCATGAATTGATGGCAGCCCTTTTATCCCTAGGGGATGTCATGCGTAGCATGGATAAACCTTGCCACGAGTAACATCTGGAGGATTGTGTGTATCTCTGGCCCCCAAAGCTGCAAGACTCGTTGTTGTTGTTAATATCTCTCCAGGACCAGATGACCTCTGCTCCCTCCGAACGCATGAAAGAGTAAGGGGGAGAGACTTTGATCCTACAGCCTGTGCTGTAGGCCCCGCCAACGTCACCACAATTAAGTGAGGCCTCGCCCCCTGCGAGACTGTTCTAAAGGACCTCGTTAGAGCAGAGGGAGGCTGTTGCATGATGTAGGAGTTTTAGAGCACTACCCCCTGTGCTGGTGGTCCATGTAATAGCTAGGAAGTGGATGTTCTATTGCAACTTAAACTTATGTGGAATTCATCCAAGTGGGAGTGGTCCCACTTCAGGATTACATCCAAGTGGGTGGTCCCAATCCAGGATTGTATCCAAGTGGGGTGTTCCCCCTCCAAGATTGTATCTAGGTAGGGTGGTCTCAGTCCAGGAATGCAGCAAAGTGTGGTGGTGCCCCTCTGATTGCATCCAAGTGGGGGTGGTCCCACTCCAGGATTTCACCCATGTTGGGTGGTTCCACTCCAGGATTGCATCTAGGTGGGGTGGTCCCGGTCCAGGATTGCATCTTGGTGGGGTGGTCCCACTCCAAGATTACACCCAAGTGCGGTGTTCCCACTTCAAGATTGCATCCAAGTAGGGTGGTCCAACTCCAGGATTGCATCAAAGTGGGGTGGTCGTGTCATATCCACTTTAGATCAGATCTTTCACTGTAAGTAGATCTATGGCCATATATCTTCCACACTGATTCACTTTCTCTATTTTTAATAATTTTATCTACAGATATTACTATACAAACCTTCTGCGTGTTAAATACGCGTTGCTTTCTCGTTTTAAATTCGAAGAAAAAAAATCATCCTTTGACTGTTTCTGTTCTTTAGTTTTTGCAGTTTTTGTTATTCTTTCACTGCCACAATATGCGTCTACCCTTGAAGTCATAAGCTTCCTTTTATATTCAAAATATGTTTATTTTATTTTATCTATTACTGAAAAATAAGTATATTCTAAAACAACAAATGGTTCACAATTATTGAATAGTTAATAGCAGGACTCATTAGCACTATTAAATGTGTTCTGGAACGCTGAAATTTTGTTTTATTCAGAGCATCATCAAAATGGCACAAGTTTTAAAGATATATGACCCTCCTTTGACAGACAGATGCATTTTATTTTATCTTTGCAACTACTTAAATTGTTTGATGTCTAGTTCTTTTATTAATATAGTCTTGCTTGATCTTTTCAGTTTCTTTTATTCTCACTGTTTACGTTTCTTTATATTCCTTTGGGGACGGCAGTCGGAAGTATACATATGCAAATTTAGATTATTTCGCAAGAATAGGTTAGACCTGACATACCAGCATAAATCAAACTAAACTCCAAGTTTTACACGAGTAACTACATGTCCGCTATGTCTTCCCATGTCAGTGCAAAGTGGGGCTTCACGGCAAAGGGCTTCTCTCATCTTTTCATCGCTTTGAACTGGTTACATGTGACTTAATGCTACCCAGAATTAACATAAACGTGTTTGAATTTCCTCCATTGGAAGAGGCAGCGCACGTGTGGATTATGAAATTAAGAAGATAAGTGAATTGCTGTTTCAAAGGGTCACGTGTTAGTGCTAGATGGATCCCACATTACAAAGTTGTGAATATGCGTATGTGCTATTCAGAATGCGCCCAACTAGTATTTATAATAACGGGTCAAGTTTACCGGAGTAAATCATGTACAAAAATAACATACATAGTGATGTTAATCACTCATTAAATTAATTTTCTGCGATGAAAAAATAGGACGTTAGATCCATCGTTCAAAAGAACATACGAACTACATTGTTTAGTTCAATAATATTCGAAAGAATATTTTCTCTTTCTAATTTGTCATTTTCAATTTTTTTTTTTAACGTTTCTACAGTGGTATATTCAAGTGGATTATAATGATTGTCGACTTGAGTGAACGGGTTCAGGACTTCGTCCTGCTCCACTTCTCAGTCCGTTCTTAATGGAAGCTAAAAAAAAAATACAAAACTGAAGATTTTTAGAGGATTCTTTGAACCTCATTTAGTGCAGGAGAATTCTAAATTTAGACTGGTTAATGCTTCAAGGTAGTTTGAAATAGCGAAAATACATCATTTTGGCACAGGAGTGAATGGGGAAAATGAATTAGTTCTTGATCATTGGTAAACAGCGCATTCTTACGCGTCTTCCCCTACGTTTTTGGTGTTCTGGCAGTTGAATTTATATGCTCAGAAGAGGTTTTCTCAGAACGCTCAGGGGGGCGGGGCGATAAACACCTTGATATTACAGTTGAGCTATTTCTCCTCCTTACTCATCATGGCTGAATTTTTGGCCTGTGGGCCTAAAGATATATGTGGGTAAGAATATTCTTAGAAAATATTAGTCTTCTCCCATTACTTTCTCTAGCAAGTAACTTTAAACTGCAACGATTAATTGATAAATTATATCTCTCCCAAATTCTAAATTTTTATGGACAAAACAGTAGCGCTTGGACTAGAATGTCCCTTAGAAAATGGAGACGCAAAATACATTTCTCAATTTCGATGTCTTCTTAAAAAAATGGTCGAATGAATAACCTGATCGACATATTTCTTAATTCAGACAAGGTTATGTACGGGGCCAATGACCTCCGTGGTTTGCATGCTACTTAAAATGAATAAATAAATAAGTTTTTGTACAGCAGGAGTTAAAAGTCCTGTTGGAAATTCAAGACTCGACAGGGAATTAGAGTCCTGCACGGATACGAGTAAGCCCGTGTCCGACTCCGCCCACGGGCGGGTACGGGCGGGCCGAATCCTGTGTACTAGCGTGCCCAATCTTATTTATAAAAGTTAGAGGGTGGGTAAGGAGGGGCCAAATTATGCTTAGATAAAGGAGCAGCGCCCTCGCCCAATCTCAGCGGCCACCTGCCAGTCAGCGTCCAGCCCATTCCCAACTCGCTTCCTGTGTTTAAACTTCTATAAACGGCTGTGTTAAAGTCTTGGTTGAAGGAAAGACGGTGTCAGGTTCAATGTCGGACCCCTCGTCGACCTTCGTCATTTGCTCAGGCATTAAAATATGGGAAATGGCTCAGATATCACCTAAATCGGTAGATCCCCTCCATTGTCCCGTTTCAGGAATCGCGAAGGTGGTAAAACCAACCAAGTACATTTACAAAACAACGTCGTTGTGTTTAAGTTAAGGACATACAAGTAATAGAACGCCGCTTGGCTTTGAACATAACTTAGTCAATAAACTCTTTCGTAACAGAATAAAAGCGATTCTGCATTATAAGAGACTAATTCTTCGTTATACGTTTAATGGAGATTATTGGACAAATAAAAAAAATTTACTATCTAGTTAATTTTCATAATCATATCTTTTAATGAATTATTAATCATATAGGGTGTTTCCCCAAAGACTATATACTCATTATAGAATCATTATTATTTGAAAAAAAAATCGCCAAAATGTCAATATAACAATCACCAATGAAATGTAAATTAGTGATCTAGGGATTAAAATGTTATATCAAGTTGTTTGTAAGTAAAATTTAATTAACTACGTCAAATGCTCAAAATCTTGATCTTGATGAAAATGTAGAGAATGAGTAAGAGAGTTGATAGAGGTGGAAAGCTATTAGTAACTTTTGCCCTGGTGCAGAGGGCATCGCTTGATTTCTTTTATTTGTATATTTTTTTGTTATTTGCTTTCAGTACCTCCAGTGGTCTCCACTAGTAGTTAAGCTGATCGCTTTGCCGATCATCAGTTGCCTTTTTTCTTTTCTTTTGCTTATATATATATATATATATATATATATATATATATATATATATATATATATATATATATATATATATATATATATATGAGGAATTAAACCACATTCTCCGAAGACAATTTAATTCAGAACAGTTTCGGTGTATCTCACACCCTTTTTCAACTGACACTGGGTAGAAAATATAAGAGAAATGCATATAAGCATAACACAAGACCCCCTCTCTTTTTTCCCCCAATCCCCTACTTGTGGCTAATCTGGGGGGGATTAGGCCTGAACATATTGAAGGGCTGACATTTTACTATTTTGTTTATATGCTTTCTTATTACAGGATTAAAAGAAAATTGACCCTCAGATAGATTTAAATTAGGAACTGACGATATCAAGCTCGATTCTACGATTCTTCTCTTAACATAGTTAGCCGATTTAAATACCAATTTACTTCCATTGAAATCGATCGTATGATTCTTGTCTCTAACATGGCAAAATATTCCACTGCTTTCGCTGCCCACTCTAATATCTCTTTTGTGTTCGTACAATCTCTTGTCTAGATTTCTCCCCGTTTCCCCTATATAAACTTTATGGCAAAAAGAGATATTAGAGTGGGCAGCGAAAGCAGTGGAATATTTTGCCATGTTAGAGACAAGAATCATACGATCGATTTCAATGGAAGTAAATTGGTATTTAAATCGGCTAACTATGTTAAGAGAAGAATCGTAGAATCGAGCTTGATATCGTCAGTTCCTAATTTAAATCTATCTGAGGGTCAATTTTCTTTTAATCCTGTAATAAGAAAGCATATAAACAAAATAGTAAAATGTCAGCCCTTCAATATGTTCAGGCCTAATCCCCCCCAGATTAGCCACAAGTAGGGGATTGGGGGAAAAAGAGAGGGGGTCTTGTGTTATGCTTATATGCATTTCTCTTATATTTTCTACCCAGTGTCAGTTGAAAAAGGGTGTGAGATACACCGAAACTGTTCTGAATTAAATTGTCTTCGGAGAATGTGGTTTAATTCCTCATCTTTTCTTGCGATATTGCATTAATTTTCATCATATATATATATATATATATATATATATATATATATATATATATATATAATGGAATGGAAGATATCACATTGGCGTGATATATATTAGTGAAAGATAATGGTAAACCACAATATTTGAATCAAGATTTTATTTATAACTATCAGACTAGTTTTGGCAAGATGCCATTTTCAACTAATAATGAAGAAACTAGGCAAGGAACACAGTATATATATAAGGTAAGACACATCCTAAACAAAATAAAACAGCAAAAAAACAATCTGGAAAAAACTCGAGTGAGTCTGGCGCGAATAACAAGCTAAACAAAATGAAATGGAACCGAAAACAATCTGGAGAGTTGCTAATCTCCGAGACCCCATTGCATCCGGGGGTTTATAAATACGATTGGCGACTTTAGTCGATATATATTAGTTAAATTTGTATTGCCCTTCAGAGAAATTGAAATGATCAACTTTGTTGATGATGGATTCCGCAATTCTCCTCTCAATATAATAGTTTGATTTAGAAATGATTTTTGCATGGTTAAAATCAATTCTATGGTTGATATATATATATATATATATATATATATATATATATATATATATATATATATATATATATATATAAATATATTATATATAAATAAATATAAGAACGCCTATTTTAAGTATTACCTTCTCGTGTATGTGAGTAAAGCTCCTTCCGAGGGCTTTGATGAAGACTGTCTGCCCAAAATAGCTTTTTAACTGTATATATATATATATATATATATATATATATATATATATATATATATATATATATATATATATATATATATATATTTGTGTGTGTGTGTGTGTGTGTGTGTGTGTGTGAATATGGGCACTATAGGTTCATCATGACAGGTTTTATTGAAAGCGATGGCTAATTTTCAATTAATATTCTTTTCGATCCTCTCGATTTGTTGTATATTCACCTTTTCTTCTTGGTTCAACTCGCGACTAAGTTTCCAGAAGTTTATTGAAAACTTAAGATTTCGATCTTTGGGAAGGTAATAATAAATTAATATACTTTTCCTCAATATTTATTACATTGACACATTTTGATACGGCACGTATCATGTTCAGAGACAAAGTAGACAAATGTTACAAGAATGAAATTATGTATTACAATATGTGGTTAAAAACTTACTAACAAAAAAAAACATGGGAGCGTGTAAGATAACTAAATCCGATTATGTTAGGAAGGGGGCGGGTCAAAGGTGGGGAACTTCTGGAAGATGGATAGTGGGTAGACGTTAAGCTTCCCCCCACCCCATGGTGATTAGCAGCTTGGAGCGAATAAGTTAAGCGTGCACTGTGACTCGACTACATCCTTTTGCACTTTGGAGTATGTAGTGGGAATTACATTGTATGTTTAACTTTAAGTTTCTTTTCTTGAGTATATATAGCTTCCAGGAAGAGTAATTGGCGTCGATTTGGGGAGGTCTATTTTATTTTTTTTTTCCTCCAGCAATTTTCTGTTAAGGTAAACTTCGTGTTTTTCTAGTGTGTGTTTTCGTGCCTCCGTTGTTTAAGTGGCATGTCAGCCTCCTTGAGAGTGTTGTTTCGGTCATCCCAATATATGAATGAAGTAAAAGCTCAAAGTCTATGCATTAGCCTGAGAGAGGTAGAGCTTGCAGCCTGCGTTACCACTTCTGGGCACACCAATGTTGAGCGTACCAGTGCAAATGTTATTAACACTGAGTTTGGTTAATTTGTAAAGCTTCTAAAGCTCTCTTATGTTGCTTATGTGCGTCTTGTATCCAGTTGCGGTGATGCGCAGTGCCAGGATGGTGAACGGGAAAATTTCCTTATTGGCGATGGAGTCAAGTTTACGGCGCCTCAGTGAGAGGATCTGGAATTTTGGGCGGTTGATCTCTATTTTCCACTTCTTATCGTATATGTTAATGTTGTCAATCTCGGTAGTTGTCTCCCTTGCCTTTACTCCCGCGTTCCGATAGAAACTGTGGTGATTTTTATAATGTCATCTGCGAATTGCAAGTACATCATGTATTCCTGTACTGGTGTGAGCAAGTCCATTGTGTATACGAAGTACAGCAGTCGATTCAGATAGCCTCCTTGTGGAACACTCACCTCGAGTTTTAATTCTGGTTCGGACCTGCCATTCTAATTTATTCGTATACCTTCCTGTGCTCCCAAGCGATCTCCGCCCCCTCGGTCCATCTGACTTACGGGAGAGATTTATACCCTGTTTTGGGTACACACTCGTGGTTTCCCTCGATGAGAGAGGCAGTTATTCTCTTCAGCTCCTCGTCAATTTCCTCCACTATTCCCTAGCCTATGTCAGCTGGTTCGTATCGAGTGAAGAGTAGCCAGTAGCCCTTCCAGATGACCGAGGCGTAACTTTTGCAGAGAGTGACCTGAAACTAAATCGGTGTGAGCGAGATTGTTATTAAAATCGTTATCTGGTCGCTGCGCACTGATGGGCTCGTCCTACTATAGTATTGAATGAGAGAGTCGTTGCTTGTCATGACTATGCCAGGTTTTGTTGCAGACATGTAAGTGATATAGGTCTGGAAGTTCGGCTATATCCTTTGGATGTTTTTTCTTTCCCTAATCATTTCCAAGTTTCAACCCTTTTTTTCGTGTTACCCGTTGTCCAGCGATTCCCAACCAGTGTGCCGCGAAGCAACTGCATGTGTGCCGTGGGAGATTTGAGGAAAGTTGATTCTCCCTCAAACAAGAAAGAGCAATTAACAAATTTCGGTACTGTACGAATGTATGATAAAATTTTCGTACTTGTGACACAATAAAGTAGCCTGCCTTAACAGAGTGTCATACCACAGCTATAGTTGCCATATTTTTACTAAAATCAATAAATTCGTTTTCTATCTTTTAATATTTAATCTAATATTTTTTTTTTTCTTTAGGCATATTAAGATTTATAAGTTTGGTATTTAGATTTGATATATAATTTCTTATAAGTGTGCGAAATTTAAGAAGATTAGTTCTTAAAGCGACTGCAATTGTGCTACGGGATAGTTAAGTGGCATTCCTGTCTGATATTTTTCAAGACTTGAACACGCTTTATAAGAGTATGTAAGGAAAGAAGGAAAAATTCTTACTTGTACAGATAAAATTAGCTCATTTAAGGAAAAACTAACATTGTGGGGATCTAGAATAAAAAAAAGAACAAAGTTGAAATATTTGAATTAATAAAAGATTGCAGATTGGACAAAAATCTTCTTACTTTAATTCTACAAAGCCCGTCGCTACTGAGTAAGAACATTGCAAAGTATTTTCCATCATTTGAAACATCGTCCTTGGACTGGCTGAGAAATCCGTTTGTGGCAAGTACTTGCGAGTCAGCAGAATTAACTCTTACCAAAGAGGATGAGCTGACGGAAATCAGGAAAGACAGAGGACTAAAATTAAAGCACAAATCCACAAATATGACTGCTATTTGGTTGTCCATTTAAGACGAATACCCCGCAATTACAAAGAAAGCAATTGAATCTGTTCTTCCTTTCTCAACTTCATATATGTGTGAGGCTGGATTATCTGCAATGAACACAGTAAAAAATAAGAACAGGTCACGGCTTCAGACACTGGAGGAAGACTGGCGGGTATGCCTATCCACCATTCCGCTTCAGATGAGGGAAATTATGAAGCAACACCTAGGACAAATTTCTCATTGATATTTTTAGGTATGTATGATAAGGCTTTTAATTCTTACTCATGTTCGTACTATAATACGTTTAGCGACTAAATTAATAAATGATTAGCATGCCTAACTTATGAACATTTATTATAATATGATTAAATATATTCTTAAATACTGATGGTGTGCCTCAACCATATTACTTCCTGGCTGGATGTGCCGTGAAATAAAAAGGTTGAAAAACTCTGCCCTAGTCGGCCGTTTAGTGAGGTCTAAGAATGCCATTTTGCTGGTCTCCGAACAAGGTGTAAAAGTTGTTGATGAGCAGGTAAGCTCCTCGAGGTGATTGATATGCTGCTGCTATTAAGAGGTTACCCACCAATGTGGGTAGTTCTACGGCTACAAAAGATTCGTCCAGCTCTGATAGCTGCCTTAACGAGATATTCACTTTGATAGTTATAGCCCCAACATCAAAACTTTCCCGAGTGTGTTTTTTTCCAATTACTTTCCAGCCCGGTATTTTTAAGTGATAAGATCTTAAGTCAATACTGTACTCCGTTTTTAGAATAATGTCGGGGTAGAGTACTCGGAATATGTTTCCATATGCCGTAGCTTTCACTACCATCCATTAAGTGTTATGATCATTAATCTGTTGTTGATATTTCCCATGTTTTACTGGCTTTCTGTTTCTACTGTCCATATATATATATATATATATATATATATATATATATATATATATATATATATATATATATATATATATATATATATATATATATATATATAGAGAGAGAGAGAGAGAGAGAGAGAGAGAGAGAGAGAGAGAGAAAGAGAGAGAGAGAGAGAGGTTCTTATTTTAACTTTTTTTTATTTTAACTAGTCTGACCTCGCCAAAGTGTTACTTTTGGTTAAAAAACACTTAGTGCAAAGTTCTATGGATATGTATTAGTATTTAGAGGTGGATCAATGGATCCGATGTTCCTCCAAATGAGGTATAGAACGCAGTCATTTCACTAGATTGGTTTCTTCCCAACATTCACAAGTATGGGTTCCTCCCCTCGGGATCTTCTACAGTGGGTATTAGCCGTTCATTGGCAGGGGTGTCGTAATGACCAATATCACTCATTGTTGCCCAGTAAGGTCCACTTGCAAATGTTCGGGAACTTTTTGCGATGTTCAGTAACAACACTCAGAGCAAACTGTAATTTTTCCTTATCCTTTGTGAGACGGACAAATAAATCCTCAACCAAGACAACGGTACCTTCAGTGTGATCGTTGGTGACAGCCAATGTGCTGATGAAACTTTTTGCAGCACTGAAGCCAGGCTGATGCTTCCACTGAGCTGCCGAATATTCGAGGAAATCATCTGGAAGACGCAAGTTCTCGAAAAGAAATCTTGATTTCTTGGTCGTAAAGTTAACTAAAGTCTTCTCTTGAATTCATTTCACATCGATAGTTGCAAACTTCAGTGGCTTTGCTGCCCCTTCTTTCACTTTCATAGCTATAACTATCTTTTCCCTGGTGCTATTGTCCAAATCACCATCAAGCAATGCCAAAGCGACCAACTCTTCAGAAAGGTAGCACAGTTGGCCTGCCATCTTCCTCACTATAACGTTGGATATTTCGGTGTTAATCGTGTTATACATCTGACATTGCTTCAGCAACTTCAAGTCATTTCTCAGGGCATTCATAGCAATGCTAGTTGTTACCTACGTTTCAACGTAGATACCTGAAAAGGAGCTGCAGAGTTCTCGTAATCCTTGACGCTCGCGTGTTGTCAGTTTCATCTGTGAGCGAAACATCCAGACCTTGAGGGTGTAGATCACTTTTTCCATTCATTTGGCTTAGTGCATGTCTCATGGAGCTGCAAAGTGAATGCCTCGAGGAGGGACAACGCCAATAAAATGATAGCCAGCTCCAGCAGCTTCTGTAGTCATCTCTGGGGTGAGTGACTTTAACGGCCGTCTCAATGATCTGCACCATCTCATATTTGAAATTAGCCACAGCGTTGGCCGTGTAATCATCAGTTGACGAGTCTTCATATGTGGTCTTTTCAATATATTGCGATCTTGTTTTGAAGCTCTTGAACAAGAGAACATCAGAAGCAGATGAAGTTCCCATGGCTTCAGAAAACGTTGCTCTAGCTCTCAGCTTCAAGACATGGTGGCAACAACCAATGTGTAGAATTTCCTGACCAAGAAGGTGCTCCAAAAGAATGCAGGTACCTTTGTGAAAACCAGTATTAGAGCTGAGTCTGTCAAAGCACATCTCCTGGACCTTTTCCTCTAAATTTCAGTCTTTCAAAACAGAAAAGATGGCCTTAGCTTGCGATTCTCCTCTCCTCGATGGTAGCTTTAGGAGTGGAAAAAGCTGTGATTGGCCATTACCTGTCAGTATCAGAGGCAATCTGTCCACAGTACCAGTGCCAATGAGATCTGGGATAAGCTTCCCATCCAAGTGCAAATTGGGTGGGAACTGTGGATAAACCTATCTTTGATATTTTTTGAGCTGGATATACGATGCTGCTGTCGTTGCCACCTGGTGCTATATCGGTTCAGGGCTTGTGGCTAGATTTCTTGTCCCAAACTGCGGACAGTTTTACCAACTATCATCACAGCAGCTCTGTCTGACACCTTATTTCGATCCAAAGTTGCCATAAGGTATGGTGATAGCACTTGTTGGCACCCTCGTTTCAAAGGTCTTGGTGTCGTGTAGCTCGTACTTGCGCCTGCAACTTGATCATCATTCTCTTCATTAGTACTGTCGCTTGTGCTGCTTTCTACCACTGCTAGAGACTCCAGAAAGTGGAACGCCACTGTGGCTCTCTCCTGCCGCTTCCTAATTTGCTCTTCTCTTTTCCTTTTCCTGTCTACTTCTTCAAGCTGACATCTACTGAAACCATCGGTCTACGACATCCAAGTTTGCGCTGGGCAATCATAAATTGCCGGTCTTCCTCGATTGAAATCATTGTCAGCGCATTGGCGTGGGCAATATCAAATAAATCTTGAAACATGCTTTTGAAAGCTACTTCTTTACCTTTTTGAGTTGCAGTTTGTCTTCCTGCATTATTCTTGATACCTTTACACTTCCTAAACTTTCCAGTTACTTTTTATACAATCTTGCTCGTAACGAATGGGAATCCTTGCCCGATCCCAAAACTCTGCCACCCTTTCAACAGTCTTAGTAGCAGAAATGTGGACAGTTTCATTTAGCTTTTATAATTATAAAGAAAGACAGCTCAAACCTGTTTGTTGGAGGGTAGTTTGGAACCTTTAATATCCTCTTCATATTTCTCAACGAGATACACACTTGTACGTCTTTCACGAGCCATTATTAATATGTAACAGATTCTAACACTGATATTTGTGGGAAAAATATAATTTGGTTATTTAAAGACACGTGGGAGGGATACATTTGTAAACACATTTCATTATGAAGAAAAAGAAATACTAGCGGTTCTTTACCTTAAGTCACTCGACGCACGGATCTATGCACACCCTCTCTCTCACTGGCTCAACTCAAACTGAGAGGCAGTGTTGCCAGATAGCACAGATGGTATATCTATAAAACTTCCTGAAAATATCTGTAGATTAGGAAAAAATCAGTGGATCTCACTTTTACTCCTTCGTAAACGAACTCTGAAATCTCTAGATCTACAGATATATCTGTAGACCTGACAACACTGCTGATAGGCTCAGGCTGTATCATAAGAATTTAGCCCACCGCAAACTGACTGCAGGTGCCCCTATACTCATTATATGGTCACCTGCGGTGTATTTGTATGTATATCGTATACTTCATCTGAGAGGAACTTCGGATCCATTGAGCCACCTCTAAATAAATGTTATTATATCTCAATGAAAAATTGCACATGGTGTTTTTCAACCAAAAAGAAGACTTTGGCAGGGTCAGACCAGTGGAAATGAATAAAAAAAAAGGAACACCATATATATATATATATATATATATATATTAAGAAAAATTATTGCCGTAACACAATTAATTATGCGGTTAAAAGGCTATTTTTGGCAGACAGTCTTCATCAAAGCCTTCGGCAGAAGCTCTTCTCACATAAACAAGAAGGTAACACTTAAAATAGGCGTTCTCTTAGATAGCCAAAAAACTATCTTTCAATTGGCCTTTTCAAGAGTCACCCTTGCTTTTCGAAGAGAATGGAAAATTTGTTTTATTCTTCATCTCCGCCATACCTTTATAAATTAAGAAAAATTATTGCAGTAACACAATTAATTATGCGGTTAACAGGCTATTTTTGGCAGACACAGTCTTCCTCAAAGCCCAGGGAAGGAGCTCTTCTCACATACACGAGAAGGTAACACTTAAAATAGGCGTTCTCTCAGATAGCCAAAAAAACTATCCTTCGATTGGCCTTTTCAAGAGTCATCCTTGCTTTTCGAAGAGAATGGAAAATTTGTTTTATTCTACATCTCCGCCGCACCTTTATAAATTAGGAAAAATTATTGCATAATTAATTTTGTGAGAAGAGCTCCTTCCGAGGGCTTTGAGGAAGACTGTGTCTGCCAAAACTAGCCTTTTAACCGCATAATTAATTGTGTTACTGCAATAAAGACAAGAGTGTTACTGCGATGAAGACAAGAGTGTTGAAGCTCCTTTTTCCTTGAGCCCATAAACTTACATTATTTTGCCTGTTAGTAATCAGTTTCAAAGTGAAATCTTTTTCATCCGTGAATACATTTGTCTCATATTTTGGGTTGAATACCGATCATATAGTAATTTACAACGGATTTTTCTGCATTGTCTTACATTCTGATCACCCCGAAAAAACTCGTCTACCCTTGTAGGCCTTCAATTCAAATCCTTTGCAATCTCTTGTAAGAAGAACGGAAAATACCGATATTCTTTCTTAATCTGTTTTGGGGATAGATGAGTTTCTGTTGCAATCTCCTGGAATTAAATTAGTTCGTTCACGGCCACAGTTTTCTGTATTGTAGCAGTTTACTTCTCAAGGAGAAAATTCATGAACAATGTGTTTCCATTCGAACCTTTTTTTAAACATGTTTCAATAATGTATCACTTTTACTTAACGCCATAACACTAGAGCTTTTAGAACAAAGTTTAAAACAAAAGAGCTGCATGATCTGAATTAGTTTGGAATACTTTTGAATACGTTATCCTTTATCAGCATAAGTCATACATGCTAGACGTAAAACCATCGAGCTATTTTAAAAATGCTTTTTTTTTCCCTTGTAAAAAAATAATAAATCACTGAAATCTACAGTACTCATAGCACATACATGTGAGTTAATGTGTTTTGAAAATTAGTTGCAAAAGGTTTGAATTGTTTAAATTATTAAACTTTGAATTTAGTAAACTTTTTTTATGGCCACCCGATATATTATCTTTGGTTTTACTATGGTTGAATGCAGCATGAGCACCACATCTTTCCCTTTCTCTTCGTTTTTTCGTCAGGAAACGAAGACTAAGGGGGCAGCTTATAGAGAGCTTCAAAATGCTTAAAGGATTTAACAACGTTAATGCCAATAACTTGTTCACACTGACAGGGGAGTGTCCCACCCGTGGACATGATTCAAAACTTCAGGGTAAAAGAGCCACTATGGATGTAATAAAAAGCTTCTTCACTTACTCGATTATTAATGATTGGAATAATTTGCCAAACGAGGGAGTGCACAGCAGAACTATAGACTCATTTAAAATGAGATTAGACAAACACTTAACAAATATTGGAATTGTTTAGCATAAGCTACAAAATAAAATAATATTACAAAAATATAACTCTTTCAGGTGTATGTAAGTGGTTTTCACTTGCATTTCATGTAATTACTATTCAATGCAAATTTCCTTCAGGTACTGTCTTCTTGCACCTGCAAGGTACTTTTCCCAAGTTATTTTATGTACGGCTTTTGCCGGAGGGAGTGGAGGGTGGGGAGAGCCTTAAACCTTTCTATCCTTTACTTCTACTATTCTATATGTAAGTGGCAGTAGATTTAAGGCCAGATCACCTTAGTCTGGGCCGTAAGGCCCGTGTGATCTGTGTATCTATGTAATTCTCTCTCTCTCTCTCTTTCTCTCTCTCTCTCTCTCTCTCTCTCTCTCTCTCTCTCTCTCCCTCTCTCTCTCCTTCTCTCTCTCATTATCCACATAGGTGCGATTTCCAAGTTCAAATAGTTACTTTCAACATCGACATAGGTTGACCCGAGCTAGTAGGTAATGAAGAAATCAGTGACCTTTGATCTCCCATTATAAGGCACATCCTTGAATCTTACTCATAACTTTATCATAATCCGTCTTTTGAAAGAAGGAAAGAAGGCACCGATTCTGTTCCACTCTTGAAATGACATACGAAAAATACCTTTACTGAGTGTCATTGACAATAATTGAATACAACAAATCCTGCTTCCAAATAAGACCAGCCCACAGTGTGGAATCGTAAAACAAGAGTCAGTGAATCACTTCAGTTGATAATTTCCTTGGAAGGTTTGACGTCAGCGTATATTTGCAGCGTTGGACGATTACGAATGGCAACAAAAACCTTTAGCTGCTTGCTTACCTTGAACTTCAATTCCCCATAATGGACGTATTGTGGCACCTCCTCCGCGCGTTCCTATTTGGCGTCAAAAGGTTTGACTAATTGAGATAGGCAAGCATATAAAGGCTCGCAAATTCCAAGGTGGGATGTATACGTAGCATTGAAGAGACATCGTGTAGCGTCGCCTCCCCTCCCCTCCCCTCCCCCAAGTCTTGGCCATAAATTTTCAATGCTTTTGCAAAGCGGTTTCTTCTGGATGAATGAGATCTTCCGTATTGCCGTTGCCCCAATAAATCAGAGACAGGTGGTTGTATATATTTGAGACGAGATTATACAAGCATTTCTAGGGTGAAGGGCCCATGATGAGTGTAGTCAAGACAAATTTGCGCTTCCATAAGCCACGATATGCAACTGAATGGTGAGAAGCCGATCTTTGAGGTTTATTCATGAATGTTCCAAAGTAATCATCGCTCAGAGAAAAATCAAATAAATTTGCTCGTAACTGAGTAGTAAACAAAACCATAAAAGCTTAGTTTTTAACTTTAAAATGTTTTGGTTCTTATTGGCAATTCGAGTGTGTTCACAGGTCCGTAGGTATGTGTGCGCGGGCGGGGTGTAATAAATGGCTCTCAATTCATAATTCCTCAGAATGATGAAACTCCCTAGCCCCTCCAAAATCTAGAAAGGGAGAAGTTGTCGGTGCCATTCACTGCCTCGCCTTCCTTATCCGCTTTTCCTGTTTCTTTTTTCATTCTCCAGGAAGTGTCCTCATCGATCTGTCTGACCCCTTTCTTGCCCCTTCGTATTCTCCATCATGGTATACGTACTATCCCTCCTTTTCTTTTTGAATTCATTCTTCGCACCTAACCCTTATATACATTCACCTCCATTTCTCACATTCACTCCCCTTTCTCCCATTCACTCGCCACTTCCCAACAGTTTGGGGTCATCTCGTCTCGGCTAGCTCGACTCCCTCTCCCACTCTGAGGTCGAGAGCAAACTCGCTTTTCTTTCTCAAACACTCGCTGTATTCTTCAAGCTCATAGCCATGCAACCTGAGACATTCAGGTTTCCAAATTTACGCGCCCGTAAACAGAGGAAGGCGGCGGCATTGAAACACCTTTGATTCTTTTGCAATCTGCGGGGTCGCGCGTTTCCTCACGAGTGCCGCACATGCCAAATATGGGTGCGAAAGGACGCCTCGATGGGTTGGTCTTAGAGCGAGCATTGAGCAAGTCCGTCTCAGTTTCGACGACTTTCCGCAACAAATCTTTCCGAGTGAATATCCTTTCGAGTCCTTCTACATGATAGATCGATCGGAGCTTTGTAACATAGCAGTTAAGCAAAAAGCGGTTTGGGGGGGAGGGGAAGAGTTGAAGAATCAACGCAGTTTCTTGGCCGTTACGTAAGCCAAGATAAGCACGTTTTCCGGATATGTTGTATGATTTTGTTCCTTCTTAGTATATGTTGCCAGGCACTACCATAAGTTTTGCACTCTTTGTACACAACTCTCCTAAAAGACTTGTGGGAGTATCTTACTGACCCATTTACTCAATTTGGGAGAGCACGGAGAAAGGGTGTGTGTAGGGGTGGGTTGCCTTCCTTCAGACACTACAATGTAGGATTTTTGGTCGTCTTTTGCGTCGTATTTCCCACATCTGAGTTTGTTTCATTCAGCATATATACCAGTATATTACTCAATAATGATATAGCAACAAGGTATGGTATCAATCCTTTCCGTTTTCCTTGGTCATATTGTGGTTGGGAAACATTCCATCATCCTTATCTGCGAAGACGAATTTGCTTACACTGTTGATAATTGTTATTGTCCTCATAAAAATTTTAAGGAATCGGACAGTGGTGGATTTAGGATAAAAATTAAAGGGGATGGCTAGGGGCTAACTTGAATTCCTCCCTCTGAATAATCTGAGAAAAGGGCATTGATGATTAATAATGTTTATCTTACACAGCATTGATAATAAATAACAGTAACTCACACATGAGTGAGTGAGCACTAACACTCTCCGATCCGATTTTTTTCTTCCACACATCAGAAAATTATGAAATGCAGGTTTTGGACCTAAGCTAAGGTATAATACTGAATTTAATGATTATTTTTGAGATTTACCTTGATTTTAGACATGGATCATATAAGATACATTCGATACTAACGGTTTAAAATACCGTTTTTATATATTATATCTTATTACATAATTCATTCTGAATCGCAGAATACAAGTATGGCCTAAAAAAGAAATAAACATAAACGGGTCTGAAATTTGGGTGGTGCTTAGGCCCCCTAACCGCCCTCCCCGTGGATCCGTGCCTAGTATCGGATACCCCAATCTCGTCCTTCCGACCGAATTTCGTGAGAACCATTCAGCCATGCTCGTAACCCTTGATCTTTCATTACGTCCATTCTTATGTGTAATCATTTATTCACTCAATCAGGACTAGAGAACTGGTACTTCGTGGTTTTATTACTCCATATTTTTCTCCACTCTTTCCACTACTGATCATGGTTTGGATTCTGTATTTTTGATCAAGTAGTTCCCCAGTGAGGTATATGCTGAACAGTCCAAATCGAGGTTACAACAGTAAATTTAAAGTCATATCTTAATACAAAACGTCCAAAGAGTAGAATTTCTTCTTAAATTCGACGGGGGAGGGGGGGTGAAGTAGCTCAAAGATGTATAGTCTCAGACTGGATTAAAAATAGTATTGCTACCCCGTTCCATCTTGACGTGGTGTTATTCAAATACTCTAGCGAGGATTCGAACCTACTTCACAAATCCCTACCTCGTTCAACGGCCTCTGTCGAAGCTAGTCTGCATGTGATTGTAAGAATGTTAATCAAAGTTTGATTTCAAACATTTCTGCTTTTCGAAAGAAATCACATCAATCCCTTTGTTCATCAGCAGGAAGAACACGGAATGGGCGGGGGAGTAACTGGAAGGAAACACAGTTGAAAAGAAAAACACAGAGTAAATATTAGGCAAAATTTTATATTTCCTGTCAGTAAATTCGAATTTGTTTCTCAATGCCTTAAGTGCAGACTCATGAGCCCATGACTTATGAGGATCAAAAATGGTTATTCATTTTGGCTTCGCTTTTAGTTTGTCTAGAACCTCCTTTTCCTACTTACTGAACGTGTATTCGTGAGATTACATATTTTAACCTTTATTTATTATCCTTGAATTGCTTCTTCCGCTGTCCAAGAGCCCTGCCCAAATCGTATTCCTATACCATTTTCCCCCTATCTGTATATCTAGTGCGAGGTTTATCAGCATTTTGAATCCTTTACTTACCCGATGCACTCCGAGAGAATCATCCTGCAGTCATCTTTTTTTCCCTTACTAAGATTTTTAATGACTCGATCGCGACGTAATTGAGCATTTCCACGTTATGGGCTCATAATTGTATATTCAACTTTGCAGATTATTTTATTTGAATATGGAAAAGGAGATAACAAAACAAGACCAGTATGGGCAATTTGTTTCGGTCTGCTTCTCACCCGTATAATTTGCCTATACTCAGTGCACTGTAATGGCGCACTTCAATACAATTTTTTCTAAATATCTTATATATATATATGATATATATATATATATATATTATTTTATATGAAATACAATCTAAGCAAACCCATTCAAAATTTAACTGCAATGTTTGTACATTTGGGGTCAGTTCTAGGGGGACGTCGGTTTTGCTATTAATTTGCGCTTTACTGCATACATCTCAGAGGCCAATAGGTACTAAATTTGAGCCACTGGGTATAGGAAAGAAGAAAAGGAAGAAATTTTCACACTAAAACCTTTCCTTATCCATAAGTAGCAACCTTTCTCACCACCTTTCAGTCGCTCTCATATGCTACTACTGTATAGTTTATATCAAAGAGAGTGTACGAGTATTCAAAACCACAAGTGCCTACATTTTACCTAGGTGGTTTATTTCATTCCAATCTTGCACATAATGCTTTTCTTTAGCGAGCCATCATGTCTCGGAGGGATGATCCTCTAAGTGGGCGTTTCTGTTTCTTTAAGTTCGAGTGCGGTGTCGATCCTTGTCATAGTGATTGGCCTCTCCTCTTATGAAATATTTGCCAAATGAGCATCATCCATATGAGCTTAAGTAGTTAGTTAATTTCACTATCCATGCCTTTTCAATCGTGGACCAGATGTCCGATCGTGTAATGAAATTTACATAAAGATCCGAACGACGATTGCTAACAAACCTAGAACACCAAGGGTCGGTGTTCGTACTGGAGGAAGGTGCATGGAGAGAGATAGTACTGTATTTTGCCACCAATCAGGGAAATTTTGTTTATTTATTTGTTTAATCTTTTGTGGTCAGTAAATATTTTAGATTCCTTTTTACTCAATAATTAAGTTCAAAATATTGAAAAAGTTAGAATATTTTTACCTTTTTTTCAACCGGTGTGACATGGATGGAAAGAGGTTGCGAAACACTTTACGTCTCCCAACCCTTCGCACAATCTAACACTCACTCTCGTATATTCTTTCCGCAAATCTCTTTCCAACCATTCATTCTATGTCTTTACCACCTCAGAATATTCCTAGTCACAGCTTCTATTACCCTCTTCTTCACATCATAAACATCTCTTCCTCATTCCTTCCTCATTATAACTACCTTTCGCACACCAAACAACCCTCTCCGCAGGCGCGGATCCAGGGGAGGGGGGGGGGGGCTAGGGATCTGAAGCCCGCCAAATTCAGACCCATTTATGTTTATATCTTTTGAGGGGTCTTCAGCCCTCTAGCCCCCCCCCCCTGCTGGCCATCTACTTATGCATGCGTACTTACGACTCTATTGTTTACAAGTTCCCTCTGATTCTTATCATTGAGGCTCACTATTCTTTCTGTTTTCTCATCTTTTCGACTTCCTTCCATAACAACGTCATGATTGCATCTACACACCCATTTTTCTTGCTTCAATTGGTGTTGCTTATTTCAGCTCAATCAACTGTTTAACTTTTATTTTCACCTCCTTATATGCTTTCATCCGTCTCTCCTTGCCATGCTGTTCAACTCTATTACACATCTACAAGTACGTCACCACTTTACTCTCTACTGTACATTCTACATTATCATTGTTTTAGTAAACCCACATACATGCCTTGCAGTACTCACTATCACTCCCTCACATTTTTTCTTTATACTCTAGCCCCATGTTCTCACTTACTCCCTCTCTTAGTTTTAAATATTCTCTCTTATTTAATAACCTTTCTCTTTCATTTACACCTTTGTCACGTCTTCTTGTCCACACACTAATCACTTTATCTCTAGGGAGCTTGAATATGTGGTCATATAGTTCCATACTCACACCTCTTACAACATTTTTACTAACCACATCCTCCACTACATTCTTTTTTACTACGAACAAATCATTTTCTATCACTTCTTTGCTCAACCCATTCTATCTATGCCCGTCCTTGTGTTGAAAGAATGTGTTTACCACACACATTTCTTTCAGCACATATCCTTACCTCTTCTCTCTATTCTCATTCTCCCTACTGTACCAAAAGTATAAGTTATTCCAACCTTTTCCTGTAACCTATCTATGGAATCATTTGTCCTACAACTACTAGCTGATACCTTTTCTCCACCTCCCCCCCCCTCATCCCAAGTCACTTCATAACCTCTCTATCTTATCGTCAAATCTATCATTTTATAGTCCATATATAACAACTAAACACAGTTTTATCCATGCAAACCTTAAATTCATCTATATAATTCTCTAGCTCGCACATTCATACCCAAGCATTACATCATGGCACTAGCCATACAAACAGGGCCGGATTTATATTTGAGGAGGCCCTAAGCAATTTGAGATAGTATGGCCCTTTAGATGTCCAGATGTCCTATGTCGGAGACAAATTGTCGCTATTTTTTGTGTTTAATATGCTATATGGTAATTTTTGACCTAATTGATATGTAAAGCCATTTGCACTTTACCAAATATGTATTTTATCAAGCTAATTGTTGAACTGAAATACAATTAAGAAGTATATTAATAGTGAAATAATTATTAAACTCTAACTTAAAATTATTTTTTATTCATAACAAACTTAATAATGCAAACACTTTGGCTAAAAAACAAAAGTTTTTTTAGAAACACAATTTACAGAGAATTTTAATCTAGTCTCTAGGAAACTTGCTATAAGGACTAATTATATTAATGCATCTACCCATTAAGTTGTATAATTTTATCAAGATTTATTGTATACTGTGTATACAATCAGAACACAAACATGATATAAACTAAAGTACTTTCTTTCTTGCCTTTGCCAGAGCAAAGTCACTGATGATATCATCAAATGATAAACTGCGTAGTTTGTCACTTTCTATGAATCTAAGACTGAAGGAACGTAATTTATCATTGTTGTTCTAAATTCATTTTTTATCCTCTTCAGCTAAGAAAAGGATCTTTCTCCAGAGGAATTTACAATCATCATACTAAGGAACCTTCTCAAAATTGCTTCTACATTAGGGAATGCTGATTGGACATGATTGTTTAATATTACTTGGTACAAATCCTGATGTGTCAGACTATCATGTTCATGATAACCATGGCTTTGACTATGTCTAACATATTGATGAAAATGCTTGAGTTCTCCAACAAGGTTCATCTCCACATCTTCAGGATATGTTTAGCATAAAGCACTAACTCCTTCACGAATCTCTTCTCCTATAGCATCGAATTTTGTTAAGAATGAACACTTTTTTTGGCAGCATCATTGTATACTGATGCCCTTTGTGCCAGATTTGACTCTAATGCATCCATCAGAGGTATAAATGTTTTGATTCTGAACTTGTCTCTCGGCTCAAGGTTCTCTAAAGCATCATCTTCATCTTCACTTATATCTTCTAGATCTGCTTTTCTTGTAATCAGCAATTTTTCCTTTGCCTGTTCTTCAAAATGATCAAAAAGATCTATGGAACCTTTAACAAAATCCGAAAGTGAAGTATACAATTTACTACATACATCTAGACTAATTTTTGGGTCTTGCAGGGATTGACTAGTCTTGTGAAATTCATCCAGCAAATAACTCCACAAATATAACATTACCATAAATTCAAACTCCTCCATTTTATTAAAAATGCTTATAGCTTGATTTCTTGTTTTGCCCTTCTCTGTAGTATCAATATGCAGCTGATGCAATGCAAAAATTATTCCATCATAACTATCTTCTGTGCTTGTACTACTCTCTGGTTTGTAAATAGAATATTTCTTGCCTCATTCGTTAAAGCAGATTCTATAGAACTAGATGTACCAGTTTCTGAAATGCATGACATTTTTTTTAAGAATTCATAATTTTTAATGGTTGAGATTATATTGTTTCTAATATTTGTAAAATTTCTTTACATTAATTTTCTGATTGTGGAATAAAGCAATTGTTATATATATATATATATATATATATATATATATATATATATATATATATATATATATATATATATATATTAGTTTTCAGTTACCTACTTATAGCATTTGTCATATTCCATGGCCAAGTAGTGAGCATTATTAATAGTATAATGTATGAGAAATATGGATGATGATCATTGATCAACTACAATAATTATAATGCAAGAAAAAATGTTTTCCCCCACTCTTTACTCCTACTGGGAACTGTGCTAGTAAATAATAATGCTGAATACAGGCCTACTAATTAATACATATGAATATTTTCCTAACGTACTATTTAATGGGATCAAAATAAATAAATTATGTATTATATGAAATGAATTAGTAGGCCTAAAATTGAAATTACAAAAGAACTAAAATTACTCACCAGTCACCAATTATCTCCAGTGGTAAACAGTGAATGAAGGCTGATTAAAGCTTGTACAAACGTTCATTTATAATATTCTTATTATCTGAAAGAGTGAAGGTCATACATTACACAGTGAACAATAAAGTATTGTAACAATAATTGAATATGTAAACAATGTCCCATCTCTGACGGATGATGATAATGTTGAAACTACAGACATGGTGTAGTTGATAAAATCGTCAACAGATGGCAGTATGTAGAAGCAAAATACATCGTCTGCAAAACTGAAACAGTATGTAGGTTTATTTTGTTTCTTTGTTTATCTTATATTTTTGAAATGTACCCTCCTTTTTTCTTTTCTTTTGAGGGGGGGGGGGAGAATAAGGAGAGAGAGAAGGAATTCCTCCCCTCTGACTTTCCCAGTTCGCCGTTGACCGCTCTAAATTCGTCTGCCCTATATACGGTGAAAATTAGAACAATAGAAATACCATTAAGGGGGCATCGCGACTTCTCGCTATGGGCCCTTATCGCGACCCAAGGCAATTAAGGAAGTCTATTAGCGATGAATCTCTCTCTCCCCCAGTCTAGATAATTTCGGAGTATATATTCGACACTTCAAAGTTCACATGCAGATTGTTTTTGAAGCCGCCGTCCAGTACGTTAGCCGTAACGTCTTCGTTAGTCGAGAGGAAATAGACTACATTCTCGTCCAGAGAAGAATTGAGTGATTGTCGAAGAGCCAAGGAAGAGCTAGTCGTCACTCAGTTTTGTTCGTGGAGATAGTTAGGCGCGCTTCAACCCTTCTCACCACGTCTTCGGATTGTAAGGATCGGAAAAGTCATCCCCGAAGCACCCTCCGTTTGCCTCTTAAGGATAAGAGGCCCCCAACTTCAGTGTACCAAAGTTGGATTGAACGTCTCGTGAGACGCCCACAAGTTCAAGGTGGAACTTACCTACCTGGTGCTACTCGCCGCACATCAAGGTAGAAGGGATTTATCCCCGTTTCGTCACGCTCCTCCCACCTTTACCGCGTCGAAGCTCAAGGATCCCATTTGCTCTAGAACTTGCATGATTATAAAATCATTACTTAATTAATTATCCCTCGGTTCAAACTTAATTGATGGTGTTGATCATCTTAGCAGTGAGCCGTCAATATTGAATTGCATTGCCATTTAACTTGCTTTATATGTATATTTTACCTTTAGTCCTATTAGAGTATATTTTTGTAGCCGTGTTTGAATATTCCTTGTCCTAGCAACTGTGTATTTAAAGCACTCTTATAACCATCCCCAGGTGGAGCCTTAATTTCGGTCGGCCAGTAGCCAGTGTGCGTATAACCACGTACACCTGGTCATATAACGACAGGAGCCAAGAAAGTGAGGGGCCTTAAGCTATAGCTTGTTTAGCTTATACGTAAGTCCGGCACTGCATACAAAATAACTGTTACATCCTCTTCTATCACCATGATTCATACCTCTGATAATACGTATTCAATCCACCTAACAACCTATTGAATTCCTTTCATGTTCGTCCCGCATAGAGCATGCATCTGCAAACTCCCTCTTTTAAGGACATTTACTACCTCACTCATTTTCCCATCGCTTATACACCACACATTCAACTTTGATTTCATTTTAGTTATTTTACTGGTCGCCTGAGGCCTGAACGTTGGACGATAGTTGTATAAATAGACACATAGTAACAAGAAAAAGGCGGTTTGACACGTAAACTTTTATTTGCGTTAGAAACGCTGGCCTATGGTTATCCTTTCGTGATTGTAAGCCGCGTTACTAATGAAGTTCGAAATGGAGTTCAGTCGAGAAATATATTTTCGCTCTAGACAAACTTTGGAACAATTTCCTTGCAGTCACACATTTTGAGTTGAGGAGAGAGATGCAAGTTCTCGTAATAACGGTCATCCATGCATCCTTAGCCTACAGGTTAATCCCATCATATCTGTATTGCCGTAAAATTGAACAAAGAAGTGTCTAAATGAGTCGGCTGCGCCGCCATTTGTTTCTTTCTTTCCACATCGGCGACAAATCGGTGATTGCAGTGCAAATGAGGTGGTGTCGGTCATGGGACTCATTCTACTTTTGAAAGAGGATGATAAAGCAGATGCATTCATTGTTAATGCGCTAATATGAATGAAAAAAAGTAAAGAACATGATTTCTAAAAAAAAAAACAGGATTCCGTCACTTTACACATGCTTGCGTTTGCATTTTCCTCTGAGTTTTTTCACTCTCACTTCTCTCAGCGCTTTCCGGTTTAGTAATTCTTATATTCTGATTATTTTCTTATATACAGGGATGCTCTCATTGGTCACCGTTATCTTTACTATCCTCTTCCTAAGAAGTAGGATGCGTTTTTATTTTACTCGGCAAAAAAATAATGCGAAAACCAACGATGGCATTTCCCGCTGAAAGCGTAAGGAGGGAGTGAAAAAGTGTGGAAGATTTATAGCTGCAGATCCTCCTACGGGAATTGGGGCCGGGAGGGAACGCATCAAGGGTAGTTGTCGCCAGGAATATGGTGGCAGGAGAAGGGAAAGGGGATGGAAATAAAACAGGCATGTTAAAACCCCCAACCTCGACCGAAGCCAAGAGAGAGGGGGATGGGGAGTCCCCCCACCCCCTTCCGACGCAGTCCAAGGATGATTGGCCGAAAGCTGGTTGGCGACTAGCCTAAGAAATTAGCCGCTGGCGAGGAAAATAGGTGAAAAGCGGCTCGTAAAGAAAGTGGCGAAAAGAGTAAAAGGGAAATTCCTAGAATGATTAAAGCCCAGGTGTAACAATTTACAAGGGGCAACTCCTTTGCGGGGTCTTCCTCGACTACGATATCTTTATTTTCCTGCAGGTCCTTTCTTCTTCCCCCGTTTTCCTCGAGCGATCGCCAATAGACTCGAAACGACGCCCGGCGAAGGGCTATTTGGTGCGACTTGTTCCCTAGGATTTTGGATTCAAGGGGTTACTACCCCAATCCTTCCCTATTTCCCCCTCTCCTTCCCCAAACACATTTAACTTCCCCTAACCTTACCACTTTAAGAACTTTTCCTTCTACATCTTTGGGCGGCTATTTGTTTTCACTCCTTTGAGATCGGAAAGGAAATCGGGTTAATCCGATGGGGTTCTGCTCACTCGGGTGTACGGAATTGGGAGGGCAAAACGAATCGACTCTGTAATAAATGGTACCTTTATCGGCTTCCCACGGGTGAAAAGCGAGAGGAAAATCAGGAAAATTGCTGAGAAAAATCTATAAAAATGGCTCGGAGGTTTAGCGGTAACGAAAAGACCAGGGTTCGAACCTTCCAAATCGATTTGTGTTCCTTTTTCATTTCTCTGCAAATGGAATTAAGGTTAAAGTATTTAATTTATCTCAATATTTATTCTTCCTCGTTTCATTATGATGTAAGTTAAGGGGTTGGCTGTTTTAATAGTCCTTGTCATTCCTTAATACTATTAATGGTCTTTTTTTCATTTTTTCCTTAAACCGTTTCTCTCCAAGCTTTATTCCTTCATCGTTAAACACTATTTTTAATTGGTTATTCTGTTATTTTGCAGTCTAATCATCTAATGAGTCAAACTGTTCAATCATTCAATTACTCTCCACGAATAGAACCTGTGAACTAAAATTCTGGCCCGAGATCAAGTCTACACATCTCCAAATGAAACGTGTGTATGTTATCGGGAAAGAGAGGAGGGATAAAGCAAAGTGTCTTAAACCGTTTAGTTCATATCAGCCATCGCTAGGAGGCAGCACTCGCATTTGAATGACGTAAAGATTTACGTTTGAAGCCATGCACTTGTGGTGGTTCTCTAGCAACGCGAAGTGTTGTTAAGATGCATTGATGTTGTTTCCTCATTGTCCTTTCATTAATTGGCGGATTGGATTGAAACGAAGGTTGCCTGAGTAATTGATGCATTTATTTTTAGGAGAAACTGATTGTTCTGGCTGCTTGTTGAATTCCACACAGTAATACACTTGATTCCTCTCATTTCATATCTATGGTGTGTTGTGCGGGAAGACCCTCGAATCATGAAGTTACTCGAATGGTTTGATGCTTTAACTTTTCATTGGTTTAGATGAAAGAGAATCAAATGAATCCCCTGTGATGTCTAAATGAAAAGGTTGTTTCCAACCAAAGGAAGAAATAGCTCATTCTCAAGAGGATTTGTAGCCCACAGCTCGGGTGACAAAAGAGTACTGTGACCAAAAAGACTCGAAGATATAAGCATAAGCACAGTAATGAGAGAAGATGGAATGCAGAGTAAGTTGGTAAAAATATGAAAGAGGGGCATTGTAAGATTGACTAAAAATAGATTGTTAGAGTGTGGATGTATTTGAAAGTTGCAGTCCCTTCATCTCTTGAGTGCCCCAAATAATCTCCCTCTAGCCCAGTCGAACTATATGCCTCCAATACATTTCCTCTTGGCAAAATATTCCTTAAAAACCTCTCGTCATAATCTGTATGGCGAAAAAGATCTCAACAGTTTTTGTTTAGTGGTTTTAAAATATAACAACAAATAAACGGAGAGAGGGAAAACGAGTAAATAGAAAAAAAAGAGAGAAATAAAAAAAGAGGAAGAGATAGGGAAATAGAAAATAAAAATAAAAAGAGAGGAAGAAAGACAGAGGGTATTTAAGAGAGAAATATAAAGAAATTAGTGAGAGAAAAGAGAAAAAGAAAGAAAGAAAAGGGAAGAAAGGAAGGTAGGAAGTAAAGAGGAAAAATAAAGAAAAAATTAAATAAAGAAAGAAGGAAATATAAATAAAGGAAGTGAGCTAAAGGAGAGGAAAGAATGAAGGGAAAATAAGCAGTGCCGAAAGATGATAATAAGCGACAAACAGATAAAATTAGTTCGATCTCGACGAGACCAGATTGAATTCGACGTAGGTCGTCACTCCTGGCCTTTTCCCGGCCTTCTTTCAAGGGACACGACGTCACGGCATAGGTTCCTATGGTAACCCCAGTACCTTCCACCGTCATCTCGCTGCCGAATGAGGTATGAGGGCAGATTAAATTTGCCTGTCTTTTATTGAACTACTCATGCAGTCTACCTCCCTACTCTATTGCAACCTTAAAAAAATAAAAGTGAAGCTGATAATGAATCTTCTTTGTTTTGAAAGTTCTGAAAGAAATGTTTGTAGATAAAGCACATAATTTTCAGTAGGTTAAAATTTTCCTATTTATCTATCTAATGAATGTATGCATGCCTATTTACATGCACATTGAATGCCATTTAAGGAGGTATGAAAATGGCACTTGATTTTCCCTTGGATCATTTCGCCACATTTGGTATCTTCAGTTAAATTTACTCGAGCTTAGAGATTTTTGGCACGCCGAAATAGATGACCACCAAGAAGATATTGACCCTCGAACCAACAGTTAATGCCTGTGGGAGCCCCCTTTTAACCACCTCTCTTCCCAGTGGTTTAACAATTAGATGCTTTATTCTCAGCAATGCGGTGCGATTAAAGAATTCGAAATAAAAGCCAAATTGCATTAAATTGTAACTTTCAATTAATTGTTTTATATGGAAATGCGAGATAATTCCAATATATCATGGTCCCTCTTAGCGCTCCCTGTGATTAGCTATGAATTATAAAACGGGCTCCGAAACGTATAGAGTGGGTAATTTTCCTGTACCGAGTGTTGTATTGCAATCAGCTCAGCCGTAAAGTATCGTAACAGCTAGAAGAGCAACGCTTGCTTTAAACGATGGGGGTAACAGCTCCAGGGTAACAAGATATATGCTCCAACATATACGAACGCAATACTCCCTGTGTTTTCGAAAATTTGGTAGCAGAGGCGTGGCGACAAACGTTTAAAGGCGGTATCTTCTTGGGCAGCGACTTTAGGCGAATGATCGACCACAACCGCTCCAAGAATTACGCTGAACTCTTGAAGAAGTAACTTGAAGGGAACAGAGGACAAAAATGTTCCATGGCGAGTTTATAAGAGACCCTAAGTCTGCGAATAAGCGCCTTTCAGACCACGCGTCAGTATAAAACAAGACAAATGATTTGGTGCAATTTTATTACATCTAGACGAGCCCCACTTCGGAAAATTCAGAGTCGGGGGACGCCTCTATCGGCGGCAAATGTGTGCACCCTTAGTCTCAGCTAAAGAAAACTGAAACTCAGGTGTTTCTAAGCAACGAGAGACCTTGTTCAGTGTGTGTTGTAATTGGCACTGCACTGTAAACATCTGAACCACCACAAAACAGATCGAAAAGTAGTCTACCTCGATCGTGGCGAGAGTATCTTCCAGTAAAAGAAAGTGATGCCGAGGACACTCTCCTCCTTCCTCACTGGCCTGGAGGGGGAGAGGAGCCCCCCCCCCTCAAAAGCGGAATTGAAGATCTCGTAAGAATCCAGGAAAATGAAGTTTCCTCTCTCTCCTAGAGAATAAAGTGTCTCCTTGCCATCGCCCGGTGAATCTCACACAGAGGATGGCGCTTCAAGGTATATCACTTCTTTTCGAGGACCCTCTCAACTAGGCTGGACACCATGGAAGCCATCGGCATGCAAAAGAGCCTGACGTTAGAAGTAAACAAGCTAGGCCTTCAGTAATGAGATGTCGGAGAATATTACTTGCTTAAATTGGTCTGTCGACCAGTCATTTTGATCTCTACACCAGTTCAGCCTTTTCTGAATGTTTCGATGAGAAAGCACAGGTTTTTTAATGGCGCTCTTCCATGATATCCAACTTTATTGAGCTCATGGCGAACAGTTTTGGTCGAAACTGGGCTAGTGAGATGTTGATTCAACTCTGTAGTCACTTTAGGGGCAGTTGTCCAGGGAGTTTTTATCACAATGCGTTTCAACACTCATATGTGTCTTTCAGCGAGCTCCAAAGTCCTGCTTGAATTACTACTCTTGCTGAAGGTTTTGGCCTAATTTTTTAATTCTGTCATGGTTCTGAATATATAGGGTCTTTAAATAAGGTCGCTCGATTTTTAAATGTAAATAAAAAAAGTTCTGTGTGATATATGCCCTCAATTTATTTTAAATTGAAAGTACATTTTATGGCATTAAGTGTGGAATATGACGTCGTTCAAATGTCCGCCGCGGCTTCGCTTGGTGGAACGTATTCGGGAGACCCAATTTTCGATGACTTTGTCGCATTAATCTGGCTAAATTTGCTGGATGATGTTCGTTATGTTGAGTTTGAGGATATCAACTGTTTGCGGATTATTCACATAGACCTACGATTTAAGGTAGCCCCAAAGAAAGTAGTCTAATGGCATTAAATCACATGATCTCGGTGGCCAGTTGACGTCACCGCCGCGCAAGATGACCCTGCCCTGAAATCGCTGGTGCAAAATGTCTATCGTGGCGTGCACAGTGTGGCACGTAGCGCCGTCCTGTTGGAACCACATGTCGTCAGTATCCATATCAGGCATATAATCCAGTTGAGGCCACAAGAAGTTGCTTATTTTCGATCTGTAGGTCTCGCCATTGACGGTTATGGCAATCCAATCTTCGTTCTCCAAAAAATACGGACCGATGATTCCGTTAGTCAAAAATCCGCACCAAACAGTGACTTTGTTAGGGTGCAATTGGTGCTGGTGTATCTCATGTGGATTGTTTTCGTCCCAAATCCGACAATTTTGCTTGTTCACAAATCCATTCATCCAAAAATGGGCCTCGTCGCTGTGGCGAGGATAGAAATCACGTAATGCGCGGAACGTTCGTCGAACGCAGCACTGATTTTGATAATAATATTTAATGATTCGCACACGCTGTTCAACGCTATAACCTTCCATCGTGACTTGTCAATTACTACTGAACAATTCACAGTGAGGTTGCCAGATGTCACTTTAACAACATGGTCACTATCGCCTGACAAAGTTCGAGCGTCTTTGTTGAAGACCCTTTAGTAGCTCTCGAAAAACCAAAGAGTTTAGCTGTTCTGGTGACGGAAGCTCCAACAATTTGCCCTTTTTCGAACTCAATGAGGTCCCACATATTATCATCTATACCAGGATCTAAACAAGAAATTCAAATAATCATTAAAGTTGATACATACTATGTATCTACAATAAAAACAAAATACTCACAATGAAATTTTGATGGATATTCGTAATATGATGGCTCATTGAAATATTGGTGTTAAATTTCTACTGGTCCAATTATTTTGTCCAACCTATGTGTATGAGTTAATAAATTTGAGAAATTGTTCCGCGGAACAATTTCTCAAATTTATTAATTCAATACACCCCACTATCAAGTATACTGTTGAATACGAAATCAATAATGCTCTCTCATTTCTTGATATACTAATATTAATTAATAAATCTGAAAACAAGCTCACTACTTCGGTATATCGTAATCCTACTTTCTCTGGGTTAGGTTTCAATTTTTTTAGTGCCTGTGACAAAATCTTTAAAATAAATTGCCTTAAAACTCTTCTTCACCGTGCCTACCACTTATCATCTTCATATTTTAATCTTGATAAAGAATTAGACTTCTTCCGCACCTATTCCACAAACAGTTCTTATCCTTCACACATTTTTAAGGCTACCCTTAAAACCTTCCTTGACAATATTTTCTCTTTAAAATTACTTCATATAACGTTCTCAAGAACATACGATATCTATCACTCCCAGATTTAAGCCCTCTTAATCATCAACTCTGGAATAATATATATATATATATATATATATATATATATATATATATATATATATATATATATATATATATAGTAGTAATAATAATTGAAAATCACATGACACGTGATATTGTATATCACGTGAAAGGCCGAAAAAAATGAAAACTGGTAACACAACCGGAAAAACGCTAAGGAAATTATTTTTAAGTGTACCATTAAAGCTTAAAAGGGAAAATGGGAGCATAGTAACATTAATATAGGGGCAACCTATTTTAACCGTTATAAGAAAATGAATAAAGGAGTTGGATTCGAACCTGTGTCATTAAGTGCTCTTCGCCAAAATGACCATGGCGATCATCGCCAAAGCTACCATCCTCAACCCCGCAAAAAGGTTGATTCAAGAAGCCTTTTGAATTACGAAGTGTAGGTTTTTATCCAGTGGAAAACAAGAAAAGCGTTTATCTAGTAGGAGGGAGCACGGGCTTTTTGTTTGTAATAATTGAAAATCACACGACACGTGATATATAATAGATGTATTTTAAAGGCCCAAAGAAGTGAAAACTGGTAACACAACCCAGAAAAACACTAAGGAAATTATTATTAAGTGTACCATTAAAGTTTAAGAAAGAAAATTGGAGATATAGTAACATAAAAATGGGAGCAAACTATTTTAACCGCTATAAGAAAATGAATAAAGGAGTTAGATTCGAACCCGTGTCATCTAGGAGCGGAGCTACTCCAGATGTCTTTCGAAGAGGGTATACTCAGCCACCGTGTACTCTTGTTGGTTGATGGTCAGCCACTACTTCTGGAAACGCTTGAAAAGGGCGACTTCCGGACTTCCAGTGTGCCCAAAGATGACTCGAAAGACGCCAGAGAGAACAATCTTCAACACATGATGGCAGCACGCCAACATCGCCAACTCCCTTCCAAGACCTACCTTGATCCGGACACACGCGTCATTGTTGATGCCAGTGTTGCTTGCAGTGGTATCGAAAACCAATCCGACTACTTCGTCGCGAATCCTCCAAGCCTCGAGCAATTCCAGACACGCTGCGGCCTGAGTTTCTCCTGTACTTCGAGCAGCACTTGGAATAGCCAGTAACCTCTCGAATCCTTGACCAGTTGCCAAAATCGCAACCCTCTCCATTGTATTCCCTCCCATCTCCTGCAGCATTTCCCCATCCCAATGGTTGAGAAGGGGGCCAGCTGCTTATAAGTTCTTCTGCGCTTCCTTTTGGATTTGGCGTGTGTGACGACGCGACCGCCGTATCGAACTTCGAGACAATGTCAGATCAGAAATATCACTGGTGATGTGTAACAGCGCCAGTGACGAACGCTGACCACGATCTTGGAGATTCACTCGATCCAAGGCGCCCACGACCTCAGGTGACTCGAAGATGTTCTTGGGCCTTTTCGTGGGAGGACCAGATGTACAGGATGAAGTTTAAGGTCGGTAATCATTTTCAGCCTTGACTCCTCTGACGATTTGGAGCTGGAACTGAAGGCAGCAGCAGCCCCTTGAACTTTGGCCTCTCGTTCATCGTATCGCCTAAGAGAGCAACTTCTGGCTCCATTCTCTCCCCACGCCTGGCCTCGACTTCAGATTTCTTTGCGTCGATCCCTGCAATGCTGCACGATAAAATGTCCTCACACTGAATCTTAAGGAACTCCTTGTCTTCTTTGTTGGTCATGGTCTGGAAGGAATCGCTTGTAGCAACATCGAAGAGATCCTGAAGGTCATCCAGGAATATCTTTTTCTTGCCACGATCTGAATCTCGCCCACGAGTCCCGTGTTTCTTGAGTGCTTGGTATTTGTCGTTAATTCCTCGGAGTTTCTTGATACAAGCATCCGCCCGCTTGCCGGGATCCTGTCCCTCTCTCATACGGTTAGGAGCTCGCCATATGCCAAGTTCAGGCCTTCCGAGACGGTTTTCTTTTCCACGACGTAATGGAACAGGCACAACGACAGTATATCTGGCTTACTTGGAAGACGGGCACATGGCAGGGAATCAACCTACTTCCCGAGAAGCCAACAATAGCTCGAACGAGTACTGATTGTCATAACCTGAAAATAAGAAGAAAAAATATATAAGATTAAAAGTGGTGTGACCTCTAAATATTATTGTATTGTGATGAAATTTCGCACACAAGAAGAGGAATGCAACACGAAAAAAACAGTTGGATAGTGAAAAGGTCAGGGCACTTTCAAATGTTACCTCCGTTTTTTGGACAATCCTAATATATATATATATATATATATATATATATATATATATATATATATATATATATATCGACCATTGATATTGATATTATAATTACATTACTGTTTGAATAATTTCGATATTTTTTCCTGTATTTATTATGATGACGTAACATTGTAGAAATATTTCTAACCTAAAATTTTCGTCACCTTTTCTTCCACTTCTCTCTGTTTATGGTTTGAAAGCTTTACGTGATCACTTATTTTGGGTGTGAAAATTATTTGGCAGAACTAGTTCTTAAAACAGAGTCTCAACGCGTCCCTAATGTACCTTAGATATTTGGGGGTTATTATTATATCTTCAACCACAATTCACTAACCGAACTTGCGTTGTATATATTTTTTTATTTCTGATTAACATAATATTAACGTAAACTTCAATTTAAGTAGGACGCAGAAGGGTAAGTTTTAGAGGCTATTTAAATAGAGTTAGTTTTTAGATATTTTATTTAAATGGTTCGTGCTACCCTCTTGTATAATTCTAAGTTTCACGAAAATAAACACAAAACAAAGCAGCACTGAGTGATATAAAATCTGCATACACCAAAGTTTAGGTTAGGTTATTTCTTCTTATAGAATTTTCTTCTTAGTCTAAATCTGTTCTTCTTTTTTGGCGTTCAGAAGCCAAAATGCGACTAAATCGAAGTTGAAGCTGATTTCAACGGTGTCAGATTCGAATTCTATTTTGCCAAAAAACATGAATAGCTCTGATAGGGGTTACCACCGACCCCCAATCATTGAGGAGAGTTTTATTTTAAAATAGGGCCTACTGATTAACGTGGATTCCGAACTACAGGTACCAGAAAGTGTTTGGCAGCCATCAAATATTTTAGCATTGTTCAATTTTAATATCAAGTGATGTACCTACACAATCTATAGAATATGATTTGATCAATAAATAATTTTGAGGAATAATATTTGTTATATGGATGAAGCTGTTTTAACAAATCAATAACGAAACTGATTGCCTGTAACCAATATGGGGGCGATGCACCTATAAAAATGATTTAAATAAAATAACGAAACTGACGAAAACTACTGAATTATATCTGTAGGTGTGGTTGTCATTTGGTGCTGCCATCTACTAGAAAATTTATCAACTATTCCGACTACTTGATACTTGTAAGCAGCTGAGCAGAAAAACAAAATAAAGCTTCTCTTCTTTCGTACTAAATTATTTGCTGACCGATTTCTTATTTCTTCATTTCACTTATTTGCTCTTTGTATTAACCTTAATTATGAGATAATCAAATGATGATAGTATGTTTATTAAGTAAGGACGACCCTTTTAACTAGGTTTACATAGGTAAGACTTTAAGATCTATTTATTAGTATTATCTAATGATTGTTGTTTTCCAAGATGGCTGTCTGTTAACGTTTGCTTCACCTCTACTCTAGTCCTAATGTTTCTTGTTCTATTACCGTTTCAGGCAAGTATCTTAATTTCACATTTTCCGATAGAAGTTAGGTTTTGAGAGGTATGCTGAATTAGGCCAGGTTTCATACAACATTGGTTCCATGATATTTGACTATTTGATACCAGCTAAGGTTTCTAATATATATGCATGATACTGTATTTGACTTGATGATCACAATGCAAAGTCATTTTCCGCCTATTTTTAATATCGAATCCATAAGTATATATCATGGTATTTATTTGCTAAAGCTCCCAACTCTAGTTTAAAAGTAAAAAAATACATTATAATGGTACATTTGATTTGTTATTTAAATCTGACCTTATTTTGGTAGTTTTGAATATGAATTGAGCACATGTTTTATGCTACTAAAGCCTGTAATACTTCTGCATATCATTGCAAGAGTTTTCGGTAAATATGTAGATTAGCGGCCCGGCCGGAAAAAAAATTTGTGTGTAAATATTATCATTCACTCGTGTCGGAATATTCATGCACGTTTGAGTCCTTTTCAAATTATTATTCTATAAACAATTAGGATTATATACTGGGGGGGCTGTTCCTCCCAGACCCCCCCCCCAATTTAATGAAACTCAGGATCATCGTAGTGTAGTCCCCCCATTGTGTTTACCCCCACACGAGCCGTCAACTTAAATGTACTCCAAAAATGTGAAACATTTTGGAACACGGACGAAATAGTACGTCCCATCGTTCGCGCCGATAATCTACATATTTACCAAGTTTTCTAGGAGTAATGGCTTACCGTGTATAGTAAAATTAAGAGGCAGGGTACCGAAGCTCATAAGTGCCCCTTTAAATGGTCACTAAGAGCTCTCTTAAAACCACCTATAGACTGGAAATTCACCACATTTGCTGGCAAATTATTCCAGTCTTGTTTAATTCGTATGTCAAAGAAACCTTTCCTCAGTTCTTTATTAGGTTGTCTAAAGTGGATACAAAATTCATGACCAGTGGTGTTATAACTGTGAACCTCACTCTTAAGTATGAAAAAAAAGGTAAACATGTAGACGAGCGGCCCAGCCGGAAAAATGATTTTGTGTAAAAATTATCGTTAACCCGTGTCTGAATATTCATGCGCGTCAATCATTTCTGACGTCATACCCCACCCCCAACCCCTATTATAATTTGCAAAACAATTAAAGGCACGGACATGATGTAGTTAAAGCATTCACCTCTGTAAACGTCAGAATATTATAAAAATTAGGATTATATACTGGGGGGCTGTGCCACCAGACCCCCCAATTTAATGAAACTCAGGATCATCGTAGTGCGGTCCACGCATCGTGTTTACCCCCATACAAGCCGTCCCCTATAAATGTACTCCAAAAACGTGAAACATTTTGGAACATAGACGAAATTGTACATCTTATTGGCCGGGCCGCTCGTCTACATATTTACCATTTATTTCTATCTACATCATCATTTCCGTTATAATCTTATATACTTCAATAAGATCACCTATGTCTTCTCTGTGCAAGAGTAGTAAGATCAAGCTCTCTTAATCTCACCATATTTAAGGTAAACATGAAGATCGGCGGCACTCCTGAAAAAGTGTAGGGGGGAGTGCATGTATGTTTCGTTCACCCACATATACAAAGTAGGTCAGAAAAGAAAAACTAGAAGATGTGTTGGGTGTTACCACATAATATCCACACATGAAGGTACTAAGATGCCTGATAAGAGCTAAAAAGGTCTCCATATTTCGTGAAGGATGTCCTGGCAATCCATTTTTGTGTTTAGATTGTTTCAAAATTAAACATCTTTAAATTCTATACCAAATTTTATTCTGTAAAAGAGCCATTTTTAAAAATTTTATTTCAATAAAATGGTTTACTTTCATGTTTTAATTAAATAGATCCCTTTTGTATGCTATTAAAGCATTGGATTAAAGTAATAAATGAAAAAATATATTTTAAAACATTTTTTAAACAATGATCCACCAGTGGGGCGGTTCTCAGCAAGAAAGATTTTAACATGATCCACTGGTGAGTTGTATCATTGCATCGCATTGAATGTGTTAATGCCACAAAATTGCCCTCAGATTGTGTTAGTAAAAATGATTAAATACCCTACTACCCCTAACCTACCTACACTGTTGTTCAAAAATAAAAATTAATATCATTAAAAATGGCAGAAGTGTAAATTAGGCTGTCTCATGGCATTACAAGATAAAGTTGTTGAATTATTCTTGAGTTACAGAATTGGTTTGTAAGGTGGTAATTAAGTTTAGTGGCACTTAATTTTTTGGCAATTTTTCTAGCTCCTTTTTTTCCCCCCACTCCACTGTTTGGAGCCTATGATAGCTCCTCTTTTGTATTCCTGTGAAACTGTTTTTTGAGTTTCTAAGTGCCTTTCTAAAGTATTTATTAGGTTAGGTTAAGTTAGAAAAGCTCTTAGAACCCTAAAAAAACACGATTTGTTCCACAGAAAGACTTGAGCCGGAAAAAAAGTCCTGTTACGAGTGGAAGATTTGAACCTACACTGATATTTTTTGTTATCTGCACCAAGCAACAATTTATGTGCGAATGGGAATGTTTTTTTTCTTTTTATATATATAAATTGATTTTCATGTTTTGTATAAAATGTTTTTTCTCTTTCTCAGCTAAATGTTAAATAATTTTTTTGAAAGGCCACTCTTTTAAATTCCAAGATAATCCTACAATTTGTAAAAAGTGGTGCAGACTAGGGTTTGAGGTATAAGACATAAGAAAAGAAGGAGACTGCAAAAGACCATTCATGGCCTACACTTGGCAGCTCCTGTTCCATTCAACACACAAAAGATTTCTTACCAGAGAAAAGTCATCAACATTGTCACTCTTTACAGGAGTTCGTCAGATCTAATGTACAATATACATAAAATGCATCCAGAGGATTATGTCCATTCATGCAACCGCAAAATATAATCTCCCCACTGCTTAGAAAAATATATACATATGTACATAAAAAAAAGTCAGTCCCATCTAGCAGCTTCCTCCATATATTTATCTAATCTATTCTTAAAACTACCCAGAGAGGAGGCTTCTATCACATGTCTAGTGAGCCTATTCCATTCATCTACCACACGATTTGTAAACCAATTAAGAATGAGCGGGAACATAAGAAAAGAAGGAGACTGCAAAAGACCACTCATGGCCTACACTTGGCAGCTCCTGTTCCAGTCAACACACAAAAGATTTCTTACCAGAGAAAAGTCATCAACATTGTCACCCTTTAAAGGAGTTCGTCAGATCTAATCTACAATATACATAAAATGCATCCAGAGGATTATGTCCATTCATGCAACCGCAAAATAATCTCCCCACTCCTTAGAAAAATATATACATATGTACATAAAAAGTCAGTCCCATCTAGCAGCTTCATTCATATATTTATCTAATCTATTCTTAAAACTACCCAGAGAGGAGGCTTCTATCACATGTCTAGTGAGCCTATTCCATTCATCTACCACACGATTTGTAAACCAATTCCTCCCAATCTCCTTCCTAAACCTATACTTATCAAGCTTAAACCCATTGCTACGTGTCCTGTCATGTTCACTAAGTATAAGAACCTTACCCAGATCCCCTTTATTATATCCTTTTACCCATTTGAAGACTTCAATCAATTCCCCTCTGACTCTTCTCCTTTCCAATGTATGTAGATTTAGTTTTCTGAGCCTTTCAGCATAAGGTAAGTTCCTTAGCCCACCAATCATCTTTGTCATCCTTCTCTGCACACACTCAAGCAAATCAATATCCTTCCTATAATATGGTGACCAAAATTGTACTGCATAGTCTAGATGAGGCCTAACTAGTGCCAGATACAGTTTTAGAATGACTTCAGCACTCTTATTAATGACTTCAGCACAATCTCCTTCCTAAACTTATACTTATCAAGCTTAAACCCATTGCTACGTGTTCTGTCATGTTCACTAAGTATAAGAACCTTACCCAGATCCCCTTTATTATATCCTTTTACCCATTTGAAGACTTCAATCAATTCCCCTCTGACTCTTCTCCTTTCCAATGTATGTAGATTTAGTTTTCTGAGCCTTTCACCATAAGGTAAGTTCGCGAGTTAGATATTTAGATAGGAAGTTGAATGCAAGTAGATTGAATGGTTTGAGGGTGTGTTTGCCGAGTGCTGGAGTGAGAGATCTTCGCATAGGTATGAGGAGCTGGTGTCTGGCTGTGCAAGGGATGTGGTTGTGATTACACATGTAGGAGTGAATGATGTGAAGAAAGTGGGTGCATGTGAGTTACGTGAGAGGTACAAGAGGTTGATTGAAAAGGTGAAAGTAGAATGAAAGGTGTTGTGACAGGTGTGCTTCCAAGAATGGATGTTGGGGTAGAATGGATGTCTCGTGCAATTGGACTGAATGATTATGTGAGGAGGATGTGTGAGATGGAAGGTGTCATGTTTGTGGATGTGTGGGATAGGTTTGTTGGAATGAAAGAAATGTATGTATGGATGGACTGCATTTGAGTAGGATGGGGGTAGATGTGTTGTGGGAGGAGTATGATCGTGTTATTAGGTCTTTGCGGGCGGGAAACTAGATACTAATAGTGGTCAGGGAATTATGAGAGGACATTATAGTACTGAAAGTAGAATGGACTTGGCAGATAACAGAAATAGGTTCCAAGGCGATAGAGGTGAGGTCATTCAAGTTTCAAGAGGTGCTTCAGGGATAGGGGGGTTAAATTGTTTCTATACAAATGCTCGTAGTCTTAGAAACAAGAAGGATGAGCTATTTAGTTATATTAGCAATGAGGATATAGATATATTATGCGTTACTGAATCATGGGTTAATGAAATAGAATTTAGTGACACTATAAGTGAATTTGATTTACAGGGCTATAATATGTACATTAGTCAAAGGACAGGTAGGATTGGTGGAGGAATAATTATCTACATAAAAAACAACATTGTTTCAAGTTTAAATACTTCATTAAAGCAGGATGGAGTTGAGTCACTTTGGATAGATATTAGGTTCAGTAAAAATAGAATGGTGCATTTGGGAGCTTTTTACAGGCCACCTGGGCAGACTGATGATATGGATGAACTAATGATAAGGGAAATAAGTAAGGGATGTGAAACAGATGCAGTTATTATTGGGGACTTCAACTTAAACTCTGTGGACTGGGAAAATATGATAGGTAGGGATAGAACAAGTGACAGGTTCATAGAATGCTTTGAGGATAATTTTTTGAATCAATTTGTTAATGAGCCAACGAGGGAGGACAATATATTAGATTTAGTACTTTCTAATAGTGATCATTTAGTTCAAGAATTGACTGTTGGGGAAGCATTGGGAAATAGTGACCATCAGATAGTTCGTTTTAACTTGGGAATTGAGAAGGGTAAAATAACTGAGAATGCTGAAAAAGTTCCAAATTTTCATAAGGGAGATTATGTAAAACTTCGAAGCTTGCTAAATTTGGTAGACTGGGATGTAGAATTCAGAGGTAAAAATGCTTATGGGATGTGGGATACTTTCAAGCATATAATAAATGTAGTCCAAGAACAATGTATCCCAATGAAGGCCATTAGGAACAAAAGTAGGAAACCATTATGGTGGAATCAGGAGATAGCTAGAAAAATTTCAGAGAAAAAAGAGCATACAAAAAATTAAAGGTACAAAATAATATTCAAAATTTAAGTGATCATAGAATGGCTAGGAATGAGTTAAATAAGATTATAAAGAAGAACAAAAGGGTTTCAGAAATTAAATTAGCTCTGATAGCAACAAAGATCCTAGAAAGTTCTTTAGTTACTATAAAATTAATAACAAGTCTGGTAGAGTTAAAATAGGACCTATCAAATATGAAGGGGTTGTGAGAGAAACTGATGAGGAAATAGTTGAGGTACTAAATGGTCATTTTGCATCAGTATTTACAAAGGAGAAACTAAATAGTCTTATGTATAGTACTCATGGGTCAGGGAATGAGGTGTTTACTACCATTAGTGTGGATCGGAGGATGATAAAAGGACTAATAGGTGAGTTAGATACTACCAAGGCCTCCGGCCCTGATAATATTCATTCTAAGATACTTAAAGAAGGTGTAGAAAGTATCTCAATAGCTCTGGAGAAGTTATATACTAGGTCACTGGAATATGGAGAAATACCCGATGATTGGAAGGGTAGTAAAGAGGATCCAAATAACTTTAGACCGGTTAGCCTAACTCCTGTAGTCTGTAAAATTCTTGAGAAAATAGTTAAAAAAGGCATTTGCCAACATCTAGAGAGGGAGGGGTTAATCAGCGATGCTCAGCATGGGTTTAGATCAGGTAGATCATGTTTGACTAACTTACTAGACTTTCTGGAGTTTGTAACAGATCAAGTAGATAAGGGAGAGAATGTAGATATAATTTACTTAGATTTTAGTAAAGCATTTGATAAGGTACCACATAGGAGACTAGTTCATAAATTAAAAATGATTGGGATATGTGGGGGTGTTTCAAATTGGATAGCTGAGTGGCTGAAAGACAGGAAGCAAAGGGTAGTGCTAAATGGTGTAAAGTCAGAGTGGAGGGATGTTATCAGTGGGGTTCCTCAGGGATCAGTTCTCGGTCCATTATTATTTGTCATCTATATAAACGATCTTGGGGAGGCAGTTAATAATAAAGTGTCAATTTTTGCGGATGATACCAAATTAGCAGATGTAGTTAAAGATATTGATAATTTTAAAGTGCAGGGGGATTTAAATAAATTGTTATCCTGTGCACATAAGTGGCAAATGACTTTCAACCTTGATAAGTGCAAAGTTATTAACATGGGAAAAGATAATAGAGAATTTAACTATGAAATTAATGGGCATTGGCTGAGCTCAGTAGAGGATGAGAAAGATCTAGGAGTAGTAATAGATAAGTCATTAAGGTTTTCTAAGCAGTGTATTGAAGCAAGAAATAGGGCAAATAGAGTGCTGGGTTTTATTAAGAGAAATGTCAGTTACAAAAGTAAGGAGGTTATTCTTAAACTCTATAACTCTTATGTCAGGCCACATCTAGAGTACTGTATACAGGCATGGTCCCCACATTTTAGACACGATATTAACCTTCTCGAGTCAGTGCAACGGAGGGCAACAAAGATTATTCCTTCCCTGAGGCACCTTGAATATATAGATAGACTGAGGGTATTAAATATGTTCTCGTTCGAAAGGAGGTGTGTGAGAGGGGATATGATTGAACTCTTTAAAAATTTTTCCGGGATAGATAAATTGGATGTTAGCAAGTTTTTTTGAGTTAGATGATGGAAATCGGACTAGAGGTCACCACTTGAAAATTAAAAAGCAAGGGTGTAGGTTGGATTTAAGAAAATATTTTTTCACCAATAGAGTGGTAGACTTCTGGAACAAATTGCCGCAGAGGGTAGTAGGTAGTCCAAATCTAAATGTATTTAAGAGTAGGTTGGATGAGTTTATGGGAAGGGAAGGTTGTGATGGTTCCTAAGTTTTGTATATATTAATATTGTTTGTATATATCTATAGCAGCATGATTTAGTTCTTGACAAGCCTTGATTGGTGATACCCTTGTTTCTGGATGCAATCCTCTGGATGTAGTTTTCCTGGGAATTTGGGTGCCTTAAAAAAGAGGCCGTTTGACTTGGATGACCTATGATGAGCCCTTGTGGCTTTTGTCATCTGTTATATTATATTGTGGGGAACTTTGATTTTGTCTTTCCCTGGTGATGGTGCTTTTTGTGGGTGGGTTTTGACGGAGGCGGATGACCTTTGATAGGCCCTTGTGGCTTTTGTCATCCGTGTAATTATGTTATGTTATGTTTAGCCCACCAATCATCTTTGTCATCCTTCTCTGCACAGACTCAAGCAAATCAATATCCTTCCTATAATATGGTGACCAAAATTGTACTGCATAGTCTAGATGAGGCCTAACTAGCGCCAGATACATCCCATTTGTAAGAAGGGCTTTGGGAAAGGGGTGAGAGAATGGCCCTTCACACACACTTACATTTGCTCCACCACACCATTAAGTTCTGACTTACATATCAAGCACTCACTTGTGTTTTTTATTATTAATGATTAACTACAAACTAGTTTTATCGAGGTTGGCTAAAACAGCCTAAATGGTATACCAAAAACATTTGCCCGAATAGGCCTAACCCTCAACTATTTATACCACCCACACAGAAGGAATGGAAGCATGATTTTAAGAGTCAAAACAATGAAAAAGTGGTTTTATATGACAAACTTTTCGTAATATACCAGCCTATATCAAATGGATTGTTTTGCAATGATAGCACCAATAAAAGCTTACAAAATAGTTTGTTACAAAAAAGAAGAAAAAAGTTTTTATAGATCGATTTTGTCTTCACTTGGCATGAACAGAGCAAATAAGTGATTTCATTGAAAAATAAGGAAAACTAAAGCAAAGGAATAAATAGTGTCAGGCAGTTTATCTAGGATACATTGATGATAGACTTCAGACTCCCTCCCCCCCAAAACCTCTTTCATACCCATCTTAAGAAGCACAAAAAAAACCTGGAAAAAATAAACGCTTATGATTGGCCAATGATGGTGAGTAATACAGATCACTGATTCGCCAGAGGGCTATCTAAAAAAATAGCAAAAATCTTAACAATTACCTGAAATATTGTCTTTTGTGACTTTATAATGGGTGATAGGCCCTCTCGACCATCTAAATATTACTCCTAGGACACTGGCTTTCTCCTAGAAGGTTGCATTTGAAGAAGCTCTGACCAATTTGATATTATTTTGAACTGCTAGTGTTATTTGGCTATGTATTATTGTCTATTTGTGCAAATAATACATTTGTATTTATTAATTGTTCTTTGTTGGGAATATAAAAGTGTGCTCTGTTGTTTGATTGTGATACTGTGCAGTTTTAAGGATCAGTATTCACCTTGCTAGATACCCAAGTTAATTCATATAAGAACAAAAAAGGACTCTGCAAAAGGCTAATCAATAGCCTATTCAAGGCAGTTCCTATTTCCATCACCCAGTTCAGTCCCACTTGGCATCATCATCCATAAATCTATCCAATCCATTCAGTAGAGACTTCAAACTGCAGATGAGCTCCCATATCAAAGACATCATACTCAGATATAAACAAGTCAATCAGATTTAATTTAAGAAGTTTTCCATCTCACTTGTTTACATCTTGAAAAGGGTTGGAAGATAAGTGTTTTGTGTGAGTAGAGTGGACAGTAGGTGTTAAAGTAAAGTGGTGAAAAGGAATGAGTAAGAGTTAATTTTGTTTGCTGGCTGACCAGCCATCTCCTGGTTGCTTCTTATTTTCATTTTATTCTTTTCTTATTCATTCTTTATGTTAAGATACCCGCACCTCTATTATTCCATGTTGAATTTATTTGGGTTTTATTTGAGTAAAGGGCAGTTAATGTTTCCTTATTTTCTTTTTACCATTGATCATGATCTTATTACATAAATATTGGTGTGGGTTTGACTCCTTCAATCCGTCTCCTGCTCCTAAAGTTACCTCGGTTGTTCTCGCAGTATTTTATGAGAATCTCTAACTAACTGTAAGCAACATCGGTCTGCTCCACCGGCGGTGGAGTTAAACAAGATATCGGCAATGTTCCAACAGCTGATGAATTTACCCCCCCCCAATGTCCAGGGTGTAAATCAGTGGTTAAAAGTAATCATTTGGCTCTGAACTGCAATATGTGTAATATATGTCACCATATTGCATTGAGGGTGTGGGTAGTGAGGTGTATGTGTTTTTGAAGCCTAACACCAGCAGCATGCACTGGTACTGTGAAAAATACAACATAGCAGCCGATAAAATCCTTACTCATGTCGCTAGACTCACAGAAAGACAAAAAGTTGTAGAGGAAAGACTTGATGTGCTTGAGAAAGAAACTCGGTCAGGCTTTGTGAAATGAAAAGTGAGAGAGCACTAGTGAACATTGCAGTTAGAGATGAAATTAATAAGAAAATTGAAGATTTTAAGTAGAACTTTTGTGAAACAAAGAGGAATTTAAAACAAAATTACTTGGGGATGACACCGTAAAAAAATAAGCTGGTGGAAGCAGTGAACAGTGATGTGAAACAAAAAATTAAAGGTGTGGAAACTGTTGTGATTGAATGGTACAAAACTGTGGTACAAGAATAGGCTCGAAAGTACTCTGATCTAGTCATAAAATTGAATTAAATCAAGCTCCAAAACAGGATTCCAGTAACCTCATTCAAAAAGCTACCAATCAGATTCATAGTCGCATAGAATGCAAAAACAATTTAGTTCTATACAACATTCCTAAATAAGTAATACAGGATATGGACTTGAAGATTCATGCTACAAAAATAGAACATGATATAATGGTATTCATTGACCTGTGCATTGATATTGATCTTACAACCTATGAAAGTGACATTGAGGATAGAGATGGGATGATTCCAAAAATATTTTCGATTCCAATTCCTTCACAAAATAGAATATTGATTATATGATATAACAAATTAAGAATTTGGCCGTAATGTAGAAAAGAATAAAAATACAAGCAAGTTAGGATTAATTGTCAATACAGATCATTAAATAATAAATATAATAAAACTTATTTAATTTTTTTATGTAACATCAATTCATAATTCCTTCTGTGTAATAATAATACTCGATACTTCAATAATAATTAATAAAGTTAGAACAAATAAATGTAAGATGAACATTGTGCCTAAGTTTACATAGTATCTGCTAACAACTAATCTTTTGATATAGTGCTGTATGCTGGAAGTTGGGTATTGTCAGTCATCACAACCATGTAAATTTAGATCTTTGATAGTGAATAATGCACAGTTTATGTGGAAATTATAATTTAAATCAGACTAATTTGATAATGTCAACTCACCTGTACACACGAGTGCAGCATCTCCCTTTGTTGCCAATGGCTCTCAAAGTATCCACAGCTGATCTCAACAGTGCCTATGCCACCGAGAGATGCAAGTCATACCCTAAGCCCTTTAGGTTTAGGGCTAGGAAACTTCTTTGAGAGCTAGAACTAGATATAGCTCTTGAGCCGGTGGCACCCCTGGTTCTGCCCAGAATGCCACCGGATGGCTCCAAGTCTGAAAAGGGGGCGGGGGTCAGTTTTCACTCCGTCTACCCTCTGTTCGAAGTCAGCGTTGCTCTGCTAGGCGCTGCATCTGTCTTCACAGCTGAGTTGGTGGCAATGCACCACTCGGTATGGGAGATTACGTGATGTGCCCAGTTCAGAGACCGGATCATGATTTATAGCGACTCACAAAGCACCCTGAGTGCCCTCTGGGCACTGGAATCTCCGCACCCTCTGGTTCACGATATCCGTGATGCCACAGTTTTAGTGAGCTGGGTGGATGTCGAGATTATCTTCTGCTGGGTTCCTGGACATGTAGGAATTACGGGGAATGAGGGCGCCAAAGAGTGCTAGGACCAGACGACTGGACCAGCGTTTCAGTCTTCCACACACAGACTACAAGGCAGGAATACGGCCATCTCTTTGGACTGCTTGGCAAAGAAGATGGGAGATGGTCCAGGGGAACTTAAAGTTGCGTCCCATTGCACGGCATTGGCTTTCTCTCATCTCTGAATCGGGCACACTTGTGTGATGCATCAGCATTTGATGGAACGCTCGCCCTATTGTGACAACTGCGTCATCCCCCAGGCTGTTCGGCACATTCTTGATGAATGTCCCTTCTGGGTGATCTTCGTTCATGTTACCTGTCCCAGTACCGGGATGGGCAGGGTCACTACCGCTTGTCCCTTGTACTCGGGATGAGTATGTGTACATTGACTGGTGGACTTATAGACTTTTGGGGGGAGGCTGGCCTTCTCCCTTTTATTTAACTAGGTTTTTTTTTCTTTGTAGGTCGCATGTTCCTGTACTGGGTGGAGGTGTTCCTGCACCGGGGGGACCTCCCCCCGATGCTGGAGCTTGCTTCCTCGTTGCGATTTTCCATTATTATTGTTTTTCATTCTTAATTTAAAGTAGCCTAGTGCTAGGCTGTCGTGAGTGCGGCGGCTTGTGCCCAAGTGGGTAGTTGCCAGATAGGCTCTTAAAAAAAATTGTCCCATCCATAATTGAGGATATTCAAAGGGTAGGCCAATACAACGGCCAAAAAAAACAAAATACTGGAATGGCAGATCAAACCATAACTCCAGGACTTAAGATAGAATCCTAAGGAATGCATACAAGCTAAAGGAAGGGAAGAAACCTCTTCCAGAAAGTGGGGCTATCTCAAGACATGACTAAAGAAGACAAAATGACTCTACGCTGAGGTATGAAGCAGAAAAGAAGTCAGAAAACTACTACGTCATTCAAGGAAATTAGTGGAACCGATACATATTGAAGGTGAAGAGGAGGGACCTATTAGAAAAGATACCTTAATCCCAAGGGAGACAAGGAAGAGTAGTGATAGATAAGAAAAATTATGTGCAAACTAGTGACACTTCCAACGATTGGAAAATTATGAGCTTAGTAATGTAGATGTACTAACAAAGGAGAAACTTATTGAACTATAGGCTACAATGTATGATCAACTTTATGTGATTGGATTACAAGAAATTAAACCCAAGAACTTTAGGTTTTAACAGGCCTTAGCTGAATATGGTGTAGAAGGATATGAAACAATAGCGAAAAATATTTATAATATAAAGGAGATGAAGGTAGAGGACTAATTATGTATATTAAGAAAGGACTAACTTACACTCTGTGGACTTTAGTGATTTCGATGAACATTTGGGAGTTATGATCTGATAATAATGCCAATATACAGAGGCCCTAACAGTGATGTATTGAATAATGTTAGGCTATTAGAACTCATGCAAATAGTCAGTGATCAAATAGGTATCCATTTTAAAGTATTAATTGTAAAAATTATACAGTATTGTCAGGTGAAGGTTTATTGAAAAAGTGTACCTTCCCCCCCCAATGCCCGGAGCTTGCTTCTTAATTGTTGCCATCTTCCCTTTTTATCGTTGTGTTTTCATATTCTTATTTTAAAGTAGCCTAGTGCTAGGCTGTTGTGATTGCAGTGACTTATGCCCAAGTGGGCAGTCACCAGATAGGCTCATAAAATTAAAAAAAAATATTGAAAAAGTAAGAGACTGTTTTCTGATGCAACACGTTCAGGAGGTCACAAGGTTCAGAGGAATATATTAAATTTAGTGTTCTCTGAAGAGGAAATTTTATTGAAAATATGGTGATAAGTCCACTTGGGAAAAGTGGCCATGGGTGTATATTATTTGGTTGTGATCTCAGAGCAAACCAAGTGCAAAACAAACATGTATTGTATCATTATGAATGTGGTGATTATATTAAACTGAACCAGAAACTTAACATAAACTGGGACGAGTATTTAGATACTGTAAATATAGAGGACAGCAGTTGATGAATGTGTCCCTCACACAGAATTTAAAGATAGAGAGCACCAGAGAAAGAGAAATATTCCAGACTTGCCAATGAAGAGAAAGCTTTGGAGTAAAATAAAGCATAAACAGAGGCTGTGGGTAAGGCTGAAAAAATTAAGAAATGATGCCAAATACAATGAGGTATTAACTGAGTATAATAGGACAAGTAATCAAGTGAGAAGAAATTCAAGAAAAGGTATAATGAAGATTGAAAGAATAATAATGGAAAACATTAAGGCAAATCCAAAGATTTTCTGGAAGTATATGCAGACAAAGACAAAATCCAAATTGCAAGTATCAGAATTATATATATACTGATAATGCTAAAAATGACAAACAAGGGATACGAAGAGGAAAGCTGAAATTCTTGCAAAATTTTTTTAGCAGCGTATTCATTAGAGAGGACTGTAGTAACATCCCAAAATTAAATTCAAGAACTAACAAGGAACTAATAAAGAGCGTGATTCCTAAAATGTAAAATAACAAATCACCAGGACCAGAAGGAAACCCTAGAATTCTGAAAGATGTTGCAGAATCAATCCTTCATCCACTAAAGATATTTGATTTATCAATAAGAAGTCACCAAGTTGCATTAGATTGGAGAAGAGCCAACATCACAGCAATCTATAAGAAAGGAGACAGGTATGATCCGAGAAACTACCGACCAGTGAGCCTCACAAATAATGTGCCACATGAATGGGAACAATAAATTCAATGCAAAACAATCTTGTTTTATTTTGGGCAGGTTGACAGTACTCAAACTGTTAAAAATAATCAAAATTTAGACTAAAATATTAGATGAGGGAGGTGCCATTGATATTGCATATTCTGACTTCATGAAAGCGTTTGACAAAAATAAAGACCGCATGAACGACTAATAGAAAAAATAGAGAGCTACAGTATTAAAGGTGACATCCTTGCATGGATTAGTCCTTTCCTTATTGGTATACAGCTGTGTGTCATTTTTAGTGGTGAATCTTCCAACTGGAGAAATGTGATAAGTGGTGTACCTGAAGGGTCGGTGCTGAGTCCACTTTTATTTGTCATCTTTATAAATGATCTGCCAGACCCAATAAAAAATTGTGATGTTTATCTTTCTGCCAATGACACAGTCTGCAAAGCAATATATAATGATGATTGCAATAAAGTGCAGGAGGATTTTAATAAAATGAAAAGCTGGTCAGACGAATGGCTATTAAAGTTTTATCCTCAAAAATGTAAATATATGAAGATTGGAAAATCTGATGCCCAAGACAAAATTTACTGTATGGAAGAAGATATGAGCAAAATGGATTAAGAAAAAGACCTCAGTGTAATCATCAACAGAGAGTTGAACTTCTTGGGACACCTTGCAGAAAAGATTAATAAAGCTAATTGGCTTGCAGGGTGACTCATACAAAGAACTTTTACCACCCTGAAGAAGTACAATTTTAAGCCTCTATATACTGCATTGATAGGCAACATATAGAATATGCCAATCAGGTGCGGTCCCCCTACAAAATAAGACACATTGAGGCAATTGAGAATGTTCAGAGAATAGCAACGAAGTTGATACCAACACTGAGAAACCTATCATACAAGGAAAGATGGAGAAGATTTGGACCTCCCACTCTGATGTACATAAGAACTAGAGGTGGCATCATTGAGGTATACAAGATCATTGCTGGAATTTAAGCCAGGATGTGTGTGAAGGCATCTTTAAACAACTAGCATTGATAACCCGAGGTCATAGTAAGAAAATCTATCAATATCAGGAAGTTTGCCTTCAATGACAGTGGTGAACACCTGGAACAGTCTCCCGGCAACAGTGACTAATGCAAATTCAGTGGCCCAATTTGAAAAGAAGTTAGATAAATTGTAGTCAAATCAGCCAAGAAAATATAATAGATAGACTACCAGACTATTGGCTCTGAGAGTATAGAGCTGGAAGAGTAGGCTTATCAAGAAGCCTACATCCATAAGACATCTATGTAAGTCTTAAAACTGCTTTGAGGATGCTTTTATCACCTGACTAGTGAGCCTATTCCATTCATCTATCACTTGATTTGTAAACTAATTTATGGCCACCTTGGTGAGCATGGGCTTGCATGGGCCAAGCCCATGCTGGTATGGTAGGAGTGGGGACTCTTTATGTTGTGAGTAGACTACAAGAGTGTGTGCTGGGGTTAAGAGAGGGAAGAGCCTGGGATTTGGAAAGAATAACTGCTGGAGGAGTTAGTCACTGAACTTAAGAAGGAATCTCAACATAAGGCCATGGAAATTCTGGGGATCATAAGGTTAGCCCATTTACATTAGCTAGGAGTACGACTAGTGGAGGGTGGTAAAAGGAGGAAGGAATCAGGGGTATTACTTAAGAATAGCTGTGCATATTATCTTTACCAATTTTTGGACTAATTTTTATTTGGTGTTTTGTTTAGCTCTTTTCAGCTTATACACTGTCCAATCAGCAATGTGCATTCGTAATTGGGATTGATCAATCATAAGCAGGCATTTTTTTTTTTTAATTGTGTTTGTAAAGATAGGAAAGTAAGTTTTTCAATTTTCACATAGTTTTGATGTTTTTTTCCAAATCTAAGTACAGATTAATCTTAAATACAATATTCCTGACACTAAATATTAAATGACCTTAGGCTTTCTTTTAATTTTATTCCACTAAAAAACAAATACCCCTATCTGCAAATGTTTGACATATACCCAAGACGCTTATGCATTGGTTGTTCTTTTGGAACAAACACACCGTATCACTTTTTGAATCTTGATTTTGGTGATCTCTCTCCAGCCGCAGGCAGCATATAAATAGTTGTTTGGGGACTAGGTCAGGAAATGTGATGTCGATGAGAGCAATCAAGGGGGAAAATAACCCTCGGGTAGACAAACAAATACTAATTCCTCTCTTGCCTCACATTCACAAAAAGTCCTGTCTAAATACCTAATCTGTGAATCACCCAGCACAAGCATTTCATTTGCTTCACATGCGCCTGCCTATAACTCTACTTCTCCTTTGTCTTCTAAAACATTGAACTATTAATACAAGCAATAGCCGCTGACCACTCTCTACTTAGGTCTACTATCCTCACATCCTTAACACCACCATCCCTACTTCCAACTGGAACAGGAGAGGCCTCACTAGCTACCTGTTTTCCTTCCTCCACTCGCTACTATCTCCATACCTCTACTACTTAATGTGAATGGGCTAACCTTACGATCTTCACAACTCCCCTTGGGCCCAGTGCTGAGATCCCTCCAACATAGCTATTCTTTCCAAATCCTGCACTGTTCCCTCCTCTAACTCCACCACACACCCCTTCAACCCATACAAGAGAAGCAATTCCCACTCCTACCATTTCATATCCATCACAAGACACACTCACCCTCAGTCATCCACCTTTTCCCCACCCCTTTGCACGCTGTCAGTTTTACCTAATTAATATTTAAAATAGTCCTTGACTTAAAAAAAAAGGAATAAATACACATGAAAGTGAAAGATAAGCATACTAAATAATAGTTTAAAGCACTGAAAAGAACTCACTATATGAATTAACTTGGGTATCTAGCAAGATGAGCCTGTATCTCAACCAAATAGCAGAAAACATTTTTATATTCCCAACAAAGAAGAATTACCTAACGCAACTGTATTATTCACACAAATAGACAATACTCCACAGCCAAATCAAACTAGCACTTCAAAATTATGATGAATATCAAATCAGTCAAATCTTCTTGAAATGCATCTTTCTAGATGAAAGTCAGAAAGCCAAGTAATTTCCCATGGAATTTAAATATGGTGTTGCACCAAACAAATACATTTATTTTTATAGACTTTTAATATAGTTAAGAAAATGCAAATAACTTATAATCTTGACAAAACTAACTAACCCAAATCAATCAAACCTAACCTCACAACAAGTCAAATATCTCATATTTGCAAATAATTATAAAACTGAACTGTAAACAATCAGGTAATTTTGACTCTAGGAGTAATATTTTGATGGCAGAGGTTCTATACCCCTTTATAAAGCCCAAAAGATAGTATTTCAACCAGATTCTTCAATGCAAGAATTCCACAACACCATCTTTAAATGCTATGAGTTGTAACTGTTACCCTCACTCACTGTTTTCATGATTTTTTTTCTGATTCTTTGCCTTTTTCTCACCCCAATACACTATCATTTTCATTATGTAAACTGTGTCAAGGGTGTTGTTTCAACATTGGTGATCTAAACCCTTTTGTGTGAAGATGAATTAAAGTTTATCAATTTAATTTTTGAACAAAAAACAAACAAATGTAGGTTTAAAAAATCTGCTCTTGTGGGTAAATTTTTTTAATGCATACCTCCCCACCCATCCCGATACAATCTTATATATTGGTTTGTTTGCAACATACTGGTAGAAGCCTCAGCCAGAAATGTGATAGGTGGTAAATTCATTATTTGAAAAAGCACTGAGAAAATCTGCAAGATTTTTACTTTAAAAAAAAGAAAAGAAGAAGAACCCCTAAAAGTTTTGTTTCCCCAGGTTTGTTTCCTACATTTTCATTGTTGGTTTCTTTTACAAATTTTTGTTCCCTTCCAAATTTAGAGGCTTATTCTCAGCCTGATTACAAGTGAACAAAAGCCTCCAAAATAAAGTGACTAAAAATTTATGGAACATAATTAGGTAAATGAAATGTGAACTAAAGTTTAGGCTGGGCAAAAAGTTTGTAAGCAGAGATCTGTAATGAAACTAAAGTCATAGAAAAGTCAAAATATGTGGAAGATATATTGCTGCAGATCCTCCCTGCAGTCATTAGAAAAATTTAAAACTCAAATTGTCATGTTTAACATTAAAACATCAGGAAGAAATGTGCTTTAAGGTCCTATTAAAATTTTCAAGTTGATTATACTGATCGTGATATGCAAATAAACTGAAAGTATCAATAAAACTATTTACAGGATCATAGGAAAAACCTATAAATGCCACTAGAGCCTTAAACTTTTTGCCTGTGATTTTATTTTTCATTTTTGGCGAGTGCAAAATCTTAATGGCATTTAAGGCACCTAAATCTTTGCCTTATATTGCAAGCAATCTTTTAAAATTGATTGAGATTCTAATTTTTTTTCTTTCTTTGCAGGATGGAGTTAAGAGTAGGAAATAAATATCGTCTGGGGAGGAAAATAGGAAGTGGATCATTTGGCGATATATATTTAGGTATGTAAAAAATATTAATTTTTAAGTGAGTGAAATTCTTAGGTTTTGCATTAGAATGAATAAATATACATCTTTGTGGCAGAGTAGTTAATAACTTGTATTCAGTGCCTTCCAATTCGAGAGGATACTTTGTCAATTGATACCAACTATACTTCTTGTATTCCAACACTATCATCTTCTGAACAATTTCCTTGTTTTTTAGAGGCACTGAAACACAACTTATTATTTACCTTGATATAAAGTTTGAAAAGCTTTATTTCATATCTATTTATTAGAGAAATATAGACTAAGGAGCTCTTATAGGGGATCAGGAGGCCTGAGGGATTGAATATTTAAGATAATTTTCTTAAATTGGATATAAGTGAACTCACTAGTGGTGATAATATATTTGATTTAGTTTTAATTTTTAGAGAGGAAGGGATTGCCACTAAGGAAATTTGGGAAAATTTGCTAATATTGACCATTGCAAAATTAGGTTCAAGTTATAATAAAATGGAGTTATCAGTAGTATCAATATGGTTAAAATACCAGATTGAAGTGGCAAATATGGCAAAGGAAGATCCCAAAGATTTCTTTCAATTATATGTGGCTAAGACTAAAAATATAGTAGGCTAACTTAACACTACAGGCAGTCTTAGTAAATGATAGTGATGCAATGGCTAGGATGTAAAATGAGTATTTTCTGTCAGCATTTACACATAATCTAATAGTACCTGAGCAGACCTTGATCTTCAGGGGTAATAAGGAGGAGAAATTAGAGAATATTTTCCGTACCAAAGAGATAGTCTCAAAAGAAATAGAAGTAAATCTACTAAAACACTGACTGGGCCCTGATGAGATTTTTTTCTATGATTTTGAAGGAATGTAAAGATGTTGTGACCCTCTTAATTACCGGTTGGTGACTGTGATAGTTATGGGAAAAATTATGGAAGCTGTGATAGCAAAATCTATTGTCGATCACTTAGATAAAACATAATAATAGTGGTTTGCCAACCTGCCTTTATTGAGGTGGATTCCAGACTGGATAATGAAATAGACATAAAGGGCAGTACAGTCGAGCCCCCATATTCGCGGGGGATAGGGACCACAAACCCCCACAAATATTGAAAAACCACGGATAGTTGATGGTACCCCCAAAACACCCCCAACCCTTCCCAAATATCGTAATACGCTCCCCATATTAATTCAAGAAGTTATGTTTTGTCATGTTCATACACATACAGTACGAAATAAAGTATCAGAACACATTAAATTATTTTATTGTATAATGTTTACTCACCTGGAGTTAGTTTTGTTTTGATTGAAGAATGATGAGTGATGACTGAGGATTTCTAGATGATGTTGCCTGTGAAGTTCAATGATGATGATATAACTGCACAGGGAAGCTGAGGAGATTCTAATTATCCTCAGACTCCTGCTCAGTAAACATCGGAGGAGAAGGAAAAGTTTCTCCAGAGGTGGAGGGTGTAGTTTCGGGTGTGGTTAGGGGTTCAGGCTTTTTACTTGGGGGGGGGGGAAGAACACTGTAATGGGCAATTGAGATCGTTGCTTTTTCATGTTCTTTAGCATGTCCCAGTAAGGGCCCATAGCAAGATCGAGGCTATTTTGTGCCTTCATGGAATGAACCATGTGAGAGTCCCATGATTCCAAATCTACCTGAACACTTTTAATTCTTCCCTGAAGATCGGCTAGCCTCTCTAATGTAAGCCCAACTTCAGCTTGAACTTCCTCATCTTCTTCTTTGTCAGATTCTTCCGTATTTATCCTGGTTAATTCAACCAAGTCATCATTGTTTAATGGGGCAGAACGTTCATCTATGAGGGTTTCAAACTCATCCTCTGTTACATCATTGAAACCTTCGCCACCAAGGAACTTAGCCAATTTAACAGAGGTGATAACTGCCGCAGTTCTGATCTCTTCAGGAGATAAACCCTTGTGATCGTTTGCAACCGCAAATTTTGAATTTTAAGGCCCCCCCAATTTTCCGTGGATAGTTGTAGGTGCGGATGATGAACCTGGAATAGCTGAGGGTCAACTGTATAACAATTCCTGGTGAGCCTGAGGGCACCAGGTGCCAGTCCTCTTTGGGGGAGAGAGGCCAGTAAGTATTATGTTTTGACGCCAAACAGCGTTCAGATGGAACCTTCATCTCCCTGGGGCAAAAGGATCTGTTCTGCATCAGTTATGTGGATATAGATACCCATTGACATGTTTCCTTGGGACAGGCAGTGTGTGTTTGTGCTGCGAAGATGGGAGAGGAAAGAAAGCAGTGTTGTAATTGGCTGTGTGATGAGAAGTTTAAGATCTACCCACCCCAGTACAGGGTAAGCACAGTGTATCCACCAATTGGTAGCCAGATCTATTCATGCGCTGACATTTGTGTCTGCTCTTGGCAGGATCAAACTCAGTACTGTGACATTGCAAGACCAACACCATATCCACTTAACAAGACACTTATAAACATACTTTGTTTATTAATTGAATGGAAAAGTCTTAGGAAGGTCAGAATGTGAAGTAGACTTGGGTATTCTTGTAAGTTCCAACCCCCGGCCTAAAAGTAGTGCTTAAGTGCTATGAATAGAACGGATAGGATATTAAGGTTTATTGGGAGGGCCGGGAGAAATAGGAGTGCTGTTATTATTCCAAAATTGTACAGGCATGGCCAAAAGTTTTCAGACATTTTTTTCCTTTTAAAAATTTACATGATAGGAAAAATCCTAATATTTAAATTATTGTAGGTTTATTAAAAAGTTGTCATTTAAAAAAATATATATAAAAAACTGCATTCCTTCGCTGAATCCAAAATTGCATTCTGACCCTGTCTGTTTCTGTAGTAGGAGTGTTTCAGTCCCTGGACCTTTGCTGTATCAAAAGAGTATAATGATTTGTATGTGAAAATAATTTTTTTAATTCCAGAAATGGTTCTTTCTAAAGAAAAGCACCCAACCATTTAGGGATGCATTGAGTAGCAAATTGGCCCATTACCAATTAATAAGCCTTATTTTTCAGCGAATTAATGGTTGTTCAAAACCTTGTTCCATGTTATAGTGTCTATTATTAACTTTTTACGGGAGGCATTACCTCTTTTGAGCAAACTAGCTTTGAGGTATTTAAGTGCACCAGCTTCTTCTGTCAAAAGTGAAAGAAACTTTAGTATAGTTCCTGCATTACAATTTAAGAGTATTGGAATTTGATCAAGACTAGTTTTCCTTTCTCTATATATTTCCCCCCCGTAAGGGGCGTGACAATTTTCCATCCTGTCCGCCGTGCTGACAGGACTCAGCACACCATCCAACCCCAGCTTAGCCTCTTCTCCTTCCTTCAGAACACTTGTTTCTCCCCTGTTTCCTCGCTTTTCATACAACCTCTCCCACATCTTTCTCTGGTCGGCCTCTAATTTCACAGGGTAAATGCTGACCTTCTTCTCAGCCAACTATCCCAGATTGAGGCTGAGGGGGGAGGGGACAATGTTACCTAACCCCTGAACTCTGGTTTGGGATAGTGGGTTTTTAACAACCTGCTTTATCCCCACCCATAACTTCCTCACATCCCCTTTTCTTCTCACTTCACCATCTATCTTTGTTTTTACACCGTGTATAAGGTGGAGCCGCCATGCTGAAGGGCTGCCAGGTCACCAGGCAGGAGAGGTGGCCTTAAATGGTGGCACCTGGCTCTGCGAGGTCCGTACGCACCCCTTGCAGAGCGGGTTACTGCAAGGGGTGATGAGCGTTTGCTTCCCGTAAGAAAAAGAGGGTCACCATGCCCATGAATCAAAACTTACAAAAACAAAAATCTCTCCCCATTTCCCCTTTAAGAACAACGGAGCTGCTCTCAGGCAGCTCCACAGAGAAAATGGAGGTTTCACCCACCCCCCTGTGGTTTCCCAGGGGACCCTCCATAACTCTTAAACTGGAGAGGAGGCTTACTCCTCTCCAGTGCCTATGGGTGCAGGGGACTACCCCTCACCCCCTTCCTCAGAGTCACCACGTGACTCCATCTCAAAACTGGCAGTCCCGCCTTTGCTTTCACAGGCGACTGCCAGGAAAGCCAGCAGGCAGCCCATAACCGGCCACTTGTGAGTGCAAGTTGATGGAGAAATGGTAAATGTTAGATTAGCCTTTTTTTCTGGACAGTGGAGGCCATCTGTCTTCTGCACAGTGCGGCTTCCGCAAGTTCCACTCCATATCAGATGCTCTGCCTCAACTATCCAGCGCTCCGTCCGGCTGCAGCTTAGCCTCTCTTCCTTCCTTCAAAACACTTGTTTCCTCTCTTTTCACACAACCTCTCTGACAACTTTCTCTGGTCAGCCTCTAATTTCACAGGGTAGATGCTGACCTTCCTTTCAGCCAACCGCCCCGCATCGGGGCTGAGGGGGTGGGGGACAATGTTCCCTAACCCCTGAGCTCCGGTCTGGGGTGGCTGGTTTTTAACAACCTGCTTCATCCCCACCCATGCCTTCCTCACATCCCTTTTCCTCTCCTCTTCACAATCTATATATTTTACGCCGTGTTCAAGGTGGAGCCGCCATGCCGATGGACTACCAGGCCACCAGGCGGGAGGGGTGGTCCCAAATGGCGGCGCCTGGCTCTGCCGGGCTTGTAAGCACCTCTCGCAGTGCGAGCTACTGCGAGAGGTGTGCGCTATTGCATCCTGTGTTAAAAAAAAGGGTCACCATGCCCAATGATGAAGACCCCCCAAAAAAGACTCAACCCCCAACTTTCCCTGAAACATCAACGGAGCCGCCCTTGGGCAGCTCCAGCAAAAAAATGGAGGTCCCTCCCCCTGTGCTTGCACAGGGGACCCTCCATATTTCTCTAACCGGAGAGGAGGCTTACTCCTCTCCTTCGCCTACGGGTGCAGGGGACTCCCCCTCACCCCCTCTTCCCCCAGCGTGACCGTTTCCCGCAAGGCGAAACGGCCACGCGCCTCCACCGAGTCGTTAGACTCACAGGAGGCAACACCCCTGAAGATGGTCTCCAGGCCATCTTCGGGGGTTCCTAAAGCTGTCCCCCGAAAGGAGGACAGCAACAAAGGAGCTTCGGCTCCTTCGCCCACGCCCCGAGGTGGAGCGAGGGCTCGGAGACGGTGGTTCCTCGAAAAGAGGGCCCCCCGCCTCCGAAGACGCAGCGCCCGCCTAAGGTTTCGAGGCGGAGGGAGGAAAAGACTAGCATGGCGAGCCCAACCTCCCCCAATAAGTCCTCGAAGGCGACAGCGCCTCCAGCGCTTTGTCCGGCTAACAGCGCCCGGGGTTCTGCCCCCGGGAAGCGTACGGCCATTCCCGTGAGGGTCTTCAGTTCGAGGAGGGCCCCCGCGTCTCCTCCGATCTAGGCCTGGAGGGCATATTCCTTCAATGGAATTGCCGTGGACTCCGGGTCAACTGGGAGGAGCTGCGGAGGCTCGTCTCGTCCCGCTCCCCGTTAGCTATCTTTCTGTAGGAGACCATGCTAGGCGCGTGCCCCCTGCCCGCCCTCCCGGGGTACAAGGGTCTTGCGACCCCACCACCGCGGGATGGCCGAGCTGGGGGATGCGCGGTTTACACCCGGCATGATGTCTCCGTTCTTCCTTTCTCTTTAGATACCTCCTTTCAGGCAGTGGCTGTGCAGTTGCACCTGGATAGGAGGTATACTATCATTTCTGCGTACATTCCACCGTCAGCTGACTTCGACGCGGGGGACTTCCGCCGCGTCGTGGCACGGTTGCCGAGGCCCTATCTCTTGCTTGGAGATCTGAACGGCAGGCATCCTCTCTGGGGAGATTACTCCATAAATCCCAGGGGACAAGTCCTTGCCGATCTGATCGAAGAGCTTGAGATGGGTGTCCTAAACGTGGATCAGTTTACGCATCACTGTCCGAGAACCGCTTCATTTTCTTGCCTTGACCTATCTTTGTGCTCTTCGGATGCACAGCCTGATTTTGATTGGGGGGTGGTCGATGACCTCCATGGTAGTGATCACTTTCCCATTCAAATGATCATTTTCAGGGCAACTGCCGCCTGAGAGACCACCTCGGTGGTGCTTGGCGTGGGCGCGGTGGCCTGCATTTCAGGAAATGACTGAATTCTCTATCTCAGTCGAGGAGTTTAGGTCGGTAGATGAGGCCGTTGAGTTCTTCTCCGCCAACCTCATCGCCGTGGGCCTGACTACTATTCCTAGGACGTCTGGCTGTTTTGCACGCCGACCACTCCCATGGTGGTCGGCCGAGTGTGAGACGGCCCTCAAACAGAAGCGTTATGCCTACATGCGCTATAAGCGCCGCCCGAACGATTTCACTGTCGCTGAATTTCGTCGGGCTAGGGCTAGGTTCCGGTATATTTGGAAGCACGCCCGCCGCTCTTCTTGGCGGGCATACGTGTCTTCAATTAACGGGAAGACCCCTTTAGCTGAGGTGTGGAAGCGAGTCAAAAGGATTCGGGGCAAGTTCTCGCAGGACCCCCCTCCTGTTCTCCAGGAGAATGGGACCGCAATCTCGGATCCCGCGTCCTTGGCGGAATCCTTCGCGACCGCTTTTTCTGCATTCTCTAGCCGTGATGCTGCTCCGCCAGCATTCAATGCACGTCGTGATGTCGCGGAAGGCCGCCGGCTGGACTTTACCTCCAGAGGCGGAGAACCCTTCAACGACAAGTTTACTGTAAGCGAGTTGCGTTCCGCTCTCGCTTCGTGCGCGGACACCGCCCATGGTCCGGACGATGTCCCGTACGCCATGCTTCGACACCTAGGTGAGCGAGGCATGGCCTTTCTGTTAGATTTGTTCAACAGGATCTGGGTGGAAGGTCTTCTCCCAGACTCATGGCGAACCGCTACTGTGCTTGCCTTTCGCAAACCGGGGAGAGATCACTCTACTCCGACCGGTTTCCGCCCAATCTCTCTAACCTCTTGCGTGTGCAAGTTGATGGAGAAATTGGTAAATGTTAGATTAGCCTTTTTCCTGGACAGCGGAGGCCATCTGTCTTCCGCACAGTGCGGCTTCCGCAAGTTCCACTCCACGTCGGATGCTCTGCTCCGACTGGAAAATGCCGTCTGCGAGGCTTTCCTTCGTAGACAGCACTACGCCACGGTGTTTTTCGATCTGGAGAAGGCCTATGATACCGCATGGCGATACAGTATCATGGAGACTTTCCACACGATGGGGGCGAGGGGACGCCTCCCAATTTTTCTATCTGAATTTTGGCGAGATCGTCGATTCCGCGTACGGGTGGGGGAGCCCTCTCCGGCCCAAAGGAGCAGGAAGAGGGTGTCCCGCAGGGAAGTGTCCTCAGTGTCACACTCTTTGCCCTGAGCATCAACGGCATCACCTCTGTGCTGCCGGAAGATGTTCTCGCTACGCTCTACGTGGACGACCTTTCGATCTCTTTTGGCGCGGCCCAGATGCCAACTCTGGAGCGTCGACTCCAACAGGCATATAACCGCGTCTCTCGCTATGCCGAAGCGCACAGGTTTCGGTTTTCTTTGGCCAAGACTAAGGTGGTGCACTTCTGCCGCCATCCACGGCTTCACCCCGACCCAGATTTGTTTCTTAAAGGGGTGCGCCTGGATGTGGTTGAGTCGCACCGTTTCCTTGGTCTTGTATTAGACCGACGCCTCACCTGGGAGGCTCATATTCGCAGCCTTAGGGTCTCTTGTACCCGCGCCATGGATATTCTCCGTTCCGTGACGTTCAGCGCTTGGGGCGCTGATAGGGCTACTGCCTTACTTTTTTTATCGATCCTTTGTTCGTTCGAAGCTCGACTACGGATGCGAGTTTTATGCATCCGCAGCCGAGCGTTTATTGCGGAAGGTGGATTCGATCCACCACACCGGCCTTCGCCTTGCGACCGGTGCCTTCCGCACTTCCCCCATTGAGAGCCTGTTGGTCGATGCTGGGGAGATGCCACTGGCTCTGCGCCGCGTGCAGTGTATCACTCGACTGTACGCGCGAGCCCGGCGCCTCCCTCAGTCGCCAACAGCTCTCACTGCATCCGCAGCTGATCTCGATGGTGCCTATGCTGTCGAGAGACGCCAGTCATACCCTAAGCCTTTTGGGTTTAGGGCCAGGAAACTCCTTCGAGAGGTAGATATCGCTCTCGGGCCGGTGGCGCCCCTGGTTTTGCCCAGGACGCCACCCTGGAGGGTACCACATTAGGCTATTTGTCGCCACGCCTCTGCTCCCAAAGCTTGTATTGCATTCGACCTTTTTGGAGCACACATCGTGTCACGCTGGAACCGTGCCAGTGTATACGGATGGCTCCAAGTCCCAAGAGGGGGTCGGCTTCCACGCCGTATCCCCTCTGTTTGAAGTCAGCGGGGCTCTACCAGGCGCTGCGTCTGTCTTCACGGCCGAGCAGGTGTTAATACACCACTCGGTACGGGAGATTACGCGACGTGCCCGGTTCGGAGACCGGATTGTGATCTATAGCGACTCACAAAGCGCCCTGAGTGCTCTCGGGGCATTGAAATCTCCGCCTTCCCTGGTTCGCGATATCCGTGACGCCAAGGTTTTAGCGAGCCGGGCAGATGTCGAGATTATCTTTTGCTGGGTTCCTGGACATATAGGAATTGCGGGGAATGAGCGCGTCAAAGAGTCCGCGAGGACTCTGCGACCGGACCAGCGTTTCGCTCTTCCTCACACCGACTACATGGCAGGAATACGGGCAGCTCTTCGGACTGCTTGGCAAAGAAGATGGGAGACGGTCGAAGGGAACTTAAAGTTGCGTGCCATTGCGCCGCGACTGTTCCCATGGACCTATCCCCCAATGCCGCGGCGGCTTCAGGTTGCTTTCTGTCGTCTTCGAATCGGACACACTCGTGTGACGCATCGCTACTTGATGGAGCGCTCGCATGCGTCCTATTGCAACGACTGCGTCGTCACCCAGACTGTTTGGTCGGCATATTCTTGTCGAATTTCCTAGTCTGGGTGATCTTCGCGCACGATACCTGTCTCGGTACCGGGATGGGCGGGGCGGGGTCGCTACCGCCTGTCCCTTGTACTCGGGACGAGTGCGTGCACCATGACTGGTGGACTTATTGACTTTTTGGGGGAGGCCGGCCTTCTCCCCTTTATTTAAGGTTCCTTTTTTTGTTATTGTTTTGTTTGTAGGTTGCACTCTCCTGCCCCGGGGTGAGAAGGACCTCCCCCCGCTGCCGGAGATTGCTTCGATTGTTAAGTTTTTCCAATTTATATCATTGTTAAGTTTTCATATTTTTACTTTAAAGTAGCCTAGTTCTAGGCTGTCGTGTTTTTCGGCGACTTATGCCCGAGTGGGTAGTTGCCAGATGGGCTCCATAAAATTAAAAAAATCTGCCTCGACTAGAAAATGCTGTCTGCGAGGCCTTCTTTCGTAGACAGCACTACGCTACAGTGTTTTTCAATCTGGAGAAGGCCTTTGATACCGCTTGGCGATACGGTATCATGGAGATACCCCACACGATGGGGGTGAGGGGGATGCCTCTCAATGTTTATATCTAAATTTTTGCGAGATTTGGAAGAGGGTGTCCCACAGGGAAGTGTCCTCAGTGTCACACTCTTTGCCCTGAGCATCAACGGCATCACCTTGGTGCTGCTGGAAGATGTTCTCGCTACGCTCTACGTGGACGACCTTTCAATCTCTTTTGGCGTGGTACAGATGCCAACTCTGGAGCGTCCAACAGGTATTGAACCGCATCTTTTGCTATGCCGAAGCGCACAGCTTTCAGTTTTCCTTGGCCAAGACTAAGGTGGTGCACTTCTACCACCATCCCTGGCTCCACCCTGGAAGTAGTTGAATCGTACCGTTTCCTTGGTTTTGTATATGACCGACACCTCACCTGGGAGGCTCATATTCACAGCTTTAGGGTCTCTTGTACCTGCGCCATGGATATTCTCCATTCTGTGAATTGAGCACTTGGGCGCTGATAGGGCTACTGCCTTACTTTTTTTATCGATCCTTTGTTCGTTCGAAGCTCGACTACGGATGCGAGTTTTATGCATCCGCAGCCGAGCGTTTATTGCGGAAGGTGGATTCGATCCACCACACCGGCCTTCGCCTTGCGACCGGTGCCTTCCGCACTTCCCCCATTGAAAGCCTACTAGTCGATGCTGGGGAGATGCCACTCGCTCTATGCTGTGTACAGTGCATCATACTAAAACAAAATGCAACATTTGATTTGTTCTATTAATTTACTTATATGAAAAAAAAAATAGTAGTCTTAAAATTGGCCATGACTATACCTGGCATTAGTTAGGCTGCATCTTAACTATGCACTGCAATTTTGGTCACCTTATAGGATGGATATTGATTTGTTCAAGTTAGTTTAAAGAAGAATGAAGACTAAAATGATTCATGGGTTGAACAGCTTATCTTATGGTGAAAGGTTTAGGAGGCTAAATCTACATAGTTTAATAAGGAGAGGAGGTTGAGGGGACTTGATTAAGGTCTTCAGTGTATAAAAGGTTATAAGAGGGAAGATGGGTAAGGTTCTTATTTATACTGATGAGGATAGGACATATTGCAATTGGTTTAAGCTAGATAAGGTTATGTTTAGGAAAAAGATGGTCAAAATTGGTTTGCTAATCAAGCAGTAGATGAATTAAATAGGCTCAGTTGTCATGTGATAGAAGCGTCCTCCCTGGAGAGTTTTAAGAATAGAATGAATAGATTTATGGATGAGGATGCAGATGAATTTGGGGGTAGAAACAGGGGCTGCCTCAGTTTTATAAAAATTGGTATACCATGTTATCTCTTACACTTAAGCCAATAGTGCAAATAAAGCTTTTGTTTGCTTTTATGGCTGTACCCTTGCTAGTAGTTGCCAGTAAAATGAATAAATTCTGTGCTTTATAGTTTAGGCCCCTTTTGGGGGAGCTGATTTCCACTCTTAACTTTACTTCCCTATAGTTTCAGTTTAAGGAGAGAGAAATACATTGATAATAAACTAATTTTTTATATGAAAATTTAAAAATATATATTTCAAGGCCCCCCCTCCTTCTCCTTCTCCCTAGCCAATTACAGTGAAGTTGTCACATTACGTTCAGTAAGTTGCTATATGTAGTCCTGATTTGGGTCCACTCAGTGGCTGCCATATACTGTAAATATCCATGGTTTGAATCCCACATTGGCCTGTAGGTCCCCCACTCAGAAATAAAAGTACAGATTAGTGAAAAATACACCCTAGAAAAAGGATTATTTTTCTCTCCCTCAGAGAAGGCGAAATATATATTTTTTAATGTAATAACTTTAAATTAAAATCTAACAAACAACATAGTGCATTTTAGTTAATTACAATTTGTATACATTGGTGTAAAATTAACCAATTGCTTTCATTTTTAAACATTTTGTCCCATGAAATATTGAGTTAGATGCAACTTTCCAGTAGTTATTACGAATTGTGATTAACTGAATTAAATGTGTGTATATTTGTAGAGATTATAAATTATTTGAAATATTGAATTTCTTTTTTATGGAAAAAAATGTAACATTCTAGTTGTAGCCTCACTGAGTGGAAAGACAGCTTCTTGTTTGCGGTTGGTCACTGAATTGATCCCTGAATCAGCTCAACTTCACATCCACTACTAGTTTTGTCAACCTGTGGTTTATATACCATATTAAACTGTTGTTACCTGTTTGAGGCATAAAACGGACTCAAAATAAAAAACCCTCCCATTATTAATATTTTTGTTCAAGGGGAGCCAGAACATCACCAATGATTTCCTTATTATGATAAACATCTTATATATGAGAAGTAATATTAATAATTATAGTCTCTTGGGCTTTAAAGAAGTCTCTCATAATCATCAGATGTTGACAGGCCGCAATTCACTTTTCATCTTTGTAAGTAGGTTTAGCAAAGTGGAAACACCACTTCTGATTGCATTGCAGTTAAGCTATATCAGGTGTGGTTAGTCACCTATGCACCTGCTCATTTAGTGGATGCTACCATGCTTAAACATGGTTCACTTTGTACAATGATAAACACCAAAACAATGGCATAAATAATTCCTAAGAGTGGATACTCTAGCTCACAGTGAAAGGGTTATCCCCTCACCATCTCCTGTGCTAATTGTGCTTCCCCTTTCTCTTCTCCCCCAGTCAGCTCCTATACTGTTTTAGGGGTGGCTCCCAAAGTAACTCCAGAAAGGGCTTATCTGCTCCTAAAGGGAGGTTGGAGCCTTTGTGTCTCCGTTATAGGAGGCAGCCTATTTTGCTTGACCCTAGAGTGATAACATTCCAGGAGCCAGTACACCAGTTCTTTGTATGCTCCCTTTCTGCAATGGTGCCCAAAATGTTCCCTTAAGGTTGTGATGACACTCCTATTTCAGAGCAGCACTCTCTTCCAGGATCCTGTGCCCTATAGTGTCCCAGATGGGATCCCCATTGCTTTGAAGGGAGATCTTCTGATGGAGACCCTCTCTGAGATGAGTGGAGATCCTATCAAGGTGACTAAGGAACCCTTGCCCCAGGTGTTAGTCCTACCCCCTTTGGAGGGGATCATAGCTTGATGGGAACAGTCTCCAAATCAGATCCCACTCTTGAGCAGGCTCTCCCAAGATGACTAAGGTACTTGAGGGAAGGTTAAAGAAAAAGCAAAAAGATATGTTTCCTTCAGGGGAGGTTCTGGTTGCAGATAGGTTTCATCCTTTAGACAAACAACCAGGCAGAGGCAGTTCCAGCCAGCCTCAAATACCCCTTGATCGGGGAGGAGGGAAATGGGTGGAAAAACCCACTCTGCTAACTCAGAGAAAAGTAAAGAGAGTGGATCCTCCAAAATGTTGGGACCCTCAGTGAGAGGTTGCTGGCTGTTTTTGATCTCATTACCTTCAAGTGTTTCTAAGTGATCCAGTTGACTGATGTAACAAGGTTGTCTGATGAATACATTCAAATTTTAGAGCATGCAGCTGGTCACACGAGCTGTGCCATGGCTCTGATTCAGAAGGAGGGAGGGGTCCATGCTACCTACCCGGTTTGATTCTTTGGGGTGAGCTTGTTGAAATATACTGCTCAGTACAAGAAATTGAGACAGTAGGGCATTCTCTTCTGCAGGTTTTCTTGGGAATGATTGGAGCAAGTTGTCTGCACAGAATGAGCAACTGAATGACAGCTGAGATCAGGTTACATTACAAAGATGGGAAGTTCTGGAAATGGGGTCTGGTTGCTACCACTTGTCTCTTGTGATGTGGTCTGCTTCTTGCATATTGAATTGTAGTGCAGTTTTGGGAGGAGGAGGGGTCTCCATACAATTTGGACTTATGAATTATTGGTGGTTGCATGAGTCCCTAAGGGGTGCAAGCCTCTCCAGGGGCACCTAAGTATGTCTGAGATTCTATAGAATTTTTTTTTTGTCTTTTTTAAAATTTTAAAATAGCTTGAAGATAAGCTTTGTTATTGCATTTTTTAGTGGCTGCCCCCTCAGGTATCCTAGAATAATAGTAATTTTAAAGAAAAACAAAAGTAGTTTCAGGAGAGTTGCTTTATGCCTCGCACAAAGTTTTAGTTCACTTCTCTCTTTGGACCTTTATCAAAGACTTTATTTTGATTCTTTGTATTATTAAAAAAAATGATCTATCATATGCCATTTTCAATTTGATCAACATTACCAGCCATGAATACTGGCACCCCAAAATTTTAAAAATAAATATAAAGTAGGCAAATGCAGCTGTTTATAGACCAACTTTAATGTGAGTATGAAGAACAACAAAAGATACAGATTTGAGAACAATACCATTTAATTTTTTAATTATGAAAATATCCATCTTTTGCTTTGCCTAGTGTATTCTTGACATCTGATTTATTCTTCAAAGAATTATGACAGTCTGAATGTGTGCTTAGAATCATTGCCCTAGTATAAAGTAAAATTTTGACTGATAAGGTTCTAGTTAGGGTGGTATGTTGCTGCAAAATTGAATGGTAGCCATGCTGGTCTTATATATTTGGTATTTTAGAAAGATCTCCCACTGATTCACAAGCAAAAAGAGCTCCACCGTGCTTCACTGTCTGCCTTCACAGGTTGGCACTCTGTGTAGACTGTTATACCTGGTACCTGGAGGAGTAGCAAATCCTCCCAGCCTGAGTGCAAATAGGAAGATCTAACTAAAGACTCTAACTATGATGCGGCTTGGAGAAACTGATACAGCATTAGAAAAGGCAAATCTCCTTGGAGCAGGGTCCATTGCCCCCCCCCCCTCCCCACACATTTAATAGTCTTAAGTTTGTGACCTTGCTGGGGGCCAGTATGCCTCCCACTTGCTACTCCCCAATGGAGATCAGTATGCATCCCCCATGACAAACCACTCAGATAGGCCTGGTCAGTTCCCAATCAGGATCCTCAACACTGGGGGCAGATACAAGCCCCCCCCCCCCCCCCATCCCAAATCCCAGATGATAGGGTCTTTTTGGGGGGCTAGTGCACATAGTGAGAGATATTTACACACTAAGTCCGTCCCTGTGCAAGAAACTTGAGGCTAACCTGGCATCCAAGGATTAAAAAAAGAGAAGGATCTCCCTCAGATGGGGCCCCAGGTCGTTTCTGAAGGGTGAGATAAAGGGTTCACTTCCCTCCCTCTCCCCAAAAGAGGAAGAAGAGATGCCAAAAGAAAAGGAACAGGGGCTTCTTCTTCTAGGGAAGACCATGCCAAAGATGGTGCATACAACCTCAGGTAAGGAGGCTAAGTCCAAAAAAGCCTCTGAGACATCTGGTCCCCTCATTCAGGTGTTACCCAGTGTCTACTAGCCTGCCAGCTTCAAATGTTCCATCAGTATGAGGTCCTCACTATGATAGTTGGTAGAGAACTGAAGGTCACCTTGGACACACAATGGCTCATCTTTGATAGTAACACTGCACTCTACCATGAATTGGGTAAAATAACATTTTCCTGCGTAATGTGGTGACACCTCCCTGCAGCTGTTTTCGGGTGGGCTTCACTGCCTTGTTGGCTGCCAGGCACATCTGACTAAGGATGTCTGCTCTGTCGCGGATGAGGAGTTTAATATCAACACCTATTTGAATGGTGGGGGAGTTCTCATACACCTTTTGATTGTTGCAAAGGGTGAGGCTACTTTTCCATCACCCAGTTCTTTGGAGTCATTTTCCGAAAATTCCAATTTTTAAACCTAGGGTGTTGCCAAATGGTCACCCAGCATAAAACCAATAATCAACCCTTCTCAATATGTGTCTCTCGATAGGGAGAATCCTTTTAAGGTGCATGGTTGGGCAGCCTCCCCCCTCCCAAGCCATGACCCCTGCTGGTATTCCAAACTGTTTTGACCTTGTATACAGGACTTTCTGTCCTGCTTAATTAGTATTCTTAACACCTTGGGGTGAGATAGTTCCTGCCCATCATAGGTGGAATGAACCCAGAGATGCCCCAGATGGCAGGGTTTTCCAATGGGGCGGACCTGAAAAAGACTCAGTTGGAAACAACCCTGAGCCAAAGTACTACACCCTTGTGCAAGATCCTCGTGAGGTGATACAGGCCATCAAGGATTCACAGGGAGAGGAGGGATCTGCCCCCTTGTCAGCCATGGAATTCCCCATCTTGGAGAAGGACATGGCTAAGGCTGTTCCATTTTTCCTTGGGGCCTCTGTTGGTGGAGTAAAACAGACACACTCCCAGCCCTCCTCTCCTCAAAAGAATAAATCGGTGGACTCAAGGTTCCTTTGCTTCCGGGGTGATTTTGGGGTCAGAAGATGTATCCCATGCTGTTTCTACAGGTCACCAGGCCCCGGCTACCATGTCCAGCCCTCAGCCACCTTAGGGTGGTAAGATGCAAACAAAGACTAAAATTGCAGGTATGGTGAGTGGACCATCAGTGACATCTGTGCCCCTCAATGAGAAGCTGCCCAGCGTCTTTGAGCCCCCAGTCTTCAACTGTTTCCTTATTTTTTGCTATACTAGTGGGAGTATGATGTCAAAAAGACAAATGCTTCATCAGCATCAGGCATTAGTACAGGTTCTAGGTAGAGAACAAGTCTCTCATTTCTAGGACAGGACCCTCCTGTTGAATGCTCCGTCTGGCCCTAGCTTAGCCTCTCTTCCTTCCTTCAGATAGCCTGTATTTCTCCCCTACTTCGTCGCTTTTCATGCAACCTCTCCCTCAACTTTCTCTGGGTGGCCTCTAATTTCACAGGGTAGATGCTGACCTTCTTCTCAGACAACCATCCCGGATTGGGGCTGAGGGGGGAGGGGACAATGTTTCCTAACCCCTGTGCTCTGGTTCGGGATGTTTTTTTTTTAACAACCTGCTTCATCCCCACCCATACCTTCATCACATCTCTTTTCCTCTCCTCTTCACATTCTATCCATTTTTAAGCTGCGTCTAAGGTGGAGCCGCCATGCCAATGGACTGCCAGGCCACCAGGTGGGAGGGGTGGTCCCAAATGGTGGCGCCTGGCTCTTCCAGGCCTTAAGCACCTCTTGCAGTCCGGGCAACTGCGAGAGGTGATGAGCAGTTGCATCCCGTATTAAAAAGAGGGCCACCATGCCCAATGATGAGTCTAACCAAAAAAACCCTTTAACTCCCCATGTACAAAGACGGAGCTGCTCTCGGGCAGCTCCACAGAAAAAGTGGAGGTTCCCCCCCCCTGTGCTTGCGCAGGGGATCCTCCATATTTCTTCAACCGGAGAGGAGGCTTACTCCTCTCCTATGCCTACGGGTGAAGGGGACTCCCCCTCACCCCCTTCTCTGGAGGTGCTTTTGGGCACCTCCCTTCTTCCAGCGACAGTCCCCTCTGTTCTTTCCAAGGGGACTTCCAAGAAAGCCAGCAGGCAGCCCTTAGCCAGCCGCTCCACATCGAAGCGGCTCGGTAGGGCAAACCCCCTTAGGGGGGAGAGGGAAGCCAGGCCCCTTCAGGCGCTTCCCTCAAAAGACTTGCTGGCAAGAATATTAAACCTTGCCGGGGTCAAGGCCTGTGCCTCCCCACAAAAGACTGGTGACGCTGCCAAGGAGACCTGCGATGTTCTTGGAGGGGATGGCCAACTGGAGGCCCCTCCTGTGATAGACATGGTCCTTGATGAAACCCAGCCTCGGACGGTAGGACCTTCCATGGGGGGCAATCCAAGCTCGGCGCCAAGCCCTGAACCCGAATCCGCCCCTATGTAAAGTCCTCCTCAAACGGCTGAAGGCTCTGAGGTAGTACAAGGAGGAGAGGGATCTCCTCCAACCGGTGCCCCTGCAACCACCAGGACCTTCTCCAATTCGGAGAAGGACCTGGCTGATGCCGGTCCATCTGACCTAGGGGCTCCTATCGGCGGAGGTGAGAAGCGGGTTCATTCCCCGCCCTCCTCTCCAAAAAAGAAAAAGATGAAAAAGACAAAGGCTAGGAAGACTCGGGGCTCCTCTCCACCCGCGTGGGCTACGGGAACGTATGGGTCTGCTGCCACTTTGGCAAGTGATCAAGCCAAGATCGGCACATCCGGCCCCTCTGCCCCTCCGGTTGCGGAGCCACTGACTAAAACTAAAAGTGCACAGGGCGGAGCCTCGATGACATCGGGGCCCCTTATTCAGGGGTTACCTGGCGTTTTTGAGCCCGCTGGCATCAAACACTTCCTCGTTATTCGCTCCACTGATGGCACCATGTTGGCCAAGGGCAACATGATCCATCAGAGGAGAGCATTAGCTAGTGTAATTGGTAGAGAGCCGAAGGTGACCCGTTTCTCGAACTGGGAGCCTTCTGGCGAATCCCTCCGACGCGGCCAAGATTAGTGCTCTTCGGACACTTCATGGCACCCCGGTGAGTGTGACGCCGCACTCTACCATGAACTTTGTGAAAGGAGTAGTTTATGCGAGGGAACTCGTTGACTACTCCATTGAGGACATCACGCTAGAGCTGGCCGACCATGGGGTGGTCAAGGTCGAACGTGTGATGAGGAAACAGGGATGGGCCTCGAGACCCACCCCTACACTCTTCATCACGTTCGACTGTGACAAGCTCCCTGAGTCGGCGTATGCTGGTTGGTACCGCTACCGCGTTAAGGCATTTGTGCCACTGTCGCGGCGGTGCTATTACTGTCAACGCTTCGGCCATACGAATCGTTCTTGTAGACGTGCAAAGTCAGGGTCACCCGAAGTTTGTGTAAATTGTTCCAAGGTCGCACACGATAAGTCCAAATCGTGTGTGGCCAAGTGTGTCAATTGCGGAGAGCCACATCCCGCTTCTTCGAAGCAATGTGGTGCATATCTCCTGGAGAAAGAAATCCTGGCCCTTCATGCCCAGGATCGAATCTCATTCCGCGAGGCTAAGGACTTGGTCCTGCTGTGCCCGGCTCTGCCTGGGACGTTATATGCCTCAATAGTTAGAAAGGCACCCTCTGCTCCTGGCCCATCCAGGCCAACCAGCACAGTTGTTTCTGCGCCCATTCGGAGCCCTTCTGCGGGCTCTACTCAACCCGGGCGCTCCTCTGGTAAAGCTGGCGGCAAAAAGGGTTCACACCCAGCCCCGGCTAAAACCAGGGCTCCCCCCTCTTCCCCCAGCGTGACCGTTTCCCGTAAGGCGAAACGGCCACGCGCCTCCACCGAGTTGTTAGACTCACAGGAGGCAACACCCCTGAAGATGATCGCTAGGCCATCTTCCGGGGTTCCTAAAGCTGTCCCCCGAAAGGAGGACAGCAACAAAGGAGCTTCGGCTCCATCGCCCACGCCCCGAGGTGGAGCGAGTGGCTCGGAGACGATGGTTCCTCGAAAAGAGAGCCCCCCGCCTCCGAAGCCGCAACGCCCGCCTAAGGTTTCGAGGCGGAGGGAGGAAAAGACGCGCATGGCGAGCCCAACCTCCCCCAATAAGTCCTCGAAGGTGACAGAGCCTTCAGCGCTTTGTCCGGCTAACAGCGTCCGGGGTTCTGCCCCCGGGAAGCGTACGGCCATTCCCGTGACGGTCTTCAGTTCGAGGAGGGCCCCCGCGTCTCCTCCGAGCTAGGCCTGGAGGGCATATTCCTTCATGGAATTGCCATGGACTCCGGGCCAACTGGGAGGAGCTGCGGAGGCTCGTCTCGTCACGTTCCCCGTTAGCTATCTTTCTGCAGGAGACCATGCTAGGCACATGCACCCTGCCCCCTCTTCCCGGGTATAAGGGTCTTGCGACCCCACCGCCACGAGATGGCCGGTCTGGGGTTGTCGCTGTTTACACCCGGCATGATGTCTCCGTTCTTACTTTCTCTTTAGATACCTCCTTTCAGGCAGTGGCTGTGCAGCTGCACCTGGATAGGAGGTATACTATCATTGCTGCATACATTCCACCGTCAGCTGACTTCGACGCGGGGACTTGCGCTGCGTCGTGGCACGGTTGCCGAGGCCCTATCTCTTGCTTGGAGATCTGAATGGCAGGCATCCTCTCTGGGGAGATTACCCCATAAATCCCAGGGGACAAGTCCTTGCCGATCTGATCGAAGAGCTCGAGATGGGTATCCTAAACGTGGATGAGTTTAGCATCACTGTCCGAGAACCGCTTCATTTTCTTGCCTTGACCTATCTTTGTGCTCTTTGGATGCACAGCCTGATTTTGATTGGGGGGGTGGTCGATGACCTCCATGGTAGTGATCACTTTCCCATTCAAATATCATTTTCAGGGCAACTGCCGCCTGAGAGACCACCTCGGTGATGCTTGTCGCGGGCGCGGTGGCCTGCATTTCAGGAAATGACTGAATTCTCTATCTCAGTCGAGGAGTTTAGGTCGGTAGTTGAGGCCGTTGAGTTCTTCTCCGGCAACCTCATCGCCGTGGGCCTGACTACTATTCATAGGACGTCTGGCCGTTTTGCACGCCGACCACTCCCATGGTGGTCGTCTGAGTGTGAGACGGCCCTCAAACAGAAGCGTTACGATTTCACTGTCGCTGAATTTCGTCGGGCTAGGGTTAGGTTCCGGTATATTTGGAAGCACGCCCGCCGCTCTTCTTGGCGGGCATACGTGTCTTCACTTAACGGGAAGACCCCTTTAGTTGAGGTGTGGAAGCGAGTCAAAAGGTTTCGGGGCAAGTTCTCACAGGCCCCCCCTCCCGTTCTCAAGGAGAATGGTACCGCAATCTCGGACTCCGCGTCCGTGGCGGAAACCTTAGCGACCGCTTTTTCCGCATTGTATCGCCGGGATGCTGCTCCGCCAGCACGTCGTGATGTCGCGGAAGGCCGCCGGCTGGACTTTACCTCCAGAGGCGGAGAACCCTTCAACGACAAGTTTACTGTGAGTGAGTTGCGCTCCGCTCTCGCTTCGTGCGCGGACACCGCCCATGGTCCGGACGATGTCCCGTACGCCATGCTTCGACACCTGGGTGAGCGAGGCATGGCCTTTCTGTTAGATTTGTTCAACAGGATCTGGGTGGAGGGTCTTCTCCCAGACTCCTGGCGAATCGCTACTGTGCTTGCCCTTTGCAAACCGGAGAGAGATCACTCTACTCCAACCGGTTTCCGCCCAATATCTCTAACCTCTTGCGTGTGCAAGTTGATGGAGAAATTAGTAAATGTTAGATTAGCCTTTTTCCTGGACAGCGGAGGCCATCTGTCTTCTGCACAGTGTGGCTTCCGCAAGTTCCACTCCACGTCGGATGCTCTGCTCCGACTGAAAAATGCCATCTGCGAGGCTTTTCTTCGTAGACAGCACTACGCCACGGTGTTTTTCGATCTGGAGATGGCCTATGATACCGCATAGCGATACGGTATCATGGAGCCCTCTCCGGCCCAAAGGAGCAGGAAGAGGGTGTCCCGCAGGGATGTGTCCTCAGTGTCACACTCTTTGCCCTGAGCATCAACGGCATCACCTCTGTGCTGCCGGAAGATGTTCTCGCTACGCTCTACGTGGACGACCTTTCGATCTCTTTTGGCGCGGCCCAGATGCCAACTCTGGAGCATCGACTCCAACTGGCATTGAACGGCGTCTCTCGCTATGCCGAAGCGCTCAGGTTTCGGTTTTCTTTGGCCAAGACTAAGGTGGTGCACTTCTGCCGCCATCCACGGCTTCACCCCGATCCAGATTTGCTTCTTAATTGGGTGCGCCTGGATGTGGTGGAATCGCACCGTTTCCTTGGTCTTGTATTCGACCGACGCCTCACCTGGGAGGCTCATATTCGCAGCCTTAGGGTCTCTTGTACCCGCGCCATGGACATTCTCCGTTCCGTGACGTTCAGCGCTTGGGGCGCTGATAGGGCTACTGCCCTACTTTTTTATCGATCCTTTGTTCGTTCGAAGCTTGACTCCGGATGCGAGTTTTTTGCATCCGCAGCTGAGCGTTTATTGCGGAAGGTGGATTCGATCCACCACACCGGCCTTCGCCCTGGGACCGGTGCCTTCCGCACCTTCCCCATTGAGAGCCTGCTGGTCGATGCTGGGGAGATGCCACTCGCTCTGTGCCGCGTGCAGTGCATCACTCGCCTGTACGCGCAAGCCCGGCGCCTCCCTCAGTCGCCAACAGCTCTCACTGCATCTGCAGCTGATCTCGATGGTTCCTATGCCGCCGAGAGACGCCAGTCATACCCTAAGCCCTTTGGGTTTAGGGCCAGGTAACTCCTTCGAGAGGTAGATATAGCTCTCGGGCCAGTGGCGCCCCTGGTTCTGCCCAGGATGCCACCCTGGAGGGTACCACATTTGGCTATTTGTCGCCACGCCTCTGCTCCCAAAGCTTGTACGGCGCCGGGAGTATTGCGTTCGACCTTTTTGGAGCACACATCGTGTCACGCTGGAACCGTGCCAGTGTATACCGATGGCTCCAAGTCCCAAGAGGGGGTCGGCTTCCACGCCGTATCCCCTCTGTTTGAAGTCAGCGGGGCTCTACCAGGCGCTGCGTCTGTCTTCACGGCCGAGCTGGTGGCAATACACCACTCGGTACGGGAGATTACGCGACGTGCCCGGTTCGGAGACCGGATTGTGATCTATAGCGACTCACAAAGCGCCCTGAGTGCTCTCGGGGCATTGGAATCTCCGCATCTTCTGATTCGCGATATCCGTGACGCCACGGTTATGGCGTGCTGGGCAGATGTCGGGATTATCTTCTGCTGGGTTCCTGGACATGTAGGAATTGCGGGGAATGAGCGCGCCGATGAGGGCGCCAAAGAGTCCGCGAGGACTCTGCGACCGGACCAGCGTTTCGCTCTTCCTCACACCAACTACATGGCTGGAATACGGGCAGCTCTTCGGATTGCTTGTCAAAGAAGATGGGAGACGGTCGAAGGGAACTTAAAGTTGCCTGCCATTGCGCCGCGACTGTTCCCATGGACCTATCCCCCAATGCCGCGACGGCTTCAGGTCGCTTTCTGTCGTCTCCGAATCGGACACACTCGTGTGACGCATCGCTATTTGATGGAGCGCTCGCCTGCGCCCTATTGCGACGACTGCGTTACCCCCTGACTGTTCGGAACATTCTTGTCGAATGTCCCAGTCTAGGTGATCTTTGCGCACATTACCTGTCCCGGTACCGGGATGGGCGAGGTCGCTACCGCCGGTCCTTTGTACTCGGGACGAGTGCGTGCACATTGACTGGTGGACTTGTTGACTATTTGGGGGAGGCCGGCCTTCTCCCTTTCATTTAACTAGGTTTAGTTGTTTTTGTTATTGTTATTTCTTTTTATTGTTGTTTCCTGTTCAAATTTTTTAAAGTAGCCTAGAACTAGGCTGTTTGTTTACGGCGACTTATGCCTAAGTGGGCAGTTGCCAGATAGCCCCTTAAAAAAAAAATCCTGTTGAATGCTGCAGACACTACCATGGTGAGTGCTCTTCGAACCCTCGATGGCTCACATGTACAGGTAACAGTGCGCTCTGCCACAGATTTTGTGACAATGGTGGGAACTCATTCACCACTTCTTAGAAGATATCACTGAAGATCTGGCTGACCAAGGAGCAGTCAAAGTCGAACATGTGTTTAGAAAACATGGAGGGCTCAAGACCATTCCCTGCTCTCTTCATCACTTTCAATCTTGACTGACTCCTTCAGTCAGTGCATGAAGGTTGGTATTGGTACTGCATAAAGGTATTTGTGCCACTGCCTCCTGGTGTTAACATTGTAACCACTTCAGTATTATAATTCGCACCTGCATACATGCCAAGTCAGGTCAACTCTATATCTACTCAAAGGCATTGCCTGATGAATCCATATTGTGCAATGCCAATTGTGTGAATTGTGACAAGCTACACCCTCCTTGCTCAAGGAAATGTAGCTTGTATCTTTTTGAGAAAGAGGTCTTGGCCATTCAGGCTGAGAACCGACTCTCTTTTTGTGAGGTTAAGGACTTGGTTCTGTCATGCCCAGCGATACCTGGGATGTCCTAAAATTCACCACTTCTGGCTCCTCCAAGCCTATGAGTATGGTCATTTCCACACCCATTGGGAACCCTTCTGTTGGTAATACCCCCTACCCCCTGGGTGCTTCCCTGATAGAGCTGATGACACAAAAGGCTCACACTCAGCCTCAATTAAAACAACCCTCTCTTCACTTCTCATATGTGACCACTTCCTGTAAGGCAAAATGGCACTAAGCCTCCACAGAGTGGTGGTTAAAATTACAGCAATAAACCCCTGATGGTGGTCATAAGACTGCTTCAGGAACTCTTAAAGCTGCTCCACCCCCCCCAAAAGGGAAGTCAGTACCCAGAGATATACAGCCAGCATGATGCCTCCTTTCTTCTCTTTGCTATAAATACCTTTCAGGCACACTGGCAGTGCAGCTACATGTCAATTAGTGATCTACCAATTAGATATTTTGGGCGATGCCAGTGCCGATTTATTAAAAAAAGACCAGGAGGGTGCGAAGCTTTAGTAAATTTTTAAATCATTAGTTAAAGAAGCTCAACTATTATAGTCACTTATAATTCTCTTAGGTCTGTCAAGGCATCGACCAAATGATGCTCATTTAGGTTGGTCAAGTATATTAGTAGAAAATATTTATAAATTATTGTTTTCTGCAGGCTATATATAATAATAAAAAAAATCTTTTCTACTGCTTCAGGACTGTAAAAGATGATAAAAAGTCATAAATCTTGCAATAATCAAATCACAAAAAATATGCAGATGCTGCCTGATCGGTACATCACTAATGTTGATAGGAGGTATACTATTATTTGTTTATACATTCTACCATCAACAAACTCTGATGTGGGGGACTTCTGCATTGCCAAGGTGTATTCTCCTGCTCTGGGATTTGAATGGTAGGCACCCCTTCTGGTTTGACCACCCGATCAATACCAGGGGTCAGATCTTTGCTGACCTGATCGATGAGTTAGGGATGTGTCCTAAATCTGGATGTCTTTATGATTCACTGCCTGAGAACACCTGCATTTTCTTGTCTTGATCTGTCCCTGTGCTTTCCAGATGCATAGCCTGATTTTGGATTGGAGTTGTATTGCCGAAGATAGACTTGATCCATCACACCAGTCTCCATCTAGTGAGGGGTGCCTTCCATCATCCCTCATAAGAGTACTTTTTTATGCCTGGGAGATGACACTTACTCTGTGCCACACACAGTGCATTATTTGCAAGTACATACATGTCTGTCATCTTCAGTTGTCACTGGCTCTCATTGCCTCTGCAGCCAATCTCAAATGTGCCTATGTAACCTAGAGAGGCCCAGCATACTTTAAACCCTTTGGGTTTAGGGCTAGGAAACTCCTAGATCTAACTCATTTTGTGTATCTGTGCCCAGTGGTGCCTCTGGTTCTGCCCAGAATATTATCCTGGAGGGCACTGCCTTTAACTATTTATCACCCTGCCTCTGCTCCAAAATTTTCCACTGTGCCGGGAATACTGTTTGTCCTTTTTGTAGCACTCTGTGCCATGCTGGATTCTCGCCAGTGTACACAGAGGGTTCGCAGTATCTGTGATGCCATGTCTGCTGCCAGCTAGAGGGGTGTCAAAATTGTCTTCTGCTGGGTTCCTGGACATATAAGGATTGCAGGGAATCTCTATATTCTGCAAAGATGGTGCAACCTGACTATCATTTTGCTTTTCCTTGCCCTGAGTACATAACAAGTATCAGGTCAGCCATCCAGACTGACTGGCAAAGATAGTAGTATATGGCTAATGGGAATCCAAAGTTGCCTGCCCTCTGCCATGCCATGGCTGTTCCTGTAATCCTACTCCCCTAATGCCCAAACTGTTGCAGGTTGTCCTCTGTCATCTCTGAATCAGGCACATACTCAGGATGCACCACCATCTCATGAAGCACACCCCTGCCATGACTGTGTGATCCCCAGATTGTCAAGCACATTCTGGGAGATCTTCATTCACACTACCTGTCCTGGTAGTGGGATCTGTGTGGGTTGCTAGCACTTCTCACTTTTACTCAGGATGAGTGCTTGCCCTCCTGATCTGATTTTTATAGGCCTACTTGCTGGGGGCATGCTCAGGCCTGGGCCTGGAGCATGACTTTGTGGTTTAGGGTTACTTTTGGCCTTTGGCATTTTCTATTTGCTGTTTTTATTAAAATAGTTTAATAATAGGCTGAATTGTGCATTTAGCAGCTAGGCACTTGGTGGCAGTCACTTGGTGGACGCTTTAGAAGAATTAAAAAACAATTACCATAAGTATAATTCACTGAGGAGCCATTTGCTCACAAAACTGATTGGAACTAAAAAATTTCAAACTTGGACTCCTGTCCACTCTTCATTGCTAATCTTCATGCTTTTTAGCTTGAACTTTGCTCTATTAAAATTTCTCAACTTTTCTTTTGCCACTCTGAAAAGCCCAACTTCTCTAAGCCTCCTCTTCTAAGTTGTACCTCATATGTTTGCTGTCTACTCTGTTTAATTGCTGAGCTATTTATTTCTGGAGTAGTAAGGTGGGAGTTTTGGAGAGATGTCAATCTGATAAACTTATCATCTAACTTTGAGTTTTTTCTGTGCCATACTCTCCATTCCCTATCTTGTATACCCATCATTTCAAGGAAGGTTCTGGAAAGCACCTCACTGTACTGGCTGTTATTTTAAGTTTTGGGGGATTTTTTTTTTTTTTTACTTGTGAAAAGTTACAATGCTTTGCAATCCCCAAATGGATTTTGACCTCTCAGGAACTATAATGACAAAGGAAGATGATTTTGAAGTTGGTTGAATCATAGTTGCATTAAAACATTGTGATAATTACAAAAAGATAGTGTGGGGTTACTTCCAATCTGCACTAATTTGATGCCTTTTATTTCTCAGTGGGGGAACTTATAGTTTAACATGCAATCTGAACCACAGGTATTTGCCATTTTCCTTTTCATTATTTTTCACCTACTGCTCTGATCCTTTTCTCCACTGACAGCTTTCTTTGCTCAAATTCATTTGGTTCAATTTCTTATTATCCATTGAGTTTAGTTTTACTATTTATGATACTGTATTTCAGGTACCAACATATCAACAGGTGAAGAAGTTGCTATAAAACTAGAATGTATAAAAACAAAGCATCCACAGTTGCACATAGAAGCCAAGTTCTATAAGGTATGTTGATTATATCATTTTAATTGCAATTAGATTTACATCAGGAGTGAGCAGTGATCTGCTGAAGTATGCAGGTGAGGCAGGTCAAGGTTTTATTGGAGGTGTTCCATGGCATTGGCCCGGAAGAACGCATCCCAGAGGAATAGCAAGGTAGCTATACTATCCCACTATATTAAGGTAAAGGAGATGCCCTACAATGCAGCAAACATCAGGGATTGCGTTTGTTAAAACACAGACTGAAGATCTGGGAAAGACTTCTACATCGGAGGCTGAAGGAATTAACAAAGATTGCTGACAACCAGTTTGGTTTCATAGAGGTAAGGTCAACAACTGATGCCATCTTTATTATGAGGCAACTGCAAGAAAGGTACGGTGAAAAGAAGAAACAGCTCTACCACATTTTCGTTGATCTTGAAAAAGTGTTTGACAAGGTACCGAGACGAGCAATATGCTGGGCACTAAGAAGACAGTTAGTGCAAGAGAAGCTGGTTCGGCTGATAATGGCGTTATATACTGGAACTACATCTAAAGTAAGAGTAGCTGGAGTAACATCACAAAGCTTTGGAATTGATGTTAGTGTGCATCAGGGCTCATTTTTTGTCATGAAAGAAATGACCAAAACATGCAGAAGAGATGACCCCTGGGATCTGTTATACGCTGATCTTGTCTTAACAGGGGAGAGATGAGGAAGGAAGTAGTGGACATGTTTAGGGAGTGGAAAAGAAACATGGAGGAGAAAGGAATGAAAGTCAGTATGGAAAAGATGAAGATGATAGTGATTGGAAAGAAGGCAGAGAGATATCAAGTAGGAAGATATCCTTGCGGTGTATGCGGCCGAGGGGTAGGTGTAAATTCCATCCTCTGTGTGTCTTGCCACAAGAGATGTTCGAATCTTCGACGTTTAGTCGGAGTAAGGAACTTTAGGTGCCTGACTTGTGCGGGAGAAGTGGCACCGCTTATGGCAGAGACTATTGAGATTGAAGGAAGTGTGGTACATAAGGTCAGTCAATTTTGCTATCTCGGAGATGTACTTGACAGTGAGGGAACTTCAGAGAGGGCCATTAGGCTAGAGTCTCAGTGGCTTGGAGTAAGTGGCGAGAGATATCAGGACTATTGTTAAATAAGAGCATACTATTAATACAAAAAAGTCCTGTCTATGAGGCATGCATAAGATCAGTGCTGCTGCATGGTAGAGAGACGTGGGCTCTGACAGAGAACACAAAGAACATCCTAAGAAGATGTGATAAAAAGATGCTGCGGTATATGGTCGGAGTGACATGGAGAGACGGTGTGAATAGTTCAGAGGTGGCAAGAATGTGTGACCTGAGGTTGTTGGAGGCAGTCTGCATGGGAGAAGACTCAGATGGGGAGAGAAGGGGTGAGGATGAAGCAATTGGAAGGATAAGAAATCTGGGGTGCCTGGCCCACAACTACCTGGTCGGCCTAAGAAAACGGAGAAAGAACATGGAATAGGATTTGACAAAGCATAATTTGAGGAGAGAGATGGCTATGGATAGAAGGGAATGGCAGTCCACCGTTGCATGTCTTACCTCGTAGAAGTGAGACTGAAAAGACGCTAAAAAAAGGATAACTACTATCTATGATGACATTTTATCTTGTGCTTTTTCTTTGAAGCTTTCCTTGCAGGGGGGTACCCAGAGTAGTGGTTATATTTGGTATCTGGAGGAGTTGAAAGGTCCTCCCATCCTGAGTGCAAATTAGGTAGCATCTGTTACTAGATTAACTTGAACTCTATGATGGTAATCTGAAAAGTTATTGGTGCACTTTCCCACTCAGCACAACTTTACCTTTTTATTAGTTTTGTTATTATTTAGTATGTTATTAGTATTTATTATGATAAATTATGTATTATAATTATTACTAGTGTATCCGTGCCATAAAAAATGATGGCATTATTTTTAAGTTAGCTATATTTCATTCATGAAAACTGCTTTTAAAATTAACCCACAGGAAAATAAAAAGATGAATCCAAGCACTTTCAAACTATATTTGCAAGTTCATTTTCAAGGAATTGCATGAAAATAGAGAAGACAACCTTATATAGGGTACAAAGATATGTAGGAAATGCCCATCACATAGTACAAACCAATGGAAAAAAAAACACAAAAATACCAGGAAAAAGAACAATAGGCAGCTAATAATAGACATGTGCATCCCTAAAATGATATACACTTTTTTGTCCTCATTTTGTTTTTTTCCATTGGTTTGTACTATGTGATGGGCATTCCCTATGTATCTTTGTACCCTATATAAGGTTGTCTTCTCCATTTTCATGCTATTCCTTCAAACTGAATTTGCAAATATAGTTCAAAAGTGCTTGGATTCATCTTTTCATTTCCTTATGGGTTAATTTTCATATATATATATATATATATGGTCAGGAGAAGTGGGTATTTGCGCTACTTTGTTACTTTTTGCTGTCCTTCGGTTCACAAAATTATATATATTATATGAAAAAAAGTTACTTCACCATTTTTTCATTTAAAATTATGAAAAAAATAACTACAATTATCTTATCTTAAATAATTTAACAATATATAGTCATTTTATATCAGCACTTCACCAACTATAATTTAAGAAGGGGATTTTTTTTGAGTATTTCAATAATAATTTCATCTTAGTTTGGTTATGACTTATGTTTTTTTATCAAAGTTATTTAGACTAATAATTCTTTTATAATATCAAAAAACAAAATGGTGAAGTTTAGAAATAAATATAATTATCAAAATTTTCTGAATTTTTTAAAACCTAAATAATTACAAATGGTGAAGTTCAGAAAGTTTATTTTTATATATCTTCTTCTATAACTATATTTTAGCAACAGGATATTTTGAAAGGGGGGGGGGAATGTTGTATAGAGTTCCTTTTGGAAATTATTATAATTGGCGAAGTTCAGTTCTATAACTATATTTTAGCAACAGGATATTTTGAAAGGGGCGGTTAATTTAGTTTAGAGTTCCTTTTGGAAATTATTATAATTGGCGAAGTTCAGAAAATTTATAAAATTTAACCATGGCTGCTTTTTTTTTAGATTTTAAATTTTAATCTTAGTAGTGAAGTGCAAGCTTCCCCTGTAGGGGGGAGTGGCAAAGCCATTTCCTGGTTATACTTATTTTAAGAAAAAAATGGTGAAGCAACTTTATTTTTGTATATAATACCAAGTCGTTGAAATATATATTACAATTTTTTTCCAAAATAAGTAGATTTGAGTGCCACAGACAAAAGAAAAATTTATAAATAAATACACTGGTATTATTATAATGATGATGTACTATAGTTATTTATTATTTAATATTATTATCATTACTGAGAGCCTACTTGTCAATGCTGGGGAGATGCCACAGTGCATTATGCACCTGTACACATGAGCCCAGCACCTCCCAATGTCTCTCAGTGCATCCACAACTGATTTACACGCTGCCTATGCTGCCACTAGACACCAGTCATGCCCTAAGCCCTTTTGGTTTAGGGGTTGGAAACTCCTTCAAGAGTTCCATGTACCTTTTGAGCTGGTGGCACCTCTGGTTCTATCCAAGATACCACTATGGAGGGTACTACCTTTGACTATTTGTCACCACACATCTGCTCCCAAAGCTTCCACAGCGCCGGGAGTATTGCATTCAGCCTTTTTGGAGCACAGTTTGTGCCACTCTGGATCTTTACCAGTGTGTATGAATGGCTCCAAGTCCCAGGAGGGGATTGGTTTCCACACCATATCACCACTGTTTGAAGTTAGCTAGGTTCTATCAGGTGGTGTGTCTATTTGCACCCTTGAGCTGGTTGCAATACACTGCTCAGTACGGGAGATAAGGAATTGTGCTTGGTTCAGGTACTGGATTGTCTTCTTTAGCAACTCACAAAGCACCTTTAGTATTCTTGAGGCATTGGAATCTTGACACCCCTCCTTTCGCTGTCTCCCAGACCCAATGGTTGTTGCCTGTTGGATGGTTGTTGAGATTATCTTCCGCTGGGTTCCTGGACATGTGGGAAGTTTGGGAAATTAGTGCGCTAAAGAGTCCTCGAGGACTGGCTGACAGGGCCAGTGTTACGTTCTTCCTCACACTGATTAAATGGCAGAAATGAGAGTATATCTGAAGGCTGTTTGGGAAAGGAGATGGATGAGGGGAACTTGAAGTTGCGTGCCACATGCTACAAGTGTTTCTATGGACCTTTTCCCCAATGCCACAACGGTTTCAGGTCCCTTTCTGTCATCTTCGAATTGGGTACACACTCGGCATGACAAACCATTTAATGGAGTGTTCACCAGCACTTTATTGCAATAACTGCCTTGTCCTCCAGACTGTTCCGCACATCCTTGTTGAGTGTTACAGTTTGTGCGATCCTCGCGCATGTTACTTGTATCCCCCAGTATCATGATGAGCGGGGTCACTGTTCCTTGTAGTTGGCAAGGATTTGTGTACACAGACTTGTCGACTATCTGACTTTTTGGAGGAGGCTGGCCTCCTCCATTTTATTTTACTCTTGTAGGTCTCGTGTTCTTGCGCCAGGGAGAGGCCAGCCCTCCCCAACACTGGAGTGAGTTTCCTTCTTCTTGCTCTTTTTGTTAATTGGTGTTTGTATGTTTTTTATTTTGTTTTTTAATCTAGTCTAGTATTAGGGTGTAACGTGATTACAGGCAACATTTGCCCTAGTAGGCAGTCGCCAATCTTTATTTCTGAGTTTTTTTGATATTGTTGATTCTGTGCAAGGGTTAGGAGAGCCTTATCTGGCCCAATGGAGCAGAAAGAGGCTGTTCCGTAGAGAAGTGTCCTCAGTGTCGCACTCTTTGCTGCTAGAAGATGGACCTCCTTTTGATCTTAATCAAGTTTCAGTTTTCCTAGGTCAAGAATCAGTTGGTGCACTTATGCCACCATCCATGGCTCCATCCTGACCAAGACTTGTTCCTAAATAGGGGTGTCTTGGAAGTAGTGGATTCACACCCTTTCCTTGATCTTGATTTCTACCGATGCCTCACTTGGGAGGCTCATATTAGTAGCCTTAGGGTCTCTTGTACCCATGCCATGGACATTATTAATTCTGTGATATTCAACACCTTGGCTGCTGAAGGGCTACTCCCTTGCTTTTCTACTGATCCTTTATGCAATTTTTAGGCATCAGCTGAGTGCATATTGCAGAAGGTGGACTCGACTCACCACACCAGTCTTCAGCCGGTGACCCGTGCCTTCTGCACATCCCCCATTGAGAGGCTACTTGTCACTGTTGGGGACATGACACTTGCTTTGCACTATATCCAGTCCATTATGCACTTGTATGCATGAGTCTGTCACCTCCCTCAGTCATCAACGGCTCTCACTGCAGCACAGCCAACCTTGACAGTGCCTATGCAGCTGAGAGATGCCAGTCATACCCTAAGCCCTTTGTATTTAGGGCTATGAAACCTTTGAGAGCTTGGTATAGCTCTCAGGTCCGTGGTGCCTCTGTTTATGCCCAGGATGCCACCCTGTAGTATACAACCTTGAATTTTTGTCACCATGCCTCTGCTTCCAGTTTCCACAATGAAAGGTGTATTACGTTCACCCTTTAGGAGCACACTTTTTCACACTGGATCCATACCAATGTACTGGGTTTTGTAAATGTTGTTACTCTCATTTTTTTTTATCTTGCAAGAAATTTATGTGTGTGATAGAAAAAGTTCTGCCAAACAAACTTAAAGTTCTTCCTTTCTCTCATGTGTCATTAAAATGTCTTTTCCATTGTGTGTAGGTGTGCTGTGATGAAAGTGAAAAGAATCTAGATCTCTCCTTTCCTGCATGAAGGCCACAACAAGTCTGACATCGCCTAGCGGCCTAACGTCAGCTGGATGACTGTCCACAGTCTCAGAGTTACTCAAGAATGGGAAAGACCTCAAAGATCAACCTCATTAAGGCATACCTCAATTTGGCAACCGTTTGACTGTGAGAAAGACTTCAAATTGTTCCCAAAGTTCAAAATGACTGTGCTCACAAAGAACATCTGAGGCCACATCGTCCAGGGCCGTCTTGCAGGAGGGTGGCAAGAGCTTGTGCATGGAAAGGCCTCTGCCCACTGACCTTATGCAAGAACAATGCCGGAAGTGCTTTCGTCCCCTCCTCAATGACTTGAAGAGTCATGGCAATCAAATTCTCATTTTTTTTCTGACGAAAAAACTTTCACAGTCAATCTGGTCATCAACAAGCATAAATGACTGGTAAGCTTCAGTTAGGGTGTCTCCATCGCCCAACCTCAATCCTCTTGACTACAATTTATCGGCTCAAGTCAAGGTTCTCCACAGTACTGTCAATGAGCTGAACTCTGTTAACTGTGTGTGGGCCAGCATAAAAACAACTTTCTCCATGTGTGCAGAGCCTTCAGGTCTCTCCTGGAGCATGTCCTCACTGCCAAGGATGGCACCTCCTTTAACACATATGTTCAAACAATAAAAATGTGCTTAACTGCATCAAAACTATCTTGTCCTTTGGTGAGAATGTTGTAATGAGTGTAACAGGAGTTGTGCAATACCTGTTATATGTCTCCAAGTCCGAGGAGGGAGTTTGATTCCACACCGTATCCCCTCTGTTTGAAGTCAGCAAGGCTCTACCAGACACTCTCTCTCTTTTCACGGCTGAACTGGTTGCATTACACTGCTCAGTATGGGAGATAACACATCGTACCCAGTTCAGAGACTGGATTCTGATCTTTAGTGACCAAAGAGTCTGCATGGGCTGAGTGACCAGACCAGCCTTTCACCCTTCCTCACAACTATATAGTAGGAATCATGGCAGCCCTCTGTGCTCCTTGGCAAAGAAGATAGTAGATGGCTAAGGGTAACTTAAGTTGTGTACCATTGCTCCACAACTGTTCCCATGGACCTACCCCTAATGCTACCACACTGCGCATCACCCTGCAGTGAGTGCCAAGGGACTTGTATGCAATCCAATCAATCTGATGCTGCATGGCTTCATTTACATCATCTTATTTCTTTTGGATTTGTTTTGTTTCTTGGTGTCTTTTGCACCTTTTTCTTTAATTTAGCCTAACATTAGACTATGAGATAATTGTCGTGACTTATGCCCTAGGTGGCAGTTACCAGATTAGTGCTAAAAAAAATGTTAAGGCTTAACATTGCTATTGTAATCACATTCTATAACTGTGTCATTGCAGTTTAATAAAACAAAAACATGCTTATGTTTTTTTTAACTTTGGTAGTGATAGATGGAAAACTTAAGTATTGGTGTTACATTGATGATATCCTTATTAGTTGCAGCCATTTTGTATATTTTTTATGGCATCAAAAGGACATGATTAGATTTTATCTGTTTTGATATAAGGTGATCAAGTTTTGCAAAGAATTGCCATTTTCTTCCAGATGATGGCAGGTGGTGTTGGAATTCCAGGTATCAAATGGTGTGGCTCTGAGGGTGACTACAATGTAATGGTAATGGAGTTACTTGGTCCCTCCCTCGAAGACTTGTTTAATTTCTGTTCAAGAAAGTTCTCCTTGAAAACAGTTCTTCTTTTAGCTGACCAATTAGTAAGTATTTACACATTACTTCCTTTTTATTATCATTGGTTTTATCTTTGTTTATTTTTCATTGCTATTGAATTCCTATTTTACCAATATACTAAAGGTTGAGAGCAATGTGCTTGATTTGGTCATTGTATGAATGCATTGGGCTTTAACTGCATAATGGGCATTGACCAGATAGAAATGCACAATTGACACTCAATAGAAAAATATATAAATTCTTAATGACAAAATTTAATGGAAGCGGATAGAAGCCCAAGGAGATAACTGGTAGTCACTATAATGACACATTGATCAAATTTGAATTGTCTGTGTTCAGAGGCAATGTGGCATTTCTGGATATTTAATTGTAAATTTTGGTAAAAAAAAAAAGAAAAAAAAAGAGATCCACTCAAGAAAAATTAGCCAGATCCACCTTTATTTCTTGAAAATTCCAGATACAAAATATGTTTCAGGTTAGAGTTGATGAGAACCCATCAAAGGAGAAATTCTGATTTTATTATAACCCCAAATAAGGACTGAAGGTCCCAGTGGCTGGCTAATTTTTTTAAAGATTCTGATCCATTCTGTGCATGGAATGTGAGGAGTATTTGTGATGAGGGAAAAGAGCGAGTCTTAGTGTTTTTTAAAAAGAGATTGAAGATGCTAGCATGCAAGACCAACTAAACTAGTTAGTGTAAGATGAAGTGCATCAGGCGACTTATGACAGTAGGAGTAAAGAAGAGTTGGTTGTGCTATTAGGATTGGGTGTATATATTTTAGCATTAATAAGAATGAATCATATTCAGAAATTACAAAATTCTACCAGAATTCTCTTTTACCTCAGGCTCGGATAAGGATGGTGTGACTAGATCATGGACACATGTCCTCCGTTTAGAGTACCCCTTCTTAGGGTGTGTTTATTGCTTGCTTTTGGGAGTATGTTGGCAAAGTACTTGTAAGCTTTGTTTATTATGTCATTGAACTAAGTGACTGAATTTTTGTTCATTGTTGTTGGTGAAGAGGCTTGGTGTTGGTGTGGGTAGGGGCTTCTCAAAAACAATTTGATTGAGAACTGGGAGGTGATTGTAAGATGGTGTAATGTGAGGTTTGCAGGTTGTTTTATAGTTAAGTTTAGTGAACATAGACTGACTTTGGGCAGATACATTGGGACTAGTTTTTTTTATATAATGGTAGGGGTTTTACCACCGAACTGCACTCAATTAAGATGCCTTTATTTCTTACTGAGGATCTACTGATTAATATGGGATCTGTACCATGGGTATCTAGTCTACCATGTATGGCACCTGAGGTGAAGTCTACCCAAATTGGGGACTTGATTCATCAACTAACCACACCTCTTGTGATTCAACTTCATAAAGGAGTTGGTGTTTGGTATTCTAAGATGGTGCAAGATTTTGTTTTTCTTGTGATTCTAGCTGGGCAGGGTCATGCCCTTTGAAGTCGCCCGCAACTAAGTTATTTTGCTGTTTTGGGAGTTGCCCTATCACTAGCTCTTCCTTTGGTGGGCAGGGTGCAAGGGGGGAGAGGTATAGGGGTATATACAGTATACACATTAGTGAAAGTGTGTTCATTTACTTGGATGCAAGCTCAGAGGGTTTGGAATTGCATTGGGTCTTGGAATTGCATTGGGTCTTGGAGTGGGAGGGAGGCTGAGATGAGTAGAGGGATGTCCTTTCTGATGTACGTGATTATGCCTCAATCTCTGTCGCTTCTGTGTGTGGTTACTGTGGTACCTTTGTTATGTGAACTTAAGTTTCATGGATCTATGTTGGGGTTGATGAATTTATTGTCCTCCATTTTTTGGCTGCTTATAATGATGTGCGGTTTGTGATGGGGCTATATGAATGATAATGGTATGATTGAGGCAAACTTCAATAACAGTTATATTAGTGGTAGTTAATTTTAGGGGAAGAGTATGAGAGTATGTTCATTCCAATATTAGTGTATGGGATGAGAGGAGAAAGAAAGATTGAGAGTAAGAGCAGTTCATATCAATAATTCGAGAAGGGCAGTTTGTTTGTGATATGGGTAGACAGGGATGAATGAGTGGTAGGGAAGGTGTGAATGAAGTAACTAAGAATGCTAAAGTTGAATATGACAGGTAATGAGAATAAGTTTGTGAAAAGAGAAGGGTTGTAGTATGCAGAAGATGGATTGATTTTGTGCATTTTCAAGAGGAAAAAATGGTAAAGTGTATATCTATACATGTAGGCAGTTGGTGAGGAGACATACTTAGCGCATTCTGCCCATGGTGAACCCGAGCTGGACTTGATCTCTCAGTACATAATGCCTCATTTCTATGAAGTGCCACAAATATGAAAAAATGGCTCAATTTGGACATGCTGGGAAGGTTACTTCCGATGCAAGTTGCCCTGCATTTTAGGAGAGTAGTGATGATGACATAAGATTTTAATTCATTGCTATAATTTCAAGTGATTCTTGTGTATTCTGTTTATATCTGCATGCTCTCTCTGGAAATGCAAAGAAGAAAGTTCTAACAGCTTACTATTCCTAGTTATATCTCATTTTTTCTATTTTGGTATCTTTTTATTTCTCCTTTTCTTTCAGATTACCAGGATAGAATATATTCATAGTAAAAACTTTATCCACCGTGATATTAAGCCTGATAACTTTTTAATGGGACTGGGGAAGAAAGGCAACTTAGTGTATATAATAGATTTTGGTTTAGCGAAGAAATATAGAGATTCACGCACGCATCAGCATATAACATACCGGGATAACAAAAACCTCACTGGCACGGCCAGATATGCCTCTGTCAATACCCACCTCGGAATTGGTAAGTGATGGCTTCATGGTTACTTAATGGGCTGAAATATGTAATGGATGAGAAAATTTTCTTTTGGTAGGTAATAAAGCAATTGAATTAAATGTTCCCTTGCCCATTTTTTTTCAGAGCAAAGTAGAAGAGATGATTTGGAGTCACTAGGCTATGTTTTAATGTATTTCAATCGAGGATCCTTACCATGGCAAGGCCTGAAGGCAGCAACAAAACGCCAAAAGTATGAGAGGATTAGCGAAAAAAAGATGCAGACACCAATTGAAGAGCTTTGTAAAAGCTTTCCGCGTAAGTATTACACAGCTTCTTCTGCACATTCTTGTTGTGTCCCAGTCTGGGGATCTTCGCACAAATTACCAAACCCGGTGTCCTGATACCTGGATGAGCAGGCTCACTACTGCTTGTCTCCTGTGCTCAGGTTAGGTTTGTTTTCACTGACACTAGGTTATTTCACTCCCGGGGGTAAAAAAAAATGAAATGTGTTGAAAGTTGTCAGCATAGGTGTCCCCTTTATGCAAAAATTTGGTTTGATTCCTCAATATAGTCGTTGGTGGATGAGACTCAAGGAGCAGGAGGGAACTTAGCGACCACTCAAGCCTTTTTTCTCTTGACGGTCTTGCGGTTATGATGAGCAACTTTGAGGAGGAACTGCTTCTGTTGCTCGTCTTTGGTTCGGCTTGGAGTCTTTTGATCAGTGCCACTCCTCTCTCTGCTGCATCATTGGTGACATGCAGGCCTCGGACAGTAGCTGGAGTTCATGGATCTTGCAGAACTTGTTCCACATTCTGGGTAGTAACCATCCTCCCAGTAAAGTCCCCAATGGCCTCTAAAGTTCGTCTTGTCACCAATTCGGGAAGACCGTCAGGGAGAGTGAAGTTCTTTTCAAGTCTCTTGAGTGCTTTTGATCTTGCTGGAAGACTTAGGTTCTTGACCATGGCCGCCTGGTCATCGGAGACTCGTTCGTCGAAGAACGCTAGGGCTGCTCCTTGCTCCGAGAGGTACCAGAGGTGCCTTCGGAGGGCCTTCTCTGCAGTTGACCCGAGTTCTCTATCCACTAACACCTGGAGAGTCGCCAAGAACTCCAGGTCATTCTCCGGTGCACATTTCGGGATGGTTGCCTCATTGCCAGAATCTCACGTAAATGAGACTGACAAAACGGGCCAGTCATCGGACTCCGCATTTTTCCGACCTCGTCAGCTCTAGTTGTTGCGAAAACAGGGCAATCTTGAGGATGTAAATAGCCTTTGCCATCCATCTCACCTGATGATAGGCTCCAGGGGCCCTGAATCGAGACAGATCCCCGCTCCATCCCAGGTAGACGAGAGAGAGCTGAAGGAGTTCGAGATAGTTCTTCCTTGGGTGGGCTCTGTCACGGATGACTCCCCTGAGGAAGTCTATCATTTTCAGCCTCTATGACTCGCTCGACTCATCCATGGGTTCTTCGTTTTTGAGGGTACCGACAGATGTCTTGTCAAAGAAGTCCCATCTTTCTCGGAATCGCTTGAACAGGGGAATCTCGGGAGCTGGGGGCGGGTCGAAGAGGAGTTCGTAGGTGTCCTTCAGTACCACCTCGTGAATGTGATGCCGGCATGCCAGCCAAAGAAGAGGTCTTCCAAGGGACTGTTCAATTATGCTGCAGGCTCCGCTAATCATGCCATTGTTGGACGCAGTCGTATCAAAGGAGAGAGCAATGGTCTTCTCGGCAGCCGAAGGACAGTATCCGCTACTTCTCTCCCGGCCCCATCACTGGTGATAGGTACTCCAATAACCTCCTCGAAGTTGGTCCCAGTAAGCACAACAGCGATCCTCCTCTGAGATACGAGATGTGGCAGCACTTTGAATGAGTTTGCCATCCTAGTGGAGAACAAGGGGAGGCAGATCATAGAAGGCTTTTTCTTTAATGCACTTTGCTTCCAGTTTCTCAGTTTTTTTATCCTCATCCGATGCACTGTGGAAGCAGAGTAGGAGATCTCGAAAACATCATGCCCCAAGCTTGACGCTGCAGCAACGAAGGACGCAGCAGCTTGACGACATGAAAGGTTTTCCCGGTCCCAAATTGTGGTCAGGGCTGGAGTCATTGGGTTCTTCGACGGCTTTCTCCTCCCTGGGCTTTTTGCGGGAGAAGGGCAGCCTTGGAACTCCTCATCCGACACAGATGATCCAGAAGAAACAGAATGAATCGGAAGTGTCTTCCAGGGCAACCTTCTTCAACAACTCTCCACTTCAGCCTCTTGCTTCCTCTTCCTCATCTGCCCCTTCTTCATTTCGTCAGCTTTCTTGGCGACAGCGGATACATGGAGTCTATCGACACTCCCTATTAAACAGCACTGTCTGTCCTCCCTCTGCAGTTCCAGAAAGGCCAAATCTTCTTCTGGGACGTTGGCCTCCGCGATCTTACCGCTCGTGATATCGAAGACATCCTGTAGGTCGCCCTTCCAAACCTCCCTCTTTGTCATGGCGGCATGTGTGTCCCTCTTGGCTTCCTTCTTGAGGCTCACGTACTCGCTCTGAAGGTTCTTGATGCTATAACGGATCATGTTCTCTGCCTTGACAGTGAGGTTCGCTTTCTCCCACACTTCGTGCAGCTTGAGAGAGGTGCTCTTGGCCGTCTCCGGGAGGGTCTTCCTCTGCACCTGATATTGGTGGAAGAAGACCAGGAGGACATCTTCCTGCGAGGGCAGGTGGGTTTCCAAGAAACCTCACTCCCACTGGACACCACAGAAAAGACATGGTTCAATTTCACTAAGATTTTGCACGAAACACTTTTTATAGGAAAGGTCTAAAGGCAAACCTGTGCTGATAAAATTATTGAATGAAGCACTTTTTATAGGAAAAGTCCAAAGGCAAACCCGTGCTGATAAAATTATTGCACTTAACAAAATATGAAACACCCCAACTGACACATGCTCTTTGACTTTTTGGAGGAGGCTGGCTTCTTTACATGTTACCCGTCCCTCTATCTGGCTGCCTGTGGTCTCACCCTTATACTCTGGATAGTTTTGTTTATGCATCTGCATGTAGAGAGAGCTTCTATGGCACTGCAAGCATTATATTCCATTATTTTTAGCACTTCCTATGTCATGCTGGAGCCAGTGTACACAGATGGCTCCAAATAAATTCTATTTAGTAGTTTGTGTGTTGGCTGCATGTTGGCCTCCTGATAAAAGTGGGCATCCATCTTTCACCTTCTATAGTTTTGTTATTTTGGTGTTTTGTTTGATTTTAAATTTAAAATAGCCAGAGATGTAATTTCACTGCAGGCAGTCATCAGATAAGTGGCTTTAAAAAACAAAAACAATGATGAGCGGGCCATAGTGAATTAAGGCTTGTCACCATTTGTCATTGTAATGTTCATGTTCATTATTTTGTAGGGAGATCTCGTTGAAGGATTGAATGGAGGGATGATGCAACTTACTAAAGCTTACAGCTGAAGATTAGGAGTTTTAGAAAATTGACTTTATTTTATAGCCCCCTATTTCAGTTTGGTGCATTGTGTTCTATGAATTGTGATTTCTGTTGAGCAGATGAATTTGCCCTGTACCTGACCTACTGCCGTGCTCTGCGATTTGAAGAGAAACCAGATTATAGCTATCTCCGCCAGCTCTTCCGACAACTCTTTCACCGCCAGGGTTTCAATTACGACTATGTGTTTGACTGGAATATGCTCAAATTTGTAAGTTGATATTTTGTTTCTAAGCTGAATGACCAGGGCAATGGCCTAATTATAACTAGATTAGATTTCATTGGAAATTTTTAAGGAGGACTATCATTAAGATTATATGCTGGAATGTGTTAAAAAGGACTTTTTCTCCCTCCAGGAAGCGTAGTTATTTCCATGAGGGTGTTCTCAAAAAGAGCCCCAAGCGCTCACGATCACCGTGCAGTGTGCGTCAAGGCACCTTTTAACCAATAAATCAACCCAAGCAGCTCATCCGAGCTAGGCCTTAAAGTCATATTGCTTTAATGAAATTGCTAACTGGGAGGCGGTGCTGAGATTTGTCTCCTCCCATCCTGGTGTAATGGGGGTATAAGGGTTAAGCGACACCATCACCAGGAAGGATGATGTGCATTTACACCCTGTATGATGTTTCTTTTCTATTTGCTATAAATAGCTCCTTTCCGGCACTGCAGCTACACCTCCCCGTAAGGGGCGCGGCGATTTGCCATCCTGGCCGCCGTGCTGACGGGATCCAGCGCTCCGTCCGGCCCCAGCTTAGCCTCTCTTCCTTCCTTCAGATAGCCCGATTTCTCCCCTACCTCGTCGCTTTTCATACAACCTCTCCCACAACTTTCTCTGGTCAGCCTCTAATTTCACAGGGTAGATGCTGACCTTCTTCTCAAGCCAACCACCCCGGATCGGGGCTGGTGGGAGAGGGGACTTTGTTCCCTAACCCCTGAGCTCCGGTTCGGGATGGGTTTTTTTTAACAACCTGCTTCATCCCCACCCATACCTTCCTCACATCCCCTTTCCTCTCTTCTTCACATTCTATCAATTTTACGCCGTGTCCAAGGTGGAGCCGCCAGGCCACCAGGCGGGAGGGGTGGTCCCGAATGGCGGCGCCTGGCTCTGCCGGGCTTGTAAGCACCTCTCGCAGTGCGGGCAACTGCGAGATGTGATGAGCTATTGCGTACCGTATTAAAAAGAGGGTCACCATGCCCATGTATGACAAAAAAAAACAAACCCCAACTTCCCCAAGAAAATCAACGGAGCCGCCCTCGGGCAGCACCACCGAGAAAATGGAGGTCCCCCCCCCCTTGTGCTTGCGCAGGGGACCCTCCATAATTCTTTAACCGGAGAGGAGGCTTACTCCTCTCCTACGCCTACGGGTGTAGGGGACTCCCCCTCACCCCCTTCTCTGGAGGTGCTTTCGGGCACCTCCCTATCTCCAGCGGCAGTCCCTCCTTTGCTTTCTAAGGGGACTGCCAAGAAAGCCAGCAGACAGCCCATTTCCGACCGCCCCTCGTGCAAGCGGCTCGGTAGGGCAAACCCCCTTAGGGGGGAGAGGGAAGCCAGGCCCCTTCGGTCGCTTCCCTCAAAAGACCTGCTGGCAAGAATTTTAAACCTTGCTGGGGTCAAGGCCTGTGCCTCCCCACACAAGACTGGCGACACTGCCAAGGGGACCTGCGATGTCCTGGGAGGGGATGGCCAACTGGAGGCCCCTCCTGTGATAGACATGGTCCTTGAGGAGACCCAGCCTCAGACGGTAGGGCCTTCCATGGGGGGGAATCCGGGCTCGACGCCAAGCACCGAACCCGAATCCGCCCCTATGCAAGGTCCCCCTCAAACGGCCGAGGGCTCCGAGGCAGTAAAAGGAGGGGAGGGATCTCCTCCGACAGGGGCCCCTACGATTACCAGGACCTTCTCCATTTCGGAGAGGGACCTGGCCGAGGCCGGCCCATCTGGCATGGGGGCTTCTGCCGGCGGAGTTGAGAAGCGGGTTCATTCCCCGCCCTCCTCTCCTAAAAAGAAAAAGACTAAAAAGACGAAGAAGACTCGGGGCTCCTCTCCAGCCGCGGGGGCTGCGGGGACGGATGGGTCTGCTACCACTTTGGTAGGCGACCAAGCCAAGATCGGCACATCCGGCCCCTCTACCCCCTCGTGTGCGGAGCCCCTGACTAAAACTAACACCAAGAATGCACAGGGCGGAGCCTCGATGACATCGGAGCCCCTGATTCAGAGGTTACCTGGCGTTTTCGAGCCCGCTGGCTTCAAACGCTTCCTCGTTATTCGCTCCACTGATGGCACCATGTTGTCCAAGGGCAACATGATCCATCAGAGGAGAGGATTAGCTAGTGCAATTGGTAGAGAGCCGAAGGTAACCCGTTTCTCGGATGGGAGCCTTCTGGCGAATGCGGCGAATCCCGCCGAGGCGGCCAAGATAAGTGCTCTTCGGACACTTCATGGCACCCCGGTGAGTGTGACGCCGCACTCTACCATGAACTTTGTGAAAGGAGTAGTTTATGCGAGGGAACTCGTTGACTACTCCATTGAGGACATCACCCTAGAGCTGGCCGACCATGGGGCGGTCAAGGTCGAACGTGTGATGAGAAAACAGGGAGGGGCCTCGAGACCCACCCGTACACTCTTCGTCACGTTCGACTGTGACAAGCTCCCTGAGTCGGTGCGTGCCGGTTGATACCGCTACCGCGTGAAGGCATTCGTGCCATTGCCGCGGCGGTGCTATTACTGTCACCGCTTCGGCCATACGAATCGATCATGTAGACGTGCAAAATCGAGGTCACCCGAAGTCTGTGTAAATTGCTCCAAGGTCGCACACGATAAGTCCAAATCATGTGTGGCCAAGTGTGTCAATTGCGGAGAGCCGCACCCTGCTTCTTCGAAGCAATGTGGTGCATATCTCCTTGAGAAAGAAATCCTGGCCGTTCAGGCCCAGGATAGACTCTCATTCCGCGAGGCTAAGGACTTGGTCCTGGCGCGCCCGGCTCTGCCTGGGACGTCATATGCCTCAATAGTTAGAAAAGCACCCTCTGCTCCTGGCCCATCCAGGCCAACGAGCACGGTTGTTTCCGCGCCCATTCGGAGCCCTTCTGCGGGCTCTACTACACCCGGGCGCTCCCCTGTTAAAGCTGGTGGCAAAAAGGGTTCACACCCAGCCCCGGCTAAAACCAGGGCTCCCCCCTCTTCCCCCAGCGTGACCGTTTCCCGAAGGCGAAACGGCCACGCGCCTCCACAGAGTCGTTAGATTCACAGGAGGCAACACCCTTGAAGATGGTCGCTAGGCAATCTTCCAGGGTTCCTAACGCTGTCCCCCGAAAGGACAGCAACAAAGGAGCTTCGGCTCCTTCGCCCACGCCCCGAGGTGGAGCGAGTGGCTCGGAGACGGTGGTTCCTCGAAAAGAGGGCCCCCCGCCTCCGAAGCCGCAACGCCCGCCTAAGGTTTCGAGGCGGAGGGAGGAAAAGACTCGCATGGCGAGCCCAACCTCCCCCAATAAGGCGACAGCGCCTCCAGCGCTTTGTCCGGCCAACAGCGCCCGGGGTTCTGCCCCCGGGAAGCGTACGGCCATTCCCGTGAGGGTCTTCAGTTCGAGGAGGGCCCCCGCGTCTCCTCCGATCTAGGACTGGAGGGCATATTCCTTCAATGGAATTGCCGTGGACTCCGGGCCAACTGGGAGGAGCTGCGGAGGCTCGTCTCGTCCCGTTCCCCGTTAGCTATCTTTTTGCAGGAGACCATGCTAGGCGCGTGCTCCCTGCCTGCCCTCCCGGGGTATAAGGGTCTTGCGACCCCACCACCGCGGGATGGCCGGGCTGGGGGATGCGCGGTTTACACCCGGCATGATGTCTCCGTTCTTCCTTTCTCTTTCGATACCTCCTTTCAGGCAGTGGCTGTGCAGCTGCACCTGGATAGGAGGTATACTATCATTTCTGCGTACATTCCACCGTCAGCTGACTTCGACGCGGGGGACTTCCGCCGCGTCGTGGCACGGTTGCCGAGGCCCTATCTCTTGCTTGGAGATCTGAACGGCAGACATTCTCTCTGGGGAGATTACTCCATAAATCCCAGGGGACAAGTCCTTGCCGATCTGATCGAAGAGCTTGAGATGGGTGTCCTAAACGTGGATGAGTTTACGCATCACTCTACGAGAACCGCTTCATTTTCTTGCCTTGACCTATCTTTGTGCTCTTCGGATGCACAGCCTGATTTTGATTGGGGGGTGGTCGATGACCTCCATGATAGTGATCACTTTCCCATTCAAATATCATTTTCAGGGCAACTGCCGCCTGAGAGACCACCTCGGTGGTGCTTGTCGCGGGCGCGGTGGCCTGCATTTCAGGAAATGACTGAATTCTCTATCTCAGTCGAGGAGTTTAGGTCGGTAGATGAGGCCGTTGAGTTCTTCTCCGGCAACCTCATCGCCGTGGGCCTGACTACTATTCCTAGGACGTCTGGCCGTTTTGCATGCCGACCACTCCCATGGTGGTCAGCCGAGTGTGAGACGGCCCTCAAACAGAAGCGTTATGCCTACATGCGCTATAAGCGCCGCCCGAACGATTTCACTGTCGCTGAATTTCGTCGGGCTAGGGCTAGGTTCCGGTATATTTGGAAGCACGCCCGCTGCTCTTCTTGGCGGGCATACGTGTCTTCACTTAACGGGAAGACCCCTTTAGCTGAGGTGTGGAAGCGAGTCAAAAGGATTCGGGGCAAGTTCTCGCCGGACCCCCCTCCCGTTCTCCAGGAGAATGGGACTGCAATCTCGGACCCCGCGTCCGTGCCGGAATCCTTAGCGACCGCTTTTGTCGCATTCTTTAGCCGTGATGCTGCTCTGCCAGCATTCAATGCACGTCGTGATGTCGCGGAAGGCCGCCGGCTGGACTTTACCTCCAGAGGCGGAGAACCCTTCAACGACAAGTTTACTGTGAGTGAGTTGCGCTCCGCCCTCGCTTCGTGCGCGGACACCGCCCATGGTCCGGACGATGTCCCGTACGCCATGCTTCGACACCTGGGTGAGTGAGGCATGGCCTTTCTGTTAGATTTGTTCAACAGGATCTGGGTGGAAGGTCTTCTCCCATACTCCTGGCGAATCGCTAATGTGCTCACCTTTCGCAAACCGGGGAGAGATCACTCCACTCCGACCGGTTTCCGCCCAATCTCTCTAACCTCTTGCGTGTGCAAGTTGATGGAGAAATTGGTAAATGTTAGATTAGCCTTTTTCCTGGACAGCGGAGACCATCTGTCTTCCGCACAGTGCGGCTTCCGCAAGTTCCACTCCACGTCGGATGCTCTGCTCCGACTGGAAAAGAAGACTGCTTGGCAAAGAAGATGGGAGACGGTCGAAGGAAACTTAAAGTTGCGTGCCATTGCGCCGCGACTGTTCCCATGGACCTATCCCCCAATGCCGCGGCGGCTTCAGGTTGCTTTCTGTCGTCTCCGAATCGGACACACTCGTGTGACGCATCGCTATCTGATGGAGCGCTCGCCTACGCCCTATTGCAACGACTGCGTCGTCCCCCAGACTGTTCGGCACATTCTTGTCGAATGTCCCAGTCTGGGTGATCTTCGCGCACGATACCTGTCCCAGTACCGGGATGGGCGGAGTCGCTACCGCCTGTCCCTTGTGCTCGGGACAGATTCGTGCACATTGACTTGTGGACTTGTTGACTTCTTGGGGGAGGCCGGCCTTCTCCCTATTATTTAAGCAAGGTTTTTTTGTTTTGTTTTGTTGTTTTTTTGCATTTGTTTTTTTTGTTGTTTTTTGCTTGTTTTTTTCCTTTAGTTGCACGCTCCTGCGCCGGGGGGGACCTCTCCCCTACGCACCAGCTTGCTTCCTTTCCCCCTTTTGGGGTGTTGTTTTTTTTTTCTCTCTTTAATTTTATTTTAAACTAGCCTAGAACTAGGCCAGTTTTAATACGGCGACTAATGCCCAAGTAGGCAGTCGCCAGATGAGCTCTTAAAAAAAAAAAAAAAAATCGGACTGCTTGGCAAAGAAGATGGAAGACGGTCGAAGGGAACTTAAAGTTGCGTGCCATTGCGCCGCGACTGTTCCCATGGACCTATCCCCCAATGCTGCGGCGGCTTCAGGTTGCTTTCTGTCGTCTCCGAATCGGACACACTCGTGTGACGCATCGCTATTTGATGGAGCGCTCGCCTGCGCCCTATTGCAACAACTGCGTCGTCCCCCAGACTGTTCGGCACATTCTTGTCGAATGTCCCAGTCTGGGTGATCTTCGCGCACGATACCTGTCCCAGTACCGGGATGGGCGGGGTCGCTACCGCCTGTCCCTTGTGCTCGGTTCAGATTCGTGCACATTGACTTGTGGACTTCTTGACTTCTTGGGGGAGGCCGGCCTTCTCCCTATTATTTAAGCAAGGTTTGTTTGTTTTTTTTTTGTTTTTTTTTTGCACGTTTTTTTGTGTTTTTTTCCTTTAGTTGCACGCTCCTGCGCCGGGGGGACCTCTTCCCGACGCACCAGCTTGCTTCCTTTCCCCCTTTTGGGGTGTTTTTTTTTTTCTCTTTAATTTTATTTTAAAGTAGCCTAGAACTAGGCTAGTTTTAATACGGCGACTAATGCCCAAGTAGGCAGTCGCCAGATGAGCTCTTAAAAAATAAATAAATAAAAATGCAGCTACACCTGGATAGGAGGTGTACTGTAATTTCTGCTCACATTCCATCCTCAGCGACTTGAAGGCATAGTTGCCCAGGTGCTGTGGTAGTTTTTACTTGGGTATTTGAACGGTAGATACCTCCTGTGGGGTGACTACACAATCGATCCCCCGGGGCTAGGTCCTTGCCTACCTGATTAATGAGCTGGAAATAGCTGTCCTAGATGTGAATGAGTTCCCGCATTATTGCCTGAGAACTGCTTTATTTTCCTGCCTTTATCTGTCCCTGCCCTCTCAGGGTGCACTGCTGGTTTCGGGGTCAGAAATGGCTGATAATCTCCATGGTAGTGATCACTTTCCCATTCATCTATTATGTTCTGTATCACTGCCTCTTAAAAAACCCCTGTAGGTTATGCTTGGAACATGTGCGGTAGCCCGCATTCGAGGAAATGACTAATTTCACTGTTCCTGTTGAGTTCAAGTCAGTGGATGAAGCCATTTTCTCCAGCAACCTTATTGCCTTTGACCTAACTACTATTCCTAGAACATCTGTTCTTTTTGTAGACCATCCACTTCCTTGGCATTCATGTGTGTGACAACACTAAGACAGAAGTGATATACCTACATGCTCTATGAGCATCGCTCAAACAATTTCACCATCTGTAAATTTTGTGAGTTAGGACCATCTTCCGGGATGTTTCGAAGCACACTTGCCGCTGTTGCTGAGGGCATACATCTCCTTACTTAACATGAAGACCCCTCTTGCAAATATGTGAGAGTGAGTAAAAGGATTCTGGGCAAGTTCTTGCACAACCCCCCCGTCCTGTTCTCAAGGAAAACTCATTCGTAACCACATTATCTAGCCGAGATGCAGCATTCAATGCATGTCACAATGTCGCTGAAAGCTATGGACTGGACTCTACCTCCAGAGGCAGAGAACCTTCAACAGCAGGTTTATATTGTGACTCACCTAGGCATGGTATTTCTGGACAGACTATCCCCACACTCCTGGCGATTAGGTACTATTCCATAGATGTTTTCCGCCTAATTTGACTACCTGCGGGTACGAGTTGCAGAAGTTGGTAAATGTTAGATTACCCCTCTTCCTGGACACTGTTGACTACCTGTCTTCCGCACACTGTAACTTCCGAAAGTTCCACTCTATGTCGGATGCTCTCCTTTGACAGGAAAATGCTCTCTGCGAGGCCTTCTTTCGTAGACTGCACTATGCCACAGTCTTTCGAGCTGGAAAAGGCCTATGATAGCCGCCCATAGAGATACGCTATTATGTAGACTCTCCACACAATGGGAGTGAGAGGACACCTTCCAATCTTTATTTCTTAAGTTTCCGCGAGCTCATTGATTCTGCGTACAGGTTGAGGGGACAACTCCCAATCTTTATATCTGAATTTCTGCGAGATCGTTGATTCTGCGTACGGGTGAGGGAGCCCTCTCCACTCCAATGGAGCAAGAAGAGGGTGTCCTCAGTGTCAAAATCTTTGTCCTGCACATCAACAGTATCACTTCAGTGCTACTGGAAGATGTTCTCGCTACGCTTTATGTGGATGATGCTTCAATCTCTTTCGGTGCAGCCTAGATGACAACTCTGGAGCTTCGTCTCCAACAGGCATTGAACCCCATCTTTCACTATGCTGAAGCCCACAGTTTTTGTTTTTCCTTGGTCTAGACTAAGGTGGTGCGCATATGCCACCATCGAGGGCTCTATCCCAACACAGGGTTCACCATGGAGGGGGTGGATTCGCACTGTTTTCTTGGTTTTGTTTTCAACTGACGCCGTAATTGGGAGGCTCATATTCGCAGTCTCAGTGTGTCTATTACCCGAATCCTGAAAATTTTTTGTTCTGTAACATTCAGCACTTGTGGTGCTGATAGGGCTTTTGCTATTACCGATCCTTTGTTCGTTCAAAGCCTGACTATGGGTACGAGTTTTATTCATCACAGCCGAGCGTGTATTTTGGAAGGTGGACTCGATCCACCAAAATTGTCTCTTCCTGGAGACCGGTGCCTTCTTCATGATCCGCATTGAGAGCATACTTATTAATATAGGGGAAATGAAATCTTACGCGGCACCAAGCACAGTGCATTATGCGCTTGTACGCCAAGCTTCGATACCTGAATGAGCGAGGCATGGCCTTTCTGTTGAGATTTGTTCTACATGATCTGGGTAGAGGGTATCCTCCCAGACTCATAGCCAATCGCAAGTTCCATTCCACGTTGGATGTTCTGCTGCCACTGGGAAATCCGTCTGCAAGGCCTTCCTTCGTAGGCAGCACTAAACCACAGTGTTTTCTGATCTGGAGAAGGCCTATGATACCGCATGGCGATACGGTATCATGGAGACTCTCCACACGATGGGGGCGAGGGGACGCCTCCCAATGTTTATATCTGAATTTTTGTGAGATCGTCGATTCCGCGTACGGGTGGGGGGAACCCTCTCCGGCCCAATGGAGCAGGAAAGTGTCCTTAGTGTCACTCTCTTTGCCCTGAGAATCAACGGTATCAGCTCGGTGCTGCTGGAAGATGTTCTCGCTACGCTCTACGTGGATGACCTTTCGATCTCTTTTGCCACGGCCCAAAAGCCAACTCTAGAGCGTTTACTCCAGCAGGCATTGAACCGCGTCTCTCGCTATGCCGAAGCGCACAGGCTTTGGTTTTTGCTGGCCAAGAATAAGGTGGTGCACTTCTACCTCCAACCACGGCTCCACCCTGACCCAGACTTGTTTTTAAATCAGGTTCGTCCGAAGTGGTGGACTCGCACCGTTTCCTTGGTCTTGTATTTGACCGACGCCTCACCTGGGAGGCTCATATTCGCAGCCTCGGAGTCTATTGTACCCGCGCCATGGATATTCTTCGCTCCATGACGTTCAACGTATGTGGCTCTGATAGGGCTACTGCCTTACTTTTTTATCGATTCTTTGTTTGTTTGAAGCTCGACTACGGATGCGAGTTTTATGCATCCGCAGCCGAGCGTGTATTACGGAAGGCAGACTCGATCCACCACACTGGCCTTCACCTGGCAGGTATAGCACTCGGGCCGATGGCGCACCTTGTTCTGCCCAGTACACTGTAGCGGGCCGAAATAATTATTACAACATGACATCAATTTATATTGTATATTAAAAAAATATTGAAAACAAAAAACATTTCCACTCACACACATTCTTACAGAGGGAGGGAGAATGGCCCTTCACACACACACTCACATTCGCTCCACCACAACGCCACCCTGGAGGGTACCATCTTTGACTATTTGTCACCACACCTCTGCTCCCAAAGCTTCTACAGCGCCAGGAGTATTGCGTTCGGCCTTCTTTGGAGCAACTTCGTGTCACACTTGAACCGTGCCAGTGTATACGGATGGCTCCAAGTCCCAAGAGGAGAGTCGGTTTCCATGCCGTATCCCTTCTGTTTGAAGTCAGCGGGGCTCTGCCAGGTTCTTCGTCTGGCTTCACGGCCGAGCTGGTTGCAATACACCTCTCGGTACGGGAGATAACGCATTGTGGCCTGTTCGGAGACAGGATTGTCATTTATACCGACTCACAAAGCGCCCTGGCTGCTCCCAGGGCATTGGAATCTCCGCATCCCTTGGTTCGCGATATCTGTGATGCCATGGTTTTGGTGAGCCGGGCAGATGTCGATATTATCTTCTGCTGGGCTCCTGGTCATGCAAAAATTGCGGGGAATGAGGGCGCCAAAGAGTTCCCGAGGACTGGGCGACCAGACCAGCGTTTCGCTCTTCCTCACACTGATTACATGGCAGGAATACGTTCTGCTTGGCAAAGAAGATATGAGACGGCCCAGGACAATTTAAAGTTACCTGCCATTGCGCGGCGACTGTTCCCATGGACCTACTCCCCAATGCCTTGACGGCTTCAGGTTGCTTTCTGTCGTCTCCGAATTGGACACACTCGTGGACCGCACCGCCATTTGATGGAACGCTTGCCTGCGACGACTGCGTTGTTCTCCGGACTGTTCGGCACATTATTGTTGAATGATCCAGTCTGGGTGATCTTCGCGCACATTACCTGTCCTGGTACCGAGATGAGCAGGGCCGCTACCGTTTGTCCCGTGTACTTGGGACTTATTCTTGCACACTGGCTTGTGGACTATACGACTTTTTGGAGGAGGCTGACCTCCTTCCTCCACATTATTTATCTGTTGTAGGTCTCATGTTCCTGCATCAGGGTAAAGCCGGCCTACCCCAACACCGGAGCATGCTTCCTTCTTGCCTTTTTGGTTTGTTTTTATTTTATTTTTTTAACCTTTCTAATTTGTTATCATTGTTTTTTTATTTGTTTTGTAATATAACCTAGTAATAGTCTAGGTTAAGTACAGCGACTTATGCCCAAATAGGCAATGTGCTCCTAAAAAAAATAAAATTACCGATCTTTTATTTGTTAGAAGCTTTACTACGGATGCTCGTTTTGGCATCCGTGGCCTAGCTTGTATTGCAGGAGGTGGACTCGAGCCCCAGCAGCTTCAGGTAGCTTTCTGTCATTTTCAAATCGGGTACACTTGCAGGACACATCACCATTTAATGGCATGCTCCTCTGCGCCCTACTGACAAGTGTGTTGTCCCCCATACTGTTTTGTACATTCTTGTTGAATTTTCCAGTCTGGCTGAGCTTCGCTCATGTTAGTGTCCTGTTATTGAGACAATCTGGATTGTATGCTCCTGCGCGGTGTGGAGGCGAGCCTCCTCTTCAAGAAGCTGGAGCATGCTTTCTCCTCTTTGACCTTTTGCTTTGTTTTGTTTGTTTTGATCTACCCTAGTATTAGGCTGTAAGATAACTTCCGTGACTTGTGCCTTTGTAGGTAGTTCCCAGATCTGTGCCTAGTAAGAAAGAATATGTTGCAGAAATTATTTGATGTGAAAACTCTAAGATGAATGTGACTATCCAATCACATGATTGTGTTACGATTAGTTTGGTGCATGGATGAGAAGACGAGGATGGAAACTAAGGGAGATCAGAAGTGAAGATTATTAAATCAGAGAGAAATTGGAGTGTGTGTCAGACTGCTTGAGAGTAAAAGAGAATATAAGTGTAGGTATGGTGATAAAGGAAATCTGTAATAAATTTAAAGAATAGTATTGTAGGGTGTGTAAGAGCTGTGCGTGGGTGTGCCACAACCAGAAAGAGGAAGAAAACTGCTTAATGGTGGAATGACAGTGTGAATCATGTATGGGAGAGCAAAAAGGATGAGGATTTCAGGTAGATGTGGTTGAATGCAAACACATTCTTTCAGCACAAGGATGTACATAAATGCACATGGTTTGCGGGGTAGGGGGAGAATTTAAGAGTATGCTGCAGGATCAATTTGATGTGAGAACTGTGAGAGGTATGAGTATGGAATTATCTGATCACATTATTGGGCTGTGTAAGGTTTAACTGGTTGATTCATGCGTGAGGAGACATCAGGAATGTGAAAAGGGAATAAATCAGAAAGATGAGAGTATTTGAGAATAGAAAAGTGGAAATAAGTGGCAAAAGAGGAAATGTGGAACAACTTTTAAGTAGAGTTATTGCTAGTACATGGGCTGTGAATGGATGTGACAAAATTGGAAAGAGGAAGCAAAGGCTTAATGGTGAAATAATGATGTAAATTATGTTGGAAAGCAAAGGCCAGTCAAGGCTACTTCCAAATGTTTAATAGTGCAGATGTGGTTGAATGTTTAAAGCAATTGTTAATGAATATGGGCAGTTTGAAGGTATTGTGTTCACTGAAAATGAGTTTTATTATAAATGGGGTTGATGCAAAATGAAAAGTGATCGAGCATTCAGAATAAAAGCTTTAGATGAGGAACCAGGTAAATATTTTTTAGAATTAAATAAATTTAGAGTATATATATATACACTATTGCATTTATTCATATAAAATAATTTATATAAATATGTGGTTTGCAATTGCTTGTGCAAAAATAGTAAATAGATATATTTAAGAACAAGGGAAAAGATTAGAAACATACATTTGCGAGTAACAATTGAATTTGGATAAGTACAATGAACTCTTGGTAAGTTATGCGTATTAATTTAGATTGAATGTGATGTTGTTGAGTTAGTGGTTGGACGATATAAATACACAAGGTATGGACACATGGAGACTTGTCTCATGATTGGAGCTTGACTCTGATTGAGCTAATTTAAACTGCGTCAGGTAACGGTTATGATGGGTTGGGATCAACCATGCAGATATGTAGTGAGTATATAGTATTGGAATGTCATACATGGAGAGTGCAAGATGAGTAAGCTCTTAAATGGGGAATTTAGGAATTTTTGTAAGAGTTGGCTAAAATGACAGCTGCTACACTTTCAAGGAGATGAAAAGGAAGGTGAAACAAGAGATTAAACAGAGTAGGGAAGAAACAAATGAATTATTTGGACAAAAGATGAGTGAAGATCCTTATGGGAACAAAAAACTATTCTGGAAGTGAGAAAGGGGAGGAACAGCTGGGTGAAATCAAGGGCTGGAGTGGCAGGGTACTTTGTTAGCATTGAGGTTGTCAAAAGTAGATGGCGAGAATACTTTAATGTGTTAGAGAGTGTAGGTATTGAACATGAAGCAAATACAAATTTTATTGGCTTCATTTGTCTGAAAAATGTAGAGGCAGCAGAAGTAGATGATATAATTGCTGACTAAGGTGACCATTTGGTGGTGATTGGGATATAGAATTGGTGTGGTTGGCTGCGTTGTAAGACATTTAAAAGTTTGAGTGCATGTAGACTGGAACAATGCAGTAATAGTGCTGTTGTATAAGAAAAGGTAAATGTAATGAAGGTGAATACAAGAATTACAGGAAAGAAAGTCTGACATATGCACCTGAGGTCTATGGAAATATTCTGGTTGAGTTCTAAAAAAAATAATGGTATGTGGATCTAGAGAAAACTATGACATTTGCTAAGAATGCATGGAAAGGGTGATAAACTATTGTATGGTGTAAGGATTATTTATGTTGGAAGTATGGCATGCATTAGGTTGAAAGATAGTCAGTGACTGGCGAGAGTAACACAAGTTTGTTATGTCACCGACTGTTTAATACAGGGTGCGGCAGAACCAAGTGAGCAGTTTTGAGGAGTCGATCCTCGGGGGGAGGGAGGTGTCCCCTTGCCGGTTTCCGAGGAATGGCTCGCTTCCCTGTGCAAACCCCTCCAGGGATCCCCTTGGGATTGTACCCTCCAAATATGCTGTACTATCTCTATATACCCCCCTTACTTTTTTATAAATCCTTAAAACTACTCAATCGGTTCTGCCGCACCCTGTATTTTTATGGGTGAAATACTAAGATAAGTACACATGGAAATGTGGGAAAAATGTATGAGAGTGATGAGGTTGGGTTCTATTTATTTTGGTGTTTACTGATGACCTGGGATTGGTGACTGACAGTTAAAGTGACTTGGAAACATTTATCAAAGTGCTATTGGCTCAGTTTATGAGAGGGGGCAAAAGAGTAAGGTGTTTAATCTTTGAACAATTGCAAAGTTTTAAGTATCTAGAATGCATTGTGAAAGAGAGTGGTACAGATGAAGCAGATTGCAACCATAAGATTTCGAATAGTAGGAAATTTTCTAAGATGATTAGATCATTAGTGAATGCGAGCAAGCTGCATGTGAGTTTACTGGTGCCATTGTCGGTGTAGGGGAGTGACACTATGGTATGGAAGGAGAAGAAACAATCTCTAGTGAAAGCAGTGCAAATAGATAACATGCAGTTGGATACTTTGTCCAAGCTTCATCCTGGGAACAGAAGTTCCAAAGCGTGTTCCTTCACACAAAATCCCTTCCCATGCACACTTATCATTCACCATTTGATCCTCACCCATCCCTTTGTCTCTCAAACACTCATTCACATAATCAGCCCAGCTTTGATGTAGTCTTCCAACCCTTCTCCAGATCCCCGCAGGCAGGTAGCTTGTTACATGTTCTACTTGGAGAAGCGGTTGTCCTCCCCTCAGATTACCTCTTTTCCTTTTTTTTTACTACTCTCCCTATAAACCTTTTGTCTACCAGCACTTGGTATCTTGAGGCATGCAGGTCCTCCTGGCCTGAGTGCAAATTAGGGAACTGAGTTGACTTGAACTCTTTGACGGGGCCTGGGCAATTTGCTGCGCTTCCTCTTCATTCCCTTTCAGCATGCTTTTTTTTTCTTTGACTATCCCCTCAACCTTTTGCCTTCCAGCAAGAAGAACCTGGAGAAGAAACACAATCTCCCCTTCTCAGGGAGGTACCCTACTTTGTACCGGGAAGATCAGTATATCCTCTCGGCCTCATTGCTCACAAGGATAGACCTGACCACAGAGGGAACCTCCACTCCGGGTCTAGGTTTAAAGGAAGCTGATACATTCCTTTGGGCCTTTTATGCGCCATTTCCACTACTACATCATTACCCCCTTCTACCTCCCATCATGAGCGCTCCCCTTCACCTTACTGCATTGTCTCCCAGACTGTATAGTGCATTCTTTTTGAATGACCTAGTCCATGGGATTTTCGCATAAATTACATCCCCTGGCTAGGTGGAGTGTTTTGTTTTTTGCCTTCTGCAGTGTGCTGAGGTGAGTGGGTGTGAGATTGGTACCCAGGCCATATTGATGTAGATGAATGATGGGCAGATAAGCTGCCTCCAAGGGCGGTGGTTGATTCTTTGTATGCCCAAATGTGGTACCATTGAGTGTTTGGAGTCTTTTTTTATGTTGGAAATTTGGTCATATGCAATGTGACACTGAAGATTGTGTGTTCGTACTCTATGGCACTCACTTTAGGTAATTCTCTTAACTCTATTTTCAATCAGGGGCATTCTATGTGAAGTGTACACACCCTTCTGACACCTTGGTCACAGAATCGCATGAAATTTAAATCATTTGTTGGTTATGATGAATAAAGTTCGCATACTAAGTATGAGGCCTATCTGGTCATTGTGGTCATATTTATGGCCAGATCAATCTTTGGTCAAACTGATCGCCCCAAAACCTTTGAGAGGTCATAACTTTGGCCATAATTAACCAATCTGAACGATTTTAGTACGAAAATGTTCAGGAGAAAGATCTTTCAAATGACTGAAAGAACGATATTGCTATGTCAATTGTTGACATGATGACCTTTTTGTGAACTCTTTGACCTTTGACCACGGCCAAAGTGCAACTCGGATCATCCCCAATTTTTTTCTAAAGTTACCTCTTTCTATCCTCCATATCTCCAAATAAAAATGGGATCTCCATGGGTTTAGAATCTATGGGCAATTATGTGACACTGGGTATACCTACTAAAAGTATTATTTACCCAGAAATTATGGTGATATCACATACCTACGTAAGTCCTAACCATGGCGTGGCCTATATACCTCTTATATAATCTTTTTGAATCAATAAATAATACATCACTACCTATATACACCTTATATACCTAGGTACCTACCTTATATAGGTAATCTTGCCAAATCATTGTAACATGAAAAGCAGTCTTTAACTGTCTTTCATTAATCCTTAACGAATTAATGTACGTTTCTCAGATACCAATGTCATTTGTCTTCAATATATAAATTAAAATAATTTCAAGATATCTTCTAAACTACCTACTTAATATTAATTGTGAGATTATCTGCAGATCCTAAAATAATTTACAGGTGTGTAATTTTGTTATTTATTTTTGGTAATTTTGAAATACCTAATGATTTTTATCCAGCTACCTACCTACCTACCAAATTATTATATTATGAAAAAGAGGAGAATGATTTATTATTTATTAGGCCTCTAAAATGAACACCCATTAATTAATAGTGACTTTTGATTGATCACATATTTTTTACTATGCCAAGCTATTTCAAATGAAAGAAGGCAATTTTCACCAAATATTTTAATTTGATCAAAACTGAATGTACCTACAGAATATAGGTAGCTATACCCTCCAAAAATAGGTATGGAAGGAAGATTAAACTAAGAGTGTAATAAACCTATTCTCAGCAATGCATTATTATGTAGCCATTAGCTAACTTAATAGCTATTAGGGTTGAAGCGCTGGACTGAGAAAACATGAAAATAATTAAAAATAATGTTGATCATTGAATAGGTACCTACTCTTTCCTTGTGTTTTGTCCACTTCTCTGCTAATTTATGAAAAATCAAATATTAAAAAGCGCTAATGGAGATGTTTGTTAGTTATAAACCAGTCTACCAACCTACAGCCCTTTGCACCTAAACTTTGACCTACAGGGGTTGGACAAAATAATGGAAACATTAATTAAATTACTGACTTTGAGTCCCCTTGCCCTTAGCAGTATAAATAGATTCAATACACCGACCAATCGATTCATACAGGTTTGGGCTGTATCTATACGAATTTAACTGTTTTCAAGTGAAACCTGCTCTGGCTCCTTCGTAGACGCTTTTTAGAGGGAATATATCTCCTAGTTTTTGCTCCAATTTACAAAAAAAAAACAAGATCTGTGAATTATGGAGACCAATATGTGTTCAACATCATTTTCAGGCATTTTAAATAAGTTTTAAAAACTTTTTTGGTATGAATGGGTGCATTAGTTAATGTTTCCATTATTTTGTCCAACCCCTGTATTTCTACTAAGATATAATACTTGATGATTATTATGCACTTCTTTCTTTGCTTGCCATTTTCTAGGACAATGCAATGATTCAAGCAGCTATATTGATATTGTATATTGGCAATTTTAAATATAATTGCTTCAATCATTTATATAGGTGTTTATTTTAATTAATTTATTGTATATCGTTTATAAACAGTAATTTACTATTTGGATCTTGTTTCATTAAGATGGCGAACCGAAAGTACTGCAGCGATCCGCTGAAGATCCATAAATCCCTGCAAAAGAAAGACCTAATAAATGTTTCTGCTCAGTTTTTGCAGAAGCTCTCACCTCTTCTTAGCAAAGATGATAAGCTTTGTTCTGTTTGTAGGAAGAAACTTTCAGAGTTACCAATGGAGCAAAATACTCCAAGAGGACTCCGGAATTTCAGCATCTGAACAGGAGTTCAGTGAGATGCCTAGCCAAAAAGAGGATTCAGATGTTGTTGAAGTTGAATTACTGAACCAATCATTGTCTTTCAGCGATGAGAGCCCCTTTGATAAAATGAAAGCCGAAAGGCATCCCACTTACGCACCCGAGAAAAGGTTAAAAATTGAAGAATCTGTTACGAGAAAGTTGGATTCGGTCATGGGTAGTAGTTCAGGAAAACAAGGAGATCTGCCGCTAAGATGTAACGTGAACTGTACGCCAGAAGTCATCCAGTCTCTAAAGGAAAAATATCGGCAATCAAGCCGTACGGATCAAATCAGAATTCTAATCATATTTGCAACCAGTATGAGCATTAGAAAACTCATGAACGAGTTTGATTGCTCTCAGAGAAGGGCCGTACAAGCTCACCCATATACTAAAGGAGAGGGGAATATTAGCTTCACCTAACACTAAGCTCGGCAGAGTGCTTCCTGAGGAACTAAAATGTTTAGTCCTTGAATATTATCGTAGTGATGACATGAATCGGGTTTTACCAGTAAAGGATTGTCTAGTAGTGCGAATTGAAAGGGAAAATCAGACGTTACAGAAACGACTCGTTCTCAACAATTTGAAGAAACTTCATAGCAGTTTCAAAGTAAAATACCCTGAAGTGAAAGTATCATTCTCAAAGTTTTCTATGCTACAGCCACATGAGTATGTTGTTGCAGGAGGCAGTGAAACTCACTCAGTATGTGTATGTACAATACATCAATGATGGTTAGATCCAAGATGTCTGATATCACTGATCTACCCTATTACCATCACCTAGTGGCCTCTGTCGTATGCCCCCTCCCTCTCTGGGATCTTTTCTTCAGGGGTTGTTCCCAGAGAGGCTCTGGCCTTCTCGTGGCGAGGGGGGTCATCCCTGGGCCCCTTAAGGGTCCCATAGTGCTCCCAAAAAGACTTTTAACATACCCCTCCTTCTTTCCCCCCCCTATTACGTTCTTCCACTGCCCTTTATTTCCCCCTCTTCCTTCACCTATCTAGTGGTCCTTATGGATACCCGACCTGTGCTCGTTGTATGGATTGATTCCGAATTGTTCTTTCATGAAGGTGCAAGAGGCTGAGCATCTCCACCGTCTCTGTCTACTGAATGCCCAAGGAGAAACCCATCGTTGGCCCCTTTTCTCCATGCATAGGAGAACTGGGGCAGCCTCTTAAGTTTCTAAAGATGGTGTGGTGGATCCGATCTGTATCCATTCTCCAAGAGGACATACCGGACGTAACTAATTGTAGAGTTGCAGTAGTGCCGAGCCCTTGTAGGCCTCCATGGTAGAGAGTCCCGAAGGAGAATGCGAAGTTTTTTTTCTTTTTTCAATGGCTAGCAATAAACCAAAAACCTCCACTTCTCGTAAGGGTTCTCGTGCCAAAGGTTCCTTAGCTCCCCTTTCAACCTTCCCTCGCTCGTTGGACCCCTATTCCAATGAAGTAGACCCAGATCTTGATTATCCTCGCTTTCTTGTCATGAGTTCATCATCCGACACCCCACTTGCAAAAGTCGATGTGTTTGACGTCAATGAATTTTTTTAGTCCCGCTGTGATGAACCCCGCCGGATGTGGCCAAGAGGTAGTGGTGATGTCGTAGTTGAGGTGCCATCCCACTCTCAACACAACCTTGTGCGAAATCTATCTTCGATAGCTGAAATCCCAGTAACTGTCTTGCCCCATCCGCTTCTGAATTTTGTCATAGGTGTCGTCCGTTCAAACGAACTAAGGGACTACGACCCCACCCGCCTTCAGAGCAAGCTTAGTACCTAACTTGTCACACACGTACACAGGGTGACTAAAACATTAGGATCCAATAGAGTCCCAACCGCCGCACTGATTTTAACATTCGAACGACAAGAACTGTCTCAGTATATTAAAGCTGGGTACCTTCGTCTCATGGTAAGTCCCTACATCAAAATACCCAGACGCTGCTTCAATTGCAATCAATTTGGACATGTTGGCTGTACTTTCGGCATCCCTGCTCCTGCGTGAATTGTAGCTCTGACTACCATGGCCCTGAATGCACCAAAACGCCTCGCTGTGCCAACTGCGGAGGTACCCACAGTGCTACATCAAAACTCTGCTCTATATTTTTATATGAAAAGGAGGTGCTCGCTTTGCGTGACTCCCTACGTCGAGATATAAGAGAGGCCCGCCAGCATCCTCGAGCACAAACCTCACTTCTCGGACGTTTTACGGGACGCTGGACGAAACCGACCATTACGCTCGAGTTCCGACCAACCTGAAGAACTTCATCCTACATCTACTCGCAGCGGCAGAAACATTCAGGATAAGCAGTCGAAACATCGCTCTCACACCGACATAACTAATGTAGCCCCCCCTCTCTTCAGAAGCTCTAGCTGGGAGAGACGCTCAGGGTGAGACACTTGAAGACATCAGACGCTATTTGAAAGAATCTTCAACATCCACCCGCCCCGAGACCCAAAGCCCAGTGCTAAGAGAAAGGATTCCTCACCTGGGTCATCGACCACCAATAAACGGGCAGCATATGTAGCTGACTTGGCCGAACCCCGAGAATCTTCAATGGACTCTTTCCCTATGGCTGAACATTCTATGCCCTTAAGTCCGTCCCAACCTTCACAGGACTTAGGCCCCATCCTGATGCAAACGATGGCAGATATACACTTCGCTCAGATCGCCTGTTTGTTCCACTCACCCTTCTACCTATGATCCGATGGAAGCAGTTGATACTCCAACATCTCAAATCGCGGCGGTTGGACCAACCCCTCATTCGCCGAAAATACCCACGACCTATGAATCCAGATCTACCGGCAGAAATTCCCTTCTACACCTTCCTTTTCCGCCAGGTTGTCAGCACGAATTACAATCAAGGGCCTCGGTCAGTTCTCCAAAACCTACGAAAAAAAAACAGTATCTAGGATCTCTTCCCCTGCAAAAGCAGGCTCCTTAAAATCAGCTCTCCGTCTCCCAAGCTCTTTGGGACGAATCTCAAATACAACATCGGCCTCAAAAGAGAAAAAGATATCCACAGTGGTATCTAATCATTACACATAATATCTTCCATTTTACAATGGAATTGTCAAGGAGTTCTTCCAAAGTGGGAAGAACTCAAAATTCTATTGACCAGTCTCCACCCTGCTGTTATTTTGTCTTCAGGATAATAAGCTGGGTATACGACCCTTTCCGTCGATGCCCGGCTTTCTCACTTTCAACTCTCTTGCTCCTGCTGGAAGCTCCTCTCATGGGGGGGGGGGGGGTGTCAATCATGGTATTTTCATCCCACCATGTTTCTCCCATCCCTCAACATACTACCCTCCAAGCTATTACCATGAGGGATTTTTCTTACTAAGCTTTTTACCGTTTGTTCTATTTACCTACCCCTTTGTTTATCATTGTCAAGACCCGACCTTAGAACTTATAAACCAGTTGCCCTCCCCCTTCTTATTACGAGGAGATTTTAATGCCCGTTACCCATACTGGGGTGACCACTTGAAATGCCACTTGAAGTCTTTTATTATATGACTTTCTTTGTGTTTTAAACACTGGCGATTTTACCTCTTATCTTGTCCAGACGGACTCTTTTAGCTGTTTTGACCTGTTTGTTTGTTCCTTGGATTGCTTCACGGAATTTCGATGGTCAATTCTTGACGATCTCCATGGGAGTGACCACTTCTCTATTGTCTTGTCGGCCCTTCAATTTAGCCCTCATACAACCATGCCCCTTAAGTGGGACTTAGGTCATGCAGATTGGGAAGGTTTCCAAGAGGCGTCCTTCACAAGTGCATCCTTGGGGACCTTCAATGAAGTGGACGCGGTAGTAGAATACTTTACATCGACTATTTACAATGCAGCAACACAGACCATCCCACAGAGGCGACCTGTCACAGGCCGCTCAACCGTGCCCTGGTGGACCTCGATGTGTGCAACAGCTATCAAAAATTACAAGTTAGCCCATGCCCTATTCCGAAAGAACCCAACTTTGTGCAACAAGGTCGACCGAAACCGAGCTCGTGCGCTTCTCCAAAGAACCCTTCATCAGGCTCGCCGAAATTCATGGCGCAGATACGTTTCATTGATTTCCTCTAAGATCTGGAAGATGATTAATAAGATCAGGGGCCGTTATGCTAATCATCATACCCCCACACTCAACTTAGACGGTTCCTTGGAGAATGACGGCCTGGCGGTAAGCTATGCTTTTGCTGACCACTTTCGCGCCATCAGCAGTGTCAGCTGTTACGATAAGGCTTTTCTACCCACAAATCAAAGGAAAAGTCTCATTCTCTCAACTTCACAACAAAATCTAACCTATATAACGCTCTATTCAGCATCCATGAGCTGTGTAGCACTTTGTCCCTCTACAGATCTACTTCCCCTGGCCTTGACGAGATCCATTTTGATATGATTCAGCACCTACATCCACACTACTCTCTTCTTACTTGATTTGTACAACCTTATATGGGTGAAAGGTTTTTACCCGTCATCATGGCGCATTGAGATCATCCTTCCCTTTGTCAAACTGGGCAGGGACGGGTTGGACGCAGATCACTACCACCCTATAGCTCTCACCAGCTGTTTGATTAAGTTGCTGAAAAAAAATGGTGTTGGAGCGCCTAAACTGGTTCCTAGAAACCAATCACCTTCTCTCTCGATTTCAATGTGGCTTCCGCAAAGGTCATAGTACCCTTGACCTACTAGTACTTTTCGAGGGGTCGGTCCGGACAGCTTTCTCATTAAAGCACCGAGTCCTGACCATATTTTTTGATATCAAGAAAGCCTACGACACAACACAGAGATACGGCATCTTGAAGCAGCTATACGTCTGGGGGATGAGAGGCCTTTTACCATCACTTATTCAAAGTTATTTAGCATCTCGATCCTTCAAGTTACTTGTTGGAGACGCATACTCTGACCCAAGAGGAGGGAGTTCCTCAGGGCAGTGTTTTAAGTGTCTTATGTTTTATAATTGCCATCAATGATATTATTTCGTCTCTCCCAGAGGGTGTATCGGCAACTCTGTTTGTCGATGATTTATCACTATACTGTTCCTCACCTCGCCTTCCATCAGCAGCACATCGACTACAACTAGCGGTCGATGCTTTCTCCAAAAGAGCACAATTTAAGTGATTCTGCTTTTCCATGAACAAAACCAAAGCAATATATTTCCACTGGGGCAGAGGGGTTCTTGTTCCACCATCTATCTCCCTTCAAGGCGAAGATATAGAGTTTGTCTCCGAGTTTCGGTTTCTTGGCATAACTCTCGATCCAAAGTTATCCTGGTTTCCACACCTACGCCGACTTCGAACAGACTGTCTGCGGGCTCTTAGACATTTTGAAAGTCCTCTCACACACTTTGTAGGGCAACGACCGACAAACATTGTAGACATTATACACAGCCCTCGTCCAATCCAAATTGGATTATGGTTGTCATATTTACTCATCGGCTTCCCCTTCAGCCCTTAAAATGCTGAACCCCATTCGAAACCTCGGAGTTTGCCTTTCCAGTGGAGCCTTCTGTACTTCTGTCAACAGCCTTTACTGCAAGAGTGGGGTACTTCCTTTGCCCTACCATAGACTTCAAATCTACATGCGATACCTCTGCCGAGTACAGCAAGCCCCTATTTCAGAGATCTACAGATGCCTATATGCTGCTGAATCAACGGCGGTATATGATAAGTTGCCATCTTTACCCCGCCCCTTGAACCTTCGCATAGGAGATCATCTCTCTAACCTGGGTGCTCCATCCTTACTGACCCTCGCATCATTAAGAGCCTGTTCTTAGAGCAGTCGACCTCCCACAAACAATGCTGCCCATTATACACGATGGCTCTAAGTCAGACGGTGGCGTGAGCCCCGCAGCCATCTACCCAGGAGGAGAATTCTTAACTCTATCTTTGCCGCCAGCAGCATCCATTTTTACCGCTTAACTTTCAGCAATCCTTTTTACCTTTTAGTGATTTTGTCATTTTTTCTGACTCAAGGAGTGTCTTACAGTCGATTAGATCTTTTAATGCATCCCATCCCGTAGTCACAGAAATTTGCAACTGGCTGATCCCAAATGCATCCCAATATAGAATTATTTTTTGCTGGGTCCCTGAGCAACGAGAGGGCTGATCGGCTGCCCCGCTCAGCACATTTTGTGTCCCCTGAGAACACGGCTCTTCCTTTTAAGGACTACTTTCCCTCGATAAGAAAATATATTTTTCAACTGTGGCAGAATGAATGGGATGACTGTTCATCATCCAAACTATACGAAATTAAAAATTCTATTCACTCTTGGCCCTCGAGCCGTCATATAATGCGGTCGTTGGAGGTGGCCCTTTGCCGAGTTTGCATTGGCCACACAAGACTTACTTACGGCCATATTGTTTGGGTAGTGTCCATATCAGCCCTTGCTGTCTTTTTTGTGGTTGGGGATCAATCGGTTGCCCACTTTTTATTTGATTGCACGCATTTCACCATTCTCCGGTTTTCCTGCTTCCCGATCTTTTTAACTATCCCTCAACACACCCGTCTTCGATTTATTTTGGCACAAAGTGGTCTCCTCCACCTTCTATAGATGATTTGCCTTGTTTTATCCTAACTGCCATATAGAATCCACTTGGATTGGGCAGCAACCCACTAGTTCCTTACCTTAAACCCTCTGTCGTATGTAATCCACTAGTCCAGCATGCTACATGAGATTGTGCGAGTACTGTCCACCTGTGGATCAACTAAAAGCAAAATTATTTGGATTTTATGAACAGGAGAATGTGGATAATATTGAATTCAAACAGTGGACATCAACTGATACATCTGAGCTGGTAACCATAGTATTATCGCTTGATGATTTCATGGATAGATTTTGTGATTGTGTCGAAACTTTGGTGCGACATGATTTTGTTGCAAAATCACAAGCACAGTACTTGGAAACTGTGAAAAACAATATTGCAGATGATGAATTTGTAGTTATTGGTGATTTTTCAGAAAACTATTCATTTGTAATACAAGACGCAGCCCACGGATATCATTGGAATTGCACACAGGCGACAAAATACAGCCTCGGGTGTTTTATCACATTAAAGATGGAAAACTCTGTCATGACTCATACACCATAATTTCACTGTGTAACATCCACGATAATGTGTCAGTGCATCTTTTTCAGCGAATGTTGATAGAGTATCTGAAATCAGTATTCAAAATGGTAAAGAAAATTTACTAGGACGGATCTGCAGCACAGTATAAAAACTGTAAATCTTTCCAGAATCTTTGCTGACATAAAGAGGAATATGGTATATAAGCAGAGTGGCATTTTTTTGCCACTAGCCATGGGAAGGGCCCATCCGATGGTGTAGGTGGCACCATCAAAAGGGAGGCTACTAAAGAGAGGTTGAGAAGACCCTATGACAAACAGATTGTATCACCGAGAGATTTGTTTGTATTTGCTGAAACTCTTGGAAATATGAAGTTTGGATATGAAACTCAAAAGGAATATGATCAGGAGGAAGAACTTTTGAAAACCAAACCTGTGACCAAAACTATTCCAGGCACACAAAAACTTCATTTGTTCATTCCAATATCAAAGGAGGCTCTCCAAGTCTGCTCATTTAGTCTCTGTCAGACTTTTAGATTAGAATCATTCACAAAAAATATTTCATGTCCAGTGTTCAATGGAAAACTTGCAGGCTATATCACGATGGACATTGGTGGCTTGCTTGCATAACCGAAGCTTTTCCAGTCATGAGAAGTGACTGTTAAATTTCTTCACCCGCATGGACCCTCTCCCAGTTTTTGCTTCCCTGAAATAGAAGATTCTTGTACTATGGACATCTCTGACATTTTGGTGTCAGTAGAACCAAAAACTGCAACAGGAAGAAGCTTTATGATTAGCAAGAAGGAATCTGATGCAACAAACAAAGTGATGGCTCTGCTCAAATGAGTACCTAGGTATTTATTAAATAATGTTTTGTCTAAAAGTCTTTGTTTAGATTTTTGTCTTAAATAACATTTTGTATAGGTAATAATAATTGTAAATTTGTAATATTTGAAATGTTGTTTGTCTCACATTTCTGAAATGATAAAAAATAATTTCTTGTTTTATTGAATCTAAGACTGGAAAAAGGCAGGGCAGCCTAGGAAGGGGGAGAGGTTATGTTTGGAAAGACTGAAATATGATGACTGTGTCAAGATACATCAAACTTTCTCAAAATCACTATTTACCAACACTGATCTCATAAACGCCCCCAATACAGTGACATGACTGAAAATACCACCCACCTGATGGTACATAAATGCCCATGGAGATCCCATTTTTATTTTTCCTGGAGCTATGGAGGATAAAGGTCAAAGAGTTCAAAAAAGGGTCATCTTGGCAAAAATTGTCCTAGGAATGTCATTCTTCCCCTCATTTGAAAGATCTCTTTCTCCTGAGCATTTTGGTACCAAAATCGTTCTGATTGGTTAACTCTAGCCAATGTTATGATCTCTCAAACTTTTTCAGTCAACCAGTTTGACCAAAAATTGACCTGGCCATAAAAATGGCCATGGGTGACCCAGAGCCATAAAAAAATGGTATATGATGTTATTGCACCAGACCCAACTGGCATGCAAAAAAATCATCAAAATCCATGACCTAGTGTCGAGATTTTGCCAAAAAGTGTGTACACTTCACTTCTTACTTGTCCACACCATTATGGAACATTCTCAGTCACAAACTAGTTTACATACACCCATTTTCACACCAACAATACCTCATGACTTAAGATCTAACGCTACATATTACCTTTTTTTCCAAATTTTCTTTTATTAATTGAACCTTTCTTAGCTTTCCTTTTATTAGAAATTCTTATCGCAGATAATAGCTAGATATTTTAATGCAGTGATATTGCAAATGTTTGTATCCTCACAGGGCGGTTCTAGGAACCAAGAGGAAGGTGACCGAAGAGAGAGAAGCAGTAGCCGGCCTCAGGGTACTCTTACAGGTGCCACCTCCAGAATTAGGCATGACACGACTGTTGGAGGCGTGCTCCCCTCCGCCAACCCTGGTAATTATTACCTTTCTTCAAATTCTAGTTTAGAAACCCATTATATATTGGTTCCTTAATGCCAAACACTTGTTGAGCTAAAGAGTGGGTAACTTAGAAGCTTGAACCCTCTGTGGATCCAAGGTTCTTCGAATCTCATCATTTTGCCCCTCTTTTGAGTCTCCCAAATGCACTTGAGTGTCATTCAACATTTAAGTGCTCATATTAATCTTTGATCTCAAGTTATGAATGAAGCTTAATTATTTTCCAGACTTCACCAATTTAGGTTAAATTATTCTATGTAGTTTTGTTTACATTATTTTTTTTTCACTAGGACCTTCCTGCAAGAGATTCAATTTTTGTACTTTAATTTTTATTTCCTGTACTCTTTCTACTAGATTTGTTCATGTAGTTCTTACTCTCAATGACGTTTGTTATTTTAGGATTTGTCATTTCAAGCTTTTTCTGTCACTCTTCTTCCATCAATCTTTTTTCACGAGTGCTCGCCTTGTTGGTTATACTTATTTCCTTAATTTAATTTCACTATCTACTCCGAGGCTTCCACATGTTCGGTTTAATAATTTTACTAAGTCTTGTATAGCTATCGATGCCTTTTACTCCCTGCTCTCTCCATTGGAAGCATTTGAAATTAGGTTCCTTGAGTTTAGTTTGATTAGGGTACGTGGCTTTGATAACACATATGTCTGGTCGTCATCCCCTTTGAAAAGGTGTTGTAATATTCCCCCACTATCTCCACTTTGTGACCTTTGCACTTAATTGTCAGGGTCTTCCTCTTTATTCACTACTATCGCTGGGTCGAGGGAGTCTTGCTCGAGTTGTGCGGGAGCTGTGGTGGTAAGAGGGAGGGGGTGGATGTAGCGCTCCTCATTCCCGTTTCCTCTTGCAGGTAAGACTTTGGTCTTATGATCGGCGCCCGCTCTCGACGAGACTCCCTCACTCAGGTAGTGGTTGACAGAAGGCTTCAAGGGCCGAACACGACTTTCCATTCACGATCACTCAAGGCGCGCGCTTGTTCGGCGCAACGGGTAAAGGGGGAGACAGAATCGTACGGACCCCCTCCCCCCCTATTCCCACCAGCCTACTCACCTTCACCCCCATTATCCTCTCCTTCCATTCCACAACATCCGCCTCATGGAGAGAAGTCTTCTTCACACCTGTCAATACTTTTCTTTCTTCCAGCAGTCAGTTATCTCCTTGCAGCGCTCCCATTTAGTTAATTGATCGATTCCTTTATATTTGTTTTGCCTATTAATTATTATTAATGTAAATAGACAAATTTCCTATGGGTCTTTTCCTACTTTTCTTAAATGTCATCAACTGCATAAAAGCCATTTGATGTTGAATTTAAGGTAGTCAGTCTACCCAATCCAGAGTGTGTGTGAAAATGACATGTAACAGCTGCATTGCAATGCGTACGAGAAGGAATGAGTGGGCATTTGTATTTGTATAATGTTTTTACACCTGTCAGAAGAAAATAAAAAAAGATTGTGAAATTTGGTCTTTTTATTTGCCTAATTCCGATGGTTTCTTCTCTGATACACTGACGATAAAGGGAGGGGTTGACAACGATCCAGTCCTATCATTGCAAATGCTTTCTTGATATGTGGCTGTGTTTTGATTGAGCTCGAGAATTATGTGGGTTAAGTTGAGATTGGAAAAGTTGAAACCTTGGTTGTAGTTTATTGTTCCTGTCTTGATAGAAGTGAAGTTGAGAGGGTTTCTGGAATAACTAGGATGAGTGGTGGATGCAAATGGGTATCTATCAGTCGATGGTTGTAGCAGATAAGTACGAATATGGGACGGAATGAGGTTGGGGAATAACGAGCTTTTGGCACACCTGGAGAGAATGAAGATGGTAGGGTTCTGTAGTGGAAAAAATATGCGTAGCAAGCCTTTTAGCACAACGTTGTGTATAAATACATGGCGTGGGCAAAGCAGAGGGGAAGAACTTAAGAGTATGATTGATTCTTCTGTGCCTAGCAAAAAAGAATATGCAGGAGGATGTAATCTAAAAGTTGTAAGAGATGAATTTTGCACTCTGGTTATGTTTCTGATGTGCAAGGTTATGTTTCTAATAGGAAGAGAGAATTAGAAGTGAAAGGTTAATTAATAAGTACGAGAATGGAAACAAAGTGGTAATATGTAATCCACTGTAGTAACAGGCTGTGTGTGGTCGTGCCAGAACTAAAAAGATGCAAAATATTGAATGATGGAATGACGAAACGTGTAATGGAAAGCAAAAAGGCAGCATATATTCAAATGCTTAAGTGTTGATGACAATCACTGGTCAATCCAGTTGAATGCATACAAGATGAAAAGAAAAGCCATAAAAGTGCTCACATAGCGAGTCGGAAAGCAGTAAATGAAGCGTCTGGACAAAAGATTGACGAGTATCTCGATTTGTTCAGGAAGCTAACGTGGTAGTGTTTCCACTCAGCCAAGCCTTAGGCCAAGACAATACAGTATAGGTGTTTATGCTGGGTGTATGGATCTGGAGAAAGCATGGGATGCTGATGATAGGAAATCGCTATGGCAGGTTCCAAGAGTTTATGTAGTAGATGGCAAATTGTTGGCTGTGCAATTTTTTTAGGTAGCTTGGATGTAAGTCGTCTTGGGGTAAATGATGAGAGGAATGAATAGTTTGATATGTGTGGGACTGAGACAAGAATGTAATGTTGCAGTGATGTTTGATTTCTTTTTGGATGATGTGCTGAGAGAAGTATAGGTAAGGGTGAGAGGCAATAGTATAAAATTGGATGTTGATGGATGGATACATTTTATTTTGGTGTATGCAGATGGCCTTGTCACTAGGTGAAAGTTATTTGATTTAGGTCTTTTACTAGAGGATTTTGACATGACTTGTTGCATCCTACTCAGCCTGATGGGTTAAAGGGACAGGAGGGCAGGAATAGGAGGCTGAAAGTTCTAAGACGAGGTTAAGGTGGGGATGTAGAAGGCTTAAGGAAGCTGCAAGGAATGTTCAGGAAGGGCCACGTTCCAGGTCAAGCACTGTTCAACGGGTTTTCAGGGAGTATTACGGTGTGTGTTTGGGGGTGTGCTCATTGACAATTACGAAGTAATAGTAAGTTCCGTTGCACTCCCATACCTCGCATCGTGGATGAGGTGAGGTACCCGACCGGATAATGAAATTCACAAAGATCAGAATGACAGTCGCAGGCAAGCCAAAAAAGCACCAGGGCCAAGTCGTTATTGGGGGTTTTGACACCAACCCCTGTACGATCCACTGGTACTCCACAGCGGGGTATGTGGATACGAATGGTTCCATAGGCGATACTAGTACTCCATCAGGAGGATTCGAGAACAGAGGAGTGATTGGATATTTATGCTGCGAAGGCGGAAAGGGAATGGTGAAGGTGTTGCGATTTGCTATACCCGTGTTAATACGTGGGGAGTTGCTTATCCCCGCGGAGTTCAGTATATTCGCCACTGGGCGGCCAGCTTGTGACGCCGCTCTTTGAGATCGAACCTATGCCTCAACGTTATCAAGCCAGCGCTGTAACTACCAGCTTATCGAGAGCTCCTGGTAATTGCCCAAGTACCCCCTGGTTTGGATGAAAATGAAACGTGTACGACCGATGGTGTCAAGTCTTAAAAGGAAGCATTGTAACTGTATTTGTGGGGAAGAACCTGAGTTAATGTGATGGTATTTAAGCGTGGCTTATTATTCTGTGCTATGAATGAGTGCACTGTACAGGAAGTGTTGGGGTATGTCATAGATGAGGCAGACTGCGGTCTCAAGGGTACGGGTAGTAAGAAAGTGTCAGAAGTGAGCAGAGTATAAATTAATGCGAATTGTATGCTAAAATTCAGAATCTCCAACTGATTTCCCACAAGATGTGGGTTGGTGCGCATCATTGCCAATGCTGTGAGTAGACAGTATTGATGAGCGCTGACTAATAACTGAATTATACAAATTATTAATTACAGCAGACTGGTATAAGTGTTCGTATCATATCTACTTGGACCCCCGTCCCTCTCTGGTATCTTTTTTTCAAGGGTTGTTCCCAAAGAGGCTCTGGCCTTCTCGTGGCGAGGGTGGTCAGCCATGGGCCCCTCAGGGGACCTATAGTGCTGCCAACAAGACTTTTAACATGCCCCTCTTTCTTCCCTCCTCTATTACTCTCTTCCACTGCCCTTTATTTTTCCCTCTTCCTTCACCTATCTAGTGGACCTTAACGATACCCAACCTCTGCTCGTTCAAAATTGTTCTTTCATAAAGGTGAAAGAGGCTGGGCATCTCCACCGCCTTCGTCTACCGAATGCCCAAGGAGAAACCCATCGTTGGCCCATTTCCTCCGTGCGTAGGAGAACTCGGGCAGCCCCTTAGGGTTATAAAGATGGTGTGGTGGATCCGTATCAATTCTCCAAGAGGACATACCGGACGTAACTGATTGTATAGTTGCAGTAGTGCCGGGCCCTTGTAGGCCTCCATTGTGGGGAGCCCCGAGGGAGAATGCGAAGTTTATTTTCTTTTTGCAATGGCTAGCCATAAACCAACAACCTCCCCTTCTCGTCCCAAAGGTTCCTTAGCTTCCCTTTCAGCCTCCCCTCGCTCGTTGGACCCCTATTCCAACGAAGTAGACCCAGATCTTGATTATCCTCGCTTTCTTGTCATGAATTCATCATCCGACATCCCACTTGCAAAAGTCGATGTGTTTGACGTCAATGAATCTTTTGAGTCCCGCTGTGGTGAACCCCGCCGGATGTGGTCAAGAGTAAGTGGTGATGTCGTAGTCGAGGTGTCATCCCACTCTCAACACAACCTTGTGCGAAATATATCTTCGATAGTGAAATTCCAATAGCTGTCTCGTTCCATCCGCGTCTGAATTTTGTCAAATGTGTCGTCCGTTCAAACGAACTAAAGGACTACGACCCCACCCGCCTTCAGAGTAAGCTCAGTACCCAACGTGTCACACACGTACACAGGGTAACTAAAACATTAGGCTCCACTAAAGTCCCAACCGCCACAATGATTTTAACATTTGAGCGACAAGAACTGCCGCAGTATATTAAAGCTGGGTACCTTCATGTCCCGGTAAGTCCCTACATCGAACTACCCAGACGCTGCTTTAATTGCAATCTATTTGGACATGTTGGCAGTGCCTGTCGGCACCCTCGCTCCTGCGTGAATTATAGCTCTGACTACCATGACCCCGAATGCACCAAAACACCCCGCTGTGTCAACTGCAGAGGTACCCACAGTGATGCGTCAAAACTCTGCTCTATATTTTTATATGAAAAGGAAGTGCTCGCTTTGCGCGACTCCCTACGTCTAGATACAAGAGAGGCCCGCCAGCGTGCCCGAGCACAAACCTTCCCACTCGGCCGTCTCTTCTTTCACGTTTTACGTGACGCCGGACGAAACCGACCATCACGCTGAGTTCCGACCATCCTGAAGCACTTAACCCTAGATCTACTCGCAGCATCGAAAACATTCAGAATATGCAGTCGAAGCATCGCTCTCACACCGAGAAAACCAATGTTGCCCCCCTCTCTTCAGCAGCTCTAGCTGGGAGAGACGCTCAGGGTGAGACACTTGAAGACATCAGACGCTATTTGAAAGAATCCTCAACATCGACCAGTGAAGGTTCATCCACCCGGCCCCGAGACCCAAAGCCCAGTGGTAAGAGGAAGGATTCCTCACCTGGGTCATCGACCACCAATAAACGGGCAGCCTATGTAGCTGACTCGGCCGAACCCCGAGAATCTTCAATGGACTCCTCCCCTATGGCTAAACATTCTATGCCCTTAAGTCCGTCCCGCCCCTCACAGGACTTAGGCCCCATCCTGATCCAAACGATGGCAGATAGACACCCAGCTCCACACACCTCGCTCAGATCACCTGTTCGTTCCGGTCACCCTTCAACCCAAGATCCGATGGAAGCAGTTGATACTCCAACATTACAAATCGCGGCGGTTGGACCAACTCCTCAAGACACCGAAAATGCCCTCGACCCATGAATCCGGATCTACCGGCCGAAAATCCCTTCTTGATGTTCCTTTTCCGCCAGGTTGTCAGCCCGAATTACAATCAAGGGCCTCGGTCGGTTCTCCAAAACCTACGAAAAAAAACCCAGTTACTGCTCTATCTAGGATCTCTCCCCCTGCAAAAGCAGGCTCATCAAAATCAGCTCTCCGTCTCCCAAGCTCTTTGGGACGAATCTCAAATACAACATCGGCCTCAAAAGAGAAAAAGATATCCACAGTGGTATCTAATCGTCCCACATAATATCTTCCATTTTACAATGGAATTGTCAAGGAGTTCTTCCAAAGTGGGAAGAACTCAAAATTCTTTTGACGACTATCCACCCCGCTGTTATTTGTCTTCAGGATAATAAACTGGGTATACGGCCCTTTCCGTCGGTACCCGGCTTTCTCACTTTCGACTCTATTGCTCCTGCTGGGAGCCCCTCTCATGGAGGGGGGGGGGGTCAATCATGGTATCTTCATCCCACCATGTTTCTCCCATCTCCCTACATACTACCCTCCAAGCTGTTGCCGTGAGGGTTTTTCTTACTAAGCTTTTTACCGTTTGTTCTATTTACCTACCCCCTTGTTTATCATTGTCAAGATCCGACCTTTTAGAACTTATAGACTAGTTGCCCTCCCCATTCTTATTACTAGGAGATTTTAACGCCCGTCACCCATACTGGGGTGACATCACTCGAAATGCCAAAGGCAGTGTTTTAGAGTCTCTTCTATTATATGACTTTCTTTGTGTTTTAATTCCGTGCGATTTTACCTCTTATCATGTCCAGACAGACTCCTTTAGCTGTTTTGACCGGTCTGTTCGTTTCCCTGATTGCTTCACGGAATTTCGATGGTCAATTCTTGACGATCTCCATGGGAGTGACCACTTCCCTATTGTCTTGTCGCCCCTTCAAGTTAGCCTTCATACAACCATGCCCCTTAAGTGGGACTTAGGTCATGCAGATTGGGAAGGTTTCCAAGAGGCGTCCTTCACAAGTGCATCCTTGGGGACCTTCAATGGAGTGGACGCGGCAGTAGAATACTTTACATCGACTATCTACAATGCAGCAACACAGATCATCCCACGGAGGCGACCTGTCACGGGCCGCTCAACCGTGCCCTGGTGGACCTCGACGTGTGCAACAGCTATCAAAAATTACAAGTTAGCCCATGCCCTATTCCTAAAGACCCAACTTTGTGCAACAAGGTCGACCGAAACCGAGCTCGTGCGCTTCGCCAAAGAACCCTTCGTCAGGCTCGCCGAAATTCATGGCGCAGATACGTTTCATCGATTTCCTCTATGACACCTACTGCTAAGATCTGGAAGATGATTAATAAGATCAGGGGCCGTTATGCTAATCATCATACCCCCACACTCAACTTAGACGGTTCCTTGGAGAATGACAGCCTGGTGGTCAGCAATGCTTTTGCTGACCACTTTCGCGCCGTCAGCAGTGTCAGCTGTTACGATAAGGCTTTTCTACCCACAAATCAAAGGAAAAGTCTCATTCTCTCAACTTCACAACAAAATCTAACCTATATAACGCTCTATTCAGCATCCATGAGCTGTGTAGCACTTTGTCCCTCTACAGATCTACTTCCCCTGGCCTTGACGAGATCCATTTTGATATGATTCAGCACCTACATCCACACTACTCTCTTCTTACTTGATTTGTACAACCTTATATGGGTGAAGGGTTTTTTACCCGTCATCATGGCGCATTGAGATCATCCTTTCCTTTGTCAAACCGGGCAGGGACGGGTTGGACGCAGATCACTACCGCCCTATAGCTCTCACCAGTTGTTTGAGTAAGTTGCTAAAAAAAAATGGTGTTGGAGCGCCTACACTGGTTCCTAGAAACCAATCACCTTCTCTCTCCATTTCAATGTGTCTTCCGCAAAGGTCATAGTACCCTTGACCTACTAGTACTTTTCGAGGGTTCGGTCCGGAAAGCGTTCTCATCAAAGCACCGAGTCCTGGCCATATTTTTCGATATTGAGAAAGCCTACGACACAACATGGAGATACGGCATCTTGAAGCAGTTATACGTCTGGGGGATGAGAGGCCTTTTACCTTCATTTATTCAAAGTTCTTTAGCATCTCGATCCTTCAAGTTACTTGTTGGAGACGCATACTCGACCTGCAACCCCAAGAGGAGGGAGTTCCTCAGGGCAGTGTTTTAAGAGTGTTATGTTTTATAATTGCCATCAATGATATTATTTCGTCTCTCCCAGAGGGTGTATCGGCAACTCTGTTTGTCGATGATTTATCACTATATTGTTCCTCACCCCGCCTTCCATCAGCAGCGCGTCGGCTACAACTGGCGGTCGATTCTGTATCCAAAGAGCACAACTTAAGGGATTCCGCTTTTCCACCAACAAAACCAAGGCAATGTATTTCCACCGGGGCAGAGGGGTTCTTGTTTCGCCATCTATCTCTCTACAAGGCGAAGATATAAGAGTTCGTCTCCGATTTTCGGTTCCTTGACGTAACTCTCGATCCAAAGTTATCCTGGTTACCACATCTACGCCGACTTCGAACAGGCTGTCTGCTGGCTCTCACACACTTAGTGGGGCAGTGACCGACAAACATTGTGGACATTATACACAGCCCTCGTCCAATGCAAATTGGATTATGGCTGTCAAATTTACTCATCGGCTTCTCCTTCAGCCCTTAAAATGCTGAACCCCATTCGAAACCTGGGAGGTCGCCTTTCTAGTGGAGCCTTCCGTACTTCTCCTGTCAACAGCCTTTACTGCGACAGTGGGGTAGTCCATTTGCACTACCATAGGCTTCAAATCTGCATGTGATACCTCTGCCGAGTACAGCAAGCCCCTGTATCAGAGGTCTACAGATTCCTGTATGCTGCCGAATCAACGGCGGCATATGATAAGTTGCCATCTTTACCCCGTCCTTTGAACCTTCGCATAGGAGATTATCTTTCTAACATGGGTGCTCCAAAGGTCCTTACCCTTCCATCCTTACTGACCCCCTAGGTGGCGTGCTCCTCTCCCCACAGTATGTACCAACATGTGGAGCCTGGAGAAGTCCTCCATGGACCCTCGCATCATTAAAAGCTGTTCTTAGAGCATTCGATCTCCCACAAACAATGCTGCCTACTATACACGGATGGCTCTAAATCGGACGGTGGCGTGGGCGCCGCAGCCATCTACCCAGGAGGGGAATTCATAATTCTATCTTTGCCGCCAGTAGCACCCATTTTTACCGCTGAACTTTCAGCAATCCTTTTAGCCTTTAGACTCATCAAATTTTACCTTTTAGTGATTTTGTCATTTTTTCCGACTCAAGGAGTGTCTTACAGTCAATTAGATCTTTTAATGCGTCCCATCCCCTGGTCACAGAAATTTGCAACTGGCTGATCCAAAATGCATCCCGATATAGAATTATTTTTTGCTGGGTCCCTGGGCATGTGGCGGTCCTGGGCAACGAGAAGGCTGATCGGCTGCCCCGCTCAGCACATTCTGTGCTCCCCTGAGAACTCGGCTCTGCCTTTTAGGGACTACTTTCCTTCAATGAGAAAGTATATTTTTCAACTGTGGCAGAATGAATAGGATGACTGTTCATCATCCAAACTATACAAAATAAAAAGTACTATACTCTCTTGGTCCTCGAATCGTCATAGCAACCGGTCGTTGGAGGTGGCCCTTTGCCGAGTTCGCATTGGCCACACGAGACTTACTCACGGCCATCTTGTTTCGGGTGATGCTTATATCAGCCCTTGCTGTCGTTTTTGCGGTGGGGACCAATCGGTTGCCCACCTTTTATTGGATTGTAGCCATTTTGCCCTTCTCCGGTTGTCCTGTTTCCCGACCCTTTTAACTATTCCTCAACACACCCGTCTTCGATTCATATTGGCGGAGGAATCTTTTAACCCGTCGTTTTTTAAATTTTTGTCACAAAGTGGTCTCCTCCACCTTTTATAGATGATATCTCTCGTTTCACCCTAGCGGCTATATAGAATCCACTTGGATTGGGCAGCAACCCACTGGTAACTTACCTTAAACCTTATCCACTTGGAATGACTGACCATTCTACAACTCTTTCTCTCGCCCTACTGGTTGGCTTGAGTCTCAAAACACAGCCTTGCCTGCTGGGCGTTTGGATATGCCGATGACCTCGTGTCAGTGAGAGGGTTTTTTGAATATTTATCCAAGACTTTGACAGGGGATATGTGAGGAGAGGGCTACATATAACTGCACAAAAGTGTAAAGTAATATTATATGGAGTGGTCTGTAATATTAGATTTCCTAGTGTTACCCTTGAACAAGTGCAAAATTTTAAGTATTTTGTATTCGTCGTGAATGATAATAGTACAGATGTTTGCAACCACAAGGTTATGAATGGTAGGAAAGTCCCTGGTGCGATCTTTTGTTACTGAATACTAAGGATTTGAGTGTGTGATATGTAGGGAGGCTGCATGAGAGTATGCTGTTACCTACCTGGATGTATTGCAGTGAGATTGGTAGAAAAGAAAGAAAGCTTCCTTTGGAGTCGTGAGAGTAGTACAAAGAACAATTTCAAAGGCGTAATTGTGTGTGAAGGCTGGATTGAGTGAGGAACGACTGGGTGACAGTGAGGTTCTAATTTTGTATGTGCATGCAAAAAAGTGGTTGGAAATAGACCTGTGAAGAGCATATACGAGTCGCAGGGTATACAAGGGGGTAGATCTTGAAAATGTGTATGAGAGAGAAAGGACTGAATGACAAGCAAGTGGTGGTATTGTGTATGATAGATCTGCATGTTGTTTTTTCGAAAGGGTGTGCTTTCGAAAAACCATGACCGGGTGATTTGGCTTGCACAGAATGATGTGTGGTTGTGTGTTCGATAGTGCATAAACGGATTGGGAGACTGGGTAGTTTTCGTGGTATTGATGAGCGCTGACTAATAACTGAATTATACAAATTATTAATTGCAGCAGACTGGTATAAGCATGAGAGCTCTTGTTATGTACATTTTTCTCACTCATTTATGAGGCCTCACATGAAAGCGAACCCATTTCTGAATTAATGAGTTCCTATTCCCTAACTCCAATCTGCCAATAATTAAACAAAATAATAAAAGGCTCTTTGGTAATTCCATCACGAAAGTTTATTAATAATGGTCGACGTCTCGGGCTGAAAAGCCATCTTCTTGGGGCTACAGAAAATAAGAACAGTAAATGTAGGATCTAGGCCCAATTTTGAAGTGGTCCTATAATATAATGTATGAGGGAATTGGTTTTATAACTCATACAAATGAAGCAAAAAATTGCAGAATGTATATAGGTTTATAATAGGTGTCTAATTCGGGAAATCTTACTATTTTTAGATATCGACGGATATAAACTGTGAACAACTGAGGTATTTTTCATCCAATCGTGTTCTCTTGTATATTATTTCAATTTCTTTAATACCGAAAGACAATTGTGACGCAAATTTATCTGTGTATATTTAAATATACTTGTATACATTAGATTGGAAATAGGAAAGAAAAACTGGTGGTGAAAGGTTACCTGCCCAAACATTTTCATAGGAATTAAGTATCTTATAAGGTATTTCTTTTTCCAAGAATACAAAGCACAAAATGGAAAATGGATAGGGGTTAATTAATGAGGAATTCTTTAAACGAAAACAATCTGCGATTCAGCTGTTTATTCAGTCTATCAAAAATGAACAAAAGTGTTTTGGTATGTAAAAGAACAACCTCTGACCCCCCGCCATGGATAACGTCACTGGCTGTTCGAACATTCTCGAATTTACGACTCCTGAGCGCATTGGGGATATATTCCTCAAACTCGTCCCAAGCCCCCCCATCCCCTCCCGGTGACGAGGCGAGGAAGAGCCGCTGTTTCTCGCACCTTGCTGCTAAAGGATGAATCGACTCTGCCTCCGAATTAAGATGTCTGGAGCTTGTGACTCCTTTCTCCAAACTTCCCTTCCCCCTCAGAATCGGGCATACAAATACTCGGGCTTCACTGTGGTTCGAGGAGTCCAGCCCGCACCTCAAGGCCGTCCTCATCGTCTCAAGTCTAAGTAAGTCCCGTGAGCGTTCGTCAGACAGCAAGACTTTCTCCGCCGTGATTTTACCCCAGTCAATTGGTAGCTTCTGTGAACGGCAAGCCTTTGAATTTGCGCAACAGTCTCCCTTCGTTTAATCGAACCAAAGAAAATCCCCATCGATTACCTTTGAGGAAAAGAAGTTTCCTCTTCCAGTGGAATTACGAGTAATCCCACATTTCCCGTCGAACGTCATCTTTGAAGATTGGCTATCTTCATCGGAAGGTTGGTTCGGATCGTGCCCCACCTGCCTCATTCGGACTGTGCCTCACTTGCCTCATCGGATCGTGTCCCACTTGCCTCATCGGATCGTTCCCCACTCGCCTCATCGGATCGTTCCCCACTCGCCTCATCGGATCGTTTCCCACTCGCCTCATCGGATCGTTCCCCACTCGCCTCATCGGATCATTCCCCACTCGCCTCATCGGATCATTCCCCACTCGCCTCATCGGATCGTTCCCCACTCGCCTCATCGCAAGAAGGACCTTCCTCGAAGTCACCCGACCCGTAAGACTGAAATCCCCCTCCATTATTAGTATTGCCAAGTGCCCCTTTTGATCTGAGCCTTTAACATTAATCAATTAATTCTATTTGAGAATCCCTCCTCATAATAATTATCAAGAAACTTTTAATTTAAATAATTCCCTTTTGCCTATTATTATTCTTATTTTAATCTTTGTAAATAAAATTATATTTTTGTTGTTTCATCTTTAACTAACCTTGAACGATACTCTCGGCCTATTCAAGTAAATCTCGCCAACCATTTTTAGCATTCTGTTTGATTATTAAGGATTTGAAACCCAACGCCTCAAGTGTGACCTAGTGGGTCGTTAATCCCTGCGAACAGTCCTTCAACGGTTCGCGTTGCAGTAGGTGATTAAGTAGCCCCCCACATAATATAGGAGTAGTGTATGGTATAGTGTGTTGTACCACGACATGGTATATTACGGTTTGGTGAGAGAGGTAGGGAAATAGTTTGTTAAATTTATAATTAAAGGTGGGAATGAATTTGTATCATAATTTAGAGGAAGGATAGCGAGTTTAATGTAAAGGGATTCTAATGTTTAAGTATTTTCGCCTTGGCGTATCTATAATAGAAAAACCACCAGAGGGCATATTAATTGAACAGGAGATCAACAAATGGAATCTAATGGTTGGGGCGGGGTGCTCTAGAGATTAATGATAAGGACTCTCTCTCTCTCTCTCTCTCTCTCTCTCTCTCTCTCTCTCTCTCTTCTCTCTCTCTCTCTCTCTCTCTCTCTCTCTATATATATATATATATATATATATATATATATATATATATATATATATATATATATATATATATATATATATATATAGGGGGGGCCCAGCAAAAACTACTAAATTCAAACTTGAATAACTCAGTCAAATGTAATTGGATATAAATGAAAATTCGAATACAACTTATATGTATTGTTTATTATTTGTGTGTATGAAATACGAAGTCTGCATGTCTAGGCTATTAAGCTATAATTAGCCTTGTTTTTTATTTCCCCTATCACAATGGTGTTAAATTTAAATGATAAAATTATAATAGAAACATGTTTGGGAGAAAAAGGTTGGAATTGAAATATAATTGTTCGTGAATTTACAGATAGAAATTTGACTCGTATAAGTGTTTATAACTTCTGTTCAACGGATTTTTAAACTAGAAAAATTTAAAGCTTATAAAAGAATGCCCATTTCCCGATATGATAGTAGGGCAAGACAACATAGAAAAACATAAATTACTCTCCAATCACTCGTTATCTCAAGAAAACAAAATGTGTTTACCAACACAAAAGATCTCACTTTGGAAGTGCCAACAAATAGTCAAAATAACAGAGTTTATGGCTCAAAGAAAAAAAAGGACATCCATCCCTTTTTATCACAAATCTTCAAGATTTAGCAAAAAAAAAAGCAATGGTTTCTGCAAGAGTGTCATGGATTTGTAAAACGAGGATCCATTTTATCGATACACACAAAAATTACATCGAACTACTATTTATCGGCCTGCTGTTTAAATCTCGCTACCCCTGATGGTTACGTCCACTCCCATACCTCCCGTAACTCTCGCCGTGGTGGAGTTGCTCTCATTCACAGTGCCTCCTTCCCTCTGAATAATCTGCCCTCTCCCCCTCTTCTTTCTTTTGAGGCGCTCATCAATGTCTCTGATTCCACCCCCTCTCTAACTATCTTAGTCCTCTACCGCCCCCCCCCCAGCCCCTCCCTCGAGCTTTTTCTTGATGAATTTAGTAACCTTCTCGCTGGCCTCTCCCCCACTGGTTCTCTGCTAATCCTCGTGATTTCAACCTTCCTGGCCACAATTCTAATTTCAAAGCCTTTTCTGAAATCCTTGATCTCTTCTCCCTCACCCAATACGTTTCTTTCCCTACCCACTCTCACCGTAACATTTTAGACCTTGTAATCTCTGACTGTCTTATTTCCAACCTCACGACTTCCTTATCAACTTCAACTTCTCTATCCCATTCTATATGCCTCCCCAGCTGTCTCATAATCCTAAGCCTTTCCCTCGACTAGCCTCCATTGATATTCCCTCCCTATCTAATGATGTGGCCTCCAAACTTCCTCCCATTGATGCTTCTGCCTCTCCTGACCAGATTCTCCCTTCTTTGGAGCAACCCCTTCTCACTTGTCTTGATGCCCACTCTCCCCTTGTCACCCCTTCGAACTCCCATTGTCACCGTGCCCCTTGGTACTCTATGGAACTCCTCCGTGCTAGGCAGTCGATGCGTGCCCATGAAAGAGTCCTTAGAAAGGTTCGCACCCGTGGGCAAGACACGACCCCTCTCTCGCTGGAGTTCCGACTTGCGACAGCTTCCTACGTGGCGAAATTAAAATCTGCTCGTGAAGCCTACTCACGTAATCTGCTTACTGATAATAGAAATGATCCCCGTACTGTCTTCCGCCTGCTCTCCCGTCTTACTTTCCCAGCCCAGGTCTCCCCACCCATTAGCCCTGCTACTCTCTCGAATTTCTTCGCAGATAAGGTCACTAACCTCCGTGCCTCCCTCCCTCCCTCAGCCTTCTGTCCCCGGCTCCTGCCATTCTCCCTGACTTCTCGCCTCAGCCGCTTATCGTTTTCCCCGCTGTGACCGCGTTGGAGCTTACAGCCCTGCTCTCGCGTTCTAAGAAATCTGGCTCCCCAAAAGACATTTTTCCGCCTAAACTGTTATGTAAAATTCTGCCTGCTATCCTCCCAACGCTTCTTCACCTGTTCAACACTTCACTTGCAACTGGTCTTGTTCCCTCTTCCTTCAAACGTGCCCACATCCGTCCGATTCTTCAAAAGCCTCAACTGAACCCCACTGACCCTTCCAATTATCGCCCGATTTCGCAACTTTCTTTCCTCTCTAAGGTTCTGGAGAGAGTGGTTGCTTCACGCATCAACAGTCACATGGTGGCCTGTAACATTGATGAAACCTATCAATCTGGTTCCAAGTCAGGTCACTCCACAGAACCCGCCCTTCTCAATGTGTCCGATTGCTTACGAAGAGCCGCGGACAGGGGTTGTGCCTCCATCCTCGTTCTACTCGCCCTTTCCTCTGCCTTCGATACTATTGACCATACCGTCCTACTTGATCGTCTCCACTCTTTCCTCGGCATATCAGGCACCGTGCTTGACTGGTTCCGCTCTTACCTCTCGTCTCATACTCAATCTGTTGTGATTGACGACGTTTCATCCGACTCTACCCCCATTCGCTTTGGAGTGCCACAAGGCTCTGTCCTTGGTCCTCTACTATTTCGTATCTACCTTCTCCCTCTTAGTTTCCTTCGCCGCATTCTCGGTCTATCCTTCCACCTCCAAAGTGGGCAGTCGCCAGATAGCCCCTTAAAAAAAAAAATCCTTCCACCTCTATGCTGATGACACTCAAATTTTCGTTTCCTCATCCTCCACGTCTCTTGCCTACTCTATCACTGACCTCCTGGCTGCCTACTCCTCTATTTCTGACTGGCTCTCTACCAACTTCCTCAGGCTTAATCACTGCAAAACTGAGGTCCTCCTCATCGGCACCCCTGCTCTTGTCAAAAAATCTAAATCTCTCTTTCCCTCGCTTACTCTGGGCGGTAATACTATCATTTTCTCCGACTGCGTTAGGAATCTGGGTGTTGTTTTTGATGAGCTTCTCTCCTTTAAGCCTCATATCCGCAATGCCAGCAAATCCTCTCTATGTTTCCTTCGTAACTTCTCTCGCATTCGCTCTCACTTTGATCGCCAAAGTCTTGAGACAGATGTTCATGCCTTCATCACCTCACGCCTTGACTACTGTAACTCTGCTTGTGAATCTGCCTTCCTCCTCTTTCCGCCCCCTTCAACTTGTACAGAACTATGCTGCCCGGCTTCTCCTCCGTTGCCCTCGCTTCTCTCCCTCGAAACCCTTGCTGCATGAACTGTACTGGCTTCCTGTCAGATCCCGTACTCATTTCAAGATACTTCTCTTCACATTTAAGGCCCCGTCTTACCTCTTCTGCCCTCGTGCCACGCCATGTTCCTCGGGCCCTTCGGTCATCACATGCACCTCTTTTCAATATTCCTCGTTCATCCCTCTGCTCAATGGGGGACTGCTCCTTTTCAATCTGCGCCCCTAAGTTGTGGAATGCTCTTCCTGCTGAAATCAGGTCTTCTCCCTCTCTTACCACATTTAAGCGTCTCCTGAAAACGCATCTTTTCAGTATTGCCTTCTCCCCCCTTTCAATTTCCATTGAATTTCCATTCTCATCTCAGCACAACGTGCGCTCTGGGAAGGCCTCAGGCCTTGAAGAGCGCATTACAAAATACTTATTATTATTATTCCCATCACATCTATGCTAAAGGAAACTTCATTTTCTAGCAAGATGGTGCGCCCTCTCATACTAGCAAAATAACAGAAATCTTTATAAGAAAATTTTCCTCATTTTATTAAAAAGGATGAATGGCCGCCTCAATCGCCCGCCTGTAACCCTATGTACTATTCCATATAAATTTACTTCAAGAAAAAAGTTTACAGCAATTAAATATAAAATTAGTGAATCTTAACTTAAGGGAAAAATTCCTCTTGCTTTGTATAACACTATTTGATATCAGAAATTGTATTTTTTCCTTGAAAATGCGATTAAGGGCTGAATATGACCAAGTGGGTAGATATATTTGATATATTTATCATTTCTTTCAATAAAGATATATTGATTTTTTTTTGGGGGGGGGGGGTGACCAGGAGCAATCGACAAGTAAAATTTTTAGTAACTCATTTTTTTATTGTAGCTATATTATTAGTTATATTGTTAACATTTTCAGAGATGATAAAGACTGCATATAAGTTTTTGGATACGAATTTTCATTTATGTCAATACATTTGAGAGTTATTCAAGTTTGAATATATATATATATATATATATATATATATATATATATATATATATATATATATATATATATATATATATATATATATATATATATATATATATATATGGTTATGATTGTTAACTTTTATTTCTTTTTTATTAAATTAGCTTATCGTTAGATTAGTTAATTGTCGAAGGTGATTGGCTTTGTGTGCGTGCGTGTGTTCTGTCTTGCTATTTTGAATTTAGAGATGAAATTCATGTCTTTATCACATCTTCAGTCTTAGGCAGGTTGAGAGGAGGGAGCGAGAGTGAACAGAGATCGAGTCTGCGCATGGCCAAATCTCACCCACAGGATCCCGTTAAAACCCCCCCTGTCAGGTAATTGAAATCATCAGCCAATGCTTAGCCTTATGCACTAGCGTCGCCAAACTATCGAGTTTTCTTCCATGGGAACTATTGACACGCAGTGTTGTGACCTAAATTAAGATATGAGTTTGGTTTGTCAATGCCCTTCAAAATTCTCGGCCTACCAAAGTGCTAATTGAGATTAAAATAAATTTTATGTTTTTATGATTTTTTTTTCTTTTTAAATTGGTCAATACTCGCTTCCGACCAGGGTTCCATATGGGCAGAATATCTCTCACTCAAGTCTCCAGCTTGGAGAATCGGAGGAGGGCTCAACTCATCAGCTCCACCTTTCTTCAACAACCCTTACTACTCTTTGCCAACTTCCCCCAGTTTCTACTGTTGCGTCATCATACTTGACTCACCCAACTACACACACCCTTTCTCCCGTAGTCTTCCACCCCTCACTCACGTATTGCTTTCCTCCAATACCAATACCTTCTCAAAGTCCTCCCAACTATCCCAAAATGGACCCGCGCTTCTAAACACCTGCTCAACATTCCCCATTTTTTGCGGGGAGAAATTGATAACCCTCTCCATTAACAATTTTCTCGTTCTGAGACCATCATCCCCATCGGCTCCCCATTTCCTCATTTAGTCAAGTAATTTTCAAGGTGCTCCAAACTTAGACTTCATAGAGGTTTGATGTTCAGTAACAGTTGGGCCGGTTTACAGTCTTTCATCCCCCTCCCCTTACAGTTAATGGGATCTTTAGTTTCTGTGACTCTGCACCCTTTGTGATATTCGGCTATGATTGACGATCTCCAAAAGGATTTTTTTTTTCCAAAATGTCACCAAGATCCACCGTTTCGATAAAAATGTCGCCAAGGCAAATAATTGCCTACCACAAAATTATTACTGACCTTCAACTCCTTGTTCACCACCTCCCCAAATTTACTGTTAATAGGTGATCTCCTAGCCTTAGAGGGGGCTGGTGTCCGCCTGTATGTGTAACCACCCACTTGCTTTAAATGCAACAGGTAGAACACATTAGCTCTGTTTGACGAGAGACGGTGACTCTGCGTCCCACCCATCTCATTGTGTTCCTCGACCTACAAGTTCGAGTCGGAGGCGCGGGAGAAGGTACGCGCTCGCCATGGCTCCTCGGGCTCTTATACCAACGCCCTCCCGATCCTCTCCCATAAAACCAGCTCACCCCGCATCTTCCTTTCGCCATGTGATGTATTCCGCCCCTCTGAATCTAGCCAAATTCATTTGAGGTGAGAGGATCTTCTCTACTCTACCACCAAACTTCATTTAGCTTCGCTACCCTCAGCCGTTGTCGTATCCGGTTCACTTAAACCCAACAGCATCTCCCTTCACAAGTCCCATCGTAGACGGAAGCTCTGATCTTCCTCTTAATACTGTATATGGCGGACATTCAATCTGTATCTTAAGTCACTTCCTGCTGAGCGTCATTTCAAGAGTATATCACCCCTATAATCCCCCTTCTTGAGGCCGTTTTCGCCTACAGAGTATGGCAGAGATTCTTGCACCACCCTTTCCCTCTTCCCAGACCTTCCCATTCCTTTCATTCGAGGAAGGAATGAGGAACATCTTTTGGGTCCTACCCGCTCCCTTCCCTTTTTACCCTCACACTAACAGCTTCTTCCCCTCTCAAATCCATAGCCCCAGGCTGCTCCCCCATCCCCGGCCCGTCCAGAAAAGCTTGACCTAGACCCCTCCCTTAACCCTAGCCCAAGTCCCCCAACCTCCTCTGTCCAAATCTTCCCTCTTTCCCAAACCCAAACTTTCGCCCTTAGTTCTCCCTCCACCTTTTATCTCCTCGCTTTATCTCTTACGTGTATGAGAATTTCGTTAGCGACCACTTCCCAGTTTCTCTCTCTCCACCCTAGGCCTGAGATGACAGAAGAGAGGGCCGGTTACTCTGCCAGTACGGCCTGCACCCATAGGGTGCATGATTTTCCCACTGTTGATGAGGCTCTAGTTTTCTTTAAACACACTGGTCTTCCACATCTGCCTATATTCTTTGCCCCAGTCTTCCCGTACAGTACACTCTAGGTTGGTTCCTTTGTGGTTTCTCGAGAGTAGTGAAGCTGTTCGCACTAAGAAGCGTCCAACCCGTCGATACTACCGAACTCGCCATCCCAACATAAGGTCTAGATGAAAAATGCCAGAGCTTTGCTAGGTGACTGTTGAAAAAAGTGTCTTCCCGCTTTTAGAAGGACTTCTCTTCCTCTTCATCTCCTCCCCATCGAACCAGATTTTGTGGCTAGTCTTTGGCGTGGTGGAAAGTGTGCGCCTGTCCTTAGGGACAATGACTCGTTCTTGTTTGAAGTATGAGTAGTTGCTGAGAGAGTTATCATTCCACTTCGCCTCAATTTCCCACTTTCCCCCACAAGAAATAGTGATTATATCCCTCTTTTCTTCATAAAAGGGCTACGACATGCCCTTTATTCATGCCGATCCACTGCTCACGGACCTGATAGAACCCCCTACTACCTAGTCCAAAACCTCCACTTATCCGAACTTCACTCCATCCTAGATCTTTATAACTGGATTTGGTTTGTGGGCAGTTTCCCCTCGGCCTGGAGAAGGCACTCGTGTTTCCTATCCTCACGCCAGAATCAGGGCCATCGGACGTCTCATCCTACCATCCCATAGCCATGACATCCTCTTCATGCAAGATCATAGAGAAAATGGCGTCCTCTCCTCTCATGCCCAATTTTGCGCCCTAACTGCGAGGCTGACTTCCGAAAATTCCCCAGTATCATTGACCTCCGTTTTAAGCATAAGGTTCAGAAAGATTTCTCTAGCCGCAGTGCCACGTTCGCTGTATTTTCTGACCTTGGCAAGGCTTACGGCACAACTTGCCGCATCTTTCATCTCTAATTTGCAGTCCTTTTAGACTTCGTGGATTTCCTCTCACAATTTCCCATTTCTTGTGATGCAACTGTCCCTTCCAGGTTCGAGTATGTTCCTCTTGATCCTCTTTTCACTGGAGGAGGCCGTTCTCCAGAGCTCGATCCCGATTGCCCCCCTCATTTGTAATGAACACGGTCATAAATTTACTTCTCCGTTCCATCTGCAGCACACTGCACTGAGGACCTCGTGATCTACCACTGCGGTATATTTCTTTCCGTGGTCCCCAAACAGGGGGTAAGATTCTCATTTACCCCCTACAAATCTTCCTGCGTCCTATTCTGCAACCTACATGGCGATGTTCCATCCTTATTTATAGCTGCAAATTCCCTACCGTTGAAGCAATCAATTAAGTTTCTAGGCCTTATTTTTTACGAGAGGTTTTCATGTAAGCCTCACTTCTCCTACCTCATTACGGCCACCCCCTCCCTCTCTGGGATCTTTTTTTCAGGGGTCGTTCCCAGAGAGGCTCTGGCCTTCTCGTGGCGAGGGGGGTCAGCCCTGGGCCCCTTAGGGGTCTCATAGTGCTGCCAACAAGACTTTTAACATGCCCCTCTTTCTTTCCTCCCCTATTACGTTCTTCCATTGCACTATTTCTCCCTTTTCCTTCACCTATCTAGTGGCCTTTATAGATACCCGACCTCTGCTCGTCTTATGGAGTGATTCCGAATTGTTTTTTCATGAAGGTGGAAGAGGCTGGGCATCTCCACCGCCTTTGTCTATCGAATGCCCAAGGAGAAACCCGTCGTTGGCCCATTTTCTCCGTGCGTAGGAGAATTCGGGCACCCCCTTAGGGTTATAAAAATGGTGTGGTGGATCCGTATCCATTCTCCAAGAGGACATACCGGACGTAACTGATTGTAGAGTTACAGTAGTGCCGGGCCATTGTGGCCTCCTTGGCGGGGAATCCCGAGGGAGAATGCGAAGTTTTTTCTTTTTGCAATGGCTAGCCATAAACCAAAAACCTCCCCTTCTCGTGCCAAAGGTTCCTTAACTCCCCTTTCAGTCTTCCCTCGCTCGTTGGACCCCTATTCCAACGAAGTAGACCCAGATCTAGATTATCCTCGCTTTCTTGTCATGAGTTCATCATCCGACATCCCACTTGCAAAAGTCGATGTGTTTGACGTCAAGGAATCTTTTGAGTCTCGCTGTGGTGATCCCCGCCGGATGGGGTCAAAAGGTAGCGGTAATGTCTTAGTCGATGTGTCATCGCACTCTCGTAACACAACCTTGTGCGAAATCTATCTTCGATAGCTGAAGTTTCAGTAACTGTCTCGCCCCTTCCTCGTCTGAATTTTGTCAAAGTTGTCGTCCATTCAAACGAACTAAGGGACTACGACCCCACCCGCCTTCAGAGTAAGCTTAGTACCCAACTTGTCACACACGTACACAGGATAACTAAAACATTAGGCTCCACTAGAGTCCCAACCGCCACACTGATTTTAACATTCGAACGACAAGAACAGCCGCAGTATATTAAAGCTGGGTACCTTCGTGTCCCGGTAAGTCCCTACATCGAAATACCCAGACGCTGCTTCAATTGCAATCAAATTGGACATGTTAGCCGTGCCTATCGGCTCCCCTGCTCCTGCGTTAATTGTAGCTCTGACTACAATGTGTCAAAACACTTGCTGTGCCAACTGCAGAGGTACCCACAGTGCTGCGTCAAAACTCTGCTCTATATTTTTATATGAAAAGGAGGTGCTCGCTTTGCGCGACGTCTAGATATAAGAGAGGCTCGCCAGCGTGCTCGAGCACAAACTTCACTACTCGGCCAGCTCTTCTCTGAAGTTTTACGTGACGCTGGACGAAACCAACCATCACGCTCGAGTTCCGACCAGCCTGAAGCAATTCATCCTACATCTACTCGCAGCGTCGGAAACATTCAGGATATGCAGTCGAAGCATCGCTCTCACACCGATATAACCAATGTAGCTCCCTCCTCTCTCCAGCAGCTCTAGCTGGGAGAGACGCTCAGGGTGAGACACTTGAAGACATCAGACGCTATTTGAAAGAATCCTCAACATCCACCCGGCCCCGAGAGCCAAAGCCCAGTGGTAAAAGGAAGGATTTCTCACCTGGGTCATCGACCACCAATAAGCGGGCAGCCTCTGGAGCTGACTCGGCCGAACCCCGAGAATCTTCAATGGACTCTTTTCCTATGGCTGAACATTCTATGCCCTTAAGTCCGTCCCACCCTTCACAGGACTTAGGCCCCATCCTGATGCAAACGATGGCAGATATACACCTCGCTCAGATCGCCTGTTTGTTCCACTCACCCTTCTACCTATGATCCGATGGAAGCAGTTGATACTCCAACATCACCAATCGCGGCGGTTCGACCAACTCCTCAGACACCGAAAATACCCTGGACCCATTAATCCGAATCTACCGGTCGAAAGTCCCTTCTTGATCTTCCTTTTCCGCCCGGTTGTGAGCTCGAATTTCAATCAAAGGGATCGGTCGGTTCTCCAAAACCCTCGAAAAAAGCCCCAGTTACTGCTCCTTCTAGGATATCTCCCCCTGCAAAAGCAGGCTCTTCAAAATCAGCTCTCCGTCTCCCAAGCTCTTTGGGACGAACCTCAAATACAATATCGGCCACAAAAGAGAAAAAGATATCCACAGTGGTATCTAACCGTCCCACATAATATCTTCCACTTTACAAATGGAAATGTCAAGGCGTTCTTCCAAAGTGGGAAGAACTCAAAATTCTTTTGACGACTATCCACCCCGCTGTTATTTGTCTTCAGGAGAATAAACTGGGTATACGGCCCTTTCCGGCGGTCGATGCTGTATCCAAAAGAGCACAACTTAAGGGATTCCACTTTTCCACGAACAAAGCCAAAGCAATGTATTTCCACCGGAGCAGAGGGGTTCTTGTTCCGCCATCTATCTCCCTACACGGCTAAGATATAGAGTTTGTCTCCGAGTTTCGGTTTCTTGGTGTAACTCTCGAACCAAAGTTATCCTGGTTACCACACCTACGCCGACTTCGAACGGGCTGTCTGCTGGCTCTAGACATGTTGAATATCCTCTCACACACTTCATGAGGCAGCGACCGACAAACATTGTGGACATTATACACAGCCCTCGTCCAATCCAAACTGGATTATGGCTGTCATATTTACTCATCGGCTTCCCCTTCAGCCCTTAAAATGCTGAACCCCATTCGAAACCTCGGAGTTCGCCTTTCCAGTGGAGCCTTCCGTACTTCTCCTGTCAACAGCTTTTACTGCGAGAGGAGGGTTCTCCCTTTGCCCTACCATAGACTTCAAATCTGCATGCGATACCTCTGCCGAGTACAGCAAGCCACTGTATCAGAGGTCTACAGATGCCTGTATGCTGCCGAATCAACGGCGGCATATGATAAGTTGCCATCTTTACCCTTGGGTGCTCCAAGGGTCCTTACCCCTCCATCCTTACTGACCCCTAGTTGGCGTGCTCCTTTCACCACAGTATGTACCAACATGTGGAGCCTGGAGAAGTCTTCCATGGACCCTCGCATCATTAAGAGCCTGTTCTTAGAGCATTCGACCTCCCACAGAAAATGCTCCCCATTATACACGGATGGCTCTAAGTAGGACGGTGGCGTGGGCGCCGCAGCCATCTACCCAGGAGGAGAATTCCTAACTTTATCTCTGCCGCCAGTAGCACCCATTTTTACCGCTGAACTTTCAGCAATCCTTTTTGCCTTTAGACTAATCCAAATTTTACCTTTTAGTGATTTTGTCATTTTTTTTCGTCTCAAGGAGTGTCTTACAGTCAATTAGATCTTTTAATGCGTCCCATCCCTTAGTCACAGAAATTTGCAACTGGCTGGTCCAAAATGCGTCCCGATATAGAATTATTTTTTTGCTGGGTCCCTGGGCATGTGGGGGTCCTGGTCAACGAGAGGGCTGATCGGCTGGCCCGCTCAGCACATTCTGTGTCTCCTGAGAATTCGGCTCTGTCTTTTAGGGACTACTTTCCTTCAATGAGAAAGTATATTTTTCAACTGTGGCAGAATGAATGGGATGACTGTTCATCATCCAAACTACGAAATTAAAAATTCTATTCACTCTTGGCCCTCGAGCCGTCATAGAATGCGGTCGTTGGAGGTAGCCCTTTGCCGAGTTTGCATTGGCTACACGAGACTTACTTATGGCCATATTGTTTCGGGTGATGTTCATATCAGCCCTTGCTGTCGTTTGTGCGGTGGGGACCAATCGGTTACCCACCTTTTATTGGATTGCACCCATTTCGCCATTCTCCGGTTGTCCTGTTTCCCGACCCTTTTAACCCTTCCTTAACACACCCGTCTTCGATTCATATTGGCGGAGGAATCTTTTAACCCGTCGTTTTTTTAATTTTTGTCACAAAGTGGTCTCCTCCACCTTTTATAGATGATATTTCTCGTTTCACCCTAGCGGCCATATAGAATCCACTTGAATTGGGCAGCAACCCACTGGTTCCTTACCATAGACCTAATTACGGCCACCCAGTCGTCTCTCAACCTCTTAAGCCTACTGCTCTTGCATTAGCTATCGGTCTCATCCAGTAGACTTGTCACCGTCTGCTGGTTCCATCACACTTTCTGGTGGCTCACGGTGTAGCGACTGGCCGAGCCAAGCTGCTCTGCTACTTAGGCTCATGCTTCGACCGTTCTCGCCATAAAGAGGTGGTGCTGGCCCTCCTTTGCCTGGGTGACACCAGTCTAACCCACGGCCTACTTATTCCCCGCAATTCCTCACCCTCTCTCCCACACCTGTAACCCTTGTCATACCTCACTCACATTGCCCCATATAGCCCATCCGCCCTCCCCGCTTCTCTCCTTTTCTCTCTTCCTACCGTTACTAGAGTACTTTTGTTTAATCGTAGCCAAAGACACTTGATTTTCCTTCAACATTTTTTTCTCCTCTGACAATTGTGTTCTCTTTTTGTTTTAGTTGAACTTATGTTCCCGTCCCCTCTCCTCCCGACGAATTTTCCTGTTTCCTACCTCGGCATCATCGTCTTCTTTTTTCTGATGTAGTTGACCCTGTATTCTTCTCCCAGTCTCTGTCACTTTTTTTTTTCTTGATGGTAATAATCATTGCTTGGTCCCACAGATGGTAAGATACCTTTTGGTTGGACGTTTTAGTCTGGGGGAGCTTCGTGAGCTGTGCCTGTCCCGTATGAGGATGATGAGGCGTGCCTCCATAGTATTTAATTATTTAAATTATGGCTACACGCTCACACCCATGAGGGAGCCATATAGATATTTGTTGTTACCGTTTTGTTTATTGCTGGCTCTTTTTTTTATTTTATTTTTTTAATTACCTCGTGTAAAGATAGATTTTTGTAATTTGGCTCGAGGGCCAAGAGTGAATAGAATTTTTAATTTTGTATAGTTTGGAGGATGGACAGTCATCCCATTCATTCCCATACTATCACACAATACTTTAACTCTCATTTATCTCAACTGCACGCGACATTCACTCACTACCTACTCTAAGCCTAGGTAAAATTCCTGACACTACACACTTCCTACTGCTATCCCGAAACTTTCTTAACAAATCTCTAGATGTTCCTCCGACCTAGTCTTCCCTATATTATTCACTCCCACATATAAAACAACAACTGCATCCCTTTCAGCTCCATCCACTATCATTTCAATTTTCTCACTCACATCTGCTACATGCGCACCTTGCAATCAAACCCTCATCATCCTCTTGCGCTCACCTTCACAAAAGTCCTGTCTAAATATCTAACCTATGAATCACCCACTACAAGCACTTCATCTGCTTCACATGCGCCATAGCATCCCCTACTCCTAGGTATCCTAAGACACTGAACCTATTACCACAAGTAATAGGTACAGACCTACACACTTTACCTAGGTCTATTATCCCCTCATTCTTAACACCGGCATCCTTAATTCCGTCTAGAATACGAGATGCCTCACTAATTAACTTCCTGCCCCCCCTCCCTTAACACTCTATTCGCTACTACGTAAATAGGCTAACCTTACGATCCCCAGAACTCCCATTGGGCCTAGTGCTGAGATTATAGTTCCTTAACCATATATCCACATACTCTCAGGTCCCAGCCATCTTCAACGATGGCTCCCGTTCATTCCATAGATCATTTACTGCCATTTTGGTGAAGATAATGAGTCAGTGCTCATTTGCCTTCCTTCTTCCCCCATGTACTCATCATACACAACAGAGCTGGATGCTTTCTGGGAGGCCCTCCATATTATCTACTTACTCCCTCCCCGAATTCGTGCTCTTAATTGTCTTAATACTCTCATCCCAATCCATGAGATCAAATTGTTGTTGTGTGAGCTTTCAACTTCACACAATAAGCTTGTCACCTTCTGCTATTTGCCCTCCCATGTTTAGGAGCTTGACAATGAAGCAGCTGACCAAGCTGCTTGGTCAACCTCAGGCCCAGCACTCCCAGTTCCCCTTCCATTCATTGATCTCCTTCCATATATGAAGGGGATCCTATATGCACAATGGCTAGCTGCCATGCAAATTCTGCCTCTCACTAAATTTTAGCATATCAAACCCCACCTTCATTACTGGGCTTCATCCTTCCAGTAATCCATCCTGCCATAGCATTGGCCCACTTACACCTATTCCCTGCAATCTCCCTACCACCTGTCCTACCTGCTGTACCAGACTCACCGTGTTCAACATGCTCGTTAAGTGCTCTGTGTACTCCTTGCCTGTTTTAATTTTCTCTCTCCATACCCTAACTCACAACATTTAAATTTACCCTTCGCCAATGGTCCTTCGTTCTCTTTAAATAATTTCCTCTCGTTTCTCTCTGCCACTAGACTTCTTCCCTTTTACAATTTCCCATTTGTTTTCCTCACACTTTCCCACCTCTACTTCCTGACAGTAAAAAGCCTTGCTGAGTATGATGCATATGCATGATTCGGCAGTCAAAGCAACTTCCATAAAACCTCCCTCATAACTTTAGATGCAACAGGTGCATTTCCATGGAGCAATTATTGCAGAGAAATGAGCCCTATTATTGAGGGGCGGGAGTACAATATCCTGCTTCTGGGAACAAATAAGATTTATGTCAAATATCTGAATCCTTTTATTTTAAGAGAAATAAAAGGATTAGTTGATTCTCTTTTTTAAAACAAATCTGATTATTTTCCATTAATAAAGTAGAGGATTCATAATCCATTAAGCCCTTTCACTTTTTGAGATATAGTCCAGATAGGAAATTGATCTACAGCAATAGGAATCGTTACCACTATACCGTCAATGAAATTTTACCAAGGAGGAAAATAAGTGAATACTTAAGAACTAAGGAAAATAAACAAAATTAGTCCATTGAAAGGGAATAATCAATAACTGCTGAAAATAAATATTAAACTCGGTGAATTAATGAGTTTATTTCACCTGAAAGAGAGAAAACGGGGTTTCAGAATTAGTATGCATGTACCAGGTTTTGCAAAAGTTCTGTTACCCTCAATTTTTTGTCTTTTAAGAGGTTTACGTGTGTGATAGGAAAGGTTCCGTCAAACAAACTTAAAGTTCTACTTTTCCAGCACGTGTAATTAAAACCTCTTTTCCACTGTGTGTAGATGAATCGAGATTTCTGCTCTCCTGCGGCCGTGTCACAACAAGTCCGACATCGACAAACGGTTCAACGTCAGCCGGATGACCGTCCACAGAGTCGCGGAGAGGCTCAAGAACAGGGAAGACCTCAAGATCAACCTCGTTCACGCAGGCCTCAAGTTGTCAACTGTTTGGCTGTGAGAAAGTCCTTCAAAACTGCTCCGAAGCTTAAAATGACTGCGCTCGCGAAGATCACGGTGGCCACGGAGTCCAGAGCCTTCAGGGAGGAGGGCGGCAAGAGCTTGAGGTGCGTAGAAGCCTATGTTCACCGAGCGTATGCGTGGACTACCCGGAGGGCTGTCGTTGCCTTCTCAACGACTTGGAATAATGTCAATCGAATTCTCATTTTTTTCTAATGAAAAAAAAACCCTTCACGATCGATCCGGTCATCAACAAGAAGAGCAACCACGTGGTAAGTTTCGGCTAGGATGTCTCAGAGGTCTTCTACGTGTCCACGACCATGCACCAGGTCTCCGTGATGATGCTTCAGCATCGTGGGTGGCTTTGAATGGCGAGAAGATGCGGCCGGTTACAGGCTCACCCCGCCGAATACAGGGACATTTTGGCCACGAAAGCCCTGCCCTGGGTGAGAAAGATCATGAAGAAGGCGGACTACGTCTTTCAACAGGAGAGTACACCGGTCCACACGGTCAAGACCGTGTAAGGAATTTTGGTCGTCGCAGTCACCCGACCTCTATCCCCTCGACTACGATGTGTGTTTGTGTGTGTATATATATATATATATATATATATATATATATATATATATATATATATATATATATATATATATATATATATGTATATATATGTATATATGTATATATATATATATATATATATATATATATATATATATATATATATATATATATATATATATATATATATATATATATATATATATATATATATATATGTATATATATATATATGTATATATATATATATATATATATGTATATATATATATATGTATATATATATATATGTATATATATATATATGTATATATATATATATATATGTATATGTATATATGTATATATATGTATATATATATATGTATATATATATATGTATATATATATATATATATATATATATATATATATATATATATATATATATATATATATATATATATATATATATATATATATATATATATATATATATATATATAAAGGGTCTTTCAACAAGGACGCTCGAGCTTTGTCAGGCAATAGTGGCCATGTTGTTAAAGCGACATCTGGCAACCTCACTGTGAACTGTTTAGTAGTACTTGTCAAGTCACTATGGAAGATTATAACGCTGAACAGTCTGTGCAAATCATTAAATGTTATTATCAAAATCAGTGCTCCGTTCGACAAACGTTCCGCGCATTACGTGATTTCTATCCTCGCCACAGCGACGAGGCCCATTTTTGGATGAATGGATTTGTGAACAAGCAAAATTGTCAGATTTGGGACGGAAACAATCCTCATGAGATACACCAGCACCAATTGCATCCCATCAAAGTCACTGTTTGGTGCGGAATTTCGTTTAACGGAATCATCAGTCCGTATTTTTTTGAGAACGAACATGAGATTGCCATAACCGTCAACGGCGAGACCTACGGATCGATGATAAGCAACTTCTTGTGGCCTCAACTGGATTATATGCCTGATATGGATACTGACGACATCTGGTTCCAACAGGACGGCGCTACGTGCCACACTGCGCACGCCACGATAGACATTTTGCACCAGCCATTTCAGGCCAGGGTCATCTCGCGCGGCGGCGACGTCAACTGGCCACCGAGATCATGCGATTTAACTCCATTAGACTACTTTCTTTGGGGCTACCTTAAATCGCAGGTGTTTGTGAATAATCCGCAAACAGTTGATGTCCTCAAGGTCAACATAACGAACACCATCCAGCAAATCCAGCCAGATTTATGCGACAAAGTCATTGAAAATTGGGCCTCCCGAATACGTTCCACCAAGCGAAGCCGTGGCGGACATTTGAACGACGTCATATTCCACACTTAATGCCATAAAATGTACTTTCAAATTTAAAATAAATTGATTGCATATATCACACACAACTTGTTTTATTTACATTTAAAAATCGAGCGACCTTATTGAAAGAGCCTATAAATATATATATATATATATATATATATATATATATATTATATATATATATATATATATATATATATATATATATATATACTGTGGTTATTCTCCGATGAACAGAATTTCTGCCAAGACCAAAATATCAACTCTCAGAACAAAAGGTGGCTCACTGTCGCACCCAAGGACGTTCCCAGAGTCTTGCATATGAAATTTCCATCGACAATCATTGTCTTCCGTCCTTTCAGGAGTAAAGGTGCCATCATGCCACCCCACTTCTTCCCTGGAAGCCTTAGGCTGCACACCGACGGCTATATCCGTATTCTGAGCAAGTTGGTGAAGCCCTGAATCTAACTGGTAGTTGCAGGGAAGTCTTACGTGTGTCAGCAAGACTCCGCCCTGCCACACCAGCCGAAAGACCCAGGCCTGGCTGGCGAAAAATTTCTTCGATCACACAGCACCTCACATTTGGCCTCCCTACTCGCCTGACAGCAACCCCATTGACTTTTTTGTGTGAGGCACCGTTGAACGAGAGACGAACAAATCCTGCTGTAACGCGAAGAGCGAGCTGAGGGGCCAATATTACAAGGGCCTAAAAGGGAAGATAGAGACCAAGGCCTGTGACCGGTTCCGAGGTCGCCCGTAGGGAGGCTGTTATCGAGGCCGCAGGTGGGTGGGTTCATCGAGTGAGATCGACAGAACATATGAAGCACCCTGACCCAAATTTGACGAATACATTAAAAAAAATGACCACTTTCTGAGATTTTTTTTTAAGCGACTGTCTTCAAGGGCATAAGTCACCGTAATTAAAATTTCACCCTAGTGCGAGGCTACTATAAAATTTCCCAAACCAAACCAAACGAACAAATAAAAAAAAGATTAAAAAAAGCAAGCACGCTCTGGCTCGGGAAAGAGCACCTCCTCCCGGCACTGGAACACGCGACCAATACCAAAAAGAGTCAAATAAAAGGGCTAGCCTCCTCCAAAAGGTCAGATAGTCCACAAGTCCGTGTGCACGAACTCGTCCCGAGTACAAGGGAGCACAGTCATCATGCGAACGAATACCTTCCGCACTCTACAGCCTTTTTATTACCGATACTCGTTATCCACCACTGCTACTACTATTTCCTAAACTTATTCCAAATTTACTCTATTCCCATGTTCACATTTAATTCATCTCCTACTTTCACCCAGTCGGGCATATTCATACCTCTCGTCTTTCAATATTTAGTTTTGATTTCCCCTTCCATGCCCTCTCTTTTGTTTTCTCATCCATATTCTAACCAATTTAACTTTGCGCAGGGCAATAATGTGGTCATATAGACCAATACTCATTCATCATACAACTTTCTCATCATCACATCCCTCAGTATATTCATTCTCTAGGAGCTTGTCAATCTTATACTATTATCATACATTTGCACTTTCTTTCTCCAAATCCATGTCTACGTGTACACTCTTTCTGCTAAAAAAAGGTGTTTTTCATGTACGCAATTCGACGCACGCTCCGTTTGTTTTTTAATTTCCATTGCCATTCTTTCTACACCTCTTTCACCCCTCCTCCTAAATTATTTCCAAACCTGTCTGTTTGAGAAAAAATAGTAAAGTGGATGTAGATGTAAGGCAGAAAAAAAGTGTATGTTCATAATTTGTGTAATCACAGTAGAAGGGTAGGTCTACCGATGAAAAAGTGAGAGAATGTGTATGAGCAGGCCGGGGGGAATCGAATGCCATAACTGGGCCTCTAACCAATATCTTGTGGAATAAACCAGACACAAGGAAACATCAAAGCATATTTGGCATGAGTAATAAGCCTTTTGGGTGGATGTCTTGGCTGCGCCGGAGTATGAAGCAAGTGTATTAGGGAAACGTAAAAGTAATTTCTTGATTTTATCTCGCGTTTTCTCGTCCATGTGGCATTGACGTATGCCTGCGTACATTTATAAATGTCTTCTTAGGTGGTAAAGATTTATTTCTTTGTGTTCATCCTCTTTCCCAGTCTATTACCCCCCCCCCCCTCCTCTTCCCCTCGCGCGTAGAATGTCCTGCTTTGACTACAAGTTTCCTTTTAAGTAATCATTCAAAATCACTCAGATTCAGTTTTGCTTCTCTTTTTTTTTAATTTAATTTCTGATACCTAATCTTTTAAATTCCCGATTTCCAGGTCAAGTGCTGGTCTGAGTAACTGTACCAATCAACGAGTGCAGTCTGGCAAAGATCCAGGTACAATGTGTCCATCCTCTAAGAAATGACGCCACTCTCCAACTGCTTGGATCAAATTGCCTCCTAATTATTTAAATCAATTTTTACTCTTGTGATGTTGGATGAGGAGGAAATGTCGTCTTAAGTGATCGTCATTAAATTTTAAGTTACCTCTTTAAAAAAATTGCCTCCTGGGAGGTTATAAACCGAAGTTTGTGCTTTTTTTTTTTTTTTACTTGCCTACGGCTTTTACCAATCGTTTTGCTGATTATTGAACTTATATCGATGTATATACATTTTCTTCCTTTTATTTGATCTCATATAGAATATAGAAAACTTAATTTTAATAAATGCTGGTCACAAAATCTAGGACACAGTCTATCCTTTTAAATTTCATTCATACGGCTAATGATTTTTTTAATGCATTCTAAGTGCTATGTTGTGTGTAGAAGTTATTGTGTCTCTGCTACATAGGCTTGTTTTTTTGGACGTAAAGAGATTTATCAAATTCTGTGCATATTTTTGTATCGTAAGTTATTTATACAAAAATATTCATTTAAAGAAAAAAAGTAAATATATTCAAATGAAACTTAACAACCATATAATATCCTTGGGGAATATACTGATGATCGAGAAGAATTTAATTACTGTCTACATATGTAGCTGTCTGAAAGAGGAGTGAATGTGGTTGAGCTCTGGTTTGATTACTGACTTCATTTATCGCCTCTGCCTATTTTACACAAATTTATATGCACATTCCAGTTCTTTAGTATTGAAGGTTTCGTCGCCCATCAACTACCTTTTTCCATATTCACTTTCAAAGCTCATATTCACAGTCGTCAACGTTTCAATAATCAAAATTCTTGATTCCAACACATTCATCTGCTTATAGATTTTTTCGATTTCATATATGTTACTTTTCTCACTCAAGTCGCACCTTTCCCTTACAATTTTAGCCTATACCTTTTCATAGTATGGCGGCAGGGTCTAGGTCCCGCACTACAATCCCTGCCGCTCCAACATGGCCCCCTGGGTGTTTGAGGGAAAGATAATGGGGGGGTTAATCTAATATTTAAAAAACAAAACTATAAATAATGAAAAAAACGCAAACCCCAAACCTTCGCAAGTATAAATACCCAAAAATATATACAGCCTTACAACGTAAATATCAACCAGCGCAGAAATATCGTTAACCGAAAAATAAATAAATACGTACATATATACACACTAATATAGTTAAGGCCTTACGAATATATGTATTGTCCAATGCAAAGATATAAATAAATAAGTCACCCAAGTATAGATATCGGCCAACGCAAAAATAGAATTAGGTCACACGTAAAATTGAATATTGGATCGTTGCAACAATTTTTCAAATATCTGGTACTAGTAAGGTGGAAAGGGGAGGCGGGCCCGCTTTCTTAGGAACTCCTTTGTTCCGAGACTCGGTGAAGTGTTCCGCACTTAGGGAACTGGGACGCTCGCAAGTTCCAACCTCTGCGTTGGAGTCCGTGAGGCACTAGTTCAAATTACTGCGGTGGAGACAGAGACCCTCAACAAGCCAAGATTCGTCACCGCGAACGCGAGTCCCGGCTGACTGCCGCTTCCTCTCAAGTCAAGTGCCGATAGACTAACCGGTACCAAGGAGCTGAAAAGGAAAAGGCATCTTCAGTGACAGATTCACTGCCACACTCAAGCATCATTAACACGCACATACACGCACACCTGGATGACCGTCCAGCTCCTTTCTCACTTTCATTTCGGACAACTTCCTCACTTTACTAGTAAGATCATTGAACACGGGATAAAACAATCCTCAAATCAATTTCAATGTGTTCGGAAAAATCCGCCTGTAGGAAGCGACACAGATGAATGGGAGGCACGATAAAAGGCTATCGAGTCCCTCACCCGGATCGCCCTCTCTCTTCATCTACGTCCCAAGCACCCTGAAAGAGAAGAAAGGGATTATACATTTGGGGAGGGGAGGTGGACCACTACTCACTTCTACAATGGCATCATCCAGTAACCCATTAAAACCACAGGATAGCGTTACATACCCTTGGCAAACACCATCCATCAACTCTCGACTACGCTTTACTGTAAATAGAAACTGACTGCATTTAACACACTTTCCAAAATGATATACCGGGTATTACAAAAGTTTTGTTACACTCGTGACGATCTCAACAAAGGAGATCGATGCAGTTAGAAGTGTTTTCATTGTTTTAAAAAATAAATGTGTTTAAAATGTAATATTAATTAATGTGGCCGCCCTCGGTGGCGAGCATGCGAACCAGGCTAGAAGTGAAGGCCGAGCACACTTTGCGGACCAAGTCCTTCCTCATGCTGGCTAAAAGGCAGTTTCTGAAGGACCTTTCCCTAGGGCCCGGAGATTTACCATCCTGGCCGCCGTGCTGACGGGATTCAGCACCCCGTCCGACACCCGTAAGGGGTGCAGCGATATGCCATCCTGGCCGCCGTGCTGACAGGACTCAGCACCCCGTCTGACCCCAGCTTAGCCTCTTCTCCTTCCTTCAAAACACTTGTTTTTCCCCCCAGTTTCCACGCTTTTCATACAACCTCTCCCACAACTTTTTCTAGTCAGCCTCTAATTTCATAGGGTAGATGCTGACCTCCTTCTCAGCCAACTTTTCCTGATCGGGGATGAGGGGGAAGGGGACAATGTTCCCTAACCCCTGAGCTCCGGTTTGGGATGGTGGGTTTTTAACAACCTGCTTTATCCCCACCCATACCTTCCTCACATCTCCTTTTCTTCTCACTTCACCATCTATCTTTGTTTTTTACGCCGTGTATAAGGTGGAGCCGCCATGCTGATGGACTGCCAGGTCCTGTACGCACCCCTTGCAGAGCGGGCTACTGCGAGGGGTGATGAGCGGTTGCTACCCGTGGAACAAATAGGGTCACCATACCCATGAATGAAAAAATAAAAACTATAAAATCTCTCCCTATTTCCCCTTGTACATCAACGGAGCCACTCTCGGGCAGGTCGACCGAAAAAAATGGAGGTCTCCTCCACTCTGCTTACGCAGGGGACCTTCCATATTTCTCTGACCGGAGAAGAGGCTTACTCTTCTCCAGTGCCTACAGGTGTAGGAGACTCCCCCTCACCCCCTTCTCTGGAGGTGCTTTCGGGCACCTCCCCTTTTCCAGCGGCAGTCCCCCCTTTTCTTTCTAAGGGGACTGCCAAGAAAGCCAGCAGGCAGCTCATAGCCGACCGCTTCCCAGTGAAGCGGCTGGGTAGGGCAAACCCCCTTAGGGGGGAGAGGGAAGCCAGGCCCCTTCAGTCGCTTCCCTCAAAAGACCTGCTGGCAAGAATACTGAACCTTGCCGGAGTCAAGGCCTGTGCCTCGCCACACATGACTGGTGACGCTGCCAAGGGGACCTGCGATGTCCTGGGAGGGTATGACCAACTGGAGGCCCCTCCTGAGATAGACATGGTCCTTGAGGCAACCCAGCCTTAGACGATAGAGCCTTCCATGGGGGGGAAAACGGGCTCGGCGCCAAGCACCGAACCCTAATCCGCCCCTATGCAAGGTCCTCCTCAAACGGCTAGGGTTTCCGAGGCAGTACAGGGAAGGGAGGGATCTCCTCCGACCAGTGCCCCTACGACTGCCAGGACCTTCTCCATTTCGGAGAAGGACCTGGCTGAGGCCGGTGTATCTGGCCTGGGGGCTTCTGCCGGCGGAGGTGAGAAGCAGGTTCATTCCCCGCCCTCCACTCCTAAAAAGAAGGAAAAAAAGACTCGGGGCTCATCTCCATCTGCAGGGGATGCGGGGACGGATGGGTCTGCTGCCACTTTGGTAAGCGACCAAGCCAAGATCGGCACATCCGGCCCCTCTGTTCCCCGGGTGCGGAGCCCCAGACTATGACAGACGAAATAGCGCAGGGCGGAGCCCCGATAACATCGGGGCCCCTCATTCAGAGGTTACCTGGCGTTTTCGAGCCCGCTATCTTCGAACGCTTCCTCGTTATTCGCTCCACTGATGGCACCATGTTGGCCAAGGGCAACATGATCCATCAGAGGAGAGCATTAGCTAGTGTAATTGGTAGAGAGCCGAAGGTAACCCGTTTCTCGGACGGAAGCCTTCTGACGAATCCGGTGGATCGCTCCGAGGCGGCCAAGATAAGTGCTCTTCGGACACTTCATGGCACCCCGGTGAGTGTGACGCCGCACTCTACGATGAACTTTGTGAAAGGAGTAGTTTATGCGAGGAAACTCGTTGACTACTCCATAGAGGACATCGCCTTAGAGCTGCGGAGGCTCGTCCCGTTCCGCGTTAGCTATTTTCCTGTAGACCATGCTAGGCGCGTGCCCCCTGCCCACCCTTCCGGAGTATAAGAGTCTAGCGACCCCACCACCACGGGATGGCCGGGCTGGGCGATGCGCGGTTTACACCCGGCATAATGTCTCCGTTCTTCCTTTATCTTTAGATACCTCCTTTCAGGCAGTGGCTGTGCAGCTGCACCTGGATAGGAGGTATACTATCATTTCTGCGTACATTCTACCGTCAGTTGACTTCGATGCGGGGGACTTCCGCCGCGTCGTGGCACCGTTGCGAGGCCCTTTCTCTTGCTTAGAGATCTGAACAACAGGCATTCTCTCTGGTGAGATTACTCAATAAATCCCAGGGGACACGTCATTGCCAGCCTGATCGAAGAGCTTGAGATGGGTGTCCTAAATGTGGATGAGTTTACACATGACTGTCCGAGAACCGCTTCATTTTCTTGCCTTGACCTATCTTTGTGCTCTTCGGATGCACATCCTGATTTTGATTGGGGGATGGTCGATGACCTCCATGGTAGTGATCACTTTCCCATTCAAATATCATTTTCAGGGCAACTGCCACCTGAGAGCCCACCTCGGTGGTGCTTGACGCGGGCGCGGTGCCTGCATTTCAGGTAATGACTGAATTCTCTATCTCAGTCGACGAGTTTAGGTCGGTAGATGAGGCCGTTAAGTTCTTCTCTGGCAACCTCATCGCCGCGGGCCTGACTACGATTCCCAGAACGTCTGAACGTTTTGCACGCCGACCACTCATGTGGTGGTCGGCCGAGTGTGAGACGGCCCTCAAACAGGAGCGTTATGCCTACATGCGCTATAAGCGCCGCCCGAACGATTTCACTGTCGCTGAATTTCGTCGAGCTAAGGCTAGGTTCCGTTATATTTCGAAGCACGCCCGCCGCTCTTCTTGGCGGGCATACGTGTCTTCACTTAATGGAAAGATTCCCTTTAGCAGAAGTCTGGAAGCGAGTCAAAAGGATTCGGGGCAAGTTCTCGCAGGACCCCCCTCCCGTTCTCCGGGAAAATGGGACCGCAATCTCGGACCTCGCGTCCGTTGCAAAATCCTTCGCGACCGCATTCTCTAGCCGGGATGCTTCTCCGCCAGCATTCAATGCACGTCGTGGTGTCGCGGAAGGCCGCCGTCTGGACTTTACCTCCAGAGGCGGAGAACCCTTCGACAGGTTTACTGTGAGTGAGTTGCGCTCCACTCTTGCTTCGTGCGCGGACACCGCCCATGGTCCTGACGATGTCCCGTACGTTATGATTCGACACTTGGGTGAGCAAGGTATGGCCTTTCTGTTAGATTTGTTCAACAGGATCTGGGTGGAGGGTCTCCTCCCAGACTCCTGGCACTGTCCTGCTGAAAGACATAGTTTGCTTTCTTCGGGATCTTTCTCACCGAGAGCAGGACTTTTGTGGCCAAGATATCCCTGTAATCGGCCGCGGTGAGCCTGTAGATGGCCTCGAACCACACTGGTGGCATCTTCTCTCCATTCGAAGCCACGACGCCCAGCATCATCACGGAGACTGGGGTTGGTTATGGACACGTAGCGAACCTCGGAGACATCCTGACCGAAACCTACCACGCTGTCTTTTCACTTGTTGCTGACCAGATCGACAATGAAGGTTTTTTCACGATAAAAAATGAGAATTCGATTGCCATGACACTTCAAGTCGTTGAGAAATCAACGACAGCGCTCCCGAAGTTCTTGCATACGATCGGTGAGTAAAGTCCTTTCCACGCACCTTAAGCTCTTGCCGCTCTCGTCCTTGACTGCCCTGGATACCGTGGACACCGAGAGGTTCTTCGTGAGCGCAGTCATTTTGAGCGTCGGAGCACTTTCGAAGGCTTTTCTCACAGCCAAACTGTTGACAACTTGAGATCTATCTGAACGAGGTCAATATTTGATGTCTTCTCCGTTCTTGAGCCTCTCTGCAAATCAGAGGACAGTCATCCGCCTGACGTTGAGCTGCTTGGCGATTTCGGACTTGTTGTGGCCGCCGCGCAAAAGAGCAGAGGTCTCCAGAGCTGGGCGTTGCGGCAACGAGTTGCGACTTTGCCGCACTATGAATTTCGAAGTCGAAAGTCGCAAACGTTTCGAAAATTCGGACTAAGCAAAGTCGCACCGCCAATTTTTCGCGACTTTGAACAGGAACAAAGACAACTTTTTTTAAAGAAATTGCTATTCAACACGGCCGGCGACGTCCTCGGGACCAAGAGGTCCTTCTTGGATGAGGTCAACTTTGAGGAGCTTGTGTTCCTCAATGGTAACATGGACCATCTGGAGTAGAAGATGGGCCAGAAGGACATGGAGGAGAAGGATGACGTAGATATTTGTTTAAGCTGTGTTTTAACTAAAAAATAATAATAAGTATGTGTTTTTATGCCTTATAAAAGCATGTTTCTGTAATCGCGCTAAAGTTTACTTTGTAATTTACCGGACTTGCAGTCGCAAAGTCGCAAGTCGCACTGGTAGGGGCCAAAAATAGAGTCGCAAAGTCGCAAGTCGCACTGGTAGGGGCCAAAAATAGAGTCGCAAATTCAAAGTCACAGCTGAAAAAAATAAAGTCGTGCTCAGCTATGGAGATCTCGATTCTTTCTTACTACCATCTCGACGTTTGAAGGAACGTTTTCGATCACACGTAAACTTGTCGAAAGATAAAAAATGAATGTAACAGAACTTTTGCAAAACCCGGTATCCTGGTCATTGGAATCTCTAGACCCACAAGTCGCAGTATCCGTGACGCTACGGTAGCCGCGAGCACGGTGGATGTCGAAATTATCTTTTGATGGGTTCCTGGACATGTGGGAAATACAGAGAAAGAGTGAGCCAAAAGTTCCGCTAGGACTGAGCGACCAGACCAGTGTTTCACTCTTCTTCATACCTACTACATTGCAGGAATCAAGGCAGCTCTGTGAGTTGATTTGTAAAAAAGATGGGAGATGTCAGACGGAACTTAAAGTTGCGTGCCATTGCCCCACAGCTATTCGCATGGACCTACCATCCAATTCCGCTACTGTTTTAGGTCACTTTCTGCCACCTTTGAATTGGATACACTCGCAGGACGCGCCACCATTTGATGGAGTGCTCACCTACACTTTATTGGGACGATTGCGTTGATCTCCAGACTGTGCTACGTATTTTTGTTCAATGTCCAATTCTGGGTGATCTCTGCGGATGTTAGCTGTCCCTGTATCGCGATGAGTGGGTTCGCTTCCTCTTGACCCTTGTACTTGAGACGGGTTCGTGTACAGAGACTTGTGAATTATCTGACTTCCTGGAGGAGGCTGGCCTCCTCCATTTTATTTGACTCTCTTTTTTGTATGTCGCATGTTCCTGCACCGGGAAAAGGAAAGACTCGCCCTGACGCCGGCACATGCTTCCTTCTTAATTTTTCGCCTCTTTTGTTTTTGTTTTTTGGTATTTTTATTATTCGTTTTTTTCATATATTTTTTTTAATCTAGCCTATCATTAGGCTATTAGGCGATTACGTCGACCTTTGCCGTAGTAGGCAGTCGCCAGATGGGCGCTTTAAAATAAATCACCCATATTCTGTCATGGGTTTACTTGATTTATACAACTTTTATAGCTGAAGGGTTCTTGCTCATCATCGTCATCTTGCGTTGCGATTGTCTTCTTCTTTTTCAAACCAGGCAGGTACGGATTGGACGCAGATCACTATCGCCCTATAGCTTTTACCAGCTGGCTGAGCAAGTTGCTAGAGAAAATGGTGCTGGTTTGCCTGAATTGGTCCCTGAAAAACAAACACTTACTATCTCGTTTTCAGTGCGGTTTTCGCAGGGGTCATAGCACTCTTGACCTCTGAGTACATTTTAACGCATCTGCCTGAAAGCTTTTTCGTTAAGACACTGGGTCTTGAGGATATTTTTCGACATTCAAAAATCCTACGATACTAAATGAAGATGCGGTGTATTAAGGTAGCTACACATTTGAGATATGAGAAGTCTTGTTGGAGACAACTACTCTGACTTGCAACCATAAGAGGAGCGAGTTCCCCAGGTCAGCGTTTTAAGTGTTTCATGTTTTGTAATTGCGATCAATGGTATCATCTCATTTCTCCCAGAGGGCGTATCGGCGACCCTGTTCGTCAAGGACTTAGCACTCTATTGTTCCTCTCCTCGTCTTCCTTCAGCGGCGCGTCGTCTGCAGCTGGTAGTCGATGCGGTTTCGAAACGAGCACAGCTCGTTTTCACAAACAAGACTAAGTCTAGGTCCCTCCATCGGGGTAGAGGGTCTCTTGTTCCACCACCTAATCCCTGCAAGGGATTAGGTGTGATGCAGGGATTAGGTGCGAGGCATTTCCTTGTAGACTGCATAATGCCACTGTGTTTTTTTAATCTAGACATGTCCCATAATACCGCATGCCGATACGGTAGCATAGAGGTGCGATTAGGTGCGATGCAGGGATTAGGTGCGAGGCATTTCCTTGTAGACTGCATAATGCCACCGTGTTTTTTTAATCTAGACATGTCCCATAATACCGCATGCCGATACGGTAGCATAGAGGTGCTCCACACGATGGGGGCGAGGGAACAGCGCCAAATTTTTATATTTGAATTTCTACAAGATTGTCAATTCTGCCTACGAGTGTAGAATCCCTGTTCGACCCAATACGATAGTAAACGGGAGTCCTGCAGGGATGTATTCTCTGTGTAGCACACTTTACCCTATTGATCAATGATATCATCTTAGTGCTGCCGGAAGATATTCTCGCTACTCTCTATGTATACGACCTTTCGATATCTTTTGATTCGGCCCATATGCCAACTCTGCAGCGTCGCCTCCAACAGACAATGAACCGCATCTTTCGTTATGCCAAATTGGACAGGACTTGTTTTTTCCTTCCGAAGACTAAGGTAAGGTTCTTCTGTTGACATCCACGGCCTTACCCAAACCCAAACTTTTCCTAAACGGGGTTCGCCTAGATGTGGTTTACTCGTAGTATTTCCTATGTGTTTTTTTTACCGCGCCTGATCTGGGACGCCCATATTCACAGACTTAGGTTATCTTGTACTTTCGCCATAGACATTTTTCGTTCCATGTTCTTCACTTACGTTTTGCTTTTTTATCATTCCTTTATTTCGCAAAGCTTCAGTACGAATGTGAGCTTCACGCATCAGCAGCCAAGTGTGTATTAGATGCGTTCAACCACAACGTTTTCCACCTGGCGACCGGTACCCTATGTACGTCTCCTATGAAGAAAAAGCCTACTTGTCGATGCTATTGAGATGTCACTTGCTCTGCACCGTGCACACTGCACTATGTGCTTGTACTCGCGGGCTCGGTGGCTTCCTCATTCGTTAATGGCTCTCATCTCATCCGCTGCCGATTTTGTTGGTGACTATGCCACCAAGAGGCACCAGTCATACCATGAGGCCTTCAGATTTAGGGATATGAAACTCCGAGAGCTCGGTGTAGCTCTTGGGATGGTGGTGCATTTGGTTGAGGCAAGAACACCACCCTGGAAGATACCACATTCAACTATTGGAATCTCCGCACCCCTTGGTTCGATGCATCCGTAATGCTACAGTTGCCCCAAGCCTTGTGGATGTTGAGATTATCTTCTACTGGGTTCGTAAACATATAGAGATTTCGAGGAATAAACGCGTCAAAGAGTCCACTAGGATTAGAAAATCCAATGAGCGTTTCGCTCTTCCTCACACTGACTACAAGGTAGGAATTAGATAAGCTCTCTGGGCTGCCTGGCAACGAAGATGAGAGACGGTCGATGGGAACTTAAAAGTTGCATACCACCGCGCCTGGACTGATCCCGTGGACCTACCACCGCGTCTGGACTGATCCTGTGGACCTACCCCCACCTCCACCTCCAATACCTAGGTAGCTTCAGTTTGCTTTCTGTCTTTTTCAAATTTGCCACACTCGCGGGACGCACCGATATTTGATCGAGTGCTCCTCTGCATTTTATTAAGATGACTGCGTTGTTCCCAGACTGTTCGACACATTCTTGTTGAATAGCTTAGTCTGGGTGATCTTCGCGCAAGTTACCACTCTCGGTACCGTGACGAGAGGGGTTGCTACCCTTTGTCCCTTGAAATCAAGACGGGTTTGCAGACACAGACATACAGTACTTGGGACTAACTACTTTTTGGAGGACGCTGGCCTCCTCCATTTTATTCAAATATCTTTGCTGTAGGTCACATCTTCGTGCAACTGGGGTATGAGAGCCTTCCAGAACCCAACGCCGGAACGTGCTTCCTTCTTGGTTTTGCTTTTTTTAATGGTTTTGATTTTGCTTTTAGGATTGAGTTTGAATTATCTTATATTTTACTGTAGCCTAGTGTTAGGCTTATAATTAATTAATTACGGTGACTTATGCCCTTGTAGGCAGTCGCCAGGTGGGTGCTAACAAATGTGTTGAAAGAAACCTGTGGCAAACATTCAGTACAAGGATGGGCATAAGTAAAGATGGGTTGGGCAAATAAGAGGGTAAAGTTAAGAGTATGATTGATCTTTGCCTAGTAAAACAGAATATAAAGTTTTAAATAATAGGAAAGTCTCTCCCTGGGACAATTAAAGCGTTAGCGAATGTTAAGAGCTTGACTGTGAAATGCACCTGAAAATGAATGAGTGTATGCTTGTGCCAACGTTAGCGTTTATGGGAGTGAGACTATTTTATTAAAAGAGAAGGAAAGGTCTCGTGGGAAAGCAGTACAAATGGACAATTTAAATTTTGCTTGGTATGCGAATGATAGATATAGCTGGAGGAGTGGGGCTAGCGGTGCACTCACTACCTGAGGGGCCATCAATCGCTAACTTAAATTTTAATTATGCGTCTCCCTTATCATCTCAGTACCAGTTCTCATCTTTCGCTTCTTTCTCCTTAATTTCCTTTTATAGCCTACGTCCAAAGTGGGGGTTTGTCATGCTGAGGGAGGCTTTAGTCACCGGGTGTAGATAGAAGGGAGTAGGAAAAGGGGCAAGGAAAAAATAATAGAGTAGGTGAGTTGCGAACAGCTTCCCGCGTCGCTGGACCACTGTTAGCCAGCAGCGAATCCACTCGGCCATCCTGAGTCTATTCCGATTGGTTAATTTCGAATTAGGTTATATTAAGGTTTTGATTGGTTGCTGGTATGGAGGAGTCGTGCTTTGATTTTAAGGTAACCGTATTGGTATCAAAGGTCGTACAAAAATGTATTTTGGGCGAGATGCATAATTTTCTTAGACAGGAAATTGCCAACTGCCTCTTTACGAACTTTGTAGGAGCTTGCAAAGATGACAGCTGCTACACCGGGCTCAAGAGATGACTCTGAGTTTCACTACGACGGTCTCGCCGTCACCCCATTCATCCTCTTCAGAACAGCGCTTGGTGAAAGGTGTTTATCTATATAACCTGTTTACTAAGCTGAGTCTCCATGCACGATGTTTACAAATTTGCCTTCCCGGCATGGTCAGCCAGAGGAGCTTTCAACTCACAAGCTCTACCTTTCCTTAGCAACTCCATATCGCCCGAGTCGGCTGTTGCGCTACCTTCTCTGGCCCAGCCAACTATGTACCATTCTGATCTTAGTTCCCGCCTCATTCCCTTACTCTCCTTCAACATCCCTCCCATACACTCCCGCCCGTCATAAACCTCTCCAACTAAGCCTAAAAGAAAGCGCACCTCTAAACTTCTATTAATATTCCTCTCCTCTTTTCGAGTTCAGACTCAAGAGCGCCCTCACCATAAACAATTTTCTGGCTTTGAAACTAGGCTCCACCACAGCCTCCCTGCCCTCAATCCTGGGGGGGCTTTTTCAGGCACCCCAGACAAAACCCGCAATAGAGACGTTTGATGTCCAGCCGCAGTCGGAGGGGTACTTACTCTTAAAGTCTCGTTCTGCTGACTGCATAAACTCCCTTCTCACCCTCCGAGAACTAATGGTACATGCAGTCTCTGCGATCCAACACATCCGCCGAAACTGCTGTCAAAGTCGTAGTGCCAAACCTGAAGAGGAACTTTTTGAAGACTTCTCTCCTCAGGGAGTCATGAAAATCCATCCCTTCTAAAAGAAGGTCTGGAATACCAAAGTTCCTCTTCCAGGTTGCTACTCACCTTCAGATCCATGGTTTCATCCCACTTAATTTACCGGGGAATATCGGCTTTTGCAAAAGTACTATTACACTCTTTTTTTTTCTTTTGAGAGGTGATGGAAAAGGTTCCGTCAAACAAACTTAAAGTTCTACTTTTCTAGCACGTGTCATTAAGACTTCTTTTCGATTGTGGCTAGGTGTATCGAGTTGGAAGTGAAAAGAATCGAGATCTCTGCTCTCTTGCGAGAGTGGAACAACAAATTCTGACAGGGCAAAATGGATTAACGTCAGCTATATGACCGTCCACAGTGTCGTGGAGAGGCTCGAGAACGGAGAAGACATCAAATATCGACCTCGTTCAGGCAGACCTCAAGTTGTCAACTGTTTGACAGTGGGAAAGGCCTTTAAACTTCTTTGAAGCTCAAAGTGACTCCGCTCGCGAAGAAGAAGAACCTCTCGGTGTCCATAGTGGCCAGGGCCGTCAAAGAAGAGGGTGGCAAGAGCTTGAGGTGCGTGGGAACGACGTCGGGAGTGCTATCGTCACCCTCTCAACGACTTGAAGAGTCATGGCAATCGAATTCTTATATTTTCTGAGGAAAAACTTCTCACGGTCGATCCGATCATTAACAAGCAGAACGACCACGTGGTAAGCTTCAGCTAGGGCCTCTCCGATATCCGCTACTGTCCACGAACACTCAACCGACCTCCGTGATGACGCTTGACGTCGTGGCTTCGAATGAAGAGAAGATGCCACCTGTGTTGTTCACGGTCTGTTACAGTTTCACCACGGCCGATTATAGGAAAATCTTGGCCACGAAAGTCCTGCCCTAGGTGAGAAAGATCACGAAGAAGGCGGACTATTTCTTTCAGCAGGGCGGTGCTCCGGCCCACACGGCCAAGGCCGTATAAGAGTGGTTGGAGTCAACATGAACTACTGGTCGAATGAGTCTTGCCCAGCGCAGTTGCCCGACCTCAACCCCATCGACTACACCGTATGGGTGCATGTCGAAGGCAAGGCCTGCAAGATCCACTACAGCAACATCGACAAGGCGAAGTCCCCCGTAAACCGTGTTAGCCAGCATGAGAAAGGACTTCGTCCTCAGTGTGCTTGACCTTTACCTCTAGCCTGGATCGCATGCTCGCTAACGAGAGCGGCCACATTGATTAATATTACATTTTAAACACATTTATTTTTTAAAACAATAAAAATAATTCTAATTGCATCGAAACTATCACATTGCCCTTTGTTGAGAACGTCGTCGCAAGTGTAACAGGACTTTTGCAGTTACCCGGTAGGTGATTATCGGTGTCCAAACTGTGGCTCTGCGTCCCACTCTCCTTCTTGCCGAGCAATAAGAAGAATGAGCAGAGGAAGAAGAAGGAACAAAGAAGAAAGAGAAGAGAAAAAAATGAAAAAAGAGGAGTGGAAGGAGAAGTATAAGAAAAGAATGAGGATTAGTAGAAGAACAATAGAAAGATTAGGAGAAGAAGCAAAGAGGTAGAGGAGAGGAGGAGGAAGAGGGGAAGTAGAGTAGGAGAAGAAAGAAGGGGGGGAGTAGAGGAGGAGAAGCATAGAATAAATGTGGAAAAGAAGAACAGATTGAAGAGCAGGGGAAGAAAATAAAATATAGAAGGATGGAAATAAGAAAGAGGAGTAGTTGAGAAGGAAAGGAATAGGAGATGGATAAGAAAGAGAAGAAATGAAAAGGATCAGCAGGAAAATAGGAAGAGAAGGAGGAGGAGAAGAAGAGATCGAAAATGAGAGTAGAAGAAGACGGAGAAAATAAGAAGAAGAAGGAGTAGGAATAGTAGAAGGAGGAGGAAGAAGAAGATGAGGAGGAAGAGGAGGAGGAGGAAGAGGAAGATGAGGGGGAAGAGGAAGAAGAAGAGAAGGAGGAGCGAGAGGAGGAAGAGGAGGAGGAGCCAGAAACACCTCGGACCTTTACCTGCTAGAGTCAATTCATATTACAAAACTTCAACCAAGTCTAAATAATAACTCATTATCTGTCCCATTAAATATAGTCACTCATTAAATAACATGCTATTTTTTACAATTTCACATTGTTTTTTTTAGGGGGGTGCAAGAATAAAATCCACTGTCAATTATTTTTCTTCCTATTTTTTATAAATTCCCTCGTTGGTTTAGTTTGGTTTTTTTCCTCCATATTTATAATGTAATCAATTAGTTTCAAAGTTAATATTCATGTTTCACAATTTTATTACATGTGTTAACTTTTTATGTATACATTTAACTCTGTATTTTGTATTCTTTCTTTAGCACTGATGATGGGATTAGTTATAATCCTGAAACGTGTGAAATCAATGTTACGAGTCATCTACAGCTCTGTCCTGGTCATCCTGTTTATACTTCGCTTGAAGTTTTCGTCCATCAATTCATTTGCCACTTATATATATATATATAATATATATATATATATATATATATATATATATATATATATATATATATATATATATATATATATATATATATATATATATATTTCTTGTAGTTATCCTTGATAAGGAACTTAATAAAGTTCGAAAGTACTTGGAAACACCTTTTCATTTTTTCCTGCGGGATATTGCATTCATTTGCCACCCTCACGTGATACTTTGTGAGTTTTTCATTTCATATATATATATATATATATATATATATATATATATATATATATATATATATATATATATATATATATATATATATATATATATATATATATATATTTTTGTAACTTATCAAATTTGTGTTAATTCAACCTAATCAAAATATTCTACATAAATAATTCCTTATAATTTATAATAATAATATATATTTTGTTATAAATCCTTGCTTTATTTAATCATTTCCATACTATTTCCCGTAAAAGTCGTTAAGCCTAAACGCGCCATTCGCAAAGAACTGGAATTTTCTTCAGAATAATTTTATTCAATAATTCTCTCACTAACATTTATAGAGTATAGGTTAATGTGTATTGTGCTATCTAGGCTACAGTTTTATGTATACGCACTTATATATTCTATAAGGAGGAGGAGGAAGAGTAGGAGGCAGAGGAAGAGGAGGAGGATTTTTTTTTTTTAAAGAATTTCAGGTTGTTAAAAGGAAGAAGCTGTTTTAAGAAAGAAATTTAGGATGAATTAATTTTTGTAGGGTGTAGGTTATTAACACTGTCTAAAAAAATTAACTTTTTGTCAGCTACAAAGATTAGAATAAAAAATTTTTATGTAGATTTATGTATAGATTTAAAAAATGGAAGTCATTTTTATCGAAATGACTCCAGTTTTTTGCAAGTTGCCAATTACTATTTTTCGTCAAATTTTAAAGATTTTAACGAATTTAATTCTTGTATTTCTTATTTTCAGGTTATTGACCTATATCAAATTTTAAATAAAAGCAACAATTTTAATTTGAATGCCAAAAGGACAGTGTAAAAATAGCCCAGATAAATTCTGTAGCGGTCTCTACCTCTACAAATGAAATATTTATTCCTAATATATATATATATATATATATATATATATATATATATATATATATATATATATATATATATATATATATATATATATATATATATATATATAATTTCAAGAAGGGTTGGTAACCCTGAAATAAATCGGGAGATTGCCACTCCAGCTCTCCTAAGCGTCTTAAAATAAACCCATGAGTTCATTCGCTTTGCTAGGTTGCTTCGGTAAACAAGTCTGTAAATATTTGAATTGTAATAGCTTAGCTAAATATTTCCCAAAAGAATCCCAAATTAATGCGTGATTCTTTTCTCATTTGCAGTCCCATTCAACTCCGTTAAATCTATTTACCCATTTAACTATAATCACTTATCATCCAATTACCTACAAACCCATTTACCAATTTTAATCTATTTAATATTTATCAAAATATTTACCAATTACTATTTATTAAACAATTTATCAATTAATAATTACCAATATTTACCAATTACTATTTATTAAACAATTTATCAATAAATAATTACCAATATTTACCAATTACTCTTTATCAACTATAAATCAATTAATAATTGCCAATCAATTTCCCAATTATTATAATTCCCATTTAGCAATTAATTTATCAAACCATTTAACACTACCCAAACTAATTATCAATCATCAATTGTTATACTCAATTTACGAATTAAAATTTAACAATTATCCAATCTATTTAACAATTACCACTTACAAATTACTTGTAATACAATCTATTTAAGCATTATTCAATTACCAATTATATTCTAATTATCAATCATCATATGTTGTACTCTAATTACCAAACCATATTTATCAATTGTAAATCCACTCTCGTTAACTCATGCAAATTTAATTCACACGCGTAATTCTCAATATATTCACAACTGTTACTGTATATATTCACCTTTAAATAATTTAACTGTTTATTCAATAATATATATATTTGTCATAACTCTTTGTTTTTAATACACGCTTTCCCAACGTCCCTCAAATTTAGGCCTAAGTAAGTTCGTCTGCAAAATTTAGATTTTGTGTTAGCATTTAACTTCATTCCCTTGAGTAACGAAATATAGGTTTTTATGTTTATTGTGAAGAGCTATCTAGGATATTGCCGTAATATACACTTTAAAACCTATAATTCTGCTACATATGTGGTTAAGTAACATTTAAAAAAATTTAAAGAAAAAATTCTTCTCTAGTGAAAAACTATATAATTTGTATTTTGGATGTAAAAATGGCGACCAAGATAAACCATGGGTACCACATATCTGTTGCACGACATGCTTTAATTCTTTATCAAAATGCTCTAAAGGAAAAATAAAAAGCCTGCAATTTCGTGTTCCAATGGTATGGCGAGAGCCCCAAGATCATGCCACTGACTGCTATTTCTGTTTGGTAGACATACAAAGTAAGTAATTGTTTATTGTCCACTGTATCTATATTTTGAAGTAGTATACCGCAATATTATTTTTTTTAAAATATAAAATTAATTAAGTTTAGAACCACTTTATTGTAATCACACATATGTACATAACTTTAAATTTTACGCATATAATTTCCATACTTTTAGGTAAAACAACGAAGTGCGCTTCAGCTGTGGTATATCCCAACCTTAGATCTGCCCTTCGGCCTATACCTCATTCAAAAGACATTCTAGTACATGAACCACCTGCAGAAACTGTTTTGTCTCACTCTGATGAATCAGATATGGAATCATGTGAACCAGAAAATGAAATTTATGTTACTGAAAGTGTTGATGCTACTCCTAAACCTTTCTCACAACTTGATCTAGATGACCTTGTAAGAGATCTAAACTTAACAAAGCAACAGAATGAATTACTAGCCTAGAGACTAAAAGAAAGAAATTTAGTAGCAGAAGATGTTCGAATTACTAAGTTTCGCATTCGATCAAACAATTTACAAGACAAATTTTCATTTCACAACAATTTATGCTACTGTAATAATATTCCACGTCTCTTTGAAGAATTAGATATACATTATAAACCCAGTCAATGGAGTCTTTTCATTGACGCTTCTTTATATAGTATTAAAGCCGTGCCTCTGCATAATGGAAATAAACTACCATCGATACCAGTAGCTCACTCTGTTGGTTTGAAAGAAACTTATGAAAATTTAGATTTCATTTTAAAAAGCATTAAATATAGTGAACATAAATGATTGATTTGTGCTGACCTTAAGGTAGTAGCCATTTTAAATGGCTTGCAGTTAGGCTACACAAAATCCATGTGTTTTTGTGCCAGTGAGACAGTAGAGCTTAGGGAGAACATTACATACGCTCAGGATGGCCTTTAAGAGAAGAGACAAAAGTAGGTTGTCATAATTTCATACGTGAACCATTGGTTCCTAAGGAAAACATAATTTTGCCACTACTTCACATAAAATTAGGTTTAATAAAAGAATTTGTGAAAGCCTCAAAGCATGACCAGCCATCCTTCTTATATTTAAAAACAATATTTCCTTAGATTAGTGATGCTATAATTAAAGAATGAATCTTTGTTGATCCTCAGATTCGACAACTTATGGTAGATAGTGAGTTTGAGGCAAAATTGAGCAAGCCAGAATTTGAAGCTTGGCATAGTTTCAAAGGTGTATGTAATGGTCTCCTTGAAAGGCACAAATCAGAAAATTACCACATTCTTGTTCAGAATTTGGGTTGAGATGTAATATGTCCCTAAAGGTGCATTTTTTTGCATTCCCATCTGTCTTTCTTTCCAGAGAATCCAGCAGACGTCATCGATTAGCATGGTGGAAGATTCCACCAAGATATTGCTACTATAGAAAATCGTTATAAAGGAAAATAGAGTCCTGCAATGCTTACTAACTTCTGCTGGACCCTTCACAGAGACAGACAAGATGTTGTACATAAAAAGAAGCCTAAATATTCTTAAAAAATATATTACTATTGTATACATTTCAGCAATTTTGAAAAATCTTAAATCTTCATTGTTTTTTTAAATATATTTATATAATACCACACTCTGAAATATATTAAAAGGACTTATTAATTTCCTTTGATGAATAAGCTTTTTGTTTCCACTTATCTTTGTACTTTTTGTCAAATAAAATAAAAACAATAACAAATATTTCATACCTCTATATACTGAATAATCTAATATTAATAAAGCTAAATGTGCAGATTAAAAAAAAACTGGTCATTTCATGAAAAATATAGATAATTTTCGTAATCTACCCCAAAAAACTACTTTCTCATTTCTGTAGCAAAATTATTGTTGGACAGTGTAATTAACAAATAAAGTATTTATTGTATTTAAAGGAGGTTGTTGTTGTTTTTCCCCCCCTTTACTTTAAAAGGGGTTCAAGTGGACTTCCGCCGCGTCGTGGCACGGTCGTCAGGGTCCTTTCTACTGTTTGGGATTTGAATGGTAGACAACCCATCTAGGGAGAATACTCGGTAAATCCCATCGTTCAATAGGGTTCTTGTCAGCCTGTTCAGTGAGCTGAGGATAGGTGTCCTAAATGTGGATGAGTTTACGCATCATTGCCTGAGAACCGATTCCTTTTTCTTTCTTATTCTGTGTCTGTGCTCTCCGGGTGCACAGCCTGAATTTGGGAGGGAGGTGGCCGATGACATCCATGGTAGTGATCACTTTTCTTTTCAAATACTTTCTGGACCGTTACCACCTGAAGGCGTCTCGGTGGCGCTTGGCGTGAGTGCTGTGGTCTGCATTTCAAGAAATGTCAGTCAGATTTCACTCTCCCAGTAGAGTTTAGGTCGGTGGACGAAGCTGTTGAGTTCTACAGCAACCACATAGTCGTAGTCCTAACTACTACTCGTTGAACATCTGGCCGTTGTGCACACCGCCAACCTAGTTAAGTGAGTCATGGCATTTCTGTTAGATTTGTTCAACAGGATCTGGACAGAGGGGATCCTCCCAGCGAATGTCTACTGTACTCGATTTCGCACTCTACCCAAACCTGTTGCCGCACAATCTCTACCTTCCTTTCTGTACAAGTTGATGGAGAAATTGGTAAATGTTAGACTAGGCTTTTTCCTGGACAGCGGAGGTTACCTGCCTTTTACACAGTGCGGCTTCCGTAGTTTCCACTCAACATCGGATGCTCTGCTCCGACCTGAAAATGCCGCCTGCGGGGACTTCCTTCGTAGATAGCAATACGCCACCGTATTTGTCGATCTGGAGAAGTCATAAGATACCGCATGACGTTTCTGATTTTTGTGAGATCGTCGATTCCCTGTATGGGCGGAGGAGCCCTCTCCGGCCTAATGTAGCAGGAAGAGGGTGTCCCGCAGGAAAGTTACTCAGTGTCACACTCTTTGCTGCCGGTAGATCTTTTCGATACGCTCTACGTAGGCGACCTTCCGATCTCTTTTAGTGCGGTCAAGATGCTCACTCTGGAGGGTTTACTCCAATAGGAATTGAACTGCTTCTGTTGCTTTTCAGAAGCGGACAGGATTCGGTTTTCCGGCCAAGACTAGGTGGTGTAATTCTGTCGCCACTCACACCTCCGCTCCCAACCGGACTTGCTCCTAAATAGGGCTCGCCTGGAAGTGGTGATTCGCACTATTTCCTTGGTCGGGTTTTTGACCGAACTCTCAACCGAATGGTCATGTACGCAGGTTTATGGTCTCTTGTACCAGCGCCATTAACATTCCTCGTCCCGTGACTATCAGCACTTTGGATGCGAATAGGTCGACCGCCTTGCTCATCTACGGATCAGTTATTCTTTCGAAGTTTGACTACGTATGCGAGTTTTATGCAGCTGGGCGTGTATTGCAGAAGATTGACTCTATCCACCACACCGTTCTCCTCCATTGAGAATCCACTTCTCGACGCTGGGGAGATGTCATTCGCTCTGCGCCTGTACACGCAAGCTTGGCACCTCCCTTAGTCTTAGTTGCCAACGAACTCACTGCATACGCACCTAATCTCGACGGTGGCTATGCGGCCGAGAGGGTAGGGCTAGGAAACTCATTCGAGAGGTCGCTCGAGCCGACTGCGCGTCTCCGCCCAGGACGCCACCCTGACTCGTTTTATCTTTGACTATTTGTTGCCACGCCTATGCTCCCAAAGATTCAATAAAGTCGGGAGTATTGCGGTCGACCTTTTAGAAGCACACGGAATAAGCTCCAATGTATACGGATGCTCTAAGTCCCAAGTAGAGGGAGAGGTGATGCCCCCTTGTTGCGGGAAGAGAGCTTGTGTGTACCTTTGACTTTTCAAACTATGTCGGCGGGGGCACCTCTTCTGGGTACCCCTGGTAGGGCTTCCCGTGTCGATTTGGTCAGAAACAAGGTTCCAGACTAAGTACATCATTCCTTCCTTTTTCTACTCTATCTTTCTCCTTTTTTACTTTTATCCTATCTCTCCCACCAATAAAAAAAATAAATAAAAACAAATAAAAAAAGCCTTCTATCTACATATAAGGACCTGGTAGCTACCTCATGCGTCAGAAGAGAGGCTTTGGAACCTCTATAAACAACGCCAATCGACGCTCACTGGTTGCGAGAGACTAGGACTAGAGGTGTCCTAGGCGTTGGGGCACGATGAATGGGATGAGGGTAGTGCCTCGTTAACCCCTTCCCTGGCGCGTAATTATTGACCATTCCCAGTGACCGTTGACGGGTGCCTCTGGTAGCATCGGTCCGAGGTGACGGCCCTTTGTTACCAGGTTGGTTGCCAGGCCAATAAAAAGCGTTGGGTCGAGTCTCTTGGTGTGGCGGGATATACATTGAACGCTGCTCCGAGATCTTGGCCGTCGTGAAGGGAACTAGTAGGAGTTTAGTACGGGGCGTGCTCCGTTGTTCACCTGGTGAGAAGTCGATGGCCCCTTCGGGGAACGTCAGTGCTGCTTGGTTGGGAGCCACGGCACGCCGAGGTTTAACGACTCGGTCGGACGAACAGCAGCGCATGGAGCGTGCCTTCTGAAAGATCCGAAACCTCTCCGATCGATAGGCAGGAGTGACTCACGCGGGGAGAACTCACCAACCCCCCTTTTTTATCATTGATTGGTCACGAGTTTTCAGAGAGAGAGAGAGAGAAAGCGCTCAAAATAACAAGCAAAAAAGGACCCGTTCGTCTAAAACCTAACTGGGCAACATGCCACTTAGAAAAGTGGTGCGTTGACTTTCCGGAGGGCTGCTACTCAAAATGTAGCCCTGAAAGTATCGACACTACTTGCATATTGACGCGAGAGGTGGAGAAACTAAAAGACCTCTATAGAGCCTCAGAGGAGAGAGCTCAAATTCTTGAGAGAAAGGTGGAGAAATTCGAAGCCCTTCACGGAGCTCATATTCGATGCCTAGAAGAGGCATCGCTCACTGACGTGTCGGAATCTTCTGGTGTAGTTCTTACCCAAGCGGAGATTCCGGCATCATCCGAGGTTAAGCCAGCTGAGGCAAGATAAAAAGAGAAAAAGAAGAAAGGAAAAAATAAGAAAAATAAGAAAAGAATAAAGTTGAAACAAAAGAAGAACCAAAAATAGAAGAAAAACGCATAAACAAGAAGAAAAAGGGGAATAAGAAAAATAAGGATAAGAATGGGGAGAGTAGAGGAAAAAGAGAGGCCTCTTCCACAAGGGAAGACCCCGTCTTCAGAGACCAAGTGTCCGCAGGTCACCCTCATTGGTGACTCGCAAACACGGGATCTGCAGCCGCTGCTAGCGGCCCGCCTTCGCACTAGCGTGAAGGTAAGCTGCCTGCCAGGACGGGGTAACCACATCAGAGTAGATGCAGAGAAAGCTCAGATTTCTGAGAATTCAGTTGTCGCTCTGATGGTGAGTGACAACGACCTCTACCTCAGAAGGGGTAAGGTTGTCCTCAGTGGCAAGACCACCCAAACGGTGATGGGAGCCGTGGATGACATTGAGCTTAAAACCCGAAAACATGTCGTGGTTGGGATGCTTCCGAGAAGAGGTCCATCCCGAACCGCTCACGAGAGAAACGTCGCAGTAAACCGACGGTTGGCGGATCTCTGCACGGCAGAAGGAGTCTTCTTTGTTGACCCCTACCGCACCTTTTACGGGAGAAACGACCTGTATAAAAGGGACGGAGTGCATCTTTCCTTTAACCCTTTGAGGGGCAAAGGTTTATTTGTTGAAATAAAATATTTTGTTTGATATTGACAATAAATCATCACCAAAATCATATTTCACTATTATTTTTGAAAAATTATAACTAATTAACTAATTATTAAGGTGGTACTCATAGTGTACCACCGCCCAAATTTCCATGGTAAATTTTCCCCCCTCCAAAACAAACAAAAATGAAGAAAAAAAATCTTTTTAATTTCCTTTTAACTTCTATAAATTGAATTCTTTTTTGACAATTGTATTTTTTTTTTATTTTGTAACATGCATGAGTAGTATGTTTATTTAAGAAAATCTTGAATGCAAGTTTTATTTTTCCAAGGCAAAGGGCCACCTTGCAAATCGAGCATTCCCACTCTGTTCTGGATGGTTTTGCTTTTGTGATGCATAAGCCACATCTTCTTGTTATTCCTGTTCTTGGTTGATGAGTTGATTCTTGCTACTTGATTTCAAGTGGCATCTGAGGTTGATGCTTATTTATTCTAAAGGACGAGCCTTTCTCTCTTAGCTTTGTGACATAAGTTGCTGAAACAAGTCCCTCAACAATTTTCAAACGAAAGTTTTTCATATTCATCTTTTCAGGTAATATATCCTTAGAGATTATAAAGGCATTTAAAATGGCTTCATCGAGGAAATAGAAAAATATTTTGTGCCACCATTTATGGCTTTTTCGATCTATTTCATATAATTTCTTCAGTTGGTCAAATATATCTACACAATTCATATGTTCGTTATAATCTTTAATAGCTTCCGGACAATTGATTTGACTAGTACTTCCATCTCTTTTTTTTCTTGAAACTTGTACTACAGCAGTTGGGCAATGATAGCTAGATGTAACATGCACCATACGTGTATCTTTTCATTTGTACACATATTCCATCTTCACTTACATGCCAGTCATATTCTCCTCGCTTCATTCTTTGGGGTTCTTTGAAATTAGATGGAAACCTTTTCCTATTATGGTTTACTGTACCACATGAATGCAGAGAATGCTCTTTCAGATCTTTAACTAAATCGTAACTACTGAAATAATTGTCAAAATAACTTTATGATTTTTCCTTGAAGTGGTTGCGTAAGCTTCCGAACAACACTACCTCCTAAATCTTTAGTAACATTTCCTTGCACCCTACCAGTGTTTATTTCCCCATCAAGGAAATAACCTGACTTGTCAGCTAGAACCCATACTTTATAACCTCTTCTAATTGGTTTCATCGGATTATAGTGCTTTAGGGTACTACGACTTTTGAATCTGACCATTGACTCATCAACAGCAACTATTTCGCTAGGCAGAAAACTTTTTTTGAAATTTCCACTAAGCATTTGAAGTAAAGGCCTCACTTTATAAAGCTTGTCGAAGTCTGTGGAATTTCTTTGAGGCATTATCATTCAAATATAAATTGCCTAAGATCTAATCAAATCTTTTTACAGACATCAAATTGGAAATGAAGGAATCATTCAACTTTGAATCACTACTCCAGTGATCTCTGTAACTGGGGAATTTTTTAATTTCCATAAATAAATTCATTTCATCATTGCTAATTGAGACAAACTTCTTGATGAGCATATAAATTTGTGTGAAAAACAATATGATTTGAAAAAAGTTCAAGAAAAATTTTGCAAGGGGTAGTTTCATCTAGTTGTCTTAGAGCATCAGTTACCCCAAATGACTTTGAAAATTTGTTCCTCCTTCCACTGAATAATTTTTCTTCTTTTCGGTTCAGTCGCTTGAGCAGAAGACAAATTGTAGATAATGGTACATAGTCTAAATTACTGTCTGATGACGACGATTGTGAATATTCATCAATAGGGGATACTATATTATCTTCACTATCTTCAAGCTCTTCATCAACATCTGAAGTGTCAACTGATGTTTCCGGAGGAATATCGTCCCAGGCCACATCTTGTAACTCTTTTTCTGATAATTTTCGCTTTTAGCTAGCCACCCTGAAGAATGAAAACTATATATATATATATATATATATATAAAAGCCCTAATCATTTCAACAATTTATATGAAGCGCATATGTGAAAGCCTATTTATGTGAGGCAACATATATCTATATATCCGGCGAAAATAGGTTGGAAATGCGTAGGCCAATATAAACATATATAATACATTTGTGCGGTGGTACAGATAACGTACCACCTTCTTTTTTCGAATTTCTTGAGCATGTGTATGATTTATTTGATAATATCGACATAAATACTTTAATCCTATCTAGGAAACAAAATATATCAAAAGAATTATATTTACCTTACAAAGAACTGAAATTTCTGCTAATTTCAATTAGGGAGTGACGATGACACAGCATTCTCCTTCGACGGTTCAGCCACAATGAGGGCAAATAATTTTGGTATCCACATTTGTAGCCGAATGCATCCAGAAGCTTCAGAGAGTGCATTTATGAAGGTGGTACAGATTCTGAGCTGCTGCTCAATTCGAAAAATGCTTTATTTTAAAGTGATACCCTTTTTGCACCACCACGCATCAAACGTAGCCAAACAGGTGGTACATTATTTGAACCACTTCCCTTGAAAGGGTTAAAGGGAAAGCTGTAATCGCCAACCTAATTCAAGATGTCATGGAACACACCCAAAGGAGCGTTCGAAACCGAGCGAAAGCGGACGTGCGCCAGCACGCCCGTGTCACTTCTGAAACGACCTTCTCGGAGGTCGTCAAAAAGGGTGTGACCACGAAAACAGAGGAGCCGGGAAACGGAAGAGCGTAGGGAGTCCTACACTAGGGGATTCCCTGAAAGTTCTTCTGTTCAATGCGAGGTCAATCAGGAACAAGTTTCTTGAGCTCCGTGGCCTCGTAGCAACAGAAGAACCTGAGATGGTGGCCATAACGGAGTCGTGGCTAAAAACTTCAAGCCGAGATTTTGAAGGTGAATTCACGATTCCCGGTTACCAGCTCTTCCTGAAAGATAGGCCAGACAGAGAGGGTGGCGGTGTGATGTTGTATGTCAAGGATACTCTCAACTCGACGGATTGCAACATCGTATCCGACCATGAACTACTAGGTGTTGACCTAGAGATAGGTCCTGCCAAATACAGGACCGTGGTGCTTTATAGACCTCCTGCCCAACTCGTTGAAAAGGACAGAGATCTGTACCAGCTACTAGGAGAACTTGTCAAAGACAGGGTGTGTATCACCATGGGTGATTTCAACACACAAGTTGACTGGGAAACCAGAGAACCCTGTGGCGAGAACGCACTACTCCTGGAGTTCGCGAACAACGAGTTCCTGACTCAATGGGTGAGAGAGCCAACGAGAGGAGACAATATCCTCGACTTGGTTTTCACCTCTGAGGATGACATCATTGAGGACCTCTGTTGGCGAAGAGCTCGGTGGCAGTGACCACCGACTAATTAGATTTGTATTCAGTCCCTAAGGCAGGGCCTGCAACTAGTAAATCGAGGAAACTTGATTTAAGAAGAGCAGACTTTGCAAGTTTTCGTGCTGGACTGACTGACGCGAGGCTAGAAGTGTGTGATGGTGTTGAAGACTTGTGGAACAGTTTCAAAACCACATTCATGAGTCTTCAATCGCGTTTCATCCCTCTGAAATGTCCCCGTCGGTCTTCTGTTCAACCAAAGTGGTTTAATCGAGATATCGGCCAACTGCTTAGGGAGAAGAGAAATGTGTACCGGCAATCGAAGATCTCGGGTGACTTTGAAGAATACCGAAGGCTATCCAGGAGAGTGAAATCCAGCATAAGGGCGGCTAAGCGGTCTGAGGAACTCCGAGTAGCGAGAGTCTGTAAAGAGAATCCCAAGGAGTTTGGGGGATATGTAAACAGCCGTAAACCAATTCGTCGAACGATTGGCCCTTTGAGGAATGAGGAGGGGACATTAAAGCACTCAGATGCAGAAAATGCTAACCTCCTCAACGACTACTTCTCTTCAGTGTTTACTGAAGAGTGTGGTCCCATCCCCCAGCCAACGAGTTCCTACTCGGGGGAAAAGCTGGAGGATATGGACTTAACCTAAGGAGAAATAGAAAAGAAGATCAGTGACCTAATGACGAATAAGTCACCTGGCCCGGATGGGTTTCTACCTAAAGTGTTGAAAGAAGTGCGCGATCAAGTGTCACGACACTGAGCGCAATCTTCAACATGTCAATCCGGACCGAATACGTTCCTAGAGACTGGCGTGAAGCGGAGGTGGCTCCTATCTTTAAGAAAGGAGACCGTAGCCAACCATCGAACTACCGACCTATCAGTCTGACTTCGATAGTCGGTAAACTCATGGAAAGCATGATGGTGGACAAAATGACTTCGCATTTAAAGTCAAACCTGCTACTGAGGAGTTCCCAGCACGGCTTCCGAAGGCAACGGTCATGCCTAACGAACCTAGTGGAATTATTCCACTTCGTCTTCAGTGAGCACGATCGGGACAAGGCAGTGGATGTGGTCTACTTAGACTTTCAGAAAGCCTTTGATAAGGTACCCCACCGCCGCCTTCTCCGGAAAGTGCGAGCGCTGGGCATAGACGGAAAAGTAGACGGTTGGATAGAGAACTGGCTAAGTGGCAGACGGCAACGGGTGGTGCTGAATGGACAGGCTTCTGAGTGGGTGCCCGTTACTAGCGGGGTGCCTCAAGGCTCTGTCTTGGGATCACTACTATTCATCATCTACGTCAACGATATGGGCGGTGAAATGGTTGCCAAGATTTCCAAATTTGCCGACGATACCAAGCTTGGTATGAACGTTACAAAGGATGGAAATACTGCTCGCCTGCAGGAAGATCTTGGGAAGATTGGGGAGTAGTCGGACACGTGGCAAATGCCTTTTAACGTGAGCAAATGCAAAGTGATGCATATCGGCCACCGAAACCCGCAGTTTCAGTATATCCTTAAGGGCACTGCTCTTGAATCCACCGACACTGAGAAGGACTTGGGTGTAACAATCACTAGTGACCTCAAGTTCTCGAAACAGTGCATTGAGGCGGAAAAAAAGGCCCAAGGATGCTAGGCTACATAAAGCGCCAGTTTAGATATCGAAACAAGGAGATTGTACTGTGTTTGTACAACTCACTTGTCCGACCGCACCTGGAGTATGCCGTACAATTTTGGAGTCTTTCATTTCGAAAGGACATCGCGAGATTGGAACGCGTGCAAGCCAGGGCAACCAAACTGATTCCCTCTATCAGACATAAAAGTTATGAAGATAGATTAAAGGAATTAGATCTGTTCTCGTTGGAAGCCCGTAGACTGCATGGTCAGCTCATCGAAGTTTTCAAAATACTTCTAAGGTTCGACAATGTTGACTACAGGGATATTTTCACTTGTTGAGAGCAGAACAAGAAATCACGGCTTTAAACTTGAACTGAAGCGTTACAACCGCGATCTGTGTGGAAAATTTTTCGCGTACAGTATCTGCGGTAGTTGGAACGCACTTCCCGTGGAAGTTGTCAACAGTGAATCTGTCGAACATTTCAAGTCAAGACTAGACAGGGTCTTGAAAAATGGCCATTTAAGGACGTAAAGCATTTGAGCAGAGATGTGCCCGCTCGACTGCTAGTCCAAAGGTACCCTCATTGAATGGACCGTAAGGTCTTCTAGGGTACTCTCTTTCCTTGTTTGTATTCCACCCCGTATCACCTGTTTGAAGTCGGCGGGTCTCTACCAGGAATTGTTAGTGCTCTCGGGGTAATGGAACCTCAACACACACTCATTCGCGGTATCCGTGACATCACAGTTGCCGCGAGCCGGGTGAATGTCATCTTCTGGTGGGTTCCTGAAGATGTGGGAATTGCAGGGAATGAGCACGCCAGTATCCGCGAGGACTGGGCGACCAGACTAACGTTTGGCTCTTGATCACACAGAGTGCATGGCAGGAATCAGGCAGCCCGGCAACGATGATAGCAGACGGCCGAGTGGACCTTAAAGGCGTGTGCCATTGCACCGCGACCGTTCCTGTGGACCTAGCCCCCAATGCAGCAACAGCTTCAGGTCGCTTTCTGTCGTCTTCGAATTTGATATAGTCGCGGCACGCACCGCCATTTGATGGAGTGCTCGCCTTCACTTTATATCGACGACTGCCTTGTCCCCGACACTATTTGGCACATTCTTGTTAAATGTCCCAGTCTGGGTTACCCGCGTTGGTACCGGGACGAGCGGGGTCGCTACCAGTTATCCCTTCTACTCGGGACGAATTCGTGTAATATGGGGCTTTTGTACAATTTATTCGACTCTTTGGTGTTGGTCGTATTTTCCTGCGGCTGGAGACGAGGCAAGCTTCCCCACGACGACGGAGCGTGCTTCCTTTGTTTAGCTTGCAAATTTTAAAGTAGCCTAGCACTATACTGAAATTTTAATTACGGAGGCATATGGCCTTGATGCCAGTCACCAGATGGGCGCATTTAAAAATAAAATTGTGGCAGTCATTCCGAACCATGTTTCTGACCATCCATCCCACGTGGAAAGCCGAATTAAAATTGGACAAGGAGGGGAGCTCTCGTACCCAAATGTAATTAGTATTCCAATAAAAGCTATCAAGAATTAGTTGGAAGGACCTCTGCCCAAGGTTAGTTCAGAAAATGGTAGAGGAAACCAACTCTACCGGTTTATATATTATTATAACAATTTTATTCTCTGTTACATTCTCTATAGATTATTGGGCTACAAATGGGGTAAACGGATTAGGAGTTAAAAAAAAAAAGGAAGTCTCAAAATTAAAATGTTCTTGAGGTCAAATATAACTAAGACGGTAGTCATGGTTAATTTACAGGGTCAAGTAAACAAGCGGAACCTATTGATGCAAATCTTCCACAATCCACCAAGATGCTTAATAGTCAAGTGAGTCGGAGTGGCGGCACCGTGGTCGTCCGTTTGGTGTAATGAGTCATCTCGTGCATACGAGGCTACCCTACTTTCAGCTGTGAACGCATTTCTGCACGGACAAATATACTATGATTCCAAGCCAGGCATCGGAGCAAGTATAGGGAAAAATTCTCATAGGATCAGACACCATCAGAATGTGGTTATTTACCTCGACAACCAGGCCTGCCGTATTTTGTCCTTGTGCTTTAACCCATAAAGGATGGTGCCAGCGTAGCCACCCATATGTGCACTGGAAATGGTTAGAGTCGGTAACAAAGCATGCACGCACACCTCACGGTAGCCTGCCGCTTGGCCATGTTTTATTTAGGGGCCCTAAGTACCAATGGTGGATTAATAAGAAAAAGTTGGGATGGGTAGACTAGGATAAAGAATAAAGTGCAGTAAGGAGTAGGATGTGTAATCACTTATTTTATCATCATAGTCTGGCACTATGGGCGAGCCTTTCCTCCATGCTTCAGTTGCCGCAGGGGTCATTCCCAGTTACGGCACTCCATCAGGAGACTTACCACACCCAGTAGCCGCCACTAGATTACTCTTCCTCGCAACTAGGTCGTATCCCAGATAGGCCTAAGTGTTCATACCCAACCAGTGGTTCTGCCACTCATCACTCAAAAGCACAAACCTCCTCTTTACCCCTATAATCCATGCTTGATTGTGCTTGTCCCTTCATGTTTGTCTAGCATAATTCAAATATCCGCAACCTCCCACAAAGGAGTGGTGGGTGTAGTATGGGCAGCTATGTTGCAACTGAAGAATTAAGTGGCCTTCCGGTTAAAAAACCCACAGGTGCGACTACATATCTTCCAACCATTCTCACTTAAGCATCACCACTTTCTCAAAGTTCTTTCCTTACCAACTTTCTTGAAGATACTCAGGTTAGTTTTCGTCTATTATCTGATTTGAAAAGTCGGACTGAAATATGCAAGTGCAGAAGAAAATGAACAGACAGTTTTATGATCTCGCACTACCAGCTATAAGTCTGACAAGACAAGTTAATGGGACAGATTCTTCTCGCTGAAAAACTACCATTTTTTTTTAGAAATAAAGGGACAAATGATGAACCAAACTGGGTTCACTAATTTATTAAGAAATAATGCCTTTAAAAAGGTGAACTAAAAAAAAACGACATTGCATTAACTAGGTGAAATAGGTGCATATATATACAGACTGGTACCGAGGACAACTAATGTTCATTTTCCGCTTTCCTTTTGGGGGAAAAGTACAACTTCGAATGACTTTTGCCTTTAAATAATAGGCATTAACTTATCTTGACCAATTAAACAGCCCATTAAATAAATAAGTCAATTGTACACACACAAAGAGGACGAGTAAAATTATAAATTATTCTTATCTATTCAAAAACTGACTGAAGAATGAAAACTACGGAATCTCATTCGGTTTCATTTTGTGTTTAGAGATACGACTAAATATTGACTTAATGAGATTAATATTCTTTTTAACAAGTATCCAATCAGTTTACCTACATTCTACACAGTTTCTAACTACTTATTTCATATCTTTATCAGTATCCATTTTCTGCTCTTCTTCTTCTTTCTTGTCTTTCTTACCTTCACCACCTAAGAAAAAAAATCGGTAAATATACAGACATGTAATTAGTTAAGAACCAAAATTTCAGGAAGGAAAGACATTAATTTTCACTTGTACTAGGCTACATATAACGATAGCAAAATGAGAAGAGGTAATGAGTTGTCCGCTCACTCTGGAACAATCCCATGAATATATTGAAGTAAATGACCTTGAATCAGTTATGGAGATTTGCTGGCCCCTCCTACCATTTCAAATTTGGGCAAAAAGAAAATAACTCATTCTTACCGTCCATCTCTCCTTCAGAATCATTTCCTTCACCCATCGAATTATCCCTTCTCCTCTTCCGAGGAAATCTGCCACCTCTTTGGAATTTAGGAGGTGGAATAGGGTCCATACCAAGGACTTTGTGAATTTGTCGGAAAGCGATTAGTCGCAGTGCGTGCTGGGAGGAAAGATGATTTTAACATGTAGCAAAACTAGGGGGCGCCATCAGTAAGAAAACTGATAAATTGGCAAAAGATAAAATGTAAAATTTGTGATTTCACATCTAGGGGAATGTTAGAAGGGAGGGGTACTAGAACATGAGTTACAGAGCAAATTACTATAAAATAGTACTACTACTTGCGACAGACCTGGGCTGAAGCTGTGATGTCTTCTCTCTCTTGAGCTGACAAAGTAAAAGCAGCATCCATGGGGTCCTTTTCACAGGGATCCAAAAGGCCTGGAGAACCGGGTAAAAGCAACCCAGAGGCAAGAGCCTCGAAAGTTCGTCGGAGCGCATCACCAGGACTAAGGGGCTGACCAGCAGATGCTATCACCTTTTCGCACATCAACTCCATGGCCTAAGAATAAAAAATCATTTCTAGTTTTGGTACCAGTTAGGATTTCATTTAGCCTGATTTAAGGACTTTCCGATACGGCAACCAGACCTATGTACTACTGTCTGTGGATTTTGTCAAGAGGGTATAGCGGCTCAACAAAATAGAACATAGCATATCTTAAGGCTAATTTAAAAGCAACCCCCCCCCCCTCCCCAAGGGATGCTAGGCGCCGAAGGGCGTCCCGCTTCCTCAGTGACTTAAGCATGCATCAATCCACCAACCACTAAGGAAGAGGCCCACCTCCTCTAGAAACTCAATTATTCTATACTCGGTGGTGCACGAACCACTTCTCAGGCACTCGCCCACCCTAATTACAAAGGCACAAGATAGAGGCCCCTGCATTTGAAGCCCAGCACGCAACACAAAACTCACAAAGGCTATATAAAACCGCCAAAAACTAACTAGTCTACAATAAAAGGTATGCAAACCTATTCCGAGTACAAGGGACAAGCGGTAGTGACCTCGCTCAGGCAACGCGAGCAAAGACTGGAACATTCACATGTAGCCCCAGGCAGTCTGGACGACCACAGAGTCGCCGCAGTAAAGTTGAAGAGGACAGAAAGCGACGCCTGAAGACGCCGAGGTATTAGGGGCTGGATCAACCGTCTCCCATTATCTTTACTATGCACCCGGAAAGACTGACCTGTTTGGCGCCCTCATTTCCCGCAATCCTTACTATCTTTTATGGGGTCATCCTAGCAAAGACCATACTCCATGTCGGCTCCCACTGTTGCCAGAGCATGCGCCCAACACTCAGGAAATGAAATAAAATCGAGCAAAAAGTCAGAAGTGTACAAACTCGTTCCGGTACACGGAACGTGCGCGAAGATTCTTAGACTGGGATATTGAACAGCGACCTGAAACTGGGGGCAAGCAAATGGAACAGTAGCGGAGCGATGGTACGCAAAATTAGCTTGCCTTAGGCCACCCAATCTTCTTTGCCAGGTAGCCAGAAAGTTGACCCCGACTCCTTTTAATAAGTTAGTGTGGGAAAGAGCGAAACACTAGTCCGGTCTCCCAGTCTCCGAGAACTCTTTGGGGCCTCATCAGCGTGATTACTTCCCACAATCTTTATACAGCCGAAGATAATCTGGACATGTGCCCAGCTCGGGCCAGGGAAAGCACATTCCAATACGCCGAGAGCTCTGAGAGCGCTTTGTGAGTCCCTAAAAATCACGATCCAGTCTCCAAGAGGAACGAAGTTTCGTTCATAGCCAACACAAGGGCTGATCCTCACCCCCCTATCCAGTATGCACAGATGGAAAATATAACGGGTGCTCTAGTGTTTGATAGGACAAAAAGGGGTTGGTAGTTTTCTAGCGACATTCATGTGTATCAACGCCACTGTGAGTGTGATTGATGATGAAGAATCATAAAAATAATAGGACACAGCAAGATTAAGCATCACTCACCCAACTGTTTAAAGGAGTCCATGTTGGTACTCGCTGACAAAGATCGCGGAGAATTCGAATGACCATGACACAACTCTGCAGTCCGTTGGCCCTAGCCTGAAAGGGAAAATCATCGAGTAAAGGAAGTGAAATGCCAACAGCTGGCTTACTTTAAAAGATGGGCATCAAGCTATATTCCTCACTTCATTCAATTAAAGTCTTCAAAATGAGTATTTAGGTCAATTTTACACAATGCAGTTTGTGGTGATATGAACTAATATGACTAAATAATATAGCTACTGCCCATGTTCCAAAGCACAGATGGAACTCTTCTACTGCCCGTTCCAAAGCACGGATGGAACTCTTCAACAGCAGCAGCTCCAACCAGTCCAGCCTTAAATGTCAACCCTTATGGACTAAAGAATGCATAGCTGAAACAATTTTCTTTCCTTCAATGAACTCTGCTCTAGGATGACTCTGAACTCTTAACTTGATAAATGCTGACGATGATTTCAAGTTGTATCTACGACAATGGATATCTAATAGATGATAGAAGAGCCCCAGAATGGCACACTAGCAGAGTTCTTTCTAGCTTACTTTCCAGCCTCATGCTTTAAAAGGATTTCCTTCCCTCGCCGAAGAGTAATGACGAGCCAAAGAAATGAGGCAGGAAGATGCCGTCGCCTCTTTCTGTCTCTTATCTTGGGGCCCAAGTGGACGAAAAAGGCCAGCCATTATTCTAGCCGCCGAGGGAAGCCGTCTGGTCGCGTTAATGGGGCCACAGACGGCATACAAAGCGCTCCTAGCTACAATACAACCCCTTTCGATTAAAAAAATGAAAACGAAAATAAACCAACAAAAACAATAATTTATGGAATGAATGAATGAATGAAAATATAAAACTCCAAGGATCACTTGCCATAGAAGGCGGAGCTGTTAACCATTAGGGAGTAAACACCATCATGAAATTAATCTCGAATCATCAATAAAAGAAGGTATATAATTATACACATAGTGTACATCAGCGGAGTTGTGGTTTTAAAAAGAGGTTTACTAGCATCCACAATATGATACGATCAATGAACTCCAAAAGCCATTCCTTATTTCATTTATCCATGCTAAATTTCAGAACAGTTCCCCAAACCTGATTGGTATATGAGTAGCAGCTAACCTTCAATGGCAAGTAATGAATGGACCTTTATGTGTGACCTACAGCTACCTACCAACGCCTACTCCCAGCCACCCACTCCCATAATCATAAGGCTGAAAAGTGACAAGGAGATGGAGAGTCCAACCTTCTGCCAGAATTAATGGCAAGAGCCTGGGTTCTTTCCCCTTTGAGGGTAAAAGTAGCAAACCTGAAACCATTTGGCATGTCTGAGAGCAGCTAGGGCATCCAAACATTTCTGCTTGTCGAGCACATCTGGAGGATCCTTTGGAGCGGGGACCTGCGAGTCTAAAGTACAACACAAGGGGTCACCCTGGTGGCCACATTTTAACGTCCTCTGTTTGACCAATCCCCACCAATCCGCGCTTCTTAAAATGAGTTAATACCCGAAACAGGTACATTCTTTGTTTTTATGACCAAATAATGCAACGCTTCAAACTGGCCATCGCCAAATAAAAATGAAAAAAAACAACTACATAGCATTGTATGATTTTTTTTTTAAGAAGAAAAAACAAAATAAAAGACTAAAAACAGAAGACTGGTGGGGCATTGACGGGTGACTGACAGGGTTACTCAAAACTTTTCCCTTCTGAAGTGCCGAAGAGTAGTGCCAACTAATTAGTTTTGAAAAAAAAAACAAAAAAACAAAATGAAGTTGAGATTGGCCCATTGAGTATAAAACTAGCGGCCCTTCAGAAAATGGGGAGAAGCGATTTCTCTTGTATTGAAAAAAGATTAACAAAATAATAAACCAACCAGGGGCCAACAATGGTACAAGAATAGTGTCTCAAACAAAAAAAACTTGAACGTGGGCCAAGTAATTTCTCATTTCTAAATCAATAAGTCATATCTTTTTCACTGTGTCCCCTGGCAGTAATGGTAGTATAATTGCTATTCTTATTTGGTTTACTGAGGCTAGTCTTGGTTAATTAAGAAAACCTTGACTTTCACCTACACACAAAGCCTTTCATTGGTTCAAAACTAAGATCTGCAAAGAGACAAAATCTTTAGGAATTTGGTTTAGATTGAGTGGCGAATATAAAGACAAGTTTACTAAAGGGGTGATAGCTAAAGCAATATATATAAGCAAGTTTAATTATAGCATGTAAAAGAGGGCAAAGATGACCTCTTTTTTTTTCTTTTTTTTGACTCAGGATAAAAGGATATGGGCAAATCAGATCTTTATGTCATGGAGCCCTAAGAAAGGCTTTCTTGGTCAATTTTGAATGTTTTCCTCACACACAAAGAGATCTTGTAAAGAATAGGATTACCTCCTTCGTGTTGCAACAGCTGCTCCCTCATAATGGGAGAGGTTAATGTGATGGTGACAGAGATGGAATCTTCACCGATGCTGCGAACAACAAGGGCAGCTTCTTCAACAACCCGTTGAATTTCATAACTATCATCAGGAGAAATAACCTGTAACAGAAGATTTGCTCACACTATAATCCGAGAAGCAGCGCAAAGTAGGAGTGTTTAAATGACATACGTGATTGGGAATTAAAGGCAGTGCCAAGAATATTGAGAAAGTTATGTAGTGAAGAAAAAAACCCACTAAAATCATTACCACCTAGGAAGACATATGTATAGACATTTGTTAGTCATAGAATGAATAAAAATGTAGATTGAATTGTCAAACCGCTCTTTACACCATGTGAACAAAAACAATCATATTCACACATAGGTTTGAAATATTCATAGCTTTTATACTAGCACATCTACTTACTATAAGTCACCATCAAATGTTTTCTTACTAAGTGGGTTAAGCACATATCAATCAATGCGACTAAAGGATACTCCCCACCGCTTTTATATGCTCAGTCAAGCACAAAGTATGTAGACTTGTCCACTTAGGGGTCATCAATGGACAAAAAGCCACAACCATGCCCGCCCATTCACAAAATTTCCTCCATGCCTTAATTCTACACACTAATTTGGATAATCGACCTCCGTGTTATGCAACCTGACATACCCTGATACTTGGTATATGTTCTTCACAACATTTCTATTCTTCCTACATGCCTATATCCCCTCATAATTAACTTTCATAACCATTCACAGTACGTCCAAAATACTTAAAATATCATAAATGTTCAAGGGAAACACCACATCTAATCCCATTAACAGTTTTTATCTACCTTTACTTTGTTCCTTTTTATAGGAGTCTGTTCACATAAGCTGCTAAATGCCTTAATCAACCTTTACCAAATTCATCTCACTAAAAACTACCACCACCTCATTGGCAAATACTAACAGATGGATCCTATTTCACATTAATCTCACCCGATTTCTTCAGTACTCCAAGAGAGACAAGACACCTCCATTTCCCTAGCCCTCAAAAGATATCAAACCCTTCAGACAGACCCACCTTTCACCCAAATTCTGCCTTAATTCCAAAAATTTATGCTCTCTCCTATACTTTCATAGAACCAAACGGCACGAGAGGTTACCCTGCATAGATTATTGCACGCCCCAGCAACCCTGGTAGTCTTAAACAAGATTTAAACTCCTTTCTAGACATCTTAATTTTAACCCATCTAGCCTTTCTTTACAAGTACCCAACCTTGCTTCTTGGCCTGCATTCTTTGTGTCTACTTCCCCATATTTCTTTTCTATTACTGTCCTCTGCAAGGGTGTATCAGGAGTAGGGTAGGAAGCATACTGTCCTATATCTCTTCCAACAACCGATATGATCTAAACTTGTAACCAATGAAAAAAAAAAGTTGGCAAAACCGATCTTCCAATTAAATGCACCCCAATGGTCATGGCCCTTAAAGTCCTGGTCACTTATGCAGAGAAGTGGTTATTGGGGCAAAGCCGATTTTCCAATTAATTGCGCCCGGACGCCATCTCTATTCCTGGTCAGATACTTAAAGCTAGGCAAAGGGTTGAAAGGATAGTCACAGAAAAAAAGGAGTGCTGAGGGGCAGCAAGGCGGAAACGCACCAACAACTTCCCCAATTTTCACTAGGTTTGGGAGAGAGCATCCCCTCCTGGCACTAAGTTCAGAGGATAGTTGTGATAAAAAAGTAATGCTGAGAGGGAATGAAAAGGAAGTGCACCAACAACTTTCGCAGAACCAGTTAGTGTTCAAGTCAAGCAAATAACAGGGGTTCCCTAAAGTGCATGCACTCAGACAAGAGGATGTACAGCTACTCCAGATAGCAAGTTTATCAGGCTATCCCAATGCCTGTGGAAATGCATGAGGGCGGCTCAAAAGATGGCAAAGGAGAAAGAAACCCCTTTACAACCTGAAGGTGATATAAGGGAGGAGAATATTTTACTCCTTGCGCACATCAAAACTAAGGTAGGGCGAGGTTTTAATGTTAAGGTCATAATCAGACATTTTGTTGTTTGCCAAAGCTTGCAACAGCCTATCACAAGTCAGATTTTGTAGCCTTTCAAGTGCTTAAGTCTTGGCACATTGAAAGGGATGTTAGCAGCTGTGTGACACACCAAATGAGTAACTGGAGACGCTGGTGCGACAGAATGGAATCTCAGACGAGTTAATTGACAAGACAGACAGGATTTGAAGATGTCATGTGACAGGACACAAGACTTTAAGACCTGGCAGCCAACAAGGCAGTAAAGCCCATCCTCATAGGCAATAGAGCCCTAAGCACCCAATAACAGCCACAGCGAGGTAGGAGGTCAGCCAGATTCTTAAAACTAAATAGAGGAAGAAATAAGGAAGAGCAAAGAAGTGGGGGTAGTGTTAAAAAAAAGGCTACATAAAGGAAGAGGAGAATGCACCGATTTCCCTAAGCCCAGTCAAAGCCAACTCAGTGAGCCAAGGATTCCTTAAATACTGGTTGGGGGGACCTGTCGTTCTTCATGGTAGCAGGCAAAACAGTCTACACACAGGGTAATTCTCCCTTGTAGGACAAGGTTGAAATTTCGGAGTTTCATCTAAACACAGCCAATCATAAAAACGTGTTGTTTTCACCTACTTTATTCGCACACATGATCACTCTTCCATCCATGAGGGTTTCCAATTAACACTCGCCTGAAGCCATAAAGTTCCTATTGATCGCGGGTTATTGGCAAAACATAGTAGTACCATTCTTACTTCCTCTTCCCCTCACCAACGAGAAATAACCTTGGTAACCACAGGATAGTTATAAACAGTGGGTTTCATTAACCATTCAGGAGATGTCGCCAAAGGAAAGGGACAGGTAGCACAATTACTAAAAGTGAAAGCTTAAGACAGACAAATTTCGCAGTTAGCACTTAAATCTCATCCTTATAGACAATAAAATGGCATATTAGGAAAAGGGAAACGCAAAGGAACCTGATAACTCACACTGAGCTGATTTGGAAGATTGTCTGCAACTCTGTCCAGTAGAGATCGAGTGGGTTTATCACCACAAAGAACCACCAACTGAACATTGGTATCGCCTTTTAGAAGTAAACCCTTGGCTAGAATTCCAACTCTCATCACTCCTTTGAGCATCCTTGGGGGACCATCATCCTTTTTCTCAGCTCTGTAACAAAGTTTAAAAAAAAAATCAATAGAGGGTAGTAAAACTACTATGGTGGGAGATGCACACCCATACATACAATGAACAAGGGAACCTACTTTAATAAAAATGGCTTCTGGATACTTCATAACTACTATCAGGCGGATAGTGAAACCGGGACACCCCTATTTGAAAGCCCATCCTCCTGTATAAGAATGCCAAACTATGAATCAGTTCCAGAAATCGCTGGCCCGACTTGCCTTAATAGCCCTAAAGAATACATTTGTCTAAGACCCATACTGGGTTTCATGTACTTCAAGGACAAACCCTCCCTCACCCCACCCCAAAGTCGTGAGTATAAATAAAGTCATTGGGTGAAATTAGGAGGGAGAGGGGACCTCTAAAGACAAAAAAAAAAATGGGGAAGGGAGGGGGGTCTGTTAGCCTGGTCAGACCCTCCTTCACTCCTAGAGCTGACTCCCATAGTAGCTCTCTTTATGGGAGCAGTTCCTATCATTCTCTTTACTGCCCTCGTTATTATGGTGGCCCCACGAAGTGGCAGCAGGCGCAGATGCTCCCCTCAACGAAAGCCCTGGTTCACACCGGGACAGCAGGACTTTATCAAGGTGAGAAGAACCACTTTCAAGGAGAGGGTTTATCCATGCTGTGTGATCTTTTCTAAAATTCTCTCTATATCCTATACCGTTTCTCAAGGTATATTGCATGACAATTATCAGCCAGGGGTTACAACTACTCCATTCATGAAATGGGGTAAGAAACTGGTTTGAGAAACTACTCCCCAAAATAGATTAAATAAACTTGAATCAAGTTAAAGGACTGTTGAAACCCAACTTATCCAAAATCTATTTTATTCCCATTATTTTCCATTTCTTGCATTTGGGTAAATTCTATGGCTTTAATTTCCGGAAGAAGTACTAGACCAGAAGTATTTCCAGGAAAAAGGGCAGATTTTTACCATAGCCAAGAATGTCAGAAAAAAAAATAATAATGAAGCATCCAGTTTCAGACCAAGAAGACATTTGAAGATCCTCTTTCTACCACTCACCCTTCTTTCTTCTCCTCTCCTTCTTTGGGAGCTGCCTCTTCCTTTTTGACCTTGAGCTGTGGGTCTTTTGGGGAATCTACTTCAGCTAAATAATCAGAAACCATCTTCAAGGCTTTCTCTGTGTTTGAAACAATTTTTTGGATGGCAGCAAGTTCTTCTTCCTTAGGGTAGATCTCGGCATGTTTCGCCAACACATGGCGGTCATCACTAGAGTCAGGCCTTCGAATGGGCTGAACAAATGAAAATTAGTTTCTTTTCAAACATTACCGGTTGAGAAGATGGATGGATGGAGTGGGGTGGGGTGAACCACCAACAAAGTGGGGGGGAAAATTCACTAATAATCATCAGCCACTTACCCACAAAGTGGAGATCAGTGCCCATCTGGTCACTAAATGCTAATGACCCATTTATGCCTTATCAAGAACAAAAGTATCCAACAGTTTTTCCACCTCAAATTGGCACTCCATAGCAATAAGGTCCAACTAAACAAGACAGGTTTTACTCTGTATTCAAGCCTTCATTGAATCAATATTCTCTTCTAGTCTATTTCCATCCATTCTTCCCATCTGCCCAATGCCCACACATACAGAAGCATCACATCAGCATTCTCCCATGCAGCTACTGCCAAATGCCACACTCATACCCTCAGGTATATACTAACACACTGATGGCCACAATCTGCACTGCCCTTACAGCATTCATCCACTATCAATCCGATACTTAAAACTTTGCACATGTTTTTAGGCAACACAAGTCTAATATCACATACCAACCCCTGCCCAAACACCACATTCATTTTTGCGCAGGCTATGGGGTGCCATGTGTAGTTACACCTGGTAGCTTTGAAGAAATGGCATGCCATCCTACCCTGTGTGGCAAGAGAAACCGATACTTTCTTTCAGATCATTCTTTGAACCTTTTTGCATCCTTTCTACATCTTTTTTATCTCCCATCAAGGAATGGATGGTGTAACACAGATAATGACCCTGCTAAAATGGAAACCTTGAGGATTAGCCCACAGTTGGCTGCAGGAAGACCTGCATCCATATCTTACACTATTTTCACTTCATTATCTGCAATGCCTTCTTTACAGATCACTGCCCTCTTTCTGCATGATGTGGCCACAGTTCCATTGCACTTTAAATTTAGAAAATAAAACTATTTTTGCCTTTATTAAAAAAAGAACTTATCAAACACTTTTCTGAAAATCTCCAAATGCCAATCCTCCCTTCTGTCAATAACATATTCTAACACTAAACCCATCCCTCTTCACACTCTTTCTACTTCAAGTAATGAACCTATATATATTAAAGAGCCATAACAAAATTGCAGATGCAGCCCCCCCCCCCAACTTATCAAACAACTATGTCTAAAAATTAATTCAACCAACCATCATTGGGGGAATAAATGGAGGCCTAGGCATTCCTGGGGGTACCATTGGTGGGGGCATATTGGGAGGTCCACGAGGGTATCGGCGGCACCAGTCGAAGTACTCGCACTCCTCTTCATAGCGGCGCCTCTCTTCCCAGTACCATCTCTCCTCCTCTTCTAGCAAGCGTTCCTCTTCTCGCCTCCTCCACATCTCTTCTCGCACCTACCAGTTTAACAACAGAATTTTTATATAATTCAAAATGTTAGAGATAATTATGACTCACAAACCAAAGAACCTTTCTGGATATTGAATATGATTGGATTCATTCCCTAAAGAAAAATCCTAATCAAGGATCTAGTACAACCTCAAGAGCTTATTGTGTGCTATTCACAAAAACTTCACATCCATCATTGAAACTAAAAAATAGCTTAATTGACTCTGGGAAGATTGGTATGGTACCTATCAACACATGAAATTGAAGCCAAAGAGTAAAATGTGCAAGAGATTAAAGAGAACACACTAAGACTCTTGGACATTCCTGAGTCTTAGGGGTATTAAAATGCTTCTATTTGTTGCATTGGGCCATAATGCATTTCCTTCTATATTATGACATCTGATCTTCTATAGAAAAAGGGTTTACATTTTCATTTGTAAAATTTAATTCAAGGAAGCCCAAGCCTTTACCTGTTGTCGTCTCAGTTTTTCTTCCTGAAGTTTCCTCTGTCTGAGTGAAGGTTTCACTTCAACCACAAGCTCAGGATTGACTTTCTTCTTGTACTGAAGTCGGTGTCTCCTGCCCTTCATGTGCATTTCTTTGGCATTAGGGTCATTAAAGCGACATTCACAAAGCTTACAATTGAAACTTACGACTTTTCCTGAAAGGAAGATGGCTAATGAGCAAAAAAAACAAACAAAAACAAAACCAGGTCATTAATTTATTATTTAGTTTGTCAAGTTTCACCATCATTTGTCTAGGCAGGACTAAAACATTTGCCTAAAACAATGAAAAAACTAAATGCATAAAGATATTTATCTGGCCACCAATTGATGGACACAAATGTACTATCACAAGGGGGTAGCTAGATCATACACAGGTCATCACAGCCAATCAGAACACCAGTATTTTTGCTCTTATCTTCATAGCATAACACACATATTCATCTCTGTTCCAAGAGAATCCATCCTGTTATTGGATACTTGTAACCACATATCCCAGTCACCCAGGGTGAAGTTACCTACCTGATTGCTGCTTCGTGTAAAGAAAAAACACTTCCCGACACCAACCCACCACCCATGGTGGCCATAGGCGCATGGGCAATTGTCATGCTAATCTTTATGTTTGATTCATTATTCAGTCTTCAGGAAGAGCAAAAGACATAGCACAGGATAATAGAAAAATAAAGTGGCGTGATGAATGAATGGATGCAAAATGTGTGGTAGTTAGGAAGTGAGGCCAAAAGACAGACGATGAGTGTGTATAGAGAGATTGAAAAGAACATGGATTAATGAAAGGAGTAAGAAAGCAGCAAATCAATTGAAAATGTGAGAAAATGAGAATACGTGTAGAAATTCAGGAAAAGTGCAAGAGAGGAGATCAGTAGGGAGATGTGTGCGTGGAAATGCAGAAAACGGTGAATGAGTACATGGATGGTTTCTGAGTGGGGGCCTACCTAGCCTTCCTATTGGGAGGGATGGGGGCGGAGGGGGGGGGGAATTTTTGACTTGCTTCTATAATATTTAATTCTGAATGCTTGATGTGCTTTCAGTTTTTTAATGCCTTGTTGCAGGTTTCAGTCACATGTTGCGAGGTTGTGTGTATCAAAAGTGAGGCCAAGTAGTGTGTGTGTTGTTGGGTGGGATGTTTGGGTCCCTGTAGATTTTTTTGGGGGGGAGGGGGATAAGCAGGGTTATGGATTTTTTTTGGGGGAGGGGAGGGGCTGTCTTTATGCTGTTATCTAGTGAATGTCAGAGCATGAAGATGTAGGTTTAGACAATTTCCCCTTGAGGAGTGCCTTTTTTGTTCCTTTCAAGAATCCATTCTGGTGACTGCTTGCAAAAAAAGGAGGAAGTCAGGCATGTTTGGGTGAAGGATGGGTAGAATGAGTTATTTGACACATATGGAGAGTTATGCAATGTCACCATGACTGTTTAATATTGTTATGAATTGAGTGCCAAGAGATGGGAACACAGCATGCTCAGGAGCAATAAATCGCAATTTGGTCTCCAAACTAGGCATAGTTTATTATCTGCAACAAGGAGTGGTGTAAGGTAACAAACTTGACTGCAAAATCAAATGTAGTACCGCCAGCTTCAAACAGGGAGAGAAGGCATGGAAGTTGACCCCCTCCCCTATTTGGATTTTGTAGCCATTTTTATATGGTGGGATTGCTACAGTGTGACATTACATGTGCTCCAAGAAATACAAGCGCAGTAAACCTAGTGCTGTATAAGTTTGGAGGAAATAAGCATGGCAACAAACATCCAAACTGAGGACCTCCTGGGCAGAACCAGTGGCATCAGCATCACATCAAGCTAGCAAAGGTGTTTCCCAACTGATTGACATCACACATGAGCATAGAGCCCCGAGAAAGCAGCCATGGTTGAACTATATGCAGCCAAACAAGCAGCAGCTCCCCAGCAACAATGAGGCTCTTGAAAGGGGACATGCAAAAGGCACCGGTCAACAAAAAGGAATAGTGTGGTGGAGAGAGTCAAGCACACTAAAAAAAAAATGCTTGGTTGTGGATGCTTAGAATGAACAAAGGAACCAAAGAACAATAAGATTTTATTTTAATCAAGCTACAGCCTAATACAAGGAGAGAGAAAAAGGGCCAACTGAGGAGAAGTGCATGAATAGGCTTCTTTGTAAGGGGGCTTGAATGGAACCTTTACTTTACCCAGGGAGAAACCATGATTGGACAAGATACTACAGCACATAGCACCTTATATTTAATAGAGCATAAATAAGGTGTGAGAGGGGGTTTTGGCTTTAATGGTGCTTAAGCGTGCCAACATCACTTAGTGGGAAAGCTGTTGAAATAATTTTAGATTTATTTTTTAAAAGCTGTTTATAATTTTAACAAGAAATAACCAAAGGCAAGTTCTTAGTCAAAAGTTTACAGGCTAAATTCAAAATTGTCCCCCATCAAGCCAACCTTTGAGTTGTTAAAAAGGGGCAAATTTACAGGATGCCATCCAAGAAGTTCATGTTAAGGGATGAGTATAGGGGTATAGAGTTGGGAGAATAAAGAAGTCAAATAAGTAGATCTTGCATCCAAATATATGAAGTATTAAAAAGAGACTTTTACCTTCTGCATTCTTTATCTCCTCAATGTATTCTTGCCCAACAGGTTCTACATCTTTCTCTTTCAGATCTAGAATATCCTCCTTCATTTCATCTTTCTTTGCTTCATTTGTTGGTGTGGCTGACGAACTGGAGGATGCTTGAGAATTTGTTTTTGTACCAGTGGGAGTAGTTGCTGTAGCTGATGTTTTGTTGCCTCCCCCCACAACAACTGGGTCTGTAGATGGGATTGGCTTGCCAAGTTTTTGGTGTAACTTGACGACCTACAATGGAAAACAAGAATGCATAAATATTTCCCCCCCCGAGATAATTAAGATTATACATATCGTGGGGTGGGAGGGGTTATATTCTGGTGTGCCAGTTTAACATTTTAAAATCTTGTTCAAGGAGGCTTATGATACCACCAGAGTTTAAGGGATTTGCTGTAGAAAACTCAATATCTACCATTTTTATAATGGTTTGTATGAATACCAATAAAACTAACCTCCTCCCCCCCCTTTATTGCCTATCACACACAAAGCCACCCATCATTTTGTCCATGCCAAAATGGCCCTTCATAGCGAAAGGTGCTATATACTGTAGCATCTATTCCAGACAGGGTTCAGCCTTAGACAGAAGGTCCTGAGCATGTCCCCTCACAAACCCTTTACAAGCACAGTTATGACCCAATTGCCCTTCAGTCAGCCCTTTCTCAACCACTCATATAATTAACCCACATTTTATAGACTTTCAACCATTTACACACCTGGACATTCATTCTTACTCTTTTCAGTCTATGTACATCCATTCTTCTCAAATTGTCCATAGCACCTCAGAACAATAAGTCAATCTAATTCACACTCTTCTTCCTACCATAGACATCTCTTTTAATCTTTCAATAATCCCCCTTGAATTGTCCATTTACACTGCATTGACTCAAGATCTTTCTTTCTCCTTCCTTCAAAACTCATAAACAAACAATGACACCAGGAAACTCATAGAGCTTCCTGAAAAATTCCACCCTCAAACCCTTTTGTATGCAATCTGCCTCATCTTTCCCCCTATCATTCATGATACATCCTAAAGAGTAAAAATTCATTCACTGCATCCTCCCTACCATCAGCAAATACCAACATAAATATCTCTCAGTAATCCATCCATAGATATGAATGAGGCATTGCATCACCCAACCCCCTACAAGTCACTCCTCAGGTATCTTTCACCCAAACATATGCCTTGCTTCCAAAATAAATACTCTACCCACAAACCAATAGTATACCACTTTATACAAGATTAGCACTTGACATTCTCAGACACTAACAACAGTTGATAGGAGGAGAGATAGGAGGAATAAATGACTTATTCATCAATCTCCCACCCCATCTCCCTCATTCCCAATCATACTTCTCTCAGTACTGAGATAAACTTGGAGAGGTCAGTCACAGTATGTAAGATGCCCAATCCCATCTCAATGAACACTGTCCAGGAATGGAATTTACACGGGTCCCTCCCAACCTAGCATTTCAATTTATGGGCAGATATGGTTGTCACCTTTGATGAACTGACAGCAATGTAATAGTATTCTTATTCTCAGCATTGTTTATTTATAACCATCATCTTAAAGACAAAGTTAGGCCTAAGTGGCTGGGGTACTTACACAAAGGATTTAATTTAATTTCCCAAGACAATTCAATATAAAAAAATATATAATTCTATACTAGCAATATTAATGTAGCTGGTGAAGGTAAATTTTATAGGCATATGAATGAGTTCATAATTGAAATTTTGTACTCTCAAGGGTATATAATACACGCCTCCAGCCTGAATACATAAGCTTGCAAAATTTGATAGAACAGTATTTTCACCCCATGAAATTTTGAACCATTCATTTAAATCCACATTTTCCTTCATTCTTTATTTACTGACATTTCACTGGTTAAAAAAAAGAAAAGGATTCTTAGAAACAGGACTGCTGGACCTATCACCAAAGGTAAATAATATATTTCTATTCAATTAGAATATCACCAATAAAAAAAGTAGAATGAAAAAATAAATAAAATAAAATGTTTCATTAATGAGAAAGGGCTTACTTTTTGATGTTTGGCTCCTCGAATGTGAGCAGCATAAGCATCAGCCCCAGTGCAAGTAACATCACACAGTTCACATCTCAGAGAAGCTCCATGTCTTGAGGGAGCTGGTCCTGCTTTAGCTGCAGCTTCTTTCTTCTTATGTTTCTGTCCTTCCAAATGTTCTCTGTAGGTCTGAGGACCTGCACAGCTGATTTTGCAAACATCGCAATAATGGAGCTGCTGTGGTTTAGGGGGGGCCTTGGGTTTTTGACTCTTACCTTGGACAGCCCCTGCTTTTTTGAAAGTTTGCCATGTACTCGTTGGTGCTTTCACAATGGCTGCTGCATCAATTTGAGAACAAAATTTTAAAGAGCTAATTCAATATAACTTAGTTTTATTGGGTGAATTTCAACAAGATTCAAGCCAATATAACCACCTAATAATATGTATATATATAAAAAGTAAAAGAGCAAAACTAAGTGTACCTTTATTTGTTGCTGTTGGTTGTGCAGTATAAGCTGTTGCATTGTAGGTAGCTGTTCCAGCAGCTGCTGCTGCCGCTGCTGCAGCCGCCGCACCAGTATATGCTCCAGCATAGGTTGTTTTAGGGGCCAAAGCTGCAGTTGTTTGTCTTGAGGTAGCTGTATATGCAGTTGCATTAGTATACCCCGCTTTGGCAGCTATAGGAGAAAATCACAGCTTAAAAGTTTTCCCCAAATGCCCCAAATTTTGGCAAGTTCAAAGAATTATCCCCCATAGCTTATTAAATAATTAAATATCTAAATTAGATATCCTTCAATTCAGGGTGTTAAAATAAAGATGAATATTAGTACAATTCGACTAGTTTTTCAAATGGAAAAAAGGGGTAAACAATCAAGTGATAAAAATGCAAGAAAGGTACAGATGAGTGAAAAAAGGAGAATAAATAAAATGGTAATAGTAATAAATAGCAAGTAATCTTGAGACTGAACATAAGTCCTCAGGAGCATACTCAAGTACTGAAAAATATGAATTCCATGCCCCTTGCAGGAAGAAGAGTGAAATGTGTGAAGGATGACAAAGCATAAAACAGCAATCTCATCAAGCCCAATGATATAGTATTAAAATACTTACTTTGATAATGCGTATCTGCAGCAGTATATGCAGTTGCAGTTGATGGTTGGGCATAATATGTTTTAGTTGAGTCATATGCTGCTGCTGCTGCTGCAGCAGCAGCTGCAGTAGCTGTCTGTGTTGATCTACCATAGCCATAATCATAAGTTGTGGATGCAACAGCAGTTGGGTAAGTTGCTGCTCCTGATGTGTGTGTGGCAGCTGCTGTCTGATAACCAGTGTCATATGTAGATCCTGCAGCTCTTTGTGCAGTGTAGGTTCCTGCTGCTGGAGTGTGGCCAACAGCATACCCTGTCTGCCCAGTCTGGTAAGCAGCAGCAGCATTTGCTGCGGCACTAAAAAAAAATAAAAATATATATATATAATTATAGTTTTATAAACAATTTTACAATTTTCTATTACAATTAGTAAATCTTCTATATAATAAAATCCAGTGCTATAAGAATTTATTAAAAAAATAAGGCAAAAGCAAAGTGAAATTTTGGCTGTTTTAGAAAATATATTCAAAGATATAGCAATGGGGTTTCATACTATATCAGTTAACTAGTTTATCCTAAGAACAATTCAAGCTTATGCCATCATTATTTAATCATGCTGCAGCTAACTTACAAGCCACACAATATATTGCATTAAGCATAATTATATATTTACTCTGAAGAGATCTTTTATTCTTACACACCTATGCGTAATTCAAAGACCAAACAAAAATAAAACATTTTTCCTCCTTATTTAAAGATTGAAGGAAGCCATTTGCCAAAGAATACGATCTAAGAATTCTATCTCATTCACAAGTGCCAATTTGAGTATGAATGATAAACCTTTCTTCTATCCTCAAATATAGAATAGCCTATTTCACACATAAGTAACTTCTCTATAATGAATTGACAATTTTTACGGTACCAAAAGTGAACTAGGCATTGTCTGCAATATATTCCCATAACTGCTCTGCATTATATCACTTACTCCTTTTATCACAAACCCTAAGATATAGTAGCATTGGCCATCTTCACATTATCATAAACCCTAAGATATAGAGCATTGGCCATCTTCACATTATCATAAACCCTAAGATATAGTACATTGGATATTCTTCACATTTTATTTAGGGTAATACCCTGTTACCATAAGTACTTTTGCTTTCTTTTTTTTTTTACTTAAAACTAATTGAAGCCCAATTCTGGAATTTCCATCATTAAGTATTTGGTGTCCAGAAATTGATTTTAACAAGGATCTAGAGGGGCTAATATATAGTTACAGTTGGTTAAAATGTGTTAGACAGAGGCCCACTAGTTATTTTTTTCTCTTTAAAAATTTGCATCTCTATTAATCTGAATTAGTTTAACCACTGAGGACAGCATGGGCAAAAAATACTTGTGCATGGTTTTCTTGTACGAGTTTGGGTTAAAAAAAAGTTTCACTCCTGAGATAAAAGATTTGAAAATAAAGACAGTAGTGGAAGGAAACCTTCCTTAGATATATTGAAGACAAAATTTGAGGCAAAACATGCAAGACAACACATGAACTTGCACAAAATAGTGTAGACACCAACCCGTGGTTATAGACCCCTTTGCGGGTCATTATCAAGGGAATGTGGATATGAGTGCCCCCATAGAGGACACTAGGGCTCCACATCAGGGTATGTGGATGCAAGTGCTCACATAAGGGATACTAGTACTTTATCAGCAGGGTTCTGAAACAGAGGAGAGAGTGGGTATATTGTGGTGTAAAGGTGGGAAGGCAAATGATAGCCTAATTACTGGGATCAAACCCATTAACACAACATTAGAAAACCAATGCAGCATCCACTAGGCTAGTGAGAGCAAAGGTATGGGGACAAACATTCTAATGGGGTATCTTCTAGAGAACCATTAGCCTGAGTTAATGGTCTCACTGACAGCCTTAGGATAGGTAATTTTGCGGAACCTATGAAACTTTGCAATGCCTCAGGGAGAAGAATCTCTATATGTCTTCCACAAATATACCTCAAGGCTCTGACAGCATTTGAAGCAGAGGGGATGGGTCACAGCAACCACACAACCCATTAGATTGAAGGCAAGTAGTGTGTCCATGCAGCTAGGTCAATGGGGTTTTAGAACCAAGGACCCGCTATTGAGGTTTTAACAAAGAGCACCTGGAAAAAGTGTTCTTGGTTTGATGGCAAGGAGGTTGATAAAAAGGAGGGTCTCAGGACCAGAAAATGGTTAATTTGGAAATGGAAATAAAAGCTGTGTCTAAGAATAAATGGTGGACATTAAGTGAGAACTTGTTTCAGAATATTTGATCAGGGGAAGGATAGAGAAGGTGGTGATTGTTAGGTACAGTAAGGGCATGGGTGGTGTGAGGATTGGAAGAGAAGGGCAAGGGGGAAAATGGAAAGGTGGGGGGATGAGAAGGGTGAGGGGAAATGGAAAGAGAAGGGTAAGGGGGAAAATGGAAAAAGAAGGATGATGGGGGAAGTGGAAAGAGAAGGATGAGGGGGGGGGAAGTGGAAAGAGAAGGATGAGGGGGGGAAGTGGAAAGAGAAGGATGAGGAGGGGGGGTGAAAAGAGAAGGGCGAGGGGGGGTGGGTGATGGAAGGGAAGTGGAAATAGAAGGGAGAGGGGGGGGGGGGGAGAAGGGCCAGCTGAATACACTGGCACGGATCCAGCATGACACAAAGTTGGCTCCAAAAAGGCTGAATATAATACTCCTGGAGCTGTGGAAGCTTTGAGAGCAGAGGCACCACCAGACCTAGGCGACACTGAGCTATCAGAGGTTTCTAGCCTTAACCCCAAAGGACTTAGGGGATGGCGGGCATCTCTCAGTGGCATAGGCACCGTCAAGATTGGCTGCAGATTCAGTGAAAGCCATTGGCAACTGTGGGAAGCAGGGGCTTGCATGTACAGGCGCATAATGCACTGTACATGGTGCAGAATGAGTGGCATCACCCCAGCATCGACAAGTAGGTTCTCAATGGACAATGTTGGTAATGCAGCAGTCGCCAAGCAGAGACCTGTGTGGTGGATTGAGTCCAGCTTCCACATTCCAGCTCAGTTGTGGATGCATCAAACTTGCATCCATAGTCAAACTTCGAATGAACATAGGATCGATAGAAAAGCAAGGCACTGGCCCTATCAGCCCCCTGGGTGCTGAACATCACAGAATGAAGAATGTCCATGGCACAGTTACAAGACTAAGGAAACTGCAAATTCACCACTTCCAGGCCCGTTTAGAAAAAAAAAAAAGTCTGGGTAGGGGTGGAGCTGTGGTTAGTGGCAGATGTGCCCTAACTTAGTCTTGACCAAGGAAAGCTGTGCATTTTGGCCTAGAGAGAGAGAGAGAGAGAGAGAGATGTGGTTCAATGCCTGTTGGAGTTCATGTGGTGGTAGGGTCCCAGTGCCCGCACTACAATCCTTGCCACTCCAACACGGCCATCCATGTGTTTGAGGAGAGGATAATGAGGGGGCTAGCTTAATATTTTCTTTATTAAAAAGAGCAGTGAAAAAAAAATGAGAAAATAGCCAACCCCAAGCCTTAGCAAGTATAAATACCCCCCCAAAAGTATACCTTACAAATAATATATACAGTGGGTGCAATAAATATCCGATACATGGTCAAAAGTTACACAACAGTAAAGTAATCAAAAATTGAACATCTTATGTATTTTGTACGTTGAATACAAATTCGGTATTAGAATACACAAATAGTAAAGCATTGATATTATATGGACAAAAGTGTTAGATTATCGCCTCAAAAAGTATCTGACACATCAGCAAAATTAGTTTTAAAGCGATAATAAATAGTTCTCAAACATTCCAGAGTGGTTTACGTGAGAGGAATGCTGTAGAACTTTCTAAAAAAATAATCTACTTCATTCACATGAAACAGCAGACCTGTCAATGTCTGAGAGCTGCATGAGAAGGAGGTCATCGTTCAACACTCTAATTTTAATATGTCAAAAAGGGGCAGAGAACTAATTGTTGTTACATAAAAGTGGTTTGGGCTATAGAAAAATTTCATCTATGCTAAAAATACCAATCTTAACCATTGGTGACACGATTCACCGATTCACATCATATCAGTCCACTGCAAGTCTACCACATTCAGGGCATCCATCTAAAATTTCAAACCATGCGGCTAAACATATAATCCGTAAAGTAAAGAAGAATCCTCGAGTGACTCGGTCTGAACTTCCGAAAGATTTGGAAGCAGCTGGGACAAATGTATGCAAAAATACAATTAGACCAGTTCTTAGGAACGAAGGATTCCATTCTCGCACACCAAGAAAGACACCTTTGTTGAAACCAATTCATGTCAGAAATCATCAAGTTTTGGGGACGAAGATTGAGTTATTTGGGTGGAATAGTGTTAGTCACGTTTGGAGGCAGAAAAACTTGCCGCATGATCCTAAAAATACAATCCCAACAGTGAAGTTTGGAGGAGGCAGCATAATGGTATGGGGATGCTTCTCTGCAGGTACTGGAAGTCTCCATATTATTAAAGGGAAAATGAATGCTCAGATGTATCGCAGGATTCTGGATGATAATCTCTTACAGTCTGCAAATGACTTGAAGTTGCCAAGAGGATGGACATTCCAGCAGGACAACGATCCGAAACCTACAGCCAAGGGCACTGCAGTGTGGTTTCAGCAGAAGAAAATAAAGGTTATGGGATGGCCAAGTCAGTCACCAGACCTAAATCCTATCGAGAACCTGTGGCGAGAATTAAAACTAAAGATTCAAAAGGGGACCCAAGAAATCTAACAGATTTAAAAATAATATACCAAGATACCTACAAATATTTATAAGAACTTCATAAGTAAATATTCCAAACGGTTGGAAGCTGTACTAGCGATGAAAGGTCATATCACCAAATACTAACTGCTTTTCATAGATGCATCAGATACTTTTTGAAACGTTCGTTTGATATTTTTGCCATAATCATAGTAATGTTTTACTATTTTTACAATATGATACCAATTTGTATCCAACGTACAAAATACATAAGATGTTCAATTTTCCATTACTTTGCTGTTGTGTAACTATGGTAAATAAACTTTTGACCATGTATCAGATATTTATTGCACCCGCTCTATACACATGTCCTTATAAGATATAAATATTGGCCAGCGCAGTGATATGAATGTCACAACCAATTTAAATGACAATAAGATAGGATCTAGTCTAATACTATCTATATAAATAGAAGGCCTTCCATAGTGTAATCCAACTGTGGCTAATAAGGGATATAACCAGTATCAGGGAGAAAGGGGAAGGGAGGCGTGCCCACTTTCATTGGGAGATTCCTTATGGTCTGCAACTCTGTGAAGCTTTCCGACTTCAGGGAACTGGGACACTAGCCACCACATATTCTTGGCTCCCAAATAGGGACGGCCTGGTGGTTTGAATAAGGAGAGGTGACCAGTATTCCCCCCTCCCCCCCATGGAGGAGCAGAGAGGGACCATAGAGATAGAAATCACACAGCTGAATGAGCTGTAGCAGCAAAAGGATTAGGGAAATGAGAGATGGAAGAGAGGATTAAGGACAGTGAAGTGCAAATGGAGAACTAGGTGCCATTGTTGGCAGTGTGGCCCCTACTTCACTGGGAACAGAGTTGACAGACACAAAAGGACTGCTGGACTTGGATGAGCCCCCGCAAGACAAAACAACGAAAGAAGAAAACCCCCAAGACTTGATGCTCAGACCGACAGGAAAGGGACAGATTTATAACCAGCATTGACTCCTTATACTTCAGTTAGAATGCGAGTATGAGTGATAAGTGGGAAAGAAGTGAGAGAGAATGAGGCTGAAGTGCATAGAACTATCCGCATAAGAGAAGTGCCAAAGATGAACAAGTTTATAGAGTGGAAGGAAAGAGTATGAGAGTTATTGTAAGGAGAAATTGGGAGAGAATAATAGGTTCTGGGTGAAAGAGTTGGGCAAATTTCTGGATGGACATATAGAAGAGTTTTACAGGACAATTACAAGTGTGGGCGAGCCTAAATGGGATGCGGTGGAAGAATGATAGAGCAATGCAAGAGAATGAAGATGAGTGTGACATATAAGAAGTCAAATGGGTTTGAGGAAACAAGAATGGGGAAAAATGAGTGTTAATTCATATGCATATAGGTTAGAATCTTTGGCCGGAATGAGATTTGGGGACAATGGAATCAATGAAAATAAGTGATTAATAAGTTTTTGAACCCAGTTACAAATGAACTGTGTGAATATGATGTATAAAAGAAAAGAGAAGATGAGATGGGCACGTGAGAGATTGTTGTGAGAGGATGTGCTTGAAATTGTGGAGCGTAAATTTGAGGATCATGGAATGGAAGAGGCCTTAATTCACACTGTGGGCAACCCAAGTACAACTAAGTTGCCCAGTTCCAGTCCTACCAGGATGCATTGATTGAAAACCCAGTCTAAGTGATGTCCAAATTTTTGGAAAATTACTATGGACAGAATGAACGGCAGAGGGTGTATGTTGGTTGCAAGCGGAGTGAGAATACAAGTAGGAATGAGAGTTGGAAAGGTTGGCTTATGAGTCAGAATGGTCAGATTAGTAGTTGTGCAAATGGTAGGAATGGCAGTAGATTCAAAGTGAATAAGCCTAGGTGTCAACAGTGCAAGAAAGTTGGGCACATGAGGGCTGATTGTCGCTGGCCACTTGGAAGTTGTTTCGGCTGTGGGCAGTTGGGACACTTGGCGCGAGATTGCAAGGGAGGTGAATGAGTAGGCCTGGAGTGTGTGGTAATTGTGGACAGATGGTGCATTATGCCAGGATGTGTGCCAGCCCGAGAAATACATGTGGTAAATGTAGAATGGTAGGTCATGCAACGAGGTTGTGTAGGACTGGTGAAAGATGTGAGTGAAAGAATGAATAATCAAGATAGTACAACTAAGGGAAACTAAGGAATGAGATGGTTCCTTCTGGTGAATTCTCGATAGTGCAAGTGATGAAAGTGAGAGAGTCATGGAATAAATTGGGGTCAGAAAGTGAATAGGTGTATGTGTGTTAAAGTTAAATGTAGAGAATGAGAAGTAAGGCCTCATCATTTCCCTCCCCCGATGGCTCAAGAGATCAAGGAGCAGTGTGAAGAATCAGAGAATTGGTGTAATTGAGCCGAGTGCGAGTACTTGGAATAGACTGATTGTACCTGTATGAAAACCAGATGGAAGAGTGAATGAATGAACTTTGAAAGACAAGTTTCCCATGAGTGTTGTGTCTGAGTGTGCATACAGTATGCATGGAATGAAATTATTTACAAAGATGATTCTGGTACATGGCTACTACTAGATGCCCGTTACTGAGGAGAGTAGGCCTATTATGGTGTTCTACATCACAAAGTGCCATTATCAATTTAGAAACGTGAGCTTTAGGTTGCTGAACATCCTGGCCCCTTTTCAGCATGCAATGAATATGTGTGTTTTTTAGATGATATTTTGAGAAAGTTGGAAGAAGTTGTCTAAATGTGTGTATCATGCCAGTGAAGTTGTGTTTTGGGGACATAAGGTGTGTGGCTGGATTGCGTAAATCTGAGAAGTTTGTGGATAAGGTCAGGAATTTTCCTAAGCATACCACAGTGAGAGTTGTGTGGTTTCTTGGTTTAGTTGAGTTCGGAAGAAAGTTTATCAAAGATTGTTCAGGTGTGATGAAACCAGTGAGTGTATGCACTGGAACTCGTATATCCGGCGTATGGAGCAAATGCGAGAATGCTTGAAGTATATATGGATGCTAGTGGTCATTCAATGGGTGAATGTTTAGTGCAAGATCAAGTTCTGAATGGGGTTGAAAGGAAACAAGTAATTGTGTATGTTTCCAAGTCGTTTAGCATGGCAGAGGGTGCATATTTGACAATTGAAAGAGTTGGCTGCATTGTTTCTGTCACAATTGATTGCAAAACGGATCACCAGCCACTAGTATATTTGCAACGTATGAGGTTAGTTGATAGTAGACTTGCAAGGAAGATGGAAGATGAGTGATTTTGATTTTGTAGTCAAGTATTTGCCAGGTGAAAGGAATGTGATTGCTGATTTGATGTCACATTTGCCACAAAGTTTAAATGAGAGTGAGATTGTAAGTATAAATCCTGAGTATTTGCCAGCAGGTGTAGTTGTAGGAAGGAAATGTAAAGGTGGAGGTGATTCTATGTTCAAAAGTATGTTGTATGGTTTACGAGACTTGAAAGATGGATTGCTTGAGAAGGTGCCAGAAAGTGTGACTGTATTACCAAAGATGGTTATGGAAGAAGTGTGTAAAAGACCAGAGCAATTGGGTATAGAAAATTTGATTAGGTTAAAGAAAGAGTTGAGAAATATGTATATGCCAGGAGTTATGACATTTCAGGAAGTGTTAATGATAGTAGTAAGCTGTTTAGTGTGAGAGTATATGTACATTATGGTGTGGATAAGCCAGTGATGTATCGCGGTAAAGCTGTAAACTGAGAGAATGGGTGTGAGTTGCATTTGCAATGTCTGAGTGGAGTGCATTATAATTGGTTGATTGAGAAGAAGAGAGAATGATGAAGTTTGCAAAGAGATTGTTTCCATTAGTGAAGATTAATGTGTGGATGCTGCAGAAGTGTTTGTTGAACAGACAGAAGTCCTGATTGAAGAAAAAGTGAAAGATATCTTGACTATAAATGGGAAGAGAGATTGTGGAATGATTGATACAGGTGCTCAGATTTCCTTGGTGAATGCAAAAGTGGTGCACGATGCTGATAGTATGAGTTGGAATGTTCCTAAAAGAGGTGTGACAGTTTTGAAAAGTTCATATTATAGTATGTGGACATATTATAGTATGTGTGGAAGTGACCTTGTCTAAGTATGGGGAAGTTGAATGACATATTGCATACATACATAACATAATTTCCCGGATGACAAAAGCCACAAGGGCCTATCAAAGGTCATCCGTATCCATCAAATCCCACCCATATAATGCATCCATAGGATTTTGTCAGATCATGCATCTACAATATACAATTTAACAATCCATAGGAATGTCCAACCATGCATCTACAATATATAATTTAAAGCCTCCATAATACCCTCAGTCTATCTTCATATTCAAGGTGCTTCAGGGATGGTATTATTTTTGTTGCCCTCCTTTGTACTGACTCTAATATTAAAGTTTATATCATGTCTAAAATGTGGTGACCATGCCTGTATACAGTACTCTAAATGTGGCCTGACATAAGAGTTGTATAGTTTAAGGATGACCTCCTTACTCTTGTAGCTAACATTTCTTTTAATGTAACCTAGCACCCTATTTGCTCTATTTTTTGCCTCAATACACTGCTTTGAAAATTTCAGTGACCTATCTACTACCACTCCTAAGTCCTTCTCATCTTCAACTGAATTAAGCCAATATCCATCCATCTCATAGCTAAATTCCCTATTATCTCTCCCCATGTGAATAACTTTGCATTTATTAAGGTTAAAAGTCATCTGCCACTTCTGAGCCCAAGCTAACAACTTATCTAAGTCACCCTGCACTTTAAAGCTACCCTCAACCTCTTTGACTACAGCTGCCAATTTAGTGTCATCAGCAAAAATTGACACTTTGCTATTTACACCTTGCCCAAGATCATTTACATAGATTATAAATAATAAAGGGCCTAAAACTGATCCCTGAGGTACGCCACTAATAACATTCCTCCACTCTGACCTCACTCCATTCAGTACAACTCTCTGTTTCCTATTTTTCAGCCATTCAGTTATCCAATTTAAAATGTTCCCACATATCCCATGCAGCTTTAATTTGTGAACTAGTCTTCTATGTGGAACCTTATCAAAAGCTTTGCTGAAATCTAAGTAGATCACATCAACTTTCTCACCCCTATCTAATTCTTTAGTTACATAATCCATAAAATCCAGTAAATTAGTTAAACACGATCTATCTTTTCTAAAACCATGCTGAGCATCATTAATTAACCTGCTACTCTCTAGATGATCAGAAATTTCCTTCTTAACTATCTTCTCAAGAATTTTACAGACTATAGAAGTTAAGCTTACCGGTCTAAAGTTATTTGCATGAATTTGTTGTGGCAAGCGAGAATGAGTTACTGTATTGTTTTCTGTTTGGGATTGATTTTTGCATAAGAATAAGATTTTGGTGGAGGTAGGTAATGAATGTATAGTGAAATATGGTGTAGCAGTTGGAAATTTACAGAATGAGCTTGTAGGTTCAACTGGATTTGTGGGAGTAGCAGGTGTTGATTTGAGTGAAGGACTGTTGAAGATATAGAGAGAATGCAAGAGTTGTGTCTGATGGTACCTGAATTGAAAGTGTATGATGACCAGTGTTACTGTGAATGAATGGCGCTGCATATTAAGAAAGTTTAGAAGGTTTGCGGCAAAATTTGTGGTATGCAAGGGTTTATTATATTTTGTGCGATGCATATATTGTGCATGACAGGTCTGGACATATGGATAAGAATAAATTGTGGGAATGTATGAAAGGATATGTGTTTAGTCCCTTTGAGAATTTGCATGGATGTAGCGACTACGTGAAAAGTGTGCCAGAAAGGAAAGTATCAGAGTGTATGCTTCCCACCAGTATTAAAGTTGAATGCAAATTAACCTTTTTTTAAATGGTAGCAATTGATTGTGCGTCTTTTCCAAGGACTGGTTGTGATGGTGGATCATAAGAGTAAATTTGCATATGTCACACCTGTGATGAATAAATCATTGAGTGTTGCTAGAGTAGTAAGTGAAAGAGAATGTTCCCCATGTGCTTGTGTAAGCCTACACAAATATTGAATGACAATGGAACCCCCCCCCCCAAGTTTTTTTGAAGAGATATTGAGTGAATAGGGGATAGATAATGTGCGAACGACACTATATATGCCTAGTGCGAATGGTTTGACTGAAAGAACTATAAGAACCTTGAGTGAGATGTTGCGATTGCGTAAATGGTCGAGAAAGAATGAATGGATGGAACAGTTCAGTGAGAGAGGTGGGAGAGTATTCCGGGCTTTTGCAAGATTTTGCAAGATCGAGATGGAGTATATGATAGAATGTATGGTATTTGAAAATTTCCTTTGAATGAGTGACTATATTAGAGAGTAAAAAATGGGATAAGCGTACAATTGGAGCAAGTGTCGATAAATGCTATGAAAGGGGGGGAAGGATGGATGGATGAAGTAGAGAAGCTGGTTGAAGATTTGATTGAGATTGGTTAGGGAGTGTCAGATGTGTGTGTGGATGAAGTGCACGGAGAAGAGGGACATGGACAGAAATGACAAGGATACTTTGGGAAAAGCGACAGTTGTTGGCACTGTGACTGGGAGGAGAGGCAAAGTGAAAGAGTATGATGTGAAAAGTGTTGTGGATGAGCGAGGTATGTTTGACCCTCGTTCATTCTTGTGATGGAAATCGGACTAGAGGTCACCACTTGAAAGTTAAAAAGCAAGGGTGTAGGTTGGATTTAAGAAAATATTTTTTCACCAATAGAGTGGCAGATTCTGGAACAAATTGCCACCGAGGGTATTAGGTAGTGCAAATTTAAATGTATTTAAGAGTAGGTTGGATGAGTTTATGGGGAGGGAAGGTTGTGATGGTTCCTAAGTTTTGTATATATCTATAGCTGCATGATTTAGTTCTTGACAAGCCTTGATTGGTGATACCCTTGTTTCTGGACGCAATCCTCTGGATGTAGTTTTCCTGGGAGTTAGGGTGCCTTAAAAAAAGAGGCTGTTTGACTTTTATGATCTATGATGAGCCCTTGTGGCTTTTGTCATCTGTTATATTATATTGTAAAGGACTTTGATTTTGTCTTCCCCTGGTGATGGTGCTTTTTGTGGGTAGGTTTTGACGGATGCGGATGACCTTTGATAGGCCCTTGTGGCTTTTGTCATCTGTGAAATTATGTTATGTTGTTAGACTTCAGATTTGGTGTGTGTTGGTCCCCTATAATTAGTTTGCTGCAGTTCATTAACTTCATTTTAATAATTGACTATGACTTGATGCTTTTTCGAATGCAAGTTATTGAAAACTATATTACAGTATATAACTAATATCACAAAACATACACAAACAGCTGGAGATTTGATTCATCATTTGAACTGTCAGGATGAATGAATTTCTTTCACTGAAAGTAATGTACGTTTATAGGATACAACAGAGATGAATGAGTAGCTAATGATTTGTAATACAAGTGCTACAGAACTTAAATTGTTGTTTTTTATGTGATGCAAGTTCATGTAATGCTCTGACAATCTATATTATTTTACAGATATTATATATTTCTTACAATTCCCATTTTGTTGGAAGCCTTAAAATGCCTACTGGAAGTGGTAGAAAGAAGACAGCAGAATGGGATGAAGTTGATAAATTTGAAAATTCTGAAAAGGTTGCATGTAAGCATTGCAAAAGTTATTAGTGCCAAGATAGAACGGGTGAAAGCTCATCTTGCAAAGTGCTCTAAAAGAAAGCATGGTGAGGTGGGCCATAATGAGAGTGAATTTGCTAGTTTATTGCTGGAAGAGTTTGTTGAGGGAGTGAAGCAACACAGGCAGTGTTAGTGTAGCTCTGGTGGTCGCCAGACATCTAGAAGTTACACCCCATTAACATATCTGACAATGAACCATGCGGCACTCGTGATAGCCCATGCACCAGTTCAAGTGTAAACAGTGGTAGTGCGACATCTAGCTTTTGCTCGCCCCAGGCAAGGGCACTCAAACATGATCAGAAAAGAATGGATGCCTATGCTCTAAGAACAACATTGGAGCAGAAGCGGTGCTTTGATCTACAAGTTGGACGTTTCTTTTTCTCAGCTAATATACCATTTCTGGCAGTAGAAGGGACTGAAGTTGTGAAGTTAGTGAAGATGTTACGCTCTGGGTATAACCCACCAAACAGGAAGATCTTAGCTGGAGAATTACTAGATGTCATTAATAGTGAAGTAGTTACTAAAATAAAAACATAAAATGCAACAACATACCATCACATTGATGCAAGATGGCTGGAGTAATACAAAGAATGAACCCATCATTGCTCACATGAACAATGGAGTCATTATATCTTTTCTTAGTACTAGACACTAGATCAGAAAAAAAAAGACTGCAGAATTCTGTGCTATGATGGCAGAGAATGCTATGACTTAAGTAAAAGAGGAGTTTGGAAAGGGCACTATACTGCATTAATTTAAAAGGAGTATATAGAAAATGAACCAAAACAGATTAGAAAAAACTGAGGTGGGTATTTAAACTGGGTTTTAAGGGTGTTAACAGCATTAACTAGAAGAGAATATTGAAAATAAACCAAAGAATAAAAAAACCCAGAAGTGGGTTTTTGGGGGCAAAATAAGTGGGTGGGTTTTTTAATTGCCAACCCTGTATACAGCACAACGCTGCGCTGTGACTGTCTGTGTGTTCATCAGAACAGTTTTGCAGTATCTGAAAGCCAATATGGACACCATTAGGCACATTTACTACTTCAGTGATGGGTCAGCAGCACAATATAAGAACTTCAAGAACTTAGCAAAGTTTGCAGCCATGTCAAATAACTGATTTAACATGGGTAATTTTGTTAAAAATTTTCTGTTTGTGGCAAACTTTGATAGGCTTAAGTGTAATCCCATCAAGGTGTAATATCTTAAAAATATGTACTTTCAGTGCCAAACTAAAACCATATATGATGACTGGAATGCCTAAAAAGACCATTAGTACTTTTATAACACTAAAAATACTGCATGTCTTCTGAACTTTGACCAAAATATTTCCCTGATAGTTTAACTTACCTGGTAGGGAATCCCTATCCAGCCACTAACTAGGTTGTGAAATGGGGAACCCAAAAGAATTAGATACAACAGGCAAATGTGCTAAGGATAGTACTTAAAGAAATCTATTGGGACTGGTTTACTATATCTTTCCTTTAGGAGTTACTAGGAAGAGAGCAATTTACATTTAAAATTGAATAATTAGGTGTGTAGACTGATATATGGGATGGTTGACAGTCTCTTGTCTACATATTCATATAGATTTTCTAGAATGGCAGGATGAAACTGACATTGAAAACCCAGTCTAAGTGATGTCCAAATTTTTGGAAAATTACTATGGACAGAATGAACGGCAGAGGGTGTATGTTGGTTGCAAGCGGAGTGAGAATACAAGTAGGAATGAGAGTTGGAAAGGTTGGCTTATGAGTCAGAATGGTCAGATTAGTAGTTGTGCAAATGGTAGGAATGGCAGTAGATTCAAAGTGAATAAGCCTAGGTGTCAACAGTGCAAGAAAGTTGGGCACATGAGGGCTGATTGTCGCTGGCCACTTGGAAGTTGTTTCGGCTGTGGGCAGTTGGGACACTTGGCGCGAGATTGCAAGGGAGGTGAATGAGTAGGCCTGGAGTGTGTGGTAATTGTGGACAGATGGTGCATTATGCCAGGATGTGTGCCAGCCCGAGAAATACATGTGGTAAATGTAGAATGGTAGGTCATGCAACGAGGTTGTGTAGGACTGGTGAAAGATGTGAGTGAAAGAATGAATAATCAAGATAGTACAACTAAGGGAAACTAAGGAATGAGATGGTTCCTTCTGGTGAATTCTCGATAGTGCAAGTGATGAAAGTGAGAGAGTCATGGAATAAATTGGGGTCAGAAAGTGAATAGGTGTATGTGTGTTAAAGTTAAATGTAGAGAATGAGAAGTAAGGCCTCATCATTTCCCTCCCCCGATGGCTCAAGAGATCAAGGAGCAGTGTGAAGAATCAGAGAATTGGTGTAATTGAGCCGAGTGCGAGTACTTGGAATAGACTGATTGTACCTGTATGAAAACCAGATGGAAGAGTGAATGAATGAACTTTGAAAGACAAGTTTCCCATGAGTGTTGTGTCTGAGTGTGCATACAGTATGCATGGAATGAAATTATTTACAAAGATGATTCTGGTACATGGCTACTACTAGATGCCCGTTACTGAGGAGAGTAGGCCTATTATGGTGTTCTACATCACAAAGTGCCATTATCAATTTAGAAACGTGAGCTTTAGGTTGCTGAACATCCTGGCCCCTTTTCAGCATGCAATGAATATGTGTGTTTTTTAGATGATATTTTGAGAAAGTTGGAAGAAGTTGTCTAAATGTGTGTATCATGCCAGTGAAGTTGTGTTTTGGGGACATAAGGTGTGTGGCTGGATTGCGTAAATCTGAGAAGTTTGTGGATAAGGTCAGGAATTTTCCTAAGCCTACCACAGTGAGAGTTGTGTGGTTTCTTGGTTTAGTTGAGTTCGGAAGAAAGTTTATCAAAGATTGTTCAGGTGTGATGAAACCAGTGAGTGTATGCACTGGAACTCGTATATCCGGCGTATGGAGCAAATGCGAGAATGCTTGAAGTATATATGGATGCTAGTGGTCATTCAATGGGTGAATGTTTAGTGCAAGATCAAGTTCTGAATGGGGTTGAAAGGAAACAAGTAATTGTGTATGTTTCCAAGTCGTTTAGCATGGCAGAGGGTGCATATTTGACAATTGAAAGAGTTGGCTGCATTGTTTCTGTCACAATTGATTGCAAAACGGATCACCAGCCACTAGTATATTTGCAACGTATGAGGTTAGTTGATAGTAGACTTGCAAGGAAGATGGAAGATGAGTGATTTTGATTTTGTAGTCAAGTATTTGCCAGGTGAAAGGAATGTGATTGCTGATTTGATGTCACATTTGCCACAAAGTTTAAATGAGAGTGAGATTGTAAGTATAAATCCTGAGTATTTGCCAGCAGGTGTAGTTGTAGGAAGGAAATGTAAAGGTGGAGGTGATTCTATGTTCAAAAGTATGTTGTATGGTTTACGAGACTTGAAAGATGGATTGCTTGAGAAGGTGCCAGAAAGTGTGACTGTATTACCAAAGATGGTTATGGAAGAAGTGTGTAAAAGACCAGAGCAATTGGGTATAGAAAATTTGATTAGGTTAAAGAAAGAGTTGAGAAATATGTATATGCCAGGAGTTATGACATTTCAGGAAGTGTTAATGATAGTAGTAAGCTGTTTAGTGTGAGAGTATATGTACATTATGGTGTGGATAAGCCAGTGATGTATCGCGGTAAAGCTGTAAACTGAGAGAATGGGTGTGAGTTGCATTTGCAATGTCTGAGTGGAGTGCATTATAATTGGTTGATTGAGAAGAAGAGAGAATGATGAAGTTTGCAAAGAGATTGTTTCCATTAGTGAAGATTAATGTGTGGATGCTGCAGAAGTGTTTGTTGAACAGACAGAAGTCCTGATTGAAGAAAAAGTGAAAGATATCTTGACTATAAATGGGAAGAGAGATTGTGGAATGATTGATACAGGTGCTCAGATTTCCTTGGTGAATGCAAAAGTGGTGCACGATGCTGATAGTATGAGTTGGAATGTTCCTAAAAGAGGTGTGACAGTTTTGAAAAGTTCATATTATAGTATGTGGACATATTATAGTATGTGTGGAAGTGACCTTGTCTAAGTATGGGGAAGTTGAATGACATATTGCATACATACATAACAATTTCCCGGATGACAAAAGCCACAAGGGCCTATCAAAGGTCATCCGTATCCATCAAATCCCACCCATATAATGCATCCATAGGATTTTGTCAGATCATGCATCTACAATATACAATTTAACAATCCATAGGAATGTCCAACCATGCATCTACAATATATAATTTAAAGCCTCCATAATACCCTCAGTCTATCTTCATATTCAAGGTGCTTCAGGGATGGTATTATTTTTGTTGCCCTCCTTTGTACTGACTCTAATATTAAAGTTTATATCATGTCTAAAATGTGGTGACCATGCCTGTATACAGTACTCTAAATGTGGCCTGACATAAGAGTTGTATAGTTTAAGGATGACCTCCTTACTCTTGTAGCTAACATTTCTTTTAATGTAACCTAGCACCCTATTTGCTCTATTTTTTGCCTCAATACACTGCTTTGAAAATTTCAGTGACCTATCTACTACCACTCCTAAGTCCTTCTCATCTTCAACTGAATTAAGCCAATATCCATCCATCTCATAGCTAAATTCCCTATTATCTCTCCCCATGTGAATAACTTTGCATTTATTAAGGTTAAAAGTCATCTGCCACTTCTGAGCCCAAGCTAACAACTTATCTAAGTCACCCTGCACTTTAAAGCTACCCTCAACCTCTTTGACTACAGCTGCCAATTTAGTGTCATCAGCAAAAATTGACACTTTGCTATTTACACCTTGCCCAAGATCATTTACATAGATTATAAATAATAAAGGGCCTAAAACTGATCCCTGAGGTACGCCACTAATAACATTCCTCCACTCTGACCTCACTCCATTCAGTACAACTCTCTGTTTCCTATTTTTCAGCCATTCAGTTATCCAATTTAAAATGTTCCCACATATCCCATGCAGCTTTAATTTGTGAACTAGTCTTCTATGTGGAACCTTATCAAAAGCTTTGCTGAAATCTAAGTAGATCACATCAACTTTCTCACCCCTATCTAATTCTTTAGTTACATAATCCATAAAATCCAGTAAATTAGTTAAACACGATCTATCTTTTCTAAAACCATGCTGAGCATCATTAATTAACCTGCTACTCTCTAGATGATCAGAAATTTCCTTCTTAACTATCTTCTCAAGAATTTTACAGACTATAGAAATTAAGCTTACCGGTCTAAAGTTATTTGCATGAATTTGTTGTGGCAAGCGAGAATGAGTTACTGTATTGTTTTCTGTTTGGGATTGATTTTTGCATAAGAATAAGATTTTGGTGGAGGTAGGTAATGAATGTATAGTGAAATATGGTGTAGCAGTTGGAAATTTACAGAATGAGCTTGTAGGTTCAACTGGATTTGTGGGAGTAGCAGGTGTTGATTTGAGTGAAGGACTGTTGAAGATATAGAGAGAATGCAAGAGTTGTGTCTGATGGTACCTGAATTGAAAGTGTATGATGACCAGTGTTACTGTGAATGAATGGCGCTGCATATTAAGAAAGTTTAGAAGGTTTGCGGCAAAATTTGTGGTATGCAAGGGTTTATTATATTTTGTGCGATGCATATATTGTGCATGACAGGTCTGGACATATGGATAAGAATAAATTGTGGGAATGTATGAAAGGATATGTGTTTAGTCCCTTTGAGAATTTGCATGGATGTAGCGACTACGTGAAAAGTGTGCCAGAAAGGAAAGTATCAGAGTGTATGCTTCCCACCAGTATTAAAGTTGAATGCAAATTAACCTTTTTTTAAATGGTAGCAATTGATTGTGCGTCTTTTCCAAGGACTGGTTGTGATGGTGGATCATAAGAGTAAATTTGCATATGTCACACCTGTGATGAATAAATCATTGAGTGTTGCTAGAGTAGTAAGTGAAAGAGAATGTTCCCCATGTGCTTGTGTAAGCCTACACAAATATTGAATGACAATGGAACCCCCCCCCCCCAAGTTTTTTTGAAGAGATATTGAGTGAATAGGGGATAGATAATGTGCGAACGACACTATATATGCCTAGTGCGAATGGTTTGACTGAAAGAACTATAAGAACCTTGAGTGAGATGTTGCGATTGCGTAAATGGTCGAGAAAGAATGAATGGATGGAACAGTTCAGTGAGAGAGGTGGGAGAGTATTCCGGGCTTTTGCAAGATTTTGCAAGATCGAGATGGAGTATATGATAGAATGTATGGTATTTGAAAATTTCCTTTGAATGAGTGACTATATTAGAGAGTAAAAAATGGGATAAGCGTACAATTGGAGCAAGTGTCGATAAATGCTATGAAAGGGGGGGAAGGATGGATGGATGAAGTAGAGAAGCTGGTTGAAGATTTGATTGAGATTGGTTAGGGAGTGTCAGATGTGTGTGTGGATGAAGTGCACGGAGAAGAGGGACATGGACAGAAATGACAAGGATACTTTGGGAAAAGCGACAGTTGTTGGCACTGTGACTGGGAGGAGAGGCAAAGTGAAAGAGTATGATGTGAAAAGTGTTGTGGATGAGCGAGGTATGTTTGACCCTCGTTCATTCTTGTGATGGAAATCGGACTAGAGGTCACCACTTGAAAGTTAAAAAGCAAGGGTGTAGGTTGGATTTAAGAAAATATTTTTTCACCAATAGAGTGGCAGATTCTGGAACAAATTGCCACCGAGGGTATTAGGTAGTGCAAATTTAAATGTATTTAAGAGTAGGTTGGATGAGTTTATGGGGAGGGAAGGTTGTGATGGTTCCTAAGTTTTGTATATATCTATAGCTGCATGATTTAGTTCTTGACAAGCCTTGATTGGTGATACCCTTGTTTCTGGACGCAATCCTCTGGATGTAGTTTTCCTGGGAGTTAGGGTGCCTTAAAAAAAGAGGCTGTTTGACTTTTATGATCTATGATGAGCCCTTGTGGCTTTTGTCATCTGTTATATTATATTGTAAAGGACTTTGATTTTGTCTTCCCCTGGTGATGGTGCTTTTTGTGGGTAGGTTTTGACGGATGCGGATGACCTTTGATAGGCCCTTGTGGCTTTTGTCATCTGTGAAATTATGTTATGTTGTTAGACTTCAGATTTGGTGTGTGTTGGTCCCCTATAATTAGTTTGCTGCAGTTCATTAACTTCATTTTAATAATTGACTATGACTTGATGCTTTTTCGAATGCAAGTTATTGAAAACTATATTACAGTATATAACTAATATCACAAAACATACACAAACAGCTGGAGATTTGATTCATCATTTGAACTGTCAGGATGAATGAATTTCTTTCACTGAAAGTAATGTACGTTTATAGGATACAACAGAGATGAATGAGTAGCTAATGATTTGTAATACAAGTGCTACAGAACTTAAATTGTTGTTTTTTATGTGATGCAAGTTCATGTAATGCTCTGACAATCTATATTATTTTACAGATATTATATATTTCTTACAATTCCCATTTTGTTGGAAGCCTTAAAATGCCTACTGGAAGTGGTAGAAAGAAGACAGCAGAATGGGATGAAGTTGATAAATTTGAAAATTCTGAAAAGGTTGCATGTAAGCATTGCAAAAGTTATTAGTGCCAAGATAGAACGGGTGAAAGCTCATCTTGCAAAGTGCTCTAAAAGAAAGCATGGTGAGGTGGGCCATAATGAGAGTGAATTTGCTAGTTTATTGCTGGAAGAGTTTGTTGAGGGAGTGAAGCAACACAGGCAGTGTTAGTGTAGCTCTGGTGGTCGCCAGACATCTAGAAGTTACACCCCATTAACATATCTGACAATGAACCATGCGGCACTCGTGATAGCCCATGCACCAGTTCAAGTGTAAACAGTGGTAGTGCGACATCTAGCTTTTGCTCGCCCCAGGCAAGGGCACTCAAACATGATCAGAAAAGAATGGATGCCTATGCTCTAAGAACAACATTGGAGCAGAAGCGGTGCTTTGATCTACAAGTTGGACGTTTCTTTTTCTCAGCTAATATACCATTTCTGGCAGTAGAAGGGACTGAAGTTGTGAAGTTAGTGAAGATGTTACGCTCTGGGTATAACCCACCAAACAGGAAGATCTTAGCTGGAGAATTACTAGATGTCATTAATAGTGAAGTAGTTACTAAAATAAAAACATAAAATGCAACAACATACCATCACATTGATGCAAGATGGCTGGAGTAATACAAAGAATGAACCCATCATTGCTCACATGAACAATGGAGTCATTATATCTTTTCTTAGTACTAGACACTAGATCAGAAAAAAAAAGACTGCAGAATTCTGTGCTATGATGGCAGAGAATGCTATGACTTAAGTAAAAGAGGAGTTTGGAAAGGGCACTATACTGCATTAATTTAAAAGGAGTATATAGAAAATGAACCAAAACAGATTAGAAAAAACTGAGGTGGGTATTTAAACTGGGTTTTAAGGGTGTTAACAGCATTAACTAGAAGAGAATATTGAAAATAAACCAAAGAATAAAAAAACCCAGAAGTGGGTTTTTGGGGGCAAAATAAGTGGGTGGGTTTTTTAATTGCCAACCCTGTATACAGCACAACGCTGCGCTGTGACTGTCTGTGTGTTCATCAGAACAGTTTTGCAGTATCTGAAAGCCAATATGGACACCATTAGGCACATTTACTACTTCAGTGATGGGTCAGCAGCACAATATAAGAACTTCAAGAACTTAGCAAAGTTTGCAGCCATGTCAAATAACTGATTTAACATGGGTAATTTTGTTAAAAATTTTCTGTTTGTGGCAAACTTTGATAGGCTTAAGTGTAATCCCATCAAGGTGTAATATCTTAAAAATATGTACTTTCAGTGCCAAACTAAAACCATATATGATGACTGGAATGCCTAAAAAGACCATTAGTACTTTTATAACACTAAAAATACTGCATGTCTTCTGAACTTTGACCAAAATATTTCCCTGATAGTTTAACTTACCTGGTAGGGAATCCCTATCCAGCCACTAACTAGGTTGTGAAATGGGGAACCCAAAAGAATTAGATACAACAGGCAAATGTGCTAAGGATAGTACTTAAAGAAATCTATTGGGACTGGTTTACTATATCTTTCCTTTAGGAGTTACTAGGAAGAGAGCAATTTACATTTAAAATTGAATAATTAGGTGTGTAGACTGATATATGGGATGGTTGACAGTCTCTTGTCTACATATTCATATAGATTTTCTAGAATGGCAGGATGAAACTGACATTTGAATGATTGTAGGGTTACCAAGTAGGGCCTTGTACCACTTACAGATTAGGTTGCAGGCAGAAGGGGCCCCAAGTCTGGAATTGGGGTACTCCAAAAAGGTGTTTAGGATGCAATTGTGCCACATATTTGTTCATGTATGGATGCTACATAATCACTCAAGGGCCTTTTGTGGCCTTTAACTTTTAGACTCGTATTTGCCCTGATTATTATGATCATTCATCTACTTGAGAGTAATCATCTAATTAAAATACATAAATGGCTTAATTCAGTCCTCCTTTGTTTATAAACCGAGATTTATAAATGAGAGTAACTTGACTTCATTCTAGGCCTCACCATAACATGACTGCGAAAAGAGGCTGATTTATTACTCACAACTGTGTAAACACAGCTTTTCGGGGGGTTAAATACATTATGATATTCATTTTTCATAACATAACAATTTCACGGATGACAAAAGCCACAAGGGCCTATCAAAGGTCATCCGCCTCTGTCAAAACCCACCCACAAAAAGCACCATCACCAGGGGAAGACAAAATCAAAGTCCCCCACAATATAAGATAACAGATGACAAAAGCCACAAGGGCTCATCATAGGTCATCCAAGTCAAACGGCCTCTTTTTTTAAGGCACCCAAACTCCCAAGAAAACTACATCCAGAGGATTGCGTCCAGAAACAAGGGTATCACCAATCAAGGCTTGTCAAGAACTAAATCATGCAGCTATAGATATATACAAAACTTAGGAACCATCACAACCTTCCCTCCCCATAAACTCATCCAACCTACTCTTAAATACATTTAGATTTGGACTACCTACTACCCTCCGTGGCAATTTGTTCCAGAAGTCTACCACTCTATTGGTGAAAAAATATTTTCTTAAATCCAACCTACACCCTTGCTTTTTAACTTTCAAGTGGTGACCTCTAGTCCGATTTCCATCATCTAACTCAAAAAACTTGCTAACATCCAATTTATCTATCCCAGAATTTTTTTTAAAGGGCTCAATCATATTCCCTCTCACACACCTCCTTTCGAACGAGAACATATTTAATACCCTCAATCTATCTATATATTCAAGGCGCCTCAGGGAAGGAATAATCTTTGTTGCCCTCCGTTACACTGACTCAAGAAGGTTAATATCGTGTCTAAAATATGGGGACCATGCCTGTATACAGTACTCTAGATGTGGCCTAACATAAGAGTTATAGAGTTTAAGAATAACCTCCTTACTTTTGTAACTGAAGGAAGAGATGCATGTACAGGCATCTTTACTCCACTCAAATGACTAAAGCAAGTAGTTCCTTTAAACGACCTGGTAAACATGTAGATGAGTGGCCCAGCCAGAAAAATTATTTTGTGTAAATATTATCATTCCCCCCCCCCCCCGTCTCATTTCTGACGTCATACCCCCACGCCCAACCTCTATTATAATTTGCAAAAGGATTGAAGGCGCTGACATGTAGTTAAAGCATTCACCTCTGTAAACGTCAGAACATTATAAAAATTAGGATTATATACTGGGGGGCTGTGTCCCCCAGACCCCCCCAATTTAATGAAACTCAGGATCATCGTAATGCAGTCCACGCATCGTGTTTACCCCCCTATGAGCCGTCCCCTATAAATGTACTCCAAAAAACATGAAACATTTTGGAACACGGACGAAATAATACATCTTATCGGCCGGGCCGCTCATCTACATATTTACCAACGACCTAGCTAAGTAGATTTAAATGTATTAAAAAAGGTAAAAATAGTAAAATGGGTAAAAGTATAGATAAATAAAAATTACTCCAAATGAGGATAATAAAAAGATAAGTGAAAAACAAAATAAAAATTCAAATGAGTCATTTCTGATGTCAGCCCCCCCCCCCACACACACACTATAATTGGCAAAACGATTAAAGGCAATGAAATGATTTGGCTTATCATTCACTTCTGTAAACGTTAGAACATTGATTGAAACTCAGGATTATTGTATGGTGGTCTCCCCATTGTGTTTACCCCCACACGAGCCATCCCTTTAAATTTACTCCAAAATGTTTTCACATTTTGGAACATATCCCATCGTTCGAGCCGCCAATCTACTTATTAACCCAGCTGGATCCCTAAACTGCCATCATAGATTCCTCTACTTCTGGTTTTATATTTCTATACATCCACAAGGTCCTCTTTCCCCTAATCCCTTCTATCCATTCTCCTATATTGTTTAAATTACCGTATATTGCATTTATCGTTGAAGTAGGGTCAAGTTGAAAGCGTTACTACCTTGTCAGATGATCAGACACAATCCCATGGATGCTTTTTGTGGGTGGGTTTTGACAGATGCGGATGACCTTTGATAGGCCCTTGTAACTTTTGTCATGTGTGAAGTTATGCTTAGGTAATGTTTCCTAATATAATCTCATGCATAAACGAGCGAGACCTAGGCCATAACACTTAACATTTAAAGGTAGAGAAATGTCAGAGAAGCAAAATATTACCTTAATCCACTCCAATACATTTTAAAAAGAAAAATTATTAAAACTTATATAATTTCCCACTTTAAATTAAAAAATACATAAAGTAAATACATCCAAAAACTTGCAAGCGTTCAGTTCAATACGCATAGCAGTACGCAGAGGTGAGTAGGGATGGAAAAGGGATTTTTCTCACACACCCCCCTCCCTCTCAAATAATTCCCTATCTCGAAACAATAATAAAAGTTTTACCACCCCTTATGGGGTACATAAATCAATGCATTTAAACCTGTTTGCATTTGTTACTGGTGTTAAATTAATACATGAAATAGGCTGATAATTTATTATCAGTAATACGAAATAAAACAAGAGGGAAAAGTGCCGAGAAAAAGAGAGACTGTTCAAAATGAAGACTTAAAAACATGTTAATGTCGGTTCATAGTGGCCTTGTCATATTTAATAAGTAGTTCTAAGGGAGGGAAAGGGTGTGTCTTAAATGAGCTACAGAGAATCGAGAGCTAAGTCGCAACGGACCAACAAAGTGATCGGATAAATCTCAACAATCTCCCTTACCAAGTTATTTACGTACAAATTTGGTCCGTGAAAAAGGTGGAAGGAAAAAATAGAAAATTGATGTGGTAGACGAATATATTATATGTATACAGTTCATAAGTGGAGAAGTAGCACAAGAACCCTGCTAACAAGCCTATCTGGATTGAAAGTGGGTGACTGGGATTTGTGGGATCCTAGAATATAGAATGGTTTTTACATGGGACCAGCATGGGCAACATAATATCTCATGAAATCTCGTTTGATTTGATCAGTAATTAGTATTTTTTTAAAGTTATTTCGTTGAATTATATACACAGGATGGTCCGATTAAATTTGGCGGTTTACATAAGAGAACCCCCGACCCAACCCCGAAATATCTCAGCTAAAATGAAATGTATTTTAAAGATTTTAAAAATTGCAACTAGATTATGGATGGGAGAAAACAGTCTACTCAAAGTAGCCGCCCTCAGCCTCCACAGTAGTTTCAAGATGACTCCTGAACCTGGCGGATGCGTTCCTCACTGTATCATTAAGAAAGATCTTCGAATAACTTTTTGATCTTTGCCACTAGCTTGGCCTTGGGGTTGAAGGCACAGCGATTAGTCCTCTCAACCACGCACCAGAAGTAGTAATCTATGGGATTGAAATCGGGAAAACTAAGAGGCTAGGAAGTGGTGCTAGTAGGTCGTAGAAATTATCCGACAACCGATTTTGACTTTTTTCTGGAGGTATGGCATTCCAGCAGCAAACTTCTACAGACAGAGTTTTACGATAATCTTCAGCAGCTCCACAAAATGTGCTAAAAAATGTGGGGTGACAGGGCATAACCCTGACTGAAGAGACACACACTATCACAGGATGGGGGAACTTGGTCTTCGTGAAACGTAGGATGCCGTAGTGCATGAAATTAGGCTAATTTTGAAGGAGGCAAGAGTTGCAAATGAGATCAGCTCTTACCTCCTTCAAAACGAACTTAATTTCAATAGTTGTAGGTTTATTGTTTAATGTATCCCTTATGGTTTATTGACTCATGCCATTCCCGAACCAGACGGATTTATTATTGCTCTAATAACATCAGTAACTTTTACACCAAAACATTAATTATATACCTTTTGCCCCACAATTTTTCAAACTATAAGACTTTGCCCAAAATACCAATATTAATATAAGATTTAAATGTAACCATACTATAAAAAAAGTGCTTTTCAAAGAACAAATCATGTAACTAACATTCTGGAGTATACCTTAGCTAATGTAATAATTACAATAAATCATATGTAGGCGGAACCACCTGGAACTTTAATAAACGCATATATGCACATCAAGGAGATATAAGAAGAGAAAGTTTATATTCTAGTTTGTTCCACTACACAAGTAATTGTGATCACTAAATTGGTTTTAATAATGCCAAAATAGTCTATAAATCGAATAATTATTACAAAATACATATAAATGAGACAGATTTGATTAAGCAAAATCCAAATTACAATATGAGCCTACAAAATTGACAATGGGGTCGAAACTGCTGCCGCCTTCAAAGAAGCCAATACTCGGTGTCACATCTTTACTTCTAATATCCCCAATAACTAGTCCAATATACTTCAAGACACCATCTTCGGGACATTGAGACTTCGGACGGGGAAACTTGAACGGCGAGTTAACCTTAATCGTCAACGACTCATCGAAAATAGTGCTTAGACAAAGAACTCTCGCAAAGATACAGTGGTCAACCTTTCATCGTAACAAATAAACAGAACTTCACTTTGTGCTCTTGGTTTCAGTTCAAAATTTTCTAAACCTTCTCAACCGCCCAGTGTAACAATTGCTAAGAGCTTTATTAATTTAGAAAAATTTGCAATGTTCCTAGTGGGTAAATTTCTATTGGCAAAGGTTTTGTGTACCATTTTATGACTTCCTCCTTGGACTCTAATTATCCCTCACGTTTTCGTCGGGCTATAAATAACCTTAAGAATAATCCTAACCTTCATATCACTAAAGGTGATAAATCTGGTGCAATAGTTATATTAGATAAACAAACATATTTCGATAAAATGAGCGAATTAACTAATGATGACTCTACCTATGTGCATTCAAATAATAATAGTAATTTTCATTAAAAAAGTACGCTCAATTCAAAAACATTATCCAGACTTAATTTCTAAATTTAAATCTATGAATGCCTCTCTTCCTTATTTTTATGGCCTTGTCAAAACTCACAAACCTAATAACCCTTTACGCCCCATTATTAGTTCTGTAGGCTCTGTCTCATATGTTTTGTCAAAATGGCTTACGTCTTATATTATCCCTCTTGTAGGATGCATTTCGGATTCCCATATAGTTAATAGTTCCTACCTAATAGAAAAACTTAATACCATCCCGTACCCTTCAGACCTCACCTTTGTTAGCTTTGATGTTTGCACCCTTTTCACTAAAGTTCCGGTTGATGATATATTCCAGTTTCTTAAAGATAAATTGTGTAACGTTGAATTACCTATTCCCCCTAATTTATTCTTAGAATTAATCTCCCTCTGTACTAAAGACTGTCCATTTACTTTCAATGGTAAATTCTTTCGCCCAAAATTTGGTTTTGCTATGGGTAATTGTTTATCCTCCGTTTTATCTAACATATATATGGAATTTTTCGAAAGGGTTTTCCTCCCCTCTATTGTAGATTTTCCGATAATCTGGTTTCGCTATAGTGATGATATCCATTGCTTATGGCCAAATTCTGAAAATATTTTTATTTTTTTTAACAAACTTAATTCCCTTGTACCTTTCATCAAATTTACCCTTGAAATTGAACAAAATAGAAGCATTCCTTTCCTTGATTTATTAATGCACCGCACGCCTTCTGGTTTCAAATTCTCTGTCTATCGGAAAATAACTAATTCTTCTTCTTATATCCACTTTTACTCCTCTCACCATATTAAAGTCAAAAGATCTATTTTTATTTCAATGTTTCTCCGTGTACTTCGTGTAGTTAGTCCTGATTTTTTTTAACTCTGAAGTTTCCAAAATTTTTGACATCGGCCATAAACTTTGCTATCCTTTTCATTTCCTTGATAAATGCCTTCAGTTAGCTAAAAAGTCTTTTTATAGTTTTGAACCTCGCGCTCCTTTTAATAACAAGAATACTCTTGTACTTCGTTTTAATTCATCCTTTGCTTCTCTCCCTCATATTTTAAAATCTCTAGTATTATAATTATTATAATACTATCTCTAAACTATTAGTCAAGAACGCCTCTTCCCGTATTGGTAATGTATATTGCGTAAAATGTATGGATTGCTCTAAATATTACTTTGACCAATCAGGTAAATGTTTAAAAAAACGAATTTCTCAGCATAAATATAATGTTCATCGTGGCGAAGAAAGCAGCTCATTTTATGTTCATAAGTCATATCTTAATCACAATATTGATTGGAATCCTGCTAAAATCATTTGTCATAATAACGATACAATTTCCCGAAATATCATTGAATCAACCTTTATTAGTAAATTTCCAAATTTTAATCTAAGTCCTGGCTTATATAAACTTGATGCTTATTTTTTAAAGAATATTTACAATGTACTGTCGAAACTTTTAATTTGAGACTAAATAAACAATTTAATTTAATTTTGTGTGCATCTATGTAGACTTATGTTTTTGTCTGTTTTTATTTCCATTTGAGTCAAGTCTTTAGAACATTTGTAGTTATTTTATCTTGGTTTTTAGATCCTGATCTCTGGGGGTAATCTCTCGTTAATATTCTCTCCCTCCTTAATTGCCTAGGCGGTATTTTAATCCTCTTGTCAACCTTTAGCCTTTTGAATTTACCTGTTTTAATGATCTTATTTTGTATTCATCTTCGCTCCTCCTAAGGTTCCATTTCATAGTATTTCATTTTGTTGATTGGTTTTTTGCTTTTTTTGTGGACGTTCCCTCTCCTCTGTATCATGCTTATAAATATTACAATTTTCAATACTTGTGTTATTCCTTGATAAAGAACTCGAAATAAAGTTCGAAAGTACTTGGAATCCTTGTATTATTTTCCCTGTGGGCTTTGTTGCATATATATATATATATATATATATATATATATATATATATATATATATATATATATATATATATATATATATATATATATATATATATATATATATATATTAATCCATGTACACACAAGTTGTACACGCATCAGATGTCCCAGCTAGCGAACATTTTGACCCTCTTTATTCAATTAATCTCTTCTTCAACCAGTATTTATTGGCTCTTGACCTCTAACACCAATAATTTTCTTTTTCAATTCTGTATCTCCCGCTTGAGTCTGTCAAACTTGCGCTCTATATAGTCGGTAAACTGATGGAAAGCATCATGGTGGACAAAATGCCATCATATTTAGAGTCCAACTTGTGCTTGAGGAGTTCCCAGCATGGGTTCCGAAGGCAACGGTCATGCCTAACGAATCTGGTGGAATTCTTCCACTTCGTTTTCAGTGAGCATGACCGGGACAAGGAGGTGGATATTATATACTTAGACTTTCAAAAAGATTTCGATAAGGTACCACACCACCGCCTCCTCCGGAAAGTGCGTGCACTGGGCATAGACGGAAATGTAGCAAGTTAGATAGAAAACTGGCTAAGTGGCAGACGGCAACGGGTGGTGTTGAATGGACAGGCTTATGAGTGGGTACCCGTTACTAGCGGTGTTCCTCAAGGTTCTATCCTGGTACCACTAATATTCATCATCTACGTCAACGACATGGACGGTAACATGGTTGCTTGGTATGAACGTCGCAAAGGAAGGAAATACTGCCCGATCTCGTACCTCGAGATCGGAGACAACTACGATTTTGTTTCGAGGACGAAAGCTAAATTGACATCCGTGAACTCTGCCATATTCAATCGGCGAGTATCTAACAGAATTCCCATCTCTGAAGGCCATCTACGTGTGCTGCATCATCTGAAGCGTGATTCAACCCGACTTACCCAATCGCAGTCATCGTATCCCGACTGGCCCATCCTTGCAACGAGCACGTAAGAAATTGTAACCGTTGCAGCCTGCAGATTGTTCTACAGTCTGGCTTACCCAATAAATCCATTCTTTGTGTGCGCGCCCGGTTTAAAATCCCATTTTAATCAACGACCTGAACCCGACCACTTTAATCCCCTAATTAACCGTCTGTGTCACGCGTAGATATTTAATTTCGTTTGTGCGACCATACCATTTAAACCCAATATCTGTGTATATTTAAATATTATTTTTGTTGCTACTAAAGATATATTTTTGTCATTGTCTTTCCTTTGCAATCCCAACGTGCACCAGCTACCTGTTAATCATTGGCCAACCTACACTCTGAAATATTTGTTTTAAAAGGACCCCGCAAATTTGAAAATAAACTATCCCCACTGAAGTCATAACAATTTCCCCATTCACTAACGCTCTTCAATCAAATTCCGCGCAAAGCCCTAAAAGTACTTAGGTATACACACACACATATATATATATATATATATATATATATATATATATATATATATATATATATATATATATATATATATATATATATATATATCATAAAATATGGTGATCTCAAGTGTGTCAGGGTCTTTGAAAGGTCTTTAGAGAGATTATTTAAAGGTAACTCTTTAACTTTATTGAATTTCTCAAAGCTGAGTACGGTTTGAGTTACAAAGACAAAACAAAACTGGAAACACCCTGCCACATTTAATTATCGCTTAATGTCGGTAGTCGGTATGTGTGTTTGGACCGAGAACCTGTAATAGGAAAATTTTTGTTAGAGACAGCTTCTCCCACGGTCACTTTAATCCCTGACGGATTAGTCTGAGCCCTTCTAATCTCACGGAGACTCCCTGATTTTTTTTATTGGTTTAATCGTGTATTATATTAGTGTGAGTAGTTGGATAGCAAAGCTTCCGCGTTTAAACAAGCATATTACTCCGTGTGTCAGTAATTTGTGACCCAAGCCTTTTTCGTCGCAAGCCGACGGTCCATTAAACCTTTTCTTTCTGAGAACTTACGCTCCGTGTTACGAATATAAATTTCGTCGTTCGAGAGAGTTAAACTCCAAGGATAATCCCACAGTTTAAAGTGGCAAAGACCTTGTCACTTATATACAGGAAGAAGAGAGAAATGAGAGAGCTTATAAAAGAGAACGAGAAGAACAAGAGAGAACTGATATAAGACAAAAAAGATTACAGAGAGCGAAGAGCGCGAGAGAATTCGCCAATATGAATTAGAATTAAATCGCGATCGGCTGGAAGCCCTTTCAGTAAATTCCCGTACAAAGTCTCTCAATCTGCCTCCATTAAACTCCCCACGTTTAAAGACGAGAGGATTTCGGATCTTTTCTCACTTACTTCGACAACATTTTTGAAGTTAATCATTGGAACATCAAGACGGACGGTGTCGCTAAGCTTCTTCGCCTCCTCAGCTCCCAGCTCCAAGACCTTTGTGTATTCCTTCCCTGGAAGCTACGCTGGATTACTCCACCCTCAAATCTGAACTTCTCGCAGCGTATAATATGACGTTTGAATTCTACCGCGCCAAATTTCGCCACGCCCGCATCCAAACAAATATGGCCTTCCGTCATTTTGGATATACTCTTTCCCTTAATTTCAATTTTTGGTTAGACGCATCGAAAGTCCCTCACGATTATGTGTCCCTGGTAGATTTTGTTCTAAGGGATCAGTTGCTGGCGTCGCTACCATCAGAGATCCGCTCTTATGTAAGGATCGTCAGTGCAACTCCTTCAAAGAATGCATAGAAGAAGCAGATATCTATGCGGCGAGTCACAACCTATACCTGAAGAAAAATAAAAAGCCGCCCCCTTCATTCCCCCAAAATAAAATTAATAACTCGTGCTTCCCTCCTGAGAACTTCCTCAAATTCGGCGAGGTTACGGACCCCTTTAAGCCCAAAAGTTTCCCTCCATCGGAATCCCGTGATGTCAGATCCTCATCTCTAATCCCCTGGCGTCAATCTTTCTCCGTAGGCCAATCATGTGTTTTGCGTGCGTTGCCGAAGGTCACACACGCCCAAATTGCCCCCCAAATAGGGTTCTAATGGGATTCAAATTACAGTAGTGTAAGAGCGAATTTGATTATAATCGAGCAAGATTCAAATTGCAGCTGATGTCAGCACGAATAAGATTCATATTGGGGAGGAAGCAAGCGCGAATGAAATTCAAATATAGAAGAGGGTAATCATGAATGGGAGTGAAATTGTGGGTGATTTAAGCATGAGTGAGATTCAAGTGGGTTGAGGACAGAGTAGGAAGAAATATCGTTAATGTTTATTCGTGAAAAATGTACATTAAAGAAGAATTACCTGAGTACAACGTTACATGTAATCTATCTGAGCTTAGTATTCACGAACATTTATTTGTATCTTTTTTTCTCTTATTTCTTCACCGTAATTCACTTTTTAAGTGTCCGGCAACTGAATATGGTGGTCGGTTTTTTAATTAATCCCTTTAAAACAGTCGCTCTAGAATCTGTATGAAAAGACGTTCGATCTGTTCTGTTCCTGCGGCTACAACGTTGTTCATTCATAACTAACGGTCACTCTCGGGTGCGCCTAAACTGCCGGGCTAAATTTAATGGTTTACATAACCAAACACCCACTCCCCTCCTCCCCACCTCAGCCAAAAATATATGTATTTGGAAAATTAAAAAAATATCAATGTCGAGAATAGAGGCTCCTTGCTGCCATGTGGCCCGTCGAAACCACGAGATCAGGCTCGAGGTTAATCCACGTGACTCCGTGAGCGAGGACCGTGAAAGCAGTCAGAATATCGAACTGCTTTCCGCGATAAGCGAAGGATTGGAATCTCTAACGCGCGCTTCTATCGTCTCCCAACGTGTTATCAAGAAACCCCCGCGGGACTACCTCCCATCCTTCGAGTGCCGTGTTGGTTCGTGGAGAGATTTCTCCCCCCTTTTCCCTTGGCAGAGGCAGGAACTTGATCTGGTTGGTCCCTATACAGGGTGTTCGAAAACTAATGGTACATACTTTGACAGTAGGTATAAAACCCCCAAAATAACGACTTTTACAAGAATAAGTAAAAGTCCAAAGATCCCTCCTTTTCGAGATATCGAATCGTAAAGATTGGAGGTCTCTAGAAATATTTCTTACTTTCGGCATTATCCTAGATCCGCAAATATGGCAACAGTTGTTTACTTTAATGGTAGGCTGCTATCAGTCAACATTGTAAAATAGCTCCGACAATATGAATCGCTTTACAAATTCTGAAATGACAGATATGCACATGGCATATGGTTCGGCGAATGGCAATGCTAGATTGGCTGCTTGATTGTATGCAGAGCGTTTTCAAAATTCTTATTTGCCTGATCATCGCGTTTACACCAGGGTGCATCAACGGCTGCGAGACACTGGCAGTTTTCAGGTAAACAGAAGAGAAGTGTGTGGTTGTCGTGGGTGAGTTAGCACTGAGAACGAAGAGCGGATACTACAAAATTTTAATACAAACCCACGTACAAGCACTCAGGCCGCGGCAAATGCACTTGGAATGCGTTATAACTCAATAGTATGGCAAACACTCCATGATAACGGCCTCTACCCGTACCATTTCCAGAGATTGCAAGAGCTCCTTCCAGCCGACTTTAACCCTCGTGAACGGTTTACATGTTGGTTGATGAATAAGACCATTGAAAATAATGAGTTTCCAAAGTATGTGCTCTTCACTGATAAAGCTACTTTTACGCAAGGTGGTGTGTTTAACACACACAACTTACACATGTGGCAGAATGAAAACCCTCACGCTGTGCATCAGAGCCACCACCAACATCGGTTCAGTGTTAAAGTGTGGGCTGGTATTATTGGTACCAATTTGGTTGGAACCTATGTGCTTCCAACGAATTTAACAGGAAGTCACTTTGCAGTATTTCTATGGAAGGTATTGCCTGACCTTCTGGACGATGTGCCTTTGGGTATTCGACGTCAAATGTGGTTCAAACATGACGGCGCTCCAGCGCATGGCTCAAGGAATGTGCGACAATATCTAGACCGTACTTTTTCCAACAGATGGATAGGACGCTTTGGGCCAGTTCTATTGTCAGCGAGGTATCCAGATATGATACCTTTGGACTTCTACCTGTGGGGCCACATGAAGAGTTTAATTTATGAAACCCCAGTGGAGACAGAGATGGATCTTGTTGGAAGGATAGTGGACGCTGCAGGACTCATTGTGGATAATCCACGAGTGTTTGATCGTGTTCGGGAAACGCTTCTGCGTAGGTACCAGGCCTGCAATGACTTACAGGGAAGACATTTCAAACACCTATTGTAATTCCAATTCCATAATAAAGTATGTACTCAAATGTGTTTCCCTCACCTACTACTCTGACGACTGCCCCCACCAGAGTTAGTTATACCATACTCAACTTTACGATTCGATATCTCGAAATTGATCGATTTTTGGACATTTACTTATTCTCGTAAAAGTTGTTCTTTGGGTTTTTTTATACCTACTGTCAAAGTATATACCATTAGTTTGCGAACACCATGTATATTGTTGGTTCCAATAGGACATCAACAGTATAGGCGTGCCTCTTACAACGAAACACGTCATTCTCGATCGCGCTCCCCTTTCTCGACGAGCCGAAGGCTAGCATTATACCGAAGGATCCGAGCCCCAGTCAATTGGCCTATCCTTGGTTTCGGTACATTTCGTTTGGCACGAATACTCCCTCCAGTTAGTGTTACTACTAGAGGTTAAACTCCCCGTGGTTAGAGTCCCTTGAATAACCATCCGATCCCCCATTTCATCTCTTAAAGCCTCGACCCCAAGCCAGGCTGAGACGAATCATCTGTGGCTATCCGGCCAGTCATCTCGGTATGTGTATCTACAGAGGCTCGTATCGCCTCTCGACCCTCATCTCTGTATGACAAGAGCCGAGTCAAAGTCACCCGTTTGACCTTGAGCGTCCACAATATTGGGTAGAAGGGACGTATATGTCGGGGTCATTCTACGACAATCAATTAGATTATGGCTGGAAGATAACAACAATTTACTCAAAGGAGCCGCCATCAGCTTTGACCACTGTCCCAAGAGGGCTCCAAATCTTGTCGCATGCTTTACTCACTGTGTCTCTCTGAAACTCTTTAAACATTTCATTGACCTTTGCCGCTAACTCAGCGTTGGCGTTGAAAGCACAGCGGTTGGTGTCTTTCTCAACTGCGCACCACAAGTAGTAATCCATGAAATTAAAATTGGGGGATCTAAGAGGCTAGAAAGTGATGCTGGTGAAGTCGTAGAAATTCTCCGACAAACACTTCTGACACTTTACGGAGATATGGCCTTCCAGCAGTAATCCTCTTCCGCCAGGGTTTGACAACAGTCTCCATCAGCTCCACATAACCGTCTGAATTATGCTTATGATCTGATCGAACATGTGGGGAGACATGGCGCCACCCCCACAGGAGACACACACACATAGACCATTACAGCTCGTGGAACTTGGTCTTCATGATACATGGAACGTCACATGGATTGTAGGCAACCCATTGGTTGTTCTGGATTTGTGGTTCTGGAAGAAGTTCTTTTCGTATGATTGAAGCAGGTCGTATCCTGCTCAACAAGATTGCTCAGCTTGTTTAGGGGCATCTTTGACTTTGTCAAGCGGTTTTCCTTGGCATTGGCGTCAGAATTTGTCCGTTGCACCTCTTGCACGAGTGGTAGTGAAGGTTTTTTTTTTATTCAGGGACAGCTTCATGGTAGTAACTCCAACATCCATCTTTCTCGCCAAAGCCCAGATTTCATCACGTTCGATTCTTTCCTCACCCTCTCATGCAATTGTTGATGAGTTCTGGCGTACAGACAGAAGTCAGACCGCCTTATGTGTCTGTTTCTGCAGGCTAGGGCTATGTAGTCTCCGTTGCAGATGTCCGATTCACGTCCTAAAGCCTTTACAGTGTTTTCAGAGTCGTAACGCCAGCATTTTGAAAACTCACAAAGTATAGACAAAAGTTTTCGAGACTACTATATTTTTTTCATTTTAGTAAATTAATAGAGTTAATCAAACGTTGCATTTTGATTTAGTATCATAATTTGAAGGTGAAATATTTTCAAAAATTTAGAGCCCCAAACAAAAGTCAAAGTATAACTATAAAATCCAATTATAGGCCAATTGCGTTAGCTAGTATCTGTAGTAAAATTTTAGAAAGAATCATACTTAGTAGAATAGAATCATTTATCTTAACAACGGACAACCAGTTTGGATTTAAGAAAAATCATGGTACAGATACATGTATTTACCCATTAAAAGAAATGATATTGAAATATAATAGTCTTAATAGCAATATATATTCCTGTTTTTTGGATGCGTCAAAGGCTTTTGACAGAGTAAATCACAGAGTTCTAATAGATAAGTTAAGTAAATTTAAGGTTCCATCATATATTATAAGAATAATTAGTTACTGGTATGCTACTCAAAAAATGTGTGTAAGATGGTCAAATACCATATCTGACTTCTTTACCGTAAGTAATGGTGTTCGACAGGGAGGAATTCTTTCTCCTTACCTATTCTGTATGTATATAAATGATTTATCCATAAAATTAGGCAAAATTAAAGTAGGTTGTATAATAGGTAATGCAAAAACGAATCATTTTATTTATGCAGATGACATTGCACTAATTGCACCATCTGCAAGTGGTCTAAATAAATTAATTAACGTTTGTAATGATTTTGGGATAAAAAATGATATCAAATTTAATAGTTCTAAAAGTGCGGTGCTAGTTTTTAAGTCTAAATTTCTTAAATGTTGTAAATATGATAGTTTTAAGCTAGGTAACGATACAATTCCAATAGTGAGCAATATAAAGTATTTAGGGCATATAATTAGTGATGATCTCAAAGACACATTAGATATAGAACGCCAGCGTAACAAGCTGTATAGACAAATTAACATGATTAAAAGACATTTCGGACATTGTACTGAAAGTGTAAAAATTAAACTGTTTAGGTCTTATTGTGAGTCAGTTTACGCAGCTCATCTATGGTGGAATTATGCAAACGCTACCCATAGTAGATTTATTGTTGCCTATACCAATTGTCTCAGAATTCTGTGTTGTGAACCTAAGTATTGTAGAGCTAGTCCGATGTATGTATGTAGAAATATACCTTCGCCTAAAGAAGTAATCAGAAAACTTGTAATTGGTTTTTTAAATAGGTTAGAAAGCAGCTCAAATAAAATTGTGTCTGGTATTTTTCACTCAGACTGTAGGTATCTTTCTGAAATTACTACTCACATGATAAATATTACCCATTGCATTAATCCGGCAATATTAAATATTAGTAGATTGACAGTTCATGTAAATAGGTGAATAAGTACTAGAAGTAAGATAGTGGTATACTTCAAAATTGTAATGTATTTTTATTTATTTTTTTTTATTTTAGTTTTTTTTATGGATCACCGAAATCCGCAATAAAGTTGTTTGTTTGTTTGTTTATTTTATTACTAAATACAGTTAAATAATGCTCGAAGTGAATATTTACAATGGTGTTCCCTGCTCTCCAAGACTGCTTCAATTCATTTTCGCATGATGGAGACCAAATTTGGGATGATAACTTGACTGATATTGCTCCTTTTTTGTCCAATAAACACCCGAAACTGCTCACAATTGGATGGTTTCTCTTTATCAACCGTCCCAAAAGCTCGATGCAATTTACAGTCAGGAATTTTGTTATTGCTTTTTTTTTGTGACAAGGTGCGTCGTCATGTTGAAAAATACAGTTATAATCTCCAAATTATAACTGTCTTCTCAAAAAGACAGAGAGAGGTCTTTGTAAATACGGAGCAACAGGTTTAATGACTGCACAAATGTCAGCCAAAGACTTATGGGACGAAATTAATGTAGAGGCTGTTCTATAAAAAAAAGGCTGAGGTCCACAAAGCGACACTTCTCATATGAATCATTTGATGAACCTCTCAGTGATGCTCTGAAGAAGATGGAAGTGGAATTTTTCAATGTTGTTGTTGATGGTGCAACATCAGCTCTTCAAGGTATTTTCCATATTGAGAAATGTGGCTGAGAAGTTTGGGATTTTATCATATTTTCAAAGTCTCTCAGATTAGGAGCTGGCAGAACAGTGTGAGGCTCTTAGTGCTGCAGTGCACTTTAAGAGACACTGTAACTTGGACGGCAGAGAACTTGTGCAAGAGCTGAAGAACCTTCCTGACATTCGAACAAACGCCATGTCTCTGCCTGAGATGTGTCTTCACTCACGACTGTACCACCAAGCACAGTTGTAACTCTATCTTTAAGTTTACTGACGACACAACCACCATTGGCCTCATCAAAAATAACGATGGGGCCGCTTATAGAGATGAAGTAAAAACACTGGCCAGCTGGTGCCAGGGCAATAACCTCTCCCTGAACGTCAAGAAAACTAACAAAATGATAATGGACTTCAAGTGACAGCAGGGAAACAGACATCGCCTCATCCACATCGACAACGCTGAGGTAGAAAGAGTCGCAGATTCAAGTTCCTCGGTGTCCACATCACGGATGATTGGTTCTGGTCACTACACACAGACACTGTGACTAGGATAGCTCGCTAGCGCCTATATTTCCAAAGAAGATTGAGGAAGGTTGGCATGAACATCAACATCTTCGCCAACTTCTACAGGTGTACCATCGAGAGCCTACTGATAGGTTGCATCACAGTGTGGTATGGGAACTGCTCCAGTCATAACCGATAAACACTTCAGAGAGTGGTGCAGACGGCACAGCACATCACTGGAAGCAGTCTTCCCTCCATTAAGGATATTTACCGCAGCCGGTGTTTGCAGGAGATACGCAGCGTCGTTAAAGATCGAAGCTATCCAGCACAAAGAGTTTTATGCTTGCTACCTGCTTCGAGACAGTATAGGAGCCTGACTGCGCGCAACAAAAACCTGAAAAATAGCTTTAACCATCAGGTCCTTAGGCTCGTTAACACAATATAAGCTGTTTGAGATATTTTACTACCTCATATTTAACACACAAAAAATCATGCTTACACATTTTAGACTATCAGCGTTACAATGAATACTGCAAATGTATATAAACAAATTTGTTTATTTTATCGTTTATGTTTCTTCTACATTTTGATATTTCTGTTTACATTTATATTCATTGTTTTTCAGTGTTATGAATAATGAGTTGATTGGCTTTTCTTTTCCTAAGCATTTCCTTGCGTTGTTGACCTACATATGGCAAATAAACGAATCTGAATAGTTGTGTGTGTATGTGTGCTTTGAGAGAGGGTACGGTGTGGAAGCGGGTGGGAACCAGGGAGGCGGTCCGTCCAGGGCGTCATACAACCCAGGACCGACAAGGGGTATAATCCATATAATTATTCTCGTCTTGATATGGAATTGTCTGTCTGCTCGTTGATACAGTCATGTATGAAAAGGAAAATTGAAATTTCTGGCCGCTACAAAAACCTCAAATAATATAATTTTCATGATTTGTACTTAAACCTCTAGATTTTTTAATTTTTACTGCATAATTGGTTTATGGAGACTCAAAACAATCACTTCAAGATTACGGAGCTAATTAAATTTGGAAAGTAATTAAAAGATGGAAAATATAATTACCTCCCCCCCCAAAAAAAAACTACCTGCATTCAGAATGAGGATTCTACAAGAAAATATAAATAAGTATTTATATACATCAAAGAATGCATCCAATACTACGCGTTGGAAAATCACAGTACAAAAATATGCCGCATGAGGAATATTAAGATTTGTTCAGAATGTTCAAGGGAGGGAAATATTTGGTGACAATGCATTAAAGAAAATACAAAATGCTGCACCTTATAACGGCTTCGTAGAATGATGGCTACCAATTGCCAAATGAGGAAAGAAATTTGTGAAAGGGGAAACAGAACTTCAGAACAAGAAAGAAATGAAAAGAAAACAAGCCTACGCCAGCGTTGCAAAGGCAGCTGTTAAAGAAATGAAGGAACCACAGGCTTCCAAAGTTGGTTCTTAACTCAAACGAAGAAAGGGGATTGGATATTCTTACGTGCATCATGTACGCACATATCCGAAACATAATCTAACTCTGAACATTCGCAGCAACACTCAATCTGATGTTCCAGAAAAATGGACTTAAAACAATGTTTCCAGAAAACTCAACATCAGCAAACATTTTAAAAATACAAGCATCATGAACACCAGACTTAATAAGAATAACCCCCTTTATCTCCGGGAAAATATGGAAAAGGAGAATACAAATTTAAGAGATGAACGGAGTGAAACAGAGTAACACGAGACGAAGTGGGAGACTGATAGAGAGAAAGAAAAACAAAAGAAACCCTTACCAAAGAAACTTAAACAACAATACATTATAAAAGGCATTAAGAAGATAACTTGTAAATGGTATTATAATTCTCACCATGAGTTGGAAACCATTTAAACCTTTTACTAGAAAATAAAATAAGAATATGCCTAAATGAAGTTAAAAACCTAACTAAGGAAAACTCTACGATGATTGACAGGAAATGGTCAAAGAATGAAAAAAGAAGCAGACGTGGTACAAAGGACAGACCAAACAAGAAAAACGCAAATCAGAAAAAAACTGAAAAAAAAGAAATCAAGAATGAATAACAAACTGAATGCATTTAAATTCAATTAGATTGGAAAACAATAAAATAATATACGGAAATTTATTTCGAGAACTGGATCCAGACATTATCACGATCGCAGGACACGGAGTTAATACTGAAACAGATCATAGGAAATATTTAATTCCAACGTTTAACCAAAATCCCAACAGGGCAAGGATTCGACGGAGTGACAACAACAATTAAAAACAGGATTACGATAGCTGGGGGGTAATCCCCACCGGATTTATTTGTGTAATGGAAATTTTTAACAGATGGATCTTCCCTCTGCTATAGGGCGACCTCAACTCTGTATGCAGGGGAAACGAGGTACAACAACAAAAATTGGATTGGCCGCAACTTAGAAACACTTCTAGAAAGAGACATAATGGATAAATTGGGGCAAACATTCTTCCTATACATAACAGCAAATATAGTAATGACACTTCACATGGTACATAACAGCAAACAGATGCCTTACAACATAGCCATGAGCCGGTAGCCATCTCGTGTAACTACCATATTGAAATAATGGTGCAGATCAACCTGAATCCGATACAAGTCCCTATTTCCCCGAGAAGGAGTTCGACCTGAGACAACTGGAATAACTATAAATAACATCTTAGAGAAATACCCCCTACCCAATTACAGAGGGGAACAAAGGAAGACATAAATAATGAATTGGAAAAAAATACAAAGGAATTGATAGAGGCGGACAAGAAAAAGGCCCCTTATATTCAGTATAAAACACGAATTCACTCAAAATGGAAGACAAAGAGGAAAAATATAATGAGAAATATCAAAGAAATATATAAGACAGTAAAGGAACAAGGAACAAATCCTCATGTACATCGTAATTAGAGAGATTAAAAGGATAAATTGTAATTTAAATAAAGGAAGAACAAAGCAAAGAGTGGAATGAATTGATTGAAAAAGTGGAGGAAGAAAAATTTCCACGTAAGGCATTTCAAACATTAATATATTAAAAGGAAGAGAGAGGAGAAAAAACTTAAAAATGAAGAGGAAAACATAATAGAGGATGCTCCAAAAATTGAAATTACAGTAGATTAAAGGGAACACTCAGCAAAAGTATTCTTATTAACACAAGAAGACATATTTCAACCAATGCAACGAAGAAAGGGTCATAGAAGAGAATACCAATAACAACCATAGGATCTTCTTGGTACTAAGAGTAGAAACGGAAAAAGAAGTAAAGGCAAGCACCAGAGCAATAATAACATTAGTATGAAGTCAAAATTTATACCACTATAGCCTAGCCATTATCCCCCCAAAATTGCAAAGGCTAAACTCGAGATATGTTAGATTGATATAGTCTTAAGTGATATCAAAAAGCATTTGACAAAGGTGGATTGAAAAACTTGTATACAAAATAACCCAACTAAGATTAAACGAAAAGTTAGAACGGTTGCTCTACGACTATGCACGGAATAGAGCAGCGTACATAGAAATTAATAGGCACAAGGGACCAGCATTCCTGCTACAGGCTGGTGTGCCACAAAGAGGGTGCCTAAGTCTCAACCCTTTTTTATCTATACCTCAGACATAGCTAGATTCATATGACAAGGAAGCTTGTAACGACATAGTACAGGAAGCCAAGATACCAAACCAGAACAACCGGTATTCGAAATCGATAACATAAACGATTCCGAAAAACTATGAAAGATCAAGACAAATACTCAGAAATAAAACAAAGGAAGTGAGAGTCATTGTATTGCATAAGGATATGTTACGGAAGGAAAACTGTTCGGAATCCAGATCGGTAAATTTGGTTATCGCGCATAAATTGAAGAAAAGAAAAAGATAACAGGAAAGGAATAACGCTGGTTAGTAGAATCATAAATCTAGGGCACCAAAAATAAGAAAAAAGTATTTCATCCGCTCATATGTAGAATCTGTTCCCACGTGCCCACCAATTCCAATACACGCATTATTAAACATGCAAAAATAAAATGAAGCTTCGGATGGTTCAGAATAAAGGGTTATACTGAATCACCGGCATAAACGGAAAGAACACAATAATTAGGTCGCTTTACGAATATACGATGATCAGCCCTCTAAATCAGGTGCTCGACAGCGAAATCCCCAAAATATGGGCGAAAGTGCAGCAAAAAATATAAGAAATATATGAAAGTATCGAAATAGGAGGTAACATCAATTTCCATAAATTGTTAACTAGCAGCAGGAACCAACAGAATTGAAGAAATGACCCTAAATACGTAAATGAACAAACATGGAAAATGAAAGGAGAAGAAAGATGAGTTCAAGAAAAAAACAAAAACAACAGCATGAAAGCCCCAAAATGAAAAAAAAGATCGCTTATCACAAATACTCGAATCCCATTCTCAAATGACTCTCAAATCAGGGTAAAGAGAAAGGGGATACAGATGAGAATCCGACCAAAAAGGGAAAAGAAAAATGCTAATCCCATTCGTTGGGACACGGAGTATACGGAATGTGACAATGGCAAAATACAACCATAAATAAAGATTCCCGTAAAAGAAAAATAGTAGAATCTGTATTAATAGGAGAAATTCCCAATTTTAATTCGTCAGATAGGCAATTGAAATGCAGACCCATTCCCCTAACCTCATCGTAAACAGCTTAGTCAACGATCTTAAACTCCACTCCCTGATTAATTACCTTTTCCCCCCGTTTTGTGTTTGTTTGTTTGTTTTATTTTGTTTTGTTTTTCTGATCTGTACGCTATTTATACTTTTGTAACAATTGCATTCTCAGTATTCGACTGAAGAGGGTATGATAAACTACATACTGAAACTAGTCTCGTAAATTAAACTTTTGGCTCCTATACAGTGGTTCACTATCATATACCATAACTCGACATTGAGTTCTTTTACTTATATATATATATATATATATATATATATATATATATATATATATATATATATATATATATATATATATAATATATATAAATATATATAAATATATATAAATATATATAAATATATATAAATATATATATTATATATATATATATATATATATATATATATATATATATATATATATATATATATATATATATATATATATATATATATATATATATATATATATCCATATGGAGCTCGGCCGTGAAGCCTGCATTTAATATTGAGGATAAATCCCAGAGCCACGAGAAACGGATGTAGCATCTTTTAATTTTTCACTACGCTTCGAAAACTACAAGTTTTCATCTTCAGGCTAGAATAAGTTTACAAAGTTAATATGTATAAAGAAAACTTGAAAAGGCCAACAAGACATTATTTTACAGGTGACCAATTACAGAATATCAGTAGAAAGTACTACAAGTTAAATTAAATATGACTTGGCAACAGTTAAATTTGCTTTAAGACTGACTCAAAAATTAGTTCATAAATTTAAAGATTATTGCAGAAATTAATTACAAACTAAGAGAAATTGACGTGGCATTATTTAAAGATAATAAATTTAAACTTTTTTTTTCATTTAATTTTGTAAAGAATAAGAGTTAAAAACATTTAATATAAAAACGGAAAATTTGGGTACTTACTAAAGCGGATCCATCCTAGAGTGAATGGTAGGTTTAACAAAGGGGCTAGTATATATATATAGGTTACATTGACGGTTGGTTTATTAAAAGGCAAACCAACTAACAAACTGTAGTTAAAATTAGTTAATTAATAATGATATTGCACTTAAATCTTCATTGAGTGTAGGTTTGTAGTGTTTTATATATAGAGATTCGAGGGTTCTTAGGCAATGTTTGTTGTTGTTAAAGGCTAATACTTTAAAATTCTCAATAGAAATGTTAGTTTTACAGCTTATGGTGTGTTCCCTAATAGATGACTTTTCCTTTCTATTTAATATTTTGCTTGTACGCCAACTAATCCCCATATGAGCAGAGAACCTAGCTCCAAGAGACCTAACAGTGCTACCAATGTAAGAGGCTCCAGTACAACTGGGACATTTAAATAAATAGACATTATCACTGCGGAACTCCAAAGAGATAGGATCTTTACTGTTAAAGAAACTTCCTATCGATAGTTTGTTTATAAAAACTATTTTGGGGTTGATTTGGGGAAAATATCTTTTAAAAATAAATAAGATTTTTCTTTTAAAAGTATCGTTCAAAAAACCCATCTCTGAAATTAGTAAATATATGGGCATTTTAGGAACTTTTATGCAGGGTTGAGGGGGGTCAATGAGATTATCAAATAGCTTTTTTAAACGTAGTGAAAAATTAAAAGATGCTACATCCGTTTCTCGTGGCTCTGGGATTTATCCTCAATATTATATATATATATATATATATATATATATATATATATATATATATATATATATATATATATATATATATATATATATATATATATATATATATATATATATATATATATATATATATATATATATATATATATATGAGAAACTCACAAAGTAGCGCGTGAGTAGAGCAAAAATGCAAAAACTCCAACAAGAAAATGAAAGGCAGATTCCAAGTACTTTCGAACTTGTTCAGTTCATTATCTAGTTCATTATATATATATATATATATATATATATATATATATATATATATATATATATATATATATATATATATATATATATATATATTATATATGTGTGTGTGTGTGTCTGTCTGTCATTCATCTGAACATATTATATTCTCAATAGTATTCATAATAATCAGAAAAGCGTTCTCGAATTTTATTATTATTATTATCATAGTTGTTTTTGTTCAACTCATTTCATTATTTTTTTAATGTGAAAACTAAACCCAATAGAAATTTCCCACAATTCTATTAGTTTTTCCCACGTACAGAAATCTTTCCCTCCCTGATATGGAAAATAATGTGATACGGGCATTACCCGACAACACACCGTATACATTCGTACGCAACAAAAAGTAGTTTATAAATAACAGTGTAAAAATGAAATGTACCTTCATCATGACACTAATATTTGCTACATTTAAATACAGCACACACTTTTTCGCTATAATATATATACCATTAATTCAGTTTGATTTTCGTCTGCAGTCCGAATTAATTATATAGATAAGAAGGTCCAGATGACCTGCATTAAAAAAAAAATCATTTGGGAAAGAAATATTTCATCTTTTTTGGTCTCAATTAATGTTTTAAATTACTACCTAAATTTTGTTGTTATGTTTGTTCTAAATAACCACCATTTTTTTTTACTAATAACAACTGATATATAAGTACTTTCAGACAACAATGAAATAAGTTACAAGAATTAATTAAATGCCTGCGCAAGCTTTCGGAGGCATATAAGTTGATTAGATTCTGGAGGTCGTTGATCGCTTTTCCACCACTATCGAATATTTATAAATTATTTCAACTCAGGAATGTGAATAACACAAGATATGGTTCCTTCACTAACAAAACCATTTATATTTGAAAGATATAATAGATTGCGAAAGAAATATGTGTTTGTGCTTAATAATGCATATCTGGGTGGGGAGGGGGGAAAGTCCTCTTACTGGCGTTGATGTGTTCCAATTAGCAGGCCTACGTTCGTCCTGCGCCACCTCAACAAACAAACGTTAATTTGTTTTTTAGGGTGGGGTGGGGGTGTTTAAAAAGAATTATATAAATTACCTTACGTATACTAAAACAGCGGGAACTGAAGGTCACATTAACCATTGACGTATTTTATTATAAATTTGTGTAGTTGTCATTGGCAACAATATATGTAATATATGCAGCGCGTTTTAAAATATTTTTTCAGAAAAATAGCATCCATCTCATTACAGTTATATTCTGCCCCCCCCCCCAATTCTAAGTAGGTATATGTTGTGTAATATCTACAATTTTTTTTACATTCCAATTAATTATAAAACATGTCTGATTTAAGTTAAATCTTCAGCTCTAAGATTTTTAGTAATTAAATTTATACTAGGAATTAATAATTTGCGTATTGTTTTTTTTTTCGCCACCACTATAACGAAAACCCCTCCAGTAGGTTTTGTCCAATTGATCCCGCAAGTAAGTTCATATTTCTTATGCCTTCTCTCTTTGTACAAATTTGTTAATGGGTGTTTGTAATACCCCCCCCCCTCCTTTCCCGGCCATCGAGACTCAAGGTTATCTTTTCTCATTCTTTCCACATTGAATGAAAATGCCGCCGTCGCTTAAAAAGGCTTCATTTTCCTTTCATTAACAGAAACCCTCATTTAGAGTTTATTGGGTGGAACAAAAATGAATCCAAGAGTCCGAGAAGGAGGTGGGCGACGGATGGATTGACAAGGGATTTTCATCTTTAATTAAAAGAAACTTAGGACCAACGAAGGCATACTAACTTTGTGCTGAATGATTGATTAAAAAAAAATGTCGAGAAAGACGAGAAATCTGTCAACCCTGGTACTGCGGCAAGAGTGAAGTATTACGAACCAATAAGAATACGTTTACACAAAGAGATATTGGTTCGAAATATGAATTCGAACCTTGCCGGTGATCAGGCAAGGGAAAGAAGGAGGGGGGGGGGGGGGGGAGATAAAAGAAACGAGCGACAAACAACCTAGAGAAGTGCAAATCCTGTCAATGTTAAAGGAGGATTTCAAACCTCAGGAACAAAATCTAAACTAAAAAAAAGGTTTAGTGTGCGGAAATGGGTGTAATCAGCTGAGGGAAAGTTTATAGGTGGTAGTCAGAAGGTAAGTGAGGTAAGCTTCTTCAAGAGTGGTGTGATTACCAAGGGATGATTTGTCACCGAATTTTGGTAACACTTTTGGGGAAGCCAATTGTGTTTCTTGATTCGACTGGGCGGCTGCCTAGTTGCTTCCTCAGTGAATGCCTTGTATTCACAAGGCCACGACTCCAAAATAGAAAGCTATCTTCTTGCTTGGTAGGCTGGGTAAATTGGTGATCGGAGATTTCCTCAAAAGGTAAAAGGAATCTTAAAGCCGGATTCAACATTCTTTATTCGGCAGGAGCTTGGACTCGTCTTCAGATTGTCGTTTCTTGATAAAAGAATTCAACTTTAAACTCAGTCCAGCTCTCGTTTTACATATACGACCCGCTAACACGCGCTATTTTAAGTTTTAACTCGAATTCATTTTTATACATTTAATTAATTCCCATAATATTCAATTTATTCTTTTTAATTACATTAACTATTAATTGAACATACTAAAAGATCTCACTTTATTTAATGTAATTATTTTAGAATGTTTTACATATTTATTCAATCTTTCAATTGCTGGATCGGTGGATCGTAAGCAATTTAAAGATTTAATAAGTTTGATTTAATATTTTCTTCTTCTAGGATTGGGTTTAATTTTAGAGTGTTTTTAAAATATAAAATAGAAGTTTTAGAGATTAATTTACAGTACATTGTTTTGATTTAATCACCATTATATACCTATTTCTAAAGCAAAAGAAATCAATTGCAGTTATAGTAAAATTGTTTCTACTTTAAACAGAAATCTCCGTTATACGGTTGCCAGATTTACCAATTTGTCCTATTTCCAAAAGCTCAGGAACACATATTCTTCTATTTTATCGTCAATTCAACTCGATTTATATTATCTATAGACTTTTACACGAATTTTCTATATATTAACTCAATATTACTAAATTCCAGGGTTTCGTTTATTTTTAGAGTTCAGTTTAGAGGTTCCTTTGTGTTAATTGAAAAAGGATTATTTAGTTCCTCATTCAACACGTAACTTTATTTTAACTGGCGTTTAAATTATGAAACATTACGAGATATTTGAGTTTTACCCTGACGGTATTTCTTTGTTTAATTTAAATTAATTACACTTTCGGTCGTGCATTGTAAATTCAGGAAGCGATGATTTTCAGCTAAAATTATCATGAGTTCCCCTCGTTTATTTAATGAATCTCTGCAGTAGTTTTTAAGCGATTTTTTAGACTTTGTAGTTTAGATTCTTCACTTACTTGCATGATTGCCCGCTTATCCAGGTCCCACCAGGTTAGGATCCAAGTTTGGCTCTTTAAAGACCAACCGTTCTATGGACAAAATTCCGTCGTGAGTCAATGTCCTTTTGAGGACCCTTTTCGAAACAGAGAATAATGAACTTCAGGGACCAGCGCTCCTTTGAGAGCACTCTTCAGATCCGCCCTACCTCCTGTTTAATGTTTTATTTAAGGTCAACGTGTTAGCCGATTATACAATTTTATACAACTACAAAATGCTCATCTATGAGGTACTTTTGACGAATATACGATTCTATAATGTGGTTCTCACACGACAGGACTTCGCCCCGAGAAAACGTAGTTTTTTTAAAACATTATAAATAAATACATCTTTCGTATAATTATATACATATATACACAATTATATTTCATTGTACTCTGACGTTCTTAGGAACGTTCAGACACAAGAGCTGCAACTCATCACTACGAACAAACATTTAATTGAGAATTCGCATGTATGAGCTGCATATCCCTCTTATTACACTTTTCCGTGTGTGTGCAACTAACGACTTTAACTAACTGGAGATAAGGAGATGGATCAAAGTAAAACTGAAGGTTAAGAATGATTATATGCACTATTTTGCTTTACACGAATAAATATTTAGAAATAACGGTACGAAGGATCTTTAACAAATGTTATTTGTCGATCAGATCGAGTATAAACGCTCGCTTTTCTACCATTCTCTCGTGTATCTGGAACGGATTCCACGTTACCGTACATAATTATCGTCACTACCGTATGTTAATCCTCCTTCATTCTCTTCCGGTGTATCTAAAATTACAGGTCTATTTACAATCTATTGATTATTTGTTGGTTGCGAACAATTCTCTCTGTTATGAAATATTTTTGGCAAGTTGGCAGGTTTAACCCTATCTATTGATACCGTATCTTGGTGTCTATTAGGGAATTCTAATTTATATACTTTGTCATCGCATACGACAACACGGAACGGGCCTGCATAAGGCGCTTCTAAGGGCTTTCGAACGTAATCAACTCGGATCCACTCATGCGTAGCATCACGTAATTCCTTGGGTATGAACGGTTTCGGTACCGAGGGCAGATGTCCTTCAGAGGTTTGTGTAAATCAATTTGCGACATGGTTTTTGCTAATTCAGTGATGAATTTGGAGTCAACTTTTGACGATGAGGATGAAACTAAGGGTTTGGGCAAAGAAGGGTTGTCCCTGTGACTGCAATAAATGATGAAAAATCCGAATCATTAGGCAGGTATCGGATGCCCAGAAAAACAACTGGTAGAGCCATTATAGAGCTCTTCAAAGTCTCATGTTACCATTCCACTATCTCATTTGTGCTAGGTCGCTATGCCGTGGTTCGTAGGCGATGAAAACTAACGAGGGCTGATAATTCCTTTAAAACTTCGTATTCAAATTGTGCTCCTCTGTCAGTTATCACATATAAAAGAAAACCAAACCTGGAGATCAAATCGTCTAAGAAGGCTAAAGCGACCGTTGCAGCCCTGATGTCTGGAATCGGCAACTTTTCAGTCCATCTTGTAGCTCTGTGTATGCATGGCAACAAGTAACAGTTATGAGACGGTTAGGATTGCCCAAGCAGTGTACACGGCGTTAGCGGACCAACTAAATTTTATTCGCCCCGTACGTACGCTATGTCAGTGACCTATTCTAAAAGAGCAGTCGGTTCTTTCTTGAGGATGTCCGACCAAATAAGTTCGTATTTGGATTTTTATAAACAACTTGATGAAAATATAACTTTATTTCTGAAGTCGAAGTTTTTTATAAGATGAAAGGCTAAAGTTGGTCAGCCTAGATCCCCATTTCAGTGGAGGGAAAAAAAAGAAGTTAAGCGAAGTGATGTGATCAAACACGCCTTAGTAATGCTGATCTGATCCCATAAGCATAATGCCTCTTGTTTATATGTGAAAGAAGAGAGATAGATAGAGAGAGAGAGAGAGAGGGTGTGTGTGTTACAAGGAATATTAGTAACTCAAAAGACATTGCTGACCATACCATGGAGGTACTATTTTCGGAAGGCCCTAGCCTATAGCATAGATGAAGGCTCTCCCCGCCCACCTCTCCCACCCGCATTTGCGGGCCAGAAAGCTGAAACGATACATGAATGCGCTGAAAAAAAAGAACAGAATCAGGAAAATTTTATAGAAAAGTTGAAACCTATCTACTTGCCTCAAATCTATAATATATACTAAGGTGGTACGATCTACGTCAAGGTGTGGATTATACTGTCAAGTTAAAATTTGAACTGTTCGACTGACGAACTGTTCAGCACTTCTGGCGGTAGACGGTTACATGTTCCGCAGATTTTGTACGAGAAGAAGTAGACGCAAATGCTAGTATGGGATTGCAGTAATTCCAGTTTGTACCCGTGGTTACGTGTAGCATTTGCGTTCAACGTGAACAACCTCCTGTGATTTGCGTCGTTTTCAACTCCTCGTATTATCTTAAAAGTTTCAATCAGCTGGCCTCTTAACCATCGTGTCTCCAAGGAGAACATCCTTATTTCTCGTAGCCTATACTGATCATTTTTATGTCTAAGAGGGGGGGGGGCAATTTGTGGCTTTGGCCTATACCATTTCCAGCCATTCAATGTCCTTCCTCATGGTTGGGAAGCTAAATTGTACGCCGTATTCAAGGTGTGACTGGACTAGAGAGTTGTACAAGGTGAGAACAATCTGCTTATTTCGGAAGTGAAAATGCCTCTTTATGTACCACAACATTCGTTGGGCCCTCTTTTCCACCTGGAGGCACTGCCTGGAGAACTTTAGGTTACTGCTGATTGCCATTCCTAAATTTTTCTCAAGGTCAGTGGTATCTAGTTGTTTGCCTAGCAAGGGATAGTTTTCCCGAGGGTTAGCATCGCCGATGTGCATTGCCTTGCATTTGTCAACGTTAAATGGCATCTGCACTTCTCTGACCACTCGCCTATCCTGAGAAGGCTATTTCGCAGGTGCTCCACTCCTCGCGAGCTCAAACTACCTTCTAGCTTGCTATCTTCAGTGAACTTGGCTATCGATCATATTAATCCTTGGTCTATTTCAGTGATGTAGACGATGGACAATAGAGGCCCGATCACTGAGCCATAGGGCGCCCCGCTATTGACTGGCGCCCATTGCGAGACTACCCCGTTGATCTTTACTCGTTGCATCCGTCTCGAGAGCCAGTTTTCTCTCCATTCGGCTACCTTGCCGGTAATGCAAAGTGCCCGAACCTTATTTATCAACCTACGGTGTGGTACCTTATCGAAGGCTTTTTGTAAGTCCAGGTATAAGATATTCACAGCGCGACTATGGTCATACTCCCTCGAAATACTGTGGAAAAATTCTAGTAGATTAGTGAGACATGGACGGTTCTTGCGAAACCCGTGCTGAGAATCCAAGATCAGGTTGTGAGACTCTACGTGCTGCACTATATGGTATACTGGTATGCAATTATTCCCTCGAGCAGTTTGCCTACGATCGATGCCAGACTAATAGGCCGGTAATTAGCAGGGTATTCGCGGTCCCCCTCTTGTAGATGGGAGTTACGTCTGCTATTCTCCAGTCTACCGGCACCTCTTCAGTTTTCAAAGATTTGTTGAAAATTGTGGTGAGGTATGGAGCGACCTTTGGTAGGCACTAACTCCGCGGATGACGACTAGGAAGAAAGCCATCCCGACCTGAAAACTTATACAAGTAGAGATTTCCTAATCTGGCTACTACTTCATTTCCCTCTAAGACTATTTTGCGTAGGTTTTCGCCCTCTTCGAGATGAACTGCCAACTTCCCTCGTAAATACGGAGGCCAAGTAGCCGTTCAACTCTTTGGCGATGTCTGGTTCTGACTTTCGTAACGCGCCATTGTCATCTCTCAGCGGCTATTGAAATGCAGGAAGAATTCTTTCGGAATATCTTTAGAGAGGGAGGCCACCCGAACATCCTTGCTGCGCTTAGCTCTTTGCACCAGTGCTTTAACCTGCCTACAATTTTCCCTGTATTTAAGAAGCCTTTCTTCATTGCGGTTGGCTTTCCAGTTATTGTAGGCAGTTTTCCTGTTCCTTATCGCTGCGGCGATGCCTCGATTGAACCATTTCGATTGGAGAGGCTTGCCGCTCATCCTTTTGCTGGGGACAAACGCAGACTGTTGGGTCATATATTTTTTTTTTAAATGCTAACCATTTGTTCGAGGCTCCTTCTTCTGTTAAAGGCCCAAGCTGAGCTATCGTATCCCAAAGACCCACGGAGATCGTAGGTCGGAAGTCTGGATTGAAGGTACTGACGTGAATGTGGGCGGAAAACGTGACTGTGCGGTGATCGCTCTCGCCCAGACACTCTCCCACGCTGAGTCCGGATACCATGTCGTCCTCGGTGTTAAACACTAAGCCTAACATGTTCACACACCTCGGTGGCTCCTCGACCCACTGTATCAGGAAGTTATCCTGAGCGAACTCAATCAATCTCCTCCCCTCAGCATCGCCTGACCAATTCCTCCAGTCAGTCTCACGGAAGTTGAATTCACCAATGACCAAACTCGTGCGACTATTTATCAGGTGGTTAAGCTTTGCGTACAGGCTTGAGTTTGACTCTTATGACTGTCTTTGCGGCATGTACACCACTTGCTATAAGAGGAGCTAATAAGATCTATGTCTAGCCCTAAAATATCGTGACCAGATCTCACCTTGCATTCGACAGCGGGGAAACAGTTCCAGACCTATATCATAACTCCGCCGCCCTCTCGACAAGGTCGGTCACGCTGGAACATTGTATAACCGAGGCTGAGAGAGAGAGAGAGAGAGAGAGAGAGAGAGAGAGAGTATATAGGTGTGTGTGTTAAAAGGAGTTAGGGTACCTCAAAAGACATTTATGTCCATACTGAGGAGGTACTCACTTTAGAAAAGCCATAACCTACGACTGAGGTAAGTATATAACAGATCAAGGCTCTCCCCACCCGCCTCTCCCACCCGAAGATTTAGGCAAGGAAAAATGGAAAAGATACCTGATAGTGATAGGATGGATGGGGGGGGGGAGGTAATGAACACATTGAGGAAATTTTTATAGTAAAGCTGAAACCTATCTATTTAGTGGTTTTATTTGCACTTGGCGGTACTATTTTGAGCTGCTTCTTGACTAAGCTAACTTTTCGATGGTAACATTAATTAATTAAGAGAGAGAGAGAGAGAGAGAGAGTGCTACAAGGAGCTACAAGGATAAGATGTACCCTAGAAGACCTTACGATCCATTCAGAGAGGGTACCTTTGGACTAGCAGTCGAGTAGGCACAGTTCTGCTCAACGGCTTACGTGCCCAAACGGCCACTTTTCAAGACTTTGTCCAGTCTTGACTTTAACTGATCAATAGAATTGCTATTGACAACTTCCATTGAAAGTGCGTTTCAGCTACCACATATGCTGTATGTGAAAAATTTCCCTCACAGATCGCGGTAGTAACGCTTCAGTTCAAGTTTGTATCCATGATTTCTAGTTCTGCCCTCACTAAGTTGGAAAACATCAGTGTAGTCTACGTTGTCGAAGCCTCGAAGTATTTTAAACACTTCGATAAGCTGACCACGCAGTCTCCGGGTCTCCAACTTGAACATATCTAATTCCCTTAATCTATCGTCGTAACTTTTGTGTCTGATAGAGGGAATCAGTTTGGTTGGCCTGGCTTGCATACGTTCCAGTCTCACGATATCCTTTCGAAAGAAAGGACCCCAAATTTGTACGGCATACTCCAGGTGCGGTCGGACAAGTAAGTTGTACAAACACAGTACTATCTTCCTGTTCCGATATCTAAACTGGCGCTTTATGTAGCTTAGCATCCTTTGGGCCTTTTTCTCCACCTTAATGCACTGTTTCGAGAACTTGAGGCCACTAGTGATTGTTACACCTAAGTCCTTCTCAGTGTCGGTGGACTTAATAGCAATGCCCTTAAGGATATACCATGATTGGGGGCTTCGGTGGCCGATATGCTTCTATAAACTTTGCAGATTTTGCAGGTTAACTTGCGGAACGGAGGACCATTCTTCTTCGCCATCTTAAAAACTCTCGGACTATACGCATTAAATAATCACATCTGTTTATTTCCAGGAGGTTTTCGGTCGTTCGGCGAACAGAAACTCTTTCACCAAGCACACCAACTCTAAGGTCTTCCCTGGGCCGGACATCCCTAATCGTGCCGCAGCTCCCAACTGAGCAGCACGAGAGCCCCAGTAAACTGAATCTTTGATTTTTAGACAGGGGTGCTTGAGGTGTAACTGTCTTCCTACTAAGCCCTACTAATCAACTAGAACGGCCAGACTTAAGGCAAATAGTAAAGCTAAGTGCCCACGACTTCATCCGAGATCTTTAGCTGATTTGGTAACCAGCAAGGCACAAAAGCTCTTTCACCAAAGAGCAGTTGAGCCTTTGTTCACCAAGTAGCGGTGACAGGGAGATGATCAGACCATTACATGTTAGGAGAAAGCATCTAAGGGGTACCTAGCATTTCTCCATTAATCGTACCCCAAACGCCTGAGATCCCTTCAGTCTCAGTATCTTGCAACCTATGAGTGCTCCAAGGCTTTATTTCAAAGAGGAACCAAAGACTCTCTTCTTACGCGGCATAGAGTAGCTGGTGAGGCCCTTATTACTAAACAACTTATGTGTAATAGAGAGAATGTTTGTTTTTTGTTGGGTTGTTTTTGACAGTTGAAGAGAGTTGGTGAAACTTAGAACTAACAGAATCGAAGACGTTAGTAGGGGAAGGCAAGGAGAAGCATCAAAGAATTGGTAGAGAAGTTTGACAACCCTTATTCTGGATCCTACTAAAGCTACCTTACTGGCATGGGTGACCCTGCCGGACTAAAAGTCCCCTAGCTTAGCTAGCTTAACTTAAGCAGATCGCACAATCTCTCTTACCGACGGCAATGTGGTTGTTGATATATATATATATATATATATATATATATATATATATATATATATATATATAGAGAGAGAGAGAGAGAGAGAGAGAGAGAGAGAGAGAGAGAGAGTGAATGAATGGTACATAAAAGGCAAATGCTGCGTAGGTCCAAGTAGATAAACTGTAGCCATTTTCAAAAAGGGTTCGTTAAAATTTCAAATATTCGTTAAAAAACCGTAGAAAATTAAAGGGAGTAAAATAATAGAAAAATAAATGTCTCTAAAATATAGTAAAATCAAAATAAAGTAATAAGACATGTCTATCTCATTCTAAAAATGATAAAATACTAAATTTCCTTTAGTAGATTCGTTTCTGATAAAATTTTTAGCACTTTATTTATACTAAAGGTGTTCTCGTGCTCAGAAAGGATACTTCTCAGAGCCTGCTGAGAACGCATCCCTTGGCAAATAAAAGGAAAAAGTCTTTGCCTTAGGGTTTGGAAGCGTGTGCATTCGTGAATAGGTGGAGTACGGACATTGGTACTCCACAGGAAATGCACATTGAAGGCTGTTGAAAGCTTTCCATTAGAAAAGCATGTGTTAGGTAATAATGCCCAATTTTCAGCCGGCACAGGATAACATCCTAAGTACGGGTTCTAGTAGTGGGTGGCCAAGGGCGAACTGACTGTTTGATGTTATGCAGTTTGGTTGGGGGAAGTTTATCCCATGTCCTCTGCCACTGGTTGACCACATATTCATGGATATGTGGCACAGTATCTCGGAAAGAAAGATGGGCAGGGATGGTGGTTCCTAGAGATGCTGCTCTCTTGGCATCAGTGTCTGCTTTTCATTCCCTTTTATACCTATGTGGCTAGGTACCCAGCAAAATAAGATTTTGTGGAGCAAGGACATAAAAAAGCCACTTCTGTATCTTTGAAGCCAATGGATGATCTGGGAATGAATTGGCTAAGGCCCTTAAAGAGCTGAGGGAATCGGAGAATATCGTATATGATCCTGAGGGCGAAGAAGCGAGGGTATGCAGTGCAGCCAGTATCACGACAAGCTCAGCCGTGAAGATAGAGGCTTCACTAGGCAGGCACATAGACACATGATGGAAGGGCAGGATAGCAGAGGCTCCTATCCCGTCAGGAGATTTTGATCAGTCTGTGTATATAATGATGCTTGGTTTGTGGCGCACAGTATGTTCGTGGAAGAGGCATCGTAGAACTGAAGGTAGGAACTTGGTCTTCGGTTCCTCTGCCAACACCTTGCACACCCTCACTGGTGGTAATAGCCATGGGGGTACTTTTGAGATCTGATATGGGATTACTGATAGTTCCCCCAGTTGACCCGTATCTTCAGTCATGCGCCGGGCAAATGGGCGAGTCAGTGAAGGGAACCTGTCATATGAGGCTACCGAGTGAATATTGTAGGTGCACTCATATACAGGTGATTGGGGAAGTTGTTGCAGTCTGAAGAGGTACTGCAGGTTAAGGTTAAGGCGGTGAAAGGGTAGTGGAAGAATCTTATTTTCTGCATAAAGACTAGGTATTGGGGAGGACTTGAATGCTCCCAAAGCTAAACGCACTCCCTGGTTCCTGATGGAATTGAGTTTATCCAGGTTTGAGGGTGATGCTGAAGAGTACACCTGTGACCCATAGTCCAGCTTGGACTGGATCAAGGCTGTATACAATAGCCACAGGGCAAGGCAGTCACTTCCCCACGAAACATGTGATAAGAGATTTAGAATGTCCATTCTCTTCAGGCAGGATTTTTCAAAGCAGTTATATGGGGGGCCCAAGAGAGCTTTGAGTCAAAGATAACCCCTAGAAATTTGAAGTGGGGCTCAAATGAGATGGGGGAGTCATATAGAAATAGGGTTGGCTGTTCCCACTCAACTCGCCGGAAGTTGTAGAAGTGAACTGCCTTTGTTTTTGAGGATGATAGTCGGAAGCCTTTTGCGGTGGCATTCTTGGCAATGATATTAATGGCCTGTTGCAATTTTCGGGTGACAAAGGTCAGCCGAGGTGATGTTGAGACAATTACCAAGTCATCCGCATAGAGAGTTGATATTGTCTCTGCTGGAAGGTCAGTAATGATACTGTTGATGGCCACCAAGAAGCAGGTGACGCTCAAAACACTTCCCTGTGGTACGCCCTCTATCTGGTCAACTGCCCCCGACATGGCATTTCCGACTCTCACTCGGAATGTGCGTCTAGCAAGAAATTGTTGTATGACTCTGGGGAGGTGACTCTTGATACCCCAGTCATGCAGTTACTTCAAGATACCACACCTCCAAGTGGTATCATAGGCTTTTTCTATGTCATAAAATACAGCGATGGAGTGCTGTCTTTTTGAGAAAGCTTGTCGGGTGCAATCCTCAATCCTGACCAGCAGGTCTGTGGTGCATTGCTTTTTCCTAAAACCTGCTTGTAAGGGAGAAATAAGGTTATTTCTCTCCAGAAACCATACCAGCCTGGCATTCACCATTCTTTCGAAAAGCTTGCATGGGTCGCAAGTAAGGGCAATTGGGCGATAGTGGGTCGGAAATGTCCAATCCTTTCCACGTTTACGAAAGGGAAGTATAATTGCTTCCCTCCAATAGGAAGGGATATAGCCCTTAATCCAGATATAGTTAAATATATCAAGAAGGTGTGATATGAGTGTTGAATGCATATTTCCGATCATATCATAAGAGATACCATCAGGGCCAGGTGCGGTAGATCCACATTTCTTAAGAGCACTTTGAAGTTCATGGATGGAAAAGAGCTTGTTATATGGTTCATTATCCATACAAGGATCCATGAAGTTCAGTATGCACTGTTCTTGCATTTTCCTGACACGTTGGAATTCTAGGGGGTAATTGTTGGGGCTAGAGATGTCAGTAAATGTCTTTGCCAGGACATTTGAAATTTTCAATAAGTCTTCCAAAAGTTCACCTGCTTAAACTATATTGAGGGCAGAGAAGCCTTCCAGACTTTGTCTAGTGCAGTTTGGTGGTTGATGGAGTTCATGTACCCTTTTATGGAGATTCGGCGAGCCTGGCGGAGGGTAAGTTGTCGCACTGCCCTGGCTCGGTTACGGGCATACTTATTGGTAGTAGTAGGGTTCCGGTGATAGCGACGACAAGCTCGTTTGCATTCTGTCACTGCTAGTAGTAGGGTTCCGGTGGTAGCGACGACAAGCTCGTTTGCATTCTGTCACTGCTTTGCTGCATTTCCCAGACCAAAAAGGGAGATGGGTCTTGTGGGAAGCAATTTTGGAGAGGGGCATAGATGAATTTGCCGCCTGGTTGACGTGGTCATGGAAGTTCTCTAAGATCATGTCAATGTCATCCTGAGGGAAGTGTCCAGAATGATGGGAGAGGTGTTTAAATTTTGCCCAGTTGACTTTCTTAGTGTTCCACCTATTAATCGGTGTGTGGGGGGGGGGAGGGCAGTCAAGCATGAGTTCAGTAAAACTGGGTAGTGATCGCTTCCTCTCAGGTCAGGATCCACCGACCAGCTGTAATCTGCTCTACAGTCTAATGAGCAAAGTGATAGATCTACACAGGTAGAGCTGTTAGTCTGGACATGAAAAGATGTTGGAGTGCCATCATTAAAAAATGACACATCCATGGTCTCTATACATCTCACGATCATGTTTCCCTTGGGGTTGTTATCATAGTCTCCCCAAAGTTGATGCCTTGCGTTAAGGTCTCCAACCAGTAGGAATGGGGTTGGGAGTTGGGTGATGAGATTGGCTAATTTGTTAGCCAGATCTGAGGCAACTACTCCTTCACTAGGAGGGAGGTACAGTGAGCAGACTGTGTATAAACGGTTGGTGTACACACGGATCGCTACTGCTTGAAGATCTGTTCTCAATGGGATTACTAAGGGAGAACAGTCTTTGTGGACAAAAAGAGCTGAACCATGTATGGGTTCTGGTGAGTTTTTAAAGTATCCCAAATAGTTGGTGATATTGGGTAATTGACGATTATCCAATTGTGTTTCTTGCAATGCTATACAACAAGGGTTGTAATCGTGAATCAGTATTTTGAATTTTTCCCATTTAGGGAATTTTCCTTGTAAATTCAAATGTATAATTGGGGGCATATTCATCTTTTAAGAGTAATTAGGTTTTTCTTTGTACCTGGTAAAGGTAACTGGGGTTTTGAGCCTTTTAGGTTTCTGGATGTCATTAGTACTTGAGGCATTGGTAGCTTTAGGGTTTTAGGGATGGTAATTTTATTAGTGGGCAAAGAACCATCTGTCAGCTGCTCATATGACAAGGTAGTTTTTGCTGGCAAAGATGCCTCTGAGGATATTGGGTCCTCTGTAGTATTAGTTGGTTTTGTTGGCAAGGGTGCCTCTGCAGATATTAGGCCCTCTGTAATGCTGGTTAGTGGTGTCGAAAGGGAGGGTATAGGGTCATTCTGAGGACTGGTTGTTGGGTCAGGTGTGGTTGGTAAGGAGAGCTCAGAAGGCTGTTTCTCCTCCTCCAAGGGGACCACAGCCAATGTTGAATCTCTTTAGTTTTTTTTCTGAAGTTGCTGGTGCTGCGGGTGTAGTAGGCCGACTTGTTTCGATAGATGGAGTCAAGGCAGATTCAGTGGGAGGAGGGTGGATGTCTAAAGGTGAAACACACACCACACAAACTTTCCAGGAATCAGCCTCCATTTCTTCAGGACATGGCAATGGTTGGTTTGATGCTGATGGAGGAGAATCTGAGGAACGGCGAGTCCTCTTGCATCTTGGTTTCGGTGAACCAGGAGCTTTTCTGATTATTGAAGAGGAAGGAGAAGCACCATTCTTGGGAAGAGGTTTTATTGGGGCTACTTGATGGCTATTCTGTGACTGTTCTCTGTTGTTTGTTACGGATTGGTCTATTTGCTCGAAGAGCGTCTGCCAAACTTATTCCTGGTTGGATGTATAGTTCTTTTGCTCTCCTTCTAGCATCATTTATGCTAATACTGTATTTATTTCGGAAAGCAATAACCTCTCTCTCATATAAGAAAAAGGTGCACTGGTTAGAGCTGGCTGGGTGGTTACCACCACAGTTAGCACAACAAGGGGGACGTGAGCATGGTGTTCCATGGAAGTCGGAAGAACAATTAATACATAGCCTCATCTGTCTGCAGTATTTTCTGACATGCCCAAAATGTTGGCAATGGAAGCACCTTCAGGGATTCTCAACGAAGGGCTTCACGGGGATACACAAGTAGCCAGCCTTGATGTTTTTAGGAGGTTCCAACCGATTGAAGGTTAATATAATGGTAGCTGAAAGGAACTCTGGTGTTATTAACATTGCGGGTGACGCGGTATGCGCTAATTACTTTCTGGGGAGTCAGTTTATCAACAAGTCGATCCACATCGTATTCAATCATCTCCCCTGACCTGATAACCCCATTGCAGGTATTAAAGGTAGGGTGGGCTGAAGACGAGATAATTAGTGAAGCTAAAGAATCGAGTGTTTTGATTTTTTGGTGTTGTTCAAACGAAGTCGATTCCACTACCAGATAGCCATCATTTCTAGGCCACATTTGGGCTGGTTCGCCACATTTAGCAAGGAAGTCTTCATAAATGTTGAAAATATCAGCCTTACTCAATGGCTTATCGTTATCTGATTTCAGTAGTACAAATTTTCCATAGTAAAAGTCATCGTCGACCTCAAAACCAAAAGGATCGAGGCTACGGAGAACATGGTCATTGATAGCACGGGGACCAGAAGCCTGCGGCCTCTGGAAAAAGTTTTTATTGTTTTTACCCATATATACGAGGGGCGGTCAATAAGTTTTGCAATTTGGATATAAGAAAACGAGATAGGAGGAAAAGTGTTTTATTATTTTTCAATATAACTACTCTCGACTTCAATGCACTTGCACCACTTGTCCCTGAAGCTTCGAATTCCTGACAACCAGAAATCTCCCGACTGCTGTTCAATCCACTCCTGGACGGCGAGCTGGACATCTTTATCGCCCCCAAACTGGCGTCCACGCAGTGCAGCCTTGAGCTGGCGGAATAAAAAGTAGTCGCTAGGGGCCACATCTGGACTGTAGGGGGGATGGTTGAGCTCCTCGAATCCGCACTCGCGCCGGGCAGCTTGTGCAACTCTGGCCTTGTGGACTTTGACAACGTTGAAGTCGATCATAAGGCCTGAGGTTTCGAGGGACCCAACGGGCACAGACCTTGGTCATGGCCAAATTGTCGTCGATGATGTTGCTAACATTTCCATGTGATATTCCAGGTTCTCGCTTGATTTATTCGACCTTCACCCGTCAATTTTCGAGGATCATCTTCTCCACACGGGCCACATTGTCCTCGTTGGTCATGTCTGACGGGCGTCCTGGACGGGGGTCATCTTCAAGGGGCTCACGCCCATAGCAGAACTCCCTATTCCAGCGAGCAATGGTTGCATAGGAAGGGGCGGTGTCGGTGTACACTGCAACCATGCGTTCATGGATCTCTTTTTCATTCTTGCCTTCCTTGGTCAAAAATTTGATCACTGCGCGGTGCTCAACCTTCTCTATTGTTGAAAAATTTGTGACTGACGATCTGCGATCAGGTACTGCTTCTTAAATAGACGAGGCAGGAGCGTGCTGCTGCAGGTCCTGACTTGTCATAATTTGCCCTAACACCGTCATAAACAGCCATCCTCCTTCCTCTGTTTTGCCTTACGGATTCGCAAAACTTATTGACCGTCCCTCGTATTTGTGTTAATAAGAACATGTACCCTGGGAAAGTGGACATGTTACTGTATCTGTCCCTGACAAGGCGCTTTACACCGTCCTCGGGGTAACCCTCCCCCACGCTACATCTGTCTTTTTAAAAACAGTGCAGCGTCATGAATGGAAGTTTAAGGACGGCTAGGCTAAGACCCAAGCTGTGGGCAGCTATCAGCTCCAGAACGAGTACGGCCTATGGCGATACCTCCGGCGAATAAATCGGCAACCCGTACAGTGGTACTCAGCACGAGGGTTTGAGGATCGTTAGTCTGACTCATCTACAGTGGCCTGTTCATCAAGGTTGGACCCCTGAAGACCGACTGATGGGAAGTAGTGACCATCTCGGTCAGTCTTCACTGACATAACCCACTGCATCATTCGAGTACGCAATTCCCTCCACCACAACAAGGTAACAACAAGGAGTAACAACAAGGAAAGAAGGTGCCCTAGGAGACCTTACGGTCCATTCAAAGAGGGTACCTTTGGACTAGCAATCGAGCGGGCACAAGGCTGCTCAATTGTTTTGCGTCCCTAAACGGCCACTTTTCAAGACTTTGTCTAGTCTTGACTTGAACTGGTCAACAGATTCACTGTTGACAACTTCCACTGGAAGTGCGTTCCACATACCGCAGATACTGTAAGTGAAAAAAATTCCACACAGATTGCGGTTGTAACGCTTCAGTTCAAGTTTGAAGCCGTGATTGCGCGTTCTGTTCTCACTCAGTGTGAAAATATCCCGGTAGTCAACATTGTCGAACCCTCGAAGTATTTTGAAAACTTCGATGAGCTGACCACGCTGTCTACGGGTTTCCAGCGAGAACAGATCTAATTCCCCTTAGTCTATCCTCATAACTTTTATGTCGGATAGAGGGAATCAGCTTGGTTGCCCTGGCTTGTACGCGTTCAAATCTCGCGATGTCCTTTCGCAATGAAGGACTCCAAAATTGTACGGCATACTCCAGGTGCGGTCGGACAAGTGAGTTGTACAGGCACAGTACAATCTCCTGGATCCGATAACCAAACTGGCGCTTAATATAGCCTAGCATCCTTTGGGCCTTTTTCTCCGCCTCAATGCACTGTTTCGTGAACTTGAGGTCACTAGTGATAGTAACACCCAAGTCCTTCTCAGTGTCACTCGATTTAAGAGCAGTGCCCTTAAGGATATACTGAGATTGGGGGTTTCTGTGGCCGATATGCATCACTTTGCATTTGCCCACGTTAAAAGGCATTTGCCACGTGTCCGACCACTCCCCAATCTTCCCAAGATCTTCCTGCAGGCGGGCAGTATTTCCATCCTTTGCGACGTTCATACCAAGCTTGGTATCGTCGGCAAATTTGGAAATCTTCGCAACCATGTCACCATCCATGTCGTTGACGTAGATGATGAATAGTAGTGGTCCCAGGACAGAACCTTGAGGCACGTTGCTAGTAACGGGCACCCCCTCAGAAGACTGTCCATGTACCACCACCCGTTGCCGTCTGCCACTTAGCCAGTTCTCGATCCAGCCGGCTACCTTTCCGTCTATGCCAAGCGCTCGCACTTTCCGGAGAAGGCGGCGGTGTGGTACCTTATCAAAGGCTTTCTGAAAGTCTAGGTAGACCACATCCACCGCCTTGTCCCGATCGTGCTCACTGAAAACGAAGTGGAAGAATTCTACAAGGTTCGTCAGGCATGACCGTTGCCTTCGGAAGCCGTGCTGGGAACTCCTCAGTAGCAGGTTTGACTCTAAATACGACGTCACTTTGTCCACCATGATGCTTTCCATGAGTTTACCGACTATCGAAGTCAGACTGATAGGTCGGTAGTTCGACGGTTGGTTACGGTCTCCTTTCTTGAAGATAGGAGTCACCTCCGCCTCACGCCAGTCTCTAGGAACGCATCCGGTCCGGATTGACATGTTAAAGATAGCGCACAGATGTCGTGATACTTCATCGCACACTTCCTTCAACACTTTAGGTAGAAACCCGTCCGGTCCAGGGGACTTATTCGTCTTTAGGTCAGCGATCTTTTTCTTTATTTCTCCTTCGGTGAAGTCCATTGCCTCCAGCTTTTCCCCCGAGTAGGAATCCGTCGGCTGGGGAATGGGACCACACTCTTCAGTAAACACTGAAGAGAAGTAGTCGTTGAGCAGGTTAGCATTTTCTGCATCTGAATGCTTTAATGTCCCCTCCTCATTCCTCAAAGGGCCAATCGTTCGACGGATTGGTTTACGGCTGTTCACATATAAAAAAAAACTCCTTGGGATTCTCTTTACAGAGTCTCGCTGCTCGGAGTTCCTCAGACCGCTTAGCCGCCCTTATGCTGGACTTCACTCTCCTGGCTAGCCTCCGGTATTAGTCAAAGTCACCCGAGATCTTCGATTGCCGGTACACATTTCTCTTCTCCCTAAGCAGTTGGCCGATTTCTCGATTAAACCACTTAGGTTGAACAGAAGACAGACGGGGGCATTTCAGAGGGATGAAACGCGATTGAAGACTCATGAATGTGGTTTTGAAACTGTTCCAAGAGTCTTCAACGGCATTGCACACTTCTAGCCTCACGTCAGTCAGTCCAGCTCGAAGGCTTGCAAAGTCTGCTCTTCTCAAGTCAAGTTTCTTTAATTGACTGGGAACAGACCTTACCTTCGGGATCTTGACGCTAAATCTAACTAGCTGGTGGTCACTGCCACCGAGCTCTTCGCCTACAGAGATATCCTCAACGATATCATCCTCAGAGGTGAAGACCAAGTCGAGGATATTGTCTCCTCTCGTCGGTTCTCTGACCCATTGAGTGAGGAACTCGGTGTTGGCAAACTCCAGGAGTAGCGCGCTCTCGCCACAGGCTGCTCTGGTTTCCCAGTCAACTTGGCTGTTGAAATTGCCCATAACGATGCACACTCTGCCTTGTACCAGCTCACCCAGCAACTGGTACAGTTCCCTGTCCTTCTCAACAGGTTGGGAAGGGGGTCTGTAAAGCAGCAGGGTCCTGTATTTGGCAGGACCAATCTCTAGGTCAACGCCTAGGAGCTCATGGTCGGATATAACGTTGGAGTTCGTAGATTTGATTGTATCCTTGACATACAACATTACACCGCCACCCTCTCTGTCTGGCCTATCTTTGTGGAAGAGTTGGTAGCCAGGAACCGTGAATTCGCCTTCAAAGTCTCGGTTTGAGCTTTTTATCCACGATTCTGTTATGGCTACCATTTCGGGTTCTTCCGTCGCTACGAGGCCACGGAGCTCAGGAAACTTGTTCCTGATTGACCTCGCATTGAACAGAAGAACTTTCAGGGAGTCCCCTAATGTAGGACCCCCTATACTATTCCGTTTCCCGGCTTCTTGTTTGTCGCGGTGGCACCATTTTTGACAACCTCCGAGAAGGTTGTTTGGGGAGTGACTCGGGCGTACTGGCGTACGTCCGCCTTCCCAATGGGCCGGACACTCCTTTGGGTGCGCTCCACCACATCCTGGATGAGGTTGGCTAGGAACGCCTTGCCCTTAAAGGAGAGGTGCACCCCGTCCCTTTGGTAGAGGTCTTTTCTACCATAGAACACGGCGTACGGGTCCACAAAAAAGACACCCTCAGCCGTACAGAGGTCTGCAAGAAGGGGGGAAGAGAGAGAGAGAGAGAGAGAGTGTGTTACAATAAGTTACAATGAAAAATAACACTTAAAAGACCTTTCGATCCATGCTGAGAAGATGCTTGTTTCCCTATTCTATTATATATACAAAAAAATCTAGGAGTTGGAGACAAAAGGGCAGTAAAGTCGCAATCTCTCCCCTCCCTCCTCTCCCACCCACCACGCGGGTCCGGAAAACCGAAAAGATACCTGGTTTAGTTGAAATATAGAGCTCAACCAGGAATTTTGATAGTAAAGACTTTGAAATATTTTTCGACAAGTACTATTTAATAGTTAATAGTCCTTATAACTTTATCTAACCTTTTTAAATGTGTTAACGGTGGGACTCGAGACAACCTCTTCCGACAACTGATTCCATACATTTATAATTTTATACGAAAAAAAAAATCCACATACATTGAGTCTGTACTTTTTCGGAACGAGCTTCATACTTTTATTACGTGTAATATTTCTAAGGAATTCAAACCAGATGGAGTAGTCCACATTTTCGATTCCATTTAAGATTTTATATACTTCAATTAGTTGACCTCGTATACGTCTTGTTTCTAATTTGTAAAGGTTTAACTTTTCCAGCCGTGTATCATAACTGTATTTTCTTAATGATGGTATCATTTTCGTAGCCGTAGCTTGCACTCTTTCTAATCTTTCTATATCTTTTCTGAGGGAGGGCGACCACGCCTGGGCACAATATTCTAGTTGTAGTCTTACTAGTGCATTGTCCAAGTTAATTAATACGGTCTTGCTTTTATAGCTGATCTGTCTCTTAATGTAACCAAGTATCTTTCGCGCTTTTTTTTTCTACTATAGTATATGGTTATTCATGTGATTTGTTTTCTGTTAATAAATCAGCCTAAATAGCGTTTCGAAAACCATAACCATAAATTTGTTTGATCGAAGTTGTCGCCTGATAGTTTTTAGGCCTAGGATGACAGCGAAATAAATTTTGAAATAATGATCTGGGTTTTAAGAAAAACAATTAACCAAATATAAATATATTCATAGAATCAACGAATGTACAATGAGATAAGTTGGATTAGGTATACAATGTAAGATATTGTAAAATATGATTTACAGTAACAAGATGCGGAGAGAATTGAAGTATGTGAAATAAATATGAAATAATATGGTGGAATAATATGGTGAAATAATATGGTGACTATTATGGACTGTGAATTAGAGGCTGCAATATAAGAAGTAAATATAATTCGGACCTACTCTCGTATGGTCGTTTGCAAAGAATTGTGAGAGAAAATGGAATTAACTAAGTATAATTTGTTTGGAGGCAAATGACTAATTGTAGAAGGAATGATTACCGACCTTTATACGAAGAATGTTGAGAGTCGACTGGGAAAGAATAGTGTGCTATTTGGTCGAGCTGAAAACGTATGTTTGTTTGTTTGTGTGTGAAATTTTAAGAGATGATGTTTGAAACAGTAGTACGTTAAATGGATTGACAAGTAAAATAAATGAATTAATTAATTATTAAGTTGTACATAAAATGTGATTTAATTTACAAAAGTTAAGTAAAATAATTGAACGATTAAATTGGCAAAGTTAAAGGATTGCGTAATATGAATTTTACATAATAATTGATATATATATATATATATATATATATATATATATATATATATATATATATATATATATATATATATATATATATATATTAGTTTACGAGGTTTTTATTATAGGAATGCCCAGAGGCATTGCTATACTACGTCGACACAGTATTGCGTGAACTTGAGGTCATTTGACACAGAAATACCGAGATCCTTTTATCAAGGAGTTTGTATTCTGCCTTCGGATTTTTGTGGCCAACATGCATCACTTTGCATTTTTCAAGGTTCAGTGGAAGTTTCCATTTTTCAGACCATTCGGTTATGTGGTCAATGTCCTTTTGAAAATCTACTATATCTTGTTCTGTAATTATACTTTTACCCAGTTTACAATCGTCAGCGAATTTGGAGATTTTAAAGATCAATCCCACGTCTATGTCATTTACATAAATAATAAAGAGCAAGGGTCCCAGGATCGATCCCTGAGGAACGCCACTACTCACAGGTATCCATTCAGACTCTTCTCCATTGATCACGACCCTCTGTTTACGATTACTAAGCCAGTCATCAATCTAATTTTCTATTTTACCTCCTATTCCTAGAGCTCTAACTTTAGACATTAATCTTCTGTGTAGCACCTTGTCAAAGGCCTTTTGAAAGTCTAGATACAGAATGTCGACAGATCTCTCACTATCATGAATTGTGTTAATGTAATAGAAGAACTCTAATAAATATGTAAGACAAGATCTGTGTTTCCTAAATCCGTGTTGCATGCTTCTTAGCAATTCTTTGATTTCTAAATAGCTTACTATTTTTTCTGCAATAATACTCTCGAGCATTTTGCTAATTATTGATGTTAGACTTATAGGACCATAATTGCATGCCAGGTCTTTACGTCCTTTTTTTAATATCGGCGTTACATTGGCTAATTTACAATCTTGAGGGACAGTACTAGTTTCAAGTGATAAGTTAAAAATGTATGTTATTTGATCCACTACTGCATCTTTTACTTTTTTGATTACTCTTGGCACTATCTTATCGGGTCCTGAGGATTTGAATTTATTCATTTTATCTATTCGTGTTCGTACATCGCTGCTCGTGCATTTCAACATTTCTAGTGGGTCATTGCCTAAGTACTCATTATATGGTATGATATTTTGATTTGAGGTCTAATTGTTGAAAACTGTTGCGAAATACTCGTTTATTGCAGTGGCCTATATTTTTATCTCTAACTTGTAAATTATTGTGACGATCATTGCTTGGGCCAATACTGATTTTTATTGGCTTTCTACTATTAACTAAGGCAAATAATTCTCTGGGATTTTCTTTACAGTTTAAAGCTATTCTCATTTCCTCGTTACGCTTTGATCTTTTAATTCCAGCTTTTACTTTTCTTCTGAGATCAATATATTTCTTCTTATTCGCTTCTGAGCTGATCAATTTGATCAACTTATTGTGTGTGTCTATTGTCATGCTGTTTACTACATCGTTTGGCAAATTATTCCACTCATTAATAATCGAGTAAGTGAAGAAGTTTTTTATTACATCCAAAGTAGCTCTTTTACCCTGAAGCGTTAAATCATGTCCACGGGTGGGACACTCCCTTGTTAGTGTGAACAGGTTATTGGCATTAACGTTGTTAAATCCTTTAAGTATTTTGAAGCCCTCGATAAACTACTCCCTTAGTCTTCGTTTTCTGACGGAAAATAGATTGAGTTTTTTTAACCTCTCGTGGTAAGGTTTGTTACGTGATGAAGGGATAAGTTTTGTCGCTCTGTGTTGTACAGCTTCTAATTTATCTATGTCTTTTAATAAGTAAAGGGCCCAGAATTGTACAGCGTATTCGAGATGGGGCCTAATAATACTTTTATATAGTGGCATAATTATCTCCTCGTATTTATAAGTTAAGTTTCTTTTTATAAATCCTAGTATTGTGTTAGCTTTGTTTGCAGCAGTTGCGCATTGGTTTGATGTTTTTAATTTTTTTGTAATTATTGCTCCCAAATCTTTAACTTGTGGGGTTGTGTTTATTAAGTTGCCTTTTACTGTATAATTGTATTTTTTGTTTTTTGTTCCGCACTGAAGGATTTGGCATTTGTTGATATTAAATGGTATTTGTCATTTTTCTGACCATTCGGTAATTTGATTTATATCAGCTTGCAGGCTAGCCCTTTTTTCTTCGCATAATACTAAATTACTCTTTTTTCGTGTCATCTGCAAACTAAGCTATGATATTATTTATTACAACGTCTATGTCATTGATGTATATAGTAAATAAAGTAGGCCCCAGGACTGATTCCTGAGGAACATCGCTGGTGACAGATACCCAGTCAGATTCTACGCCATTTATTATCACTCTTTGTTTCTTGTTTTTTAACCAGCTACTAATCCACCCATATATATTAACGTTAATTCTTAGCATACGTACTTTGTTTTTGAGTTTCTGGTGGGGAATTTTGTCAAATGCTTTTTGAAGTCTAGGTATATTATATCTAATGATTTAGTATCGTTATATAGGTTGAAAAGATTATGGTAAAAGTCAATTAGTTTTGTTAAGCACAATCTCTTAGACCTAAAACCATGCTGGCTATCTCGTATTAGGTTATTGTTTTCAAGGAACTTTACTAGTTTGTCTCTAATGATCATTTCGAGCAACTTTCAAACTATTGAAGTTAAGCTAATGGGCCTGTAATTACCAGCCTGGTTTTTACACCCTTTCTTAAAGATAGGTGTGACGTTAGCTTCCCTCCAATCATCAGGGACGACCCCATGCTTGAGAGATTTGTTAAAAATGAGAGCAAGTGACTCTGCTAACTCATCTGGACATGTTTTAAGATTTTCGGGTAAAATTGATCAGGGTCAGGAGTCTGTACGAGTTCATTTTGTTTAATTTATCGATTACTAGTTTTGAATTTACTTCCAGGCTCCTTAGTGATGGGTGTCTGACCTGTATATCCTCGTTGGTATCGTTATTAGTATATCTTTGTGTGAAAACTGAACTGAAAAACTCGTTTAGGATATTAGCCATACCCATATTATCTGAAATAATTTCACCCACCTGGTTTTTCAAAGGGCTAATCCCACTTCTCATTTGCCTATTGATATAATTATAGAAATGTTTGGGATTGGTGGTGCTTGCTTTCGCTATCTCGATTCCGTATTTACGTTTCGTTGATCTTATGAGTATTTTTACCTTTCTTCTGCTAGTGTTATATTGTTGGCTAATTCGATTGCTTCTATTGCGTTTTAATAATGTGTGAAGACGGTTTTCATCTCTAATTGCTCGTTTGATGACATTATTAATCCACGGTGGTTTGCCCCTATTTGCGTTACCAGTCCTTGTTTTAAGAGGAACATGGTTTTCCTGGGCTATAAAAAATAGTTCTATAAATTTATTCCAAGTTTGACTTACATCTTCTAGTTCTATCAGCTGTTCGTGAATATTTCCCAGGGCTTCTCTGAGGCCATCTATATTAGCTTTACTTTAGTCTGGTACTTTTGAATAATTTTTGGTAGTTGAGTACTTGGCATTTAGATCAAAGCGGATTAGTTTATGGTAAAATGTACCTATATGTTCTGCTACGGCGAGAGTTGATATTAAATTTTCCTGGGATACAATAACTAGGTCTAGTATATTATTTCCTCTGGTTGACTTCCTTACGCATTGGTGTAAATAATTATTATAAATGAAATTTGTCATTAGTTTTGCTTGTTGGCTAGTCCCTATATTCAAGTCGCAACAAATATAAGCTAAATTAAAATCTCACAGTAATAGCATTTGTTTTTCGTCTAAGGTTTCTTGTAAGATTCTGTATAATTTCAAGTCCTCACTAACGGTAGTATTTGGGCGACGGTAAACAGTGCTTATGTTTATTTTAAAATCTCGTAGAAGTAGTTCAACACAGATCAGATTCACTTAATTTTTTTGTCAGTTCTACCTCAGTTACTTTTAATTCTGATGGGTCTCAGTTATGGCTATGATGTCAACCTCTTCAAGTGATATTAGACATTTATGTTCTGTAATATATTTTCTAAGGCTACGGACATTAAAAATTATTATTTTGATTTTATTGATTTCTTTTGAAAGTGAGGAGGTGAGACTGTTCATTAATTTCCCTGTCTGGTGGTGGGGGTCAAGGCCGAAGGGGATCAGGGAGGGGAGGCCGCGACTTGAGCGTAGCCGAAGAGTTTAAAGGGATTGGCAACAGGGCGAGGAGTGACATGAAAATTAAATGGATTGACGGCAAGGAGAGGAATTACGTGGAAATTAAATGGATTTGAAGGTGTGGCATAGGACATCTGGGTTGAAAAGGTCCCTACCACGTGCATTTGGTAAGGTGAAGCATGGGACATCTGGGTTGGGGAGGTCCCTACCACGTGCATTTGGTAAGGTGAGGCATGGCAGGTGTGGGAGGGTGATTTGTCTGAATCTAGAATCTCTTATGTATATTAGATAGAGCGTTGTTTATTAATTTACTCATTAACTGTACTTCTGCTTGTGTCAAGGCTTATTATGGAAGCTACTCCATGTGTCGTTATATAACACATGTTCTTTCTCACACATTTCTTTTAGGGATTCATTGATTCCTAGAGCTCTGATGTTACTGTAATGATTGTCGTCTGTCATACGTGGCAATACTCCATTTACTATGCATTTATTTGTCTTGGATCTCATTTCTTTTATTAACTTGTTATACTTGGCTAGTATTTCCCTACTTGTGGCTTTACCTCCGTCATATGCATCGTTGCTACCCGCATTAACTAGTAGGCATGAACTATTCGAGAGTTTTGCTTTCTTAAGGTCTTAAGTAATTATATCTAGAGAGAGAGAAAGATATCTATATATCTATATATATATATATATATATATATATATATATATATATATATATATATATATATATATATATATATATATATATAGAGAGAGAGAGAGAGAGAGAGAGAGAGTTACAAAGAAAAGAAGTACCTCAAAGTCCTTGCGGCCCATGCCGAGGAGGCACTTTTTTGCGGTTTCGATTCTTAGCACGTACTAATTACTTGCTATGGGATCATCAAGAATACCCCCCAGGCAGGTTAGTGCAGTTTGAGGAGAAGGTCAAAGCAGGTTAATCTCGTGGAAAAGCCCGGAAGAAGTTTTCTTCTGGTTCCAACAGCGGCAGCAGCCCTTATGAATTATGGAGTCTGCTTTCACCTCCTTCTGTCAAGAAAGCATGCCAGCAAACCATTACCGAGTCTTTTAGCATCGCTGCTACTGGCAATGTCATACCCTAGGCTGCGATCAAATGATTGTGGGCCTCTTCGTAGCCAACATGCTGCCACTCTATGTTGTAGAGTCTGACACGTTCGAAAGGCGGGCTGATCAAGACGCTGAACCCCAGCAAGAGCTCCATGTCAAGGAGGACCCTGGGCAGGCGAATCGTTGATATGTATACTGACTTAAAGCAGTACTTGATCAGGTCATTGACTAATTGACATAATTTTATCTTTTTTTATAGTGGATAATTTATATTCCCTATATTTAAATTTTAACTTAAAAATTGAAAACTTATATTTTTTCAAATTTTAGACTTCTTGGCGATGTTAAGTGGGTGGCCACCACAGCTGAATGCTGATCTGACCACAAGAAAAGCTACCTGGGCATGACTGTCCACTGGTTGAACCCTACTACCAGAAGAGGCAGAAAGCAGTGTTCGCGTGCATTAGGCTGAGAGACCATGATACCTATGATGTCCAATATGAATTCCACATTGAGAAAAAAATTCACCAGGTTAGATAGTTGATAGTATATTAATATTAACAATTTGTCTCAGAATATTTTTTCACATAAATTGTAGGTTATTTTTATTTATAAACTCAATTCAATTGTAATATTTAATGACTGTAATTTTATAAAAAAAACCTCAGACTATCTTTCTATTCCAGGACTACCACAGACAATGGTAGCAACTTTGTAAAGGCGTTTGTCCAGTTTGGAGCAGAGGATGACACACTGCAAGACCTGCCAGTGGCTCAGAATGTGGACACCGACCCTGATGATGCTACTAAGGCTACCCTGTTGACTGGATCCGTGGACAAGCAGGAGTTGGAGTATGTCTCCCTGGAAGACTCCTTGGCTGTGCCTGACGATGAGGACGCTGTCGTTGGCAATCCCATCAACCTGCCAGCCCACATGAGGTGTGCTGCCCACACCTTCAACCTAGGGGCCAGCAAGGATGCAGACGCTGCAGTGCAGAGTTCAGTGTTAAAGAGGCCCTACGGGGCTCCATTGCCAAGGCACGTGCCCTCTGGAACCACCAGCGTAGCAGCACTGTAGGAGCGGACAGCATCTACGCTGAAGTGGGGGAGGAAGCTGGTTGTCCCCAACACGACGAGGCGGAACTCCACCTATGACTCTGTGGTGGTCCTCAACACCTTTCTGGAGACTAATAGGCCTGTTCTCCACAGAATCATGACCCAGTTGAAAGTCAACAGCTTCAACGACCAGTATGTCAACTTAATGAAGGAGTATGCCAAGGTAATAAATAAATAATAAAATAATCATCACTTCACTAACTCTATAATTTAAGAAGGGGATTTTTTTGAGTATTTGAATAATAATTTCATCTTAGTTTGGTTATGACTTATGTTTTTTTTATCAAAGTTATTTCTAATAATTCTTTTATAATATCAAAAAACAAAATGGTGAAATTAAAAAAAATATAAGTATCGGATATTTTGAAAGGGGAGAGATTTAGTTTAGAGTTCCTTTTTAAAATTATTATAATTGGGGAAGTTAAAAAAATTGAAAAAAAAATTAACCATGGCTGTTTTTTTTAGATTTTAAATTTTAATCTTAGTAACGAAGCGCAAACTCCCCCGTAAGGAGGAGTGGCGAAGCCATTGCCTGGTATTATATATTATTATAATATATATTATTATTTTTTTAATTTCTAAAATTGACTAATTCTCCATTGTTTTATTTCCAGGTCATGTCACCCGTGGCCAAAGCGCTCGACAAGATCCAAGGGGAGGAACAAGCCTACCTTGGGACTCTGCTGCCAACAGTTGCTGCGACAATCTTTAGGCTTAAGGACTTTAAGTTCAATGGCCTTGTCTACTGCAGCCCCTTGGTCGACGCACTTTTGGAAGGCATCGACAAACGGCTTAGGACCCTCCTGGAGGATGAGGGATGTCAGCTGGCTGCTGCCTTCCACCCCAGGTTTCGTCTCATCTGGTTGCATAAGCCTTTACAAACTTTAAAAAGGTCCAAAACTATGAAATCAGCCTTTAAGTCTTTTAAAAGTTAAAACTATGAAATCAGCTTTTTTTTTTTTACTCTAAAGCAAAACAAAACAACAACTATAGTTTGGGAGTTCTAAAGCCCTTAAAAATACCAAAATGGCTGATTTTATAATTTTGGCCCTTGTTAAAGGTGTTTTTAGACGGTTTAGAGCAAGAACTATTTTTTTGTTTTTTCTATAATAAAAATTAACGTTAACGATTTATCGATATCTTCCGTTACTGTGATAGAACGGTCTAAGGCCGCTTTAATTCAGCCTCTATCACATGTTAAAACACCTGCTTACCCACGTGTATCCTGCGAGAGGAAGCAGAATCGCGTTATCGCCCATCATAGCCAATGTTTAATCAAGGAGGTTCACTCCCCCATTTCGCCTCCATACGTCAATCTCGCCAGATCGACTTAGGCTTATGGGCAGATAAGGTATTTTTCCAGGCGCCACCGGGACATTCCCTCGAAGTCCCCCACTCAATTATCCCCTACGCCATGGAGATGGCTCCGGCTATTTATACCATAGCTTTTCCCAATTGAAGCAGATCCAGATTATCTTCGCGAGGCATCAAGCCGATCCGGTCTCCCTTGTGCACCTAGGAACTCTGCCGAAAAACCCCTTATTGTCCAGAAGAGGACAATATCCCTTGAGTGCCAAGGTTCGTGCCCTTCGAGACGCCAAGTCAACAACGCCCCCCTGTTGTTCAGAAAGAGAACAACGTTAGAACAGCCATTGTTCTTCAAGCCCGTAGGTCAAGAAACGGTTCTCGTTCCCAAGACATCAAGTCTGAATAATTTAATCCCCCCCTTTTTAACGTTCTTCAAGAGAACGCTTGGTTTCAACAATAACCTCCATTTTTCATCTAGAACATCTCCGATTTGCTGTCACAAGGATCGCTCGTACTTCTGAGCCCCACTTCACTCTCACTCCTCGAAGACAGTCCTTTCCCCTGGCTAAGGCCAACCCACCGAAGAACCTTTCTGCTGGAAATCGCCACTGGGACCGAAGATTCCTTCGCATCGTCTTCCTCTGCACAACAACTTTGTAATTACGTAAGCTGAGCATTACCTTTAATCATTTAACCTTTTGTCAACGCAAACCATTTCCCCCCTTTTTTGTTTGTTTACCGTTTTAAATCTCTCAAAATCTTAATCCTCAGATTAGTCAGATTTTCCCATGACCCTTTTCATTCACGCGTTTCACCCTTTTTTAATCCCCGTTTATGTAAACATTTTTTTGTGTGTTGTTGATAGTTTAATTAATAAAACTCTATTTTATTAATGGTAGCCATATTATTTATCCTTGTTTACCGTTCCACTTCTTAAGCATATTGAAGATAAGCCTCTCCAGCCCCCCCGCCCTTTTGAACTAACCTCAGTCAATCAGATTACCACGCACTCGAAATATAGAAAATTCCCTTAACGAATAGTTATATATGGTATATCGTCGGGAGCCTATTCTACGACAGTTACATTTTTAAAGAATTAACTGATTAACGGTTATCGAAGTAAATTTTTTTGGTTAACGGATTTACGGTTAACGAAGTTAACTTTTTGATTAACAGTGCCCACCTGTGATTCTAACTCGTTAGCTTTCATTTTTATTTCAATTTAGTTTTCATTCTTGTTCACCTGTTTGTGGGCACTTTGCCTCTTTTTACTATCTTATTTTTGTTTACTCATTCGATTCGTTTATTTATTTATATTTTATTTATTTATTTTTGTCTTGATTATGTTGGGCACTTCGCCTCTTTTAATTATTTTTTATTTCTTTTTATTTTCATTTGATATTAATTTTGAGGCCTTTCGCCTCTTTTAATTTATTTATTTGCTTTGTATTTATTTTCATTTGAGCATTTCACCTCTTTTTTTTTAATGTCTCTCTTTGTGGTTATTTTCTCATCTCGTGGAGTCATTTCGGAAATGAAATGAAAGGGAAAGTGGGAGAAAAAGTTTTAGATCCCCGTGCCCATCCCCTACCCCCCGACCAGTCCCTCCCAGAGGAGGGACTGCCGCGGTGGTGCTACTACTGCCATCGCTTCGGCCACATGAATCGTTCCTGTAACGGCTCGCACTGCTGACGGCACATAAATGGTCGACAAAATCATTGCTGACCACCAGGCTGTTATTCACTAAGGATCCCTGTAAGTTGAGTGTGGGGGTATTATGGCCGGCATAACAACCCCAGATCTTGTTAATCTTCTTCCAGATCTTTGCGGTAGAGGTTATAGAGGAAATTGATGAAACGTAGCCGCACCATGAATCACGGCGAGCCTGACGAAGTACCCGAGCTCGGTTTCGGTCAACCTTATTGCACAAGGTGGGATTCCACCGGAATCGAGCATTAGCTAACTTGTAGTTTTTGATGGTTGTCGCACACTCCGAGGTCCACCAGGGCACGGTTGAGCGACCCATTACGAGTCGCCTCCGTGGAATTGTCTGTGTGGCTACGTTCTAGATAATTAATCAATGGGAAGTACGCTACTGCTGCCTCGACATCATTGAAGGTCTTCAAGGAGACACTTTTGAAAGACACTTCTCGGAATCCTTCCCAATCGGCATGGCCTAAGTCCCACTTGAGAAACATGGTTGTAGGATGGCAAGGATGAACGGTCGACAAGAAAATAGGGAAGTGGTCACTCCCATGAAGGTCATAAAGGGCTGACCATCGAAAATCAGTAAGGCAATCCGGGGAACAGAGAGAAAGGTCAACACAACTAAAAGAATCCATCTAGACATGATAAGAGGTAAAATCGCCGGTGTTTAAAACGTAAAGAAAGTCAGATAATAAAAGAGACTAAAACATTGCCTTTGGCATTCCGAGTAATGTCACCGCAATATGGATGACGAGCATTAAAATATATGAATAATAGGGAGGGCAACTGAACCTACAAGTTCAAAAATTTCGGGTCTTGCCAATGGTAAAGGAGGAGGGAGGTAAATAGAGCAAACAGTAAAAAGCCTTGTAAGAAAAGCCCTCACGGCAACAACTTGGAGGGTAGTGTGAAGGGGGAGGGGAGAAACATGGTGGGATGATGAAACCATAACTGCCACCTCTCCGGCCTGCATTAAACGAGCCACCGACAGGGGCAATAGAGTTGAAAATACGAAAACCGGGTATTGCCGGAAAAGTCCGTGTACCCAGTTTGTTCTCCTGAAGATAAATAACAGCGAGGTGGAGATGCGTCAAAAGAACTTTGAGTTCTTCCCACTTGGGAAGAACGCCTTGACAATTCCATTGCAAAATGGAAGATATTATGTGGGACGGTTAGATACCACGGCAGATATCTTTTTCTCCTTTGTGGCTAATGTTAATTTTAAGGTGCGTCCCAAAGAGCAGATCCAGATTGATGGGCTGAGGGCGCTTTCGATTTCTAAGGAATTTATCCAACAACCACAGCTGGTGATTTTGGAATATCATCTGCTTCCATCGGATCATAAGTAGGAGGGTGAGTCGGTTGAGCAGGCGATCCGGACAAAGTACAAGGAACTGGGTGGATTTCTGCTACCGTTTGGACTGGTAAGGGACCTAAGTCCTGTGAAGGGCGGGACGGACTTGAGAGAAGAGAATACTCAACAACAGGAGAAGAGTCCATTGAAGATTCTTGAGGCTCGGCCGAGTTAGCTCCAGATGCTGCCCGCTTATTGGTGGCCGATAACCCAAGTGAGGAGTCCTTTCTCTTACCACGGGGCTTTGGGTACCGGGGCCGGTTAGAAGAACCCTAACTGGTCAATATAGAAGATTCTTTCAGATAACGTTTAATGTCTCACTCGAGCGTCGGTCCCGACTAGAGCTGCTGGAGAGAGGGAGGCAACATTAGGTATCTTCTCGGTGTGAGATCGATGCTTCGACGGTATATCGTTAATGCTTCTGACACAAACGGTAGAATTGGCTATGAGATGCTTCAGGCGTGTCGGAACTCGACGTGATGGTCGGTTTCGTCCAGCGTCACGCAAAACGTCTGAGAAGAGATAGCCTAGAGTTAAGGCTTGTGCTCGAGCACGTTGGCGAGCCTCTCTCACATCCAGACGCAGAGAGTCGCGCAAAGCGAGGACCTCCTTTTCATATAAGAATATTGGGCAGATTGTTAACGCAGTACTGTGGGCACAACACGGTGTTTTGGTGCATTCAGGGCCATGGTAATCAGAACTATAATCCACGCAGTAACGGGAGTGCAGACAGGAACGACCAACATGTCCAAATAGATTAGTTTAAGTTTAAGGAAAAACAAGGTGGCAGCCGCCCAATCTTAATGGATTCTCAATGGCAGCACTGTTAAAACGGGTCGCCCGAAAAAAGTCATAAGGGGCGTTGGAAACACTCAATAAATGGGGAAAAGCAAAGGATTAAATGAAAACAGCACAACACACCCAGACGCACACTTAAATTACAGGCATACAGCACACATTCCCAAAACAAGGGCGCCTGGGGCAATAAACAAATGACATGCACCAGCCGCACGGGATGGCGCAGGACAAAACAATAAATCTAAACACAAAAATGGAAATAATTTATAAAAGCGAAAGGACGCCCCTTCATGATAGGTATGTAAGGAGGTAGGACGGCCGAAGGAAGTCCTCTGTCAAAAGAAAGCAAAGTCGAGCATAGGGGCGATGCCAGAAAGTGTAGGAAAGCAAGAATTTCGAAGAGAAGCAAGGCGGAGGCAGACTACTAAGATGTGAGCCACATACAGCTCGCCACCGCAAAAGTGGCAAATCGGCCTCCACGCGAAACTACATGGGTGAGTCGCGTGTGCCCAATTCGCAACCTCCCAAGATCAGAGTCGCTGAGAGCTAGAAGACCAGGAACGGACATTTTTTTTTTATTCTATAGAGCCCATCTGGCAACTGCCCACTTGGGCATAAGTCGCCGAAAAACACGACAGCCTAGAACTAGGCTACTTCAAAATAAAATTATGCAAAAATAACAATGATAAATATTTGAAAAACTTAACAATCAGGATGCAATCTCCGGCAGCAGGGGGAAGGTCCATCTCACCCTGGTGCAGGAGAGTGCAACCTACAAACAAAACAATAACAAACGAAAAAACAGAAAAGAACCTTAAATAAAGGGGAGAAGCCCGGCCTCTCCCCAAAAGTCAACAAGTCCAAAAGTCAATGTGCACGAATCTGTCCGGAGTACAAGGAACAGGCGGTAGCGACCCCACCCATCCCGGTACTGGGACATTCGACAAGAATGTGCCGAACAGCCTGGGAGACGACGCAGTCGTTGCAATAGGGCGCAGGCAAGCGCTCCATCAAATAGCGATGCGTCACACGAGTGTGTCCGATTCGGTGACGACAGAAAACAACCTGAAGCCGCCGCGGCATTGGGAGATAGGTCCATAAGAACAGTCGCGGCGCAATGACACGCAACTTTAAGTTCCTTTCGACCGTCTCCCATCTTCTTTGCCAGGCAGTCCGAAGAGCTGCCCGTATTCCTGCCATGTAGTCGGTGTGAGGAAGAGCGAAACGCTGGTCCGGTCGAAGAGTCCGCGCGGACTATTTGGCGCCCTCATCGGCGTGCTCGTTCCCGGCAATTCCTACATGTCCAGGAACCCAGCAGAAGATAATCTCGACATCTGCCCGGCTCGCCAAAATCGTAGCGTCACGGATATCGCGAACCAGGGGATGCGGAGATTCCAATGCCCCGAGAGCACTCAGGGCGCTTTGTGAGTCGCTATAGATCACAATCCGGTCTCCGAACAGGGCACGTCGCGTAATCACCCGTACCGAGTGGTGTATTGCCACCAGCTCAGCCGTGAAGACAGACGCAACGCCTGGTAGAGCCGCGCTGACTTCAAAGAGAGGGGATACGGCGCGGAAGCCGACCCCCTCTTGGGACTTGGAGCCATCCGTATACACTGGCACGGTTCCAGCGTGACACGATGTGTGCTCCAAAAAGGTCGAACGCAATACGTCCCGGCGCAGTACAAGCCTTGGGAGCAGAGGCGTGGCAACAAATAGCCAAATGTGGTACACTCCAGGGTGGCATCCTGGGCAGAACCAAGGGCTCCACCGGCCCAAGAGCTATATCTACCTCTCGAAGGAGTTTCCTTGCCCTAAACCCAAAAGGCTTAGGGTATGACTGGCGTCTCTCGGCGGCATAAGCACTATAGTGATCCGCTGCGGATGCAGTGAGAGCTGTTGGCGACTGAGGAAGGCGCCGGGCTCGCGCGTAGAGACGAGTGATGCACTGCACGCGGCGTAGAGCGAGTGGCATATCCCCAGCATCGACCAACAGGCTCTCAATGGGGGAAGTGCGGAAGGCACCGGTCGCAAGGCGAAGGCCGGTGTGGTGGATCAAATCCACTTTCCACAATAAACGCTCGGCTGCAGATGCATAAAACTTGCATCCGTAGTCAAGCTTCAAACGAACAAAGGATCGATAAAAAAGTAGGGCAGTAGCCCTATCAGCGCCCCAAGCGCTAAACGTCACGGAACGGAGAATGTCCATGGCGCGGGTACAAGAGACCCTAAGGCTGCGAATATGAGCCTCCCAGGTGAGGCGTCGGTCGAATACAAGACCAAGGAAACGGTGCGACTCAACCACATCAAGGCGCACCCCATTAAGAAACAAATCTGGGTCGGGGTAAAGCCGTGGATAGCGGCAGAGGTGCACCACCTTAGTCTTGGCCAAAGAAAACCGAAACCTGTGCGCTTCGGCATAGCGAGAGACGCGGTTCAAAGCCTGTTCGAGTCGACGCTCGAGAGTTGGCATCTGGGCCGCACCAAAAGAGATCGAAAGGTCGTACACGTAGAGCGTAGCGAGAACATCTTCCGGCAGCACCGAGGTGATGCCGTTGATGCTCAGGGCAAAGAGTGCGACACTGAGGACACTTCCATGCGGTACGCCCTCTTCCTTCTCCTTAGGGCCGGAGAGGGCTCCCCCCACCCGTACGCGGAATCGACGATCTCGCAAAAATTCAGATATAAACATTGGGAGGCGTCCCCTCGCCCCCATCGTGTGTAGAGTCTCCATGATACCGTATCGCCATGCGGTATCATAGGCCTTATGCGATTCGCCAGGAGTCTGGGAAAAGACCTTCCACCCAGATTCTGTTAAACAAATCTAACAGAAAGGCCATGCCTCGCTCACCCAGGTGTCGAAGCATAGCGTACGGGACATCGTCCGGACCATGGGCGGTGTCCGCGCACGAAGCAAGAGTGGAACGCAACTCACTCACAGTAAACTTGTCGTTGAAGGGTTCTCCGCCTCTGGAGGTAAAGTACAGCCGGCGGCCTTTTGCGACATTACGACGTGCATTGAATGCTGGCGGAGCAGCATCACGGCTAGAGAATGCGGAAAAAGCGGTCGCTAAGGATTCCGCTACGGACGTGAGGTCCGAGATTGCGGTCCCATTCTCCTGAAGAACGGGAGGTGGGTCCTGCGAGAACTTGCCCCGAATCCTTTTGACTCGCTTCCACACCTCAGCTAAAAGGGTCTTCCCGTTAAGTGAAGACACGTATGCCTGACAAGAAGAGCGGTGGGCGTGCTTCGAAATATACCGGAACCTAGCCCTAGCCGGACGAAATTCAGCGACAGTGAAATCGTTCGGGCGGCGCTTATAGCGCATGTAGGCATAACGCTTCTGTTTGAGGGCCGTCTCACACTCGGCCGACCACCATGGGAGTGGTCGGCGTGCAAAACGGCCAGACGTCCTAGGAATAGCAGTCAGGCCCACGGCGATGAGGTTGCCGGAGAAGAACTAAACGGCCTCATCTACCAACCTAAACTCTTCGACTGAGATAGAGAATTCAGTCATTTCCTGAAATGCAGGCCACCGCGCCCACGCCAAGCACCACCGAGGTGGTCTCTCAGGCGGCAGTTGCCCTGAAAATGATATTTGAATGGGAAAGTGATCAGTACCATGGAGGTCATCCACCACCCCCCAATCAAAATCAGGCTGTGCATCCGAAGAGCAGAAAGATAGATCAAGGCAAGAAAATGAAGCGGTTCTCGGACAGTGATGCATAAACTCATCCATGTTTAGGACACCCATCTCAAGCTCTTCGATCAGATCGGCAAGGACTTTTCCCGTGGGATTTATGGAGGAATCTCTCCAGAGAGGATGCCTGCCGTTCAGATCTCTAAGCAAAAGATAGAGCCTCGGCAACAGTGCCACGTTGCGGCGGAGGTCCCCCGCGTCGAAGTCAGCTGACGGTGGAATGTACGCAGAAATGATAGTATACCTCCTATCCAGATGCAGCTGCACAGCCACTGCCTGAAAGGAGGTATCTAAAGAGAAAGGAAGAACAGAGACATCATGCCGGGTGTAAATGGCGACAAGCCCAGCTCGGCCATCTCATGGCGGTGGGGTCGCAAGACCCTTATACCCCGGAAGGGCAGGCAGGGGGCATGCGCCTAGCATGGTCTCCTGCAGAAAGATAGCTAACGGGGAACGGGACGAGACGAGCCTCCGCAGCTCCTCCCAGTTGGCCCGGAGTCCACGGACAATTCAATTGAAGGAATATGCCCTCCAGGTCTAGCTCGGAGGAGACGCGGGGGCCTTCCTCGAACTGAAGACCCTCACGGAAATGGCCGTACGCTTCCCGGGAGCAGAACCCCGGGCGCTGTTGGCCGGACAAAGCGCTGAAGGTGCTGTCGCCTTCGAGGACTTATTGAAGGAGGTTGGGCTCGCCATGCGAGTCTTTTCCTGCCTCCGCCTCGAAACCTTAGGCGGGCGTTGCGGCTTCGGAGGCGGAGGGCCCTCTTTTCGAGGAACCACCGTCTCCGAGCCACTCGCTCCACCTCGGGGCGTGGGCGAAGAAGCCGAAGCTCCTTTGTTGCTGTCCTCCTTTCGGGGCACAGCTTTAGGAACCCCCGAAGATGGCCTAGCGACAAACTTCAGGGGTGTTGCCTCCTGTGAGTCTAACGACTCGGTGCAGGTGCGTGGCCGTTTCGCCTTACAGGAAACGGTCACGCTGGGGGAAGGGGGGGAGCCCTGGTTTTAGCCGGGGCTGGGTATGAACCCTTTTTGCCGCCCGCCAGCTTTACCAGGGAAGCACCCAGGTTGGGTAGAGCCCGTAGAACTGCTCCGAATGGGCGCGGAAACAAATGTGCTCATTGGCCTGGATGGACCAGGAGCAGAGGGTGCCTTTCTAACTATTGAGGCATATGACGTCCCAGGCAGAGCCGGGCGCGCCAGGACCAAGTCCTTAGCCTCGCGGAATGAGAGTCGATCCTGGGCCTGAACGGACAGGATTTCTTTGTCAAGGAGATATGCACCACATTGCTTCGAAGAAGCGGGGTGCGGCTCTCCGCAATTGACACACTTGGCCACACACGATTTGGACTTATCGTGTGCGACCTCGGAGCAATTTACACATACTTCGGGTGACCCCGACTTTGCACGTCTACATGAGCGATTCGTATGGCCGATGCGGTGACAGTAATAGCACCGCCGCGGAAGTGGCACGAATGCCTTCACGCGGTAGCGGTACCAACCGGCACGCACCGACTCAGGGAGCTCGTCACAGTCGAACGTGACGAAGAGTGTGGGGGGAGATCTCGAGGCCCCTCCCTTTTTTCTCATCACACGTTCGACCTTGACCGCCCCATGGTCGGCAAGCTCTAGGGCGATGTCCTCAATGGAGTAGTCAACGAGTTCCCTCGCATAAACTACTCCTTTCACAAAGTTCATGGTAGAGTGCGGCGTCACACTCACCGGGGTGCCATGAAGTGTCCGAAGAGCACTTATCTTGGCCGCCTCGGCGGGCTTCACCACATCCGCCAGAAGGCTCCCGTCTTAGAAACGGGTTACCTTCGGCTCTCTACCAATTGCACTAGCTAATCCTCTCCTCTGATGGATCATGTTGCACTTGGACAACATGGTGCCATCAGTGGAGCGAATAACGAGGAAGCGCTTGAAGCCAGCGGGCTCGAAAACGCCAGGTTACCTCTGAATCAGGGGCCCCGATGTCATCGAGGCTCCGCCCTGTGCACTTTTGGTCTTAGTCAGGGGCTCCGCAACCGCGAGGGGGGAGGGGGAGGCAGAGGGGCCGGATGTGCCGGTCTTGGCTTGGTCGCTTGCCAAAGTGGCAGCAGACCCATCCGTCCCCAAAGCCCCCACGGATGGAGAGGAGCCCCGAGTCTTCTTAGTCTTTTTCTTTTTTGGAGAGGAGGGTGAGGAATGAACCCGCTTCTCACCTCCGCCGGTAGAACCTCTAGGCCAGATGGACCGGCCTCAGCCGGGTCTTTCTCCAAAATGGAGAAGGTCCTGGTGGTCGCAGTGACATCATCCGGAGGAGATTCCTCCCCTCCTTGTACTGCCTGAGAATCCCCAGCCGTTTGAGGAGGACCTTGCATAGGGGCGGATTTGGGTTCGGTGCTTGGCGCCGAGCCCGGATTTTTCCCCATGGAAGGCTCTACCGTCTGAGGCTGAGTTTCCTCAAGGACCATGTCTATCACAGGAGGGGCCTCCAGTTAGCCATCCCCTCCCAGGACATCGCAGGTCCCCTCGGCAGCGTCATGAGTCTTTTGTGGGGAGGCACAGGCCTTGACCCCGGCAAGGTTTAGTATTCTTGCCAGCAGGTCTTTTGAGGGAAGCGACCGAAGGGGCCTGGCTTCCCTCTCCCCCCTAAGGGGGTTTGCCCTACCGAGCCGCTCACACGAGGGGCGGTCGGCAATGGGCTGCCTGCTGGCTTTCTTGGCAGTCCCCTTAGAAAGAAAGGGAGGGACTGCCGCTGGGAATAGGGAGGTGCTTGAAAGCACCTCCAGAGAAGGGGGTGGAGGGGGAATCCCCTTCACCCGTAGTCGTAGGAGAGGAGTAAGCCTCCTTTCCGGTTAATGAAATAGGGAGGTTCCCTTGCGCAAGCACAGGGATGGGGGACCTCCATTTCTTTGGTGGAGCTGCACGAGGGCGGCTCCGTCGATGAGCAAGGGAGAATTAGGGGGAGATTGTTTTTTTTTATCATCAATGGGCATGGTGCCCCTATTTGTGCTACGGGACGCAATAGCTCATCACCTCTCGCAGTTGCCCGCACTGCAAGAGGTGCTTAGAAGCCCGGCAGAGCCAGGCGCCGCAATTTGGGACCACCCCTCCCGCCTGGTGGCCTGGCTGTCCATCGGCATGGCGGCTTCACCTTGGACACGGCGTATAAATATATAGATTGTGAAGAGGAGAGGAAAAGGAATGTGAGGAAGGTATGGGTGGCGATGAAGCAGGTTGTTAAAAACCAACCACCCCAGACCGGAGCTCAGGGGTTAGGGAACATTGTCCCCTCTCCCTCAGCCCCGATCCGGGACGGTTGACTGAGAAGAAGGTCAGCATCTACCCTGTGAAATTAGAGGCTGACCAGAAAGAAAGCTGTGGGAGAGGTTGTATGAAAAGCAAGGAAACAAGTGCTTTGAAGGAAGAAGAAGAGGCTAAGCTGGGGTCGGACGGGGTGCTGAATCCCGTCAGCACGGCGGCCAGGATGGAAAATCGCCGCGCCCTTTACGGGGCCAGGAGCGGACAGAGCGTTTAATAAGGGACAGCTTAGAAGAACGAATCCCATTCTCTCTCCCACAAACAAAAGACATACGCCCTTATTACGGGGTAGGAATCACTAAAGGGCAGAGAAGCTGCATCCGGCACCTCGAGGGCGGCCGAGTGGGCCAGCGGATCAGTCGCCTAGTTGCCCGGGACCCCAACATGAGCCGGAGCCTAAGACAACGCCACCCTGTAACGAGAAGCATTTCTGACTAGCCAGGAGTGAATCTGTAAAACCAAAGGGTGTGTAGACGTAAAAGAACGAACTGCCTCCAAAGCAGGCCGGGGATCACTAAAAACAATAAAATCTGAAGAATTGAGGGATAAAATCAAATTAAAAGCCATAAGAATGACCGTCAACTCTGCGGTAAAAAACGGATGCTACAGGAGGGAGAGCGGACAGAAGGGACTCCGTAGAGGACACTGCGGCCACCCCAAAACCGAGGTCCGACTTCGAGCCGTCAGTATAGATGGAACGCTGGTGCGCATGAGGACACGCATGTTCAAGAAACAGGCACTTTAATAACGGGGGTCAGTAAACCCTTTCTCGAAATGCCAAAAAGTAGTACGAACCTTCAACACGGAGTCGGCGGGAATGGGAGGGCCAACACCCCAGCAACGACCAGAGAAGCGAGATGGTCCCCAACCCGGAGCCCCAGAGACCGGGGTAGCGATGACCGCCGATCCAAAGATGCCGAAGAGGACGGGGCAAAAAGACACTCATAGACTGGGGATGAAGGGTACTTCAGAACACGAAACAGGGATCGAGGCACACCTGCAGCCGGTGATATCGCAAGGGAAGCACACCACCCTCCACAAAGAGGATAGGGATAGGCGAGGTGTAAAAGGCTCCACTACTAAGAAGGGTCCCAAGCGAACGAACAGAGTCAAGTTCGAAGGAGACGCTGAAGAGTACACCTGGCAACCCTAGTCCAGCCGGGATTGAACCAGTGCCGAATAAAACGAACACAAGGTGCGCGTATCACTACCCCAAGTGGCGTGGGATAAAACCCGAAGCAAATCCATAGCCTTCTAACAGGAAACCCTCAAGCGACGCGAATGTGGTACCCAATTGAGCTTTCTATCAAGCGTTGATCCCAAGAACTTAAAAACGGGGACATACTCAATCGCCGTGCCATGCAAGAAGAGGGAAGGGGGACCAAGGACACTACGACCCCTATAAAAATGCATGGCCTTCGTTTTGGTGACCAAAAAACGGAAACCATTGGAGAGAGCACGACCCGAGGCATTAATTAGCAGCTGTAATCGACGGGCAGCAGAAGGCAGGCGGGGAGATGAACAAAACAACGCCAAGTCATGCACGAAGAGACAAGTCAAAACCACATCCGGAAGAGTAGACACCAGACCATTAATGGCAATGGCGAAACATGTCACACTTAAAATACACCCCTCTTGATCCCGCAAGCCTGAGAAAGCATCTCCAATACGGACCTTAAAATTACGGGACGATAAATATTTTTGAATAAAAACCGGTAAAAAGACCTTAATACCTCATTCATATAACTGACGTAAAACACCATATCTCCAGGTGGTATCGTAGGCCTTCTGAATGTCGAAGAACACCGATAACACAGGATGCCTGGGGAAAAAAGCACATAAAACGGAGTCTTCCAAACGGATGAGGTGGTCATGAGTACTACGGCCGCTGCGAAAACCACACTGAAATGGAGAGATTTTTAAGGTAAGGAACCAGTGGGTTGCTGCCCAATCCAAGTGGATTCTATATGGCAGCTAGGATAAAACGAGGCAAATCATCTATAAAAGGTAGAGGAGACCACTTTGTGACAAAAATTTTTAAAAAGACGGGTTAAAAGATTCCTCCGCCAATATGAATCGAAGACGGGTGTGTTGAGGCATAGTTAAAAGGGTCGGGAAACAGGACAACTGGAGAATGGCGAAATGGGTGCAATCCAATAAAAGGTGGACAACCGATTGGTTCCCAACGCAAAAACGACAGAAAGGGCTGATATGAACATCACCCGAAACAAGATGGCCGTGAGTAAGTCTCGTGTGGCCAATGCGAACTCGGCAAAGGGCCACCTCCAACGACCGCATTATATGACGGTTCGAGGGCCAAGAGTGAATAGAATTTTTTATTTTGTATAGTTTGGATGATGAACAGTCATCCCATTTATTCTGCCACAGTTGAAAAATATATTTTCTTATTGAAGGAAAGTAGTCCCTTCAGGCATTGTCGAGTTCTCAGGGGACACAGAATGTGGTGAGCGGGCCAGCCAATCTTTCGAAACGTACTAGTAGGTCAAGGGTACTATGACCTTTGCGGAAGCCACATTGAAATGGAGAGAGAAGGTATAGTGTATGGTTATTAATGTGATTTATCTTCGGTTAATAAATCAGCCTAGATAGCCTTTCGAAAACCATAAGCATAAATTGTGTTTGATAAAAGATATCTGCCGTTAGCTTTAGGCTTAAAGGCGACAGCGAAATAAATTTTGGAATAATGACTTGGGCGTTAAGAAAGACAATTAAACAAATAGAAATATATATTCATAAAATCAACGAATGTACATGAGATAAGTAGGTTAAGTAACGGCGCCATGAATTTTGGCGAGCCTGAAGAAAGGTTCTTTGGTGAAGCGCACGAGCTTGGTTTCGGTCGACCTTGTTGCACAAAGTTGGGTTCTTTCGGAATCGGGCATGGGCTAACTTGTAATTTTTGATAGCTGTTGCACACGTCGAGGTCCACCAGGGCACGGTTGAGCAGCCCGTGGCGGGTCACCTCCGTGGGATGGTCTGTGTTGCTGCATTGTAGATAGTCGATGTGAAGTATTCTACTGCTGCGTCCACTCCATTGAAGGTCCCCAAGGATGCACTTGTGAAGGACGCCTCTTAGAAACCTTCCCAATCTGCATGATGTAAGTCCCACTTAAGGGCCATGGTTGTATGGGGGCTAACTTGAAGGGGCGACAAGACAATAGGGAAGTGGTCACTCCCATGGAGATCGTCAAGAATTGACCATCGAAATTCCGTGAAGCAATCAGGGAAACGAACAGACCGGTCAAAACAGCTAAAGGAGTCTGTCTGGACATGATAAGAGGTAAAATCGCCAGGAATTAAAACACAAAGAAAGTCAGATAATAAAAGAGACTCTAAAACACTGCCTTTGGCATTTCGAGTGATGTCACCCCAGTATGGGTGACGGACAATGATAAAAAAGAGGGTAGGTAAATAGAGCAAACGGTAAAAAGCTTAGTAAGAAAAACCCTCACGGCAACAGCTTGGAGGGATAGTATGTAGGGGGATGGGAGAAACATGGCGAGATGAAGATACCATGATTGACATCCCCCATGAGAGGAGCTTCCAGCAGGAGCAATAGAGTTGAAAGTGAGAAAGGCAGGTACCGGTGGAAAGGGCCGTATACCCAGTTTATTCTCTTGAAGACAAATAACAGTGGGGTGGATAGTGGTCAAAGAAATTTTGAGTTCTTCCCACTTTGGAAGAACTCCTTGGCAATTCCATTGTAAAATGGAAGATATTATGTGTGACGATTAGATACCACTGTGGATATCTTTTTCTCTTTTGTGGCCGATATTGTATTTGAGGTTCGTCCCAAAGAGCTTGGGAGACGGAGAGCTGATTTTGAGGAGCCTGCTTTTGCAGGGGGAGAGATCCTAGATGGAGCAGTAACTGGGTTTTTTTTCGTAGGTTTTGGAGAACCGACCGAGGCCCTTGATTGTAATTCGTGCTGAAAACGTGGCGGAAAAGGAAGTTCGAGAAGAGATTTTCGGCTGGTAGATCCGGATTCATAGGTCGAAGGTATTTTCGGTGTCTGAAGAGTTGGTCCAGCCGTCGCGATTGGAGATGTTGGAGTATCAACTGCTTCCATCGGATTATGGGTAGAAGGGTGAGTGGAACGAACAGGCGATCTGAGCGAGGTGTGTGTTGCTGGATATATATTTGCCTTCGTTTGAATCGGGATGGGGACTAAGTCATGTGAAGGGTGGGACGGACTTAAGGGCATAGCATGTTCAGCCATAGGGGAAGAGTCCATTGAAGATTCTCGGGGTTCGGCCGAGTCAGCTCCAGATGCTGCTCGCTTATTGGTGGTCGATGACCCAAGTGAGGAATCTTTCCTCTTACCACTGGGCTTTGGGTCTCGGGGCCGGGTGGATGAACCTTCACTTGTCGATGTTGAGAATTCTTTCAAATAGCGTCTGATGTCTTCAAGTGTCTCCCCCTGAGCGTCTCTCTTAGCTAGAGCTGCTGGAGAGAGTAGGGCTGCATTAGTTATCTCGGTGTGAGAGCGATGCTTCGACTGCATATCCTGAATGTTTCTGACGCTGCGAGTAGATGTAGGATGAAGTGCTTCAGGCTGGTCAGAACTCGAGCGTGATGGTAGATTTCGTCCAGCGTCACATTAAACGTCAGAGAAGAGCAGGCCGAGTGGGGAGGTTTGTGCTTGAGCATGCTGGCGGTCCTCTCTTATATCTAGACGTAGAGTCGCGCAAAGCGAACACCTCCTTTTCATATAAAAATATAGAGCAGAGTTTTGACGCAGCACTATGGGTATCCCTGCATGGTAGTCAGAGCTACAATTCACGCAGGAACGGGGGTGCCGACAGGTACGGCCAACATGTCCAAATTGATTGCAATTGAAGCAGCGTCTGTGTAGTTCGATGTAGGGACTTACCGGGACACGAGGGTACACAGCTTTAATATACTGCGGCAGTTCTTGTCGTTCGAATGTTAAAATCAGTGTGGCGGTTGGGACTCTAGTGGAGCCTAATGTTTTAGTTAGCCTGTGTACGCGTGTGACACGTTGGGTACTAAGCTTACTCTGAAGGCGGGTAGGGTCGTAATCCCTTAGTTCGTTTGAACGGACGACATCTTTGACAAAATTCAGACGCGGATGGGGCGAGACAGTTACTGGAATTTCAGCTATCGAAGATAGATTTCGCACAAGGTTGTGTTGAGAGTGGAATGACACCTCGACTACGACATCACCACTTACTCTTGACCACATCCGGCGGGGTTCACCACAGCGGGACTCAAAAGATTCATTGACGTCAAACACATCGACTTTTGCAAGTGGGGTATCGGATGATGAATTCATGACAAGAAAGCGAGGATAATCTAGATCTAGGTCTACTTCGTTGGAATAGATGTCCAGTGAGCGAGGGAAGGCTGAAAGGGGAACTAAGAAACGTTTGGCACGAGAACCCTTACGAGAAGGGGAGGTTTTTAGTTTATAGCTAGACATTTTAAAAAGAAAAAAACTTCGCATTCTCCCTCGGGACTCCTCACCATGGAGGCCTACAAGGGCCCGGCACTACTGCAACTCTACAATCAGTTACGTCCAGTATGTACTCTTAGAGAATGGATATGGATCCACCACACCAGCTTTAGAAACCTAAGAGGCTGCCCGAGTTCTCCTACCCACGGAGAAAAGGGGCCAACGATGGGTTTCTCCTTGGGCATTCGGTAGACATGCCCAAAAGATTCATTTGGTGCCTTCGGGGCCATGGTAGTCAGAGCTACAAGGTGGTGGAGATGCCCAGCCTCTTCCACCTTCATTAAAGAACAATTCGGAATCAATCCATAAGACGAGCAGAGGTCGGGTACCTATAATGGCCACTAGATAGTTGAATGAAGAGGGGGAAATAGAGGGCAGTGGAAGAACGTAATAGGGGAGGAAAGAAAGAAGAAAGAGGGGCATGTTAAGTCTTGTTGGCAGCACTATGGAACCCCTAAGGGGCCCAGGGCTGACTCACCCTCTCTGTGAACAACCCCTGAAGAAAAGATCCCAGAGACGGAGGTCGGAAATGGAGAGAGGAACGAGTTGGACCAAAAACCAAGTGAGGCAAACTTGAACCATCCTCTCGAATAACTTTCTGAGGTAACTCATAAGAGCAATCGGGCAATAGTGAGTAGGGTCAAAACCGGAGTCCACTCGGAGTGGGGATGCAGACGACGGAGAAAGTCGTATTGGATGCAATCATCACCGGGAGAGGTAGAGCCACAGTGAGACAAAGCATCCCGCAGCTCATAGACGGAAAAGAGAGCATTATAAGAGTAGGTGGCGCACGTGGTAAAATCTAAAAGGCAAGACTCTATAGGGCCGTATGATCGAGAAACCGTCGAGGATAGCTACCAGCGTTACTCACTGAAGCAAAATGGTCATACAGAGCTTCGCTGACCAACCGGCCATCCGACACAAGCGAGACTCTGATATCCATAGTGGGGATGGCATGGCCATCGTAGCAACCACGGATCTTATTGACCCGCTTCGAAACCCGAGTCAAGGACGTGGACGAAGAGATGGAAGATACGTACTAGAGCCAAGACTCACGGCAGGCACGACGTAGGGTCCTTTGGCGGATGGCACGAACCCGGTTCCGATCGACCCTATTCGAGACGGTCGGGGTCCGCCTATAACGGGAATGGGCCAACTGATAGTTAGAAATAGCCGACGTGCAATCTCTTGATCACCAGCGGACGATGAAGCGCCCCACAACAGGGCACCACCTCCGCGGAACAAACGCTCAGCAGCCTCGAAAATATGAGACCGCTGAATCAACTGTATCGAAGGAATCCCAGGCGACATCAATAAAGGAAGCCCTCCGGAACTCAACCCAATATGCTCGCCGCAGATCCCAACGAGAAGGGAGGGAAAGGTACGGGCCAGGAAGGGCGGCCGACAGAACGATCGGGAAGTGATCACTCCCGGAAAGGTCGTACCGAATCGACCACCGGAAATCGAGGAAACACTCGAGCGAACATAAAGACAAGTCTACAGCACTAAAAGAATCATTTTGAACATGGTAAGAAGTAAAATCGCCGGAATTTAAAAGACAAAGGCAATCAAATAATAAGACGGACTCAACTACTCCGCCCCGGGGATTACGGGCAGTATCACGCCGAGATGGGTGGCCAGCATAAAATCACCAAGTAGTAAAAACGAGGTAGGTAACTGACTTGTAAGCTCTAAAAGGTCAGACAGACTCAAATTAAAATCCGGGGGAATATACACAGAACAAACAGTTAAAAGCTTGGAAATAAAAACCCTCGCAACAACAGCCTGCAATGTAGTACGGAGGGAAAGTGGCGCAGAAAATAGCCAAGAGGAAATTAAAAGAGTAGCATCAGCATGGAAAACTCCCCCGGCCGGGGGGAGGGGGGGGGGGGGTTAAACACCCGGAAATTCGAAAACACCGGGAAGGGGCGAATCTCAAGCTTATTTTCCTGCAAACAGACCACCGAGGGCCGAACGCTAGAAAGCAAGAGCTGGAATATCTCCCACTTGGGGAGAACCCCTTAACAATTCCACTGTAGGATGAGTCATTACTGTCGTCTCGACACCAAATTCGGGCTTCTAGTGACGAGACCGTTGGAGGTTCTCCACGACTTGAAGACCCAGAGGGGCCAAGGGACAAATCGCAATGAGCCGGGGACGCACCCGGCAGGGACTTGGCAGCGTGGGCGGCGGGAGGCGACAGCTGAGAGCCAGACCGAACCCACAACGTGGACGGCTCATGGCGCGGAGGGAAAGGAAGATCGAGCGGAGACGGACGAGAACTAAGATGCAAAGAAGATGGAACAGAAGGCGGAACATGGACAGAGGGTGAGAAGGAAATAGGGTCAGAGGGTAAGGAGGGAATTGGGTCAGATGGAGAGGAAGGAACATGGTCAGAGGGTGAGGAGGGAACAGGGTCAGAAGGAGCTGAAGGAACAAGGGTAGGAGGCAAGGGGGACAAAACTGGGGTAGGAGACATGGAAGACTGAACAGAGGTAAGGGGCAAGGAAGAAGGAACCGGGGTAGGAGGCAAGGAAAAAAGAACCGGGTGAACCTCCATCCTCACAATGACATCGGTGATGCCAACGGGGAAGGAGAGGGCATCAAAACGGAGGGCGCCCCAAAAACCGACTCGGGGACCAAACCAGCCTCATCGGAGGCAGCGCGCTTAGACTCTGAACGGAGTGAGGAGGAACCCTTCCGTTTGCGCTGAGGCAAAGGAACGGGAGGAACAGCGGAGGCAGACGCCTGAAGGAACTGACGGATATCCTCCAGCGTCTCAGCTCGGTCGGTCTCACGGTCCGCGACAGAGGGAAAAACATGAGAAGAGACCAAATGCAAAGGAGAGGGCGCAACGGAGGAATCGCGGGGAGGGACCGCGAGAAGAAGACAAGGAAAGAGTGTTACGACCGGGAGGAGGACGGCAGGAACCCGCCTCCCGGAGAACGTCAGAGAGAGACGGCCGGAGGGGGCGAGCTTCCCCTGGACCCTACTACAGGGCTTACGGAAGTCGCGAAGGGCCGGGGCCTCCTTCTCAAAAGGGAATACGGGACAAGAACACGAAGCCGCGCTATCGAAACCTCGACAATTGGCGCAACATTCATGAATCCCACATTTAAAAAAAAAAAATTTAGGAGACTATCTAACGAATGCCCACTTGGGCGTAAGTCGTCGGAATCACGACAGCCTAGCACTAGGCTACTTTAAAAAAGGAATATGAAAACACAACAATGATAAAAATGGAAGATCATAAGAATTAGGAAGCAATCTTCGGCGTCGGGGGGAGGTCTCCTTCACCCCGGCGGAGGAGCGTGCGACCTACAAAAGAAACAACAATAACAAAAAATAAAACCTAGTTAAATAAAGAGGAGAAGGCCGGCCTCCCCCAAAAGTCTATAAGTCCACGAGTCAATGTGCACGAACTCGTCCCGAGCACACGGGACAGGCGGTAGCGACCCTGCCCATCCCAGTACCGGGACTGGTAACGTGAGCGAAGATCACCCAGACTGGGAAATTCGACAAGAATGTGCCAAACAGTCTGGGGGACGAAGCAGTCGTCATAATAGGGCGCTGGCGAGCGCTCCATCAAATGGCGATGCGTCACACGAGTGTGACCGATTCGGTGACGACAGAAAGCCGTCGCGGCATTGGGGGATAGGTCCATCGGAGCAGTCGCGGCGCAATGGCACGCAACTTTAAGTTCCCTTCGACCGTCTCCCATCTTCTTTGTCAGGCAGCCCGAAGAGCTGCACGTATTCCTGCCATGTAGTCGGTGTGAGAAAGAGCGAAACGCTGGTCCGGTCGCAGAGTCCTCGCGAACTCTTTGGCGCGCTCATTCTCCGCAATTCCAACATGTCCAGAAACCCAGCAGAAGATAATCTCGACATCTGCTCGGATCACCAAAACCGTGGCGTCACGGATGTCGCGAACAAGGGGATGCGGAGATTCCAATGCCCCGAGAGCACCCAGGGCGCTTTGTGAGTCGCTATAGATCACAATCCGGTCTCCAAACAGGGCACATCGCGTAATCTCCCGTACCGAGTGGTGTATTGCCACCAGCTCGGCCGTGAAGACAGACGCAGCGCCTGGCAGAGCCCCGCTGACTTCAAACAGAGGTGATAAAGCGTGGAAGCCAACCCCCTCTTGGGACTTGGAGCCATTCGTATAGACTGGCACGGTTCCAGCGTAACACGAGTTGTGCTCCAAAAAAAAGTCGAACGCAATACTCACGGCGCAGTACAAGCTTTGGGAGCAGAGGCGTGGCGACAAATAGCCAAATGTGGTACCCTCCAGGGTGGCGTCCTGGGCAGGACCAGGGGCGCCATCGGCCCAAGAGCTATACCTAGCTCTCGAAAGAGTTTCCTGGCCCCATACCCAAAGGGCTTAGGGTATGACTGGCGTCTCTCGGCGGCATAGGCACCATCGAAATCAGCTGCGGATGCAGTGAGAGCCGTTGGCGACTGAGGGAGGCGCTGGGCACGCGCGTAGAGGCGAATAATGCACTGTGCACGGCGTAGAGCGAGTGAAATCTCCCTAGCATCGGCTAGTATGCTCTCAATGGGGGAATTGCGGAAGGCACCGGTCGCAAGGCGGATCGAGTCCACCTTCCGCAATAAACGCTCGGCTGCGGATGCATAAAACTCGCATCCGTAGTCGAGCTTTGAACGAACAAAGGATCGATAAAAAAGTAAGGCACAAGCCCTATCAGCTGCCCACGCGCTGAACGTCACGGAACGGAGAATATCCATGGCGCGGGTACAAGAGATCCTAAGGCTGCGAATATGAGCCTTCCAGGTGAGGCCTCGGTCAAATACAAGACCAAGGAAACGGTGTGATTCAACCACTTCCAGGCGTACTCCATTAAGAAACAAGTCTGGATCTGGGTGGAACCGTGGATGGCGGCAGAAGTGCACCGCCTTAGTCTTGACCAAGGAAAACCGAAACCTCTGAGCTTCGGCATAGCGAGAGACGCGGTTCAATACCTGTTGGAGTCGACGCTCTAGAGTTGGCATCTGACACACCCCAAAAGTGATCGAAAGGTCATCCACGTAGAGCGTAGCGAGAAATCTTCTGGCAGCATCGGGGTGATGCCGTTGATGCTCAGGGCAAAGAGTGTGACACTGAGGACACTTTCCCGCGAGACACCGTCTTACTGCTCCATTGGGCCAGAGAGGAAACCCCCACTCGTACGCGGAATCGACGATCTCGCAAAAATTCAGATATAAACATTGGTAGGCGTCCCCTCGCCCCCATTGTGTGGAGAGTCTCCATGATACCGTATCGCCATTCGGTATCATAGGCCTTCTCCAGATCGAAAAACACTGTGGCGTAGTTCTGTTTACGAAGGAAGGCCTCGCAGACGGCATTTTCCAGTCGGAGAAGAGCACCCGAGGTGGAGTGGAACTTGCGGAAGCCGCACTGTGCAGAAGACAGATGGCCTCCGCTGTCCGGGAAAAAGGCTGATCTAACATTTACCAATTTCTCCATCAACTTGCACACACAAGATTAGAGAGATTAGGCGGAAACCGGCCGGAGTAGAGTGATCTCTCCCCGGTTTGCGAAAGGCGAGCACAGTAGCGATTCACCAGGAATCTGGTAGGAGATCCTCCACCCAGATCCTGTTGAACAAATCTAAAAGAAAAGCCATGCCTCGTTCACCCCGGTGTCGAAGCATGGCGTACGGGACATCGTCCATACCAAGCGAGAGCGGAGCGCAACTCACTCACAGTAAACCTGTCGTTGAAAGGTTCTCCGCCTCTGGAGGTATAGTCCAGTCGGCGGCCTTCCGCGACATCACGACGGGCATTGAATTCTGGCGGAGAAGCAGTCGCTAAGGATTCCGGCACGGACGCGGGGTCCGAGATTGCGGTCACATTCTCCTGGAGAAGGGGAGGGATGTCCTGCGAGATCTTTCCCCGATTACTTTTGACTCGCTTCCACACCTTTGCTAAAGGGGTCTTCCTGTTAAGTGAAGACACGTATGCCCGCCAAGAAGAGCGGCGGGCGTGCTTCGAAATATACCGGAACTTAGCCCTACAAAAGGGAGGACAAATCCCGCACGGTGCCACACTGCTCTCGCGAAGATACCTCAACCACTATATCGCCACTACCACGGGCCTACATACGGCGGGACTCAAACTCATTCAAATCAAACACGTCAAATTTAGAAAGCGGAGATCCGGAACTGGAATTCAGCACCAGAAACAAGACTTTTGGGAGATAATTTTTTTTATTATTACCCATATAAAGTAAAGTATAAAAGTGCGTGCGAACTCGCACAGCGCAGTCACTGTCTACCGTCGCGACACCTACTCGGAGCGCTGGCCCAACCAGGATGGCAAGCCCGTCGACCCATGACCCAACCATCGTTTAAAAAATGGCCGGCTAGCCTCGGAAATTTACCGGTTTGGAAAACAAAGTCCATCCCTCAAGAGCGTCACTCTGTCTCAGGCAACCACCAACCAATACAGTCAGGACCCAGCCATGGGGTCTGACCCCTGACGGACAGCTCTGATACACCGAGATCGCCAAACGTAAATGGAAGGACGATGCAGCGTGAAGAGAATTGGACAGAAGACGAAGTAGGGGCTAACAGAAGAAAAAGAATGCCAAGCTGGGGCCAGACGGGGCGCTGAGTCCCGTCAGCACGGCGGCCAGGAGAGCAAATTGCCGTGCCCCTTACCGGGTCCAAATTGATTACAATTGAAATAACGCCTGGGTACTTCGCCTTAGTTCCTGACATTAAAGTCAATGTGGCAGTTGGGACTAGTAGAGCCTACAGTTTTAGTCACCCGGTGCACATGTGTGACGCGCAGGTACTAAGCTTGCTCTGAAGACAGGAGTGGTTGTACTCCTGTAGGGGTGCGAAGATGTATCAGAGAGAAAATTCCTTCCAAAGGCGAGAATATAAATAGCCCATTAAATTACCAAGTCAGGACGGACTTGGCCGTAGCGTGACGGCAGAGTACTGGCCTCTGGAATCAAAGACCCGAGATCGATCCCACAGTCCACAAATTTTTACGGAGAAGATCCCAGAAGAAAACTGAAAACGCCTTATGGACAACTCAAGAAATCGACTCGAGAAAACCGATGTCAAGGAAAACGGAAAGAAAACGACTTCAAGGGCTAACTCGTCTCAACTCATCAAGAAATCTTCACGTCATCAAGAAGCATCAGGAAGGAATCATCACATCAAGATAAATGCAAGTTATTATGAAGATACATCAAGAAAGAATTACCAAGATCAAGCAGTAACCCAGCTAACTTAAAGAAGAAGGAATCTCAGCCAACTAGAATATTGAGTCCAGATAATGTAAGACGAATGTTTCAAGGGGCAACTTCAGTCAAGAAGAAATAAATAAATATGAATATAGAAAAATCCCAAGATGAATGATCCTACTTAAACAAAAATAAAATATGCCCCCCCTCCCCATACTCCTTTAATTCGTTTGAACGGACGACACCTTTGAGAAAATTCATACGTGGACGGGCCGGAACAGTTATGGGAACTTCGGCTATCGAAGACAGATTTCGCACAAGATTATGTTGAGAGTGAGATAACACCTCGTCTACGATATCACTACTACCTCTTGACCACATCCGGCGGGGTTCACCAAAGCGGGACTCAAATGATTTATTAAAGTCAAACACAGCCACATTTGCAAGTGGGCTGTCAGATGACGAACTCATGACCAGAAAGCGGGGATAATCTAAATCTGGGTCCACATCGTTGGCATAGGGATCCAATGAGCGAGGGAATGCTAAAGAAAGTTTGTCAAGAGAACCCTTACGAGAAGTGGAAATTTTAGGTCTATAGCTAGCCATTGCAAATAAAAATAAATTCACATTCTCCCTCAGGACTGCCCACCACGGAATCATACAGGGGCCGGGCGCTACTGCAACTCTCGATTCGGTTATGTCCGGTGTCCTCTTGGGGAATGGATACGGATCCACCACACCATTTTTATAGAACGGAGAGGCTGCCTGAGTTCTCCCACGCGCGGAGAAAAGGGGCCAATGATGGGTTTCTGCTTGGGCATCGGCAGACAAAGAACGTGATGCCCAACCTCCTCCGACTTTTATAAAAGAACAATTCAGAAACAGCAGCCCCCCCCCCCCCCCAAAAAAAAAAGAAGAAAAAAAGCAGAGGTCAGGTGAGCATCAGGGACACTAAAAAAAAGTAATAGTGTGTGAGGTGGGGGGGGGGGGTATATTAAAAGTCTAGATCGCAGCACCAGTGGACCTCTAAAGGCCACAGTGCTGACCTCCCTATCACCACGAGAAGGCCAGAGCCTCTCTGGGACCAACCCCTGAAGAAGGAAAAGGTCCGAGGGAGGGGGAACAGGGGTAGGGGTAAGAGAGGGAGGGATAGGGTGTACCTCAACCCAAGTGGTGATTTGAGTTTTTATAGAGGTAGATTGCCCGCCCTTTTTGAAGTTAGATTCCTAGAGGGAGGGGAAGAGTCGGGAGAGGCCTAACACTTGGGACACAAGTCCTCAGTCATGACTACGGCAGTGCGTAGCGCCTCAGTAAAAGGGTTGCAAAGGGTAGGAATGACCATGGTAGGCTTGCACGGGGATTGCGGTAGGTAGTGCTCACATGACCAAACATATGGCAATTAAAGCAACGTCTCGGATTGGATAAATAGGGATTGACCGATATTCGTAAGTAACCCGCCTTAATATGCGTTGGGAGATTTTTTATTTTTTTTTAGAGCCAATCTGGCGACTGCCACCTTGGGCATAAGTCGGCGGAAATAAGACACCCTAGAACTAGGCTACTTTAAAATAAAATTATAAAAAAATAACAATGATAAATATTGGAAAAACTTAACAATTAGGAAGCAATCTCCGGCATCGGAGAGGTCCCCGTCACCCCAGTGCAGGAGCGTGCAACCTACAAAGAAAAACAAAAAACAGAACCTACTTAAATAAAGGGGAGAAGCCCGGCCTCCCGCCAAAAGTCAATGTGCACGAACTCGTCACAAGTACAAGGGGCAGGCGGTAGCGACCCCGCCCATCCCTGTACCGGAACAGGTAACGTGCGCGAAGATCCCCCAGACTGGGACATTCGACAAGAATGTGCCGAACAGTCTGGGGAACGACGCAGTCGTCACAATAGGGCGCAGGCGAGCGCTCCATCAGATAGCGATGCGTCACATAAATGTGCCCAATTCATAAATGACAGAAAGCGACCTGAAGCCGTCGCGGCATTGGGGGATAGGTCCATGGGAACAGTCGCGGCGCAATGGCACGCAACTTTAAGTTCCCTTCGACCGTCTCCCATCTTCTTTGACAAGCAGTCCGAAGAGCTGCCCGTATTCCTGCCATGTAGTCGGTGTGAGGAAGAGCGAAACGCTGGTCCGGTCGCAGAGTCCGCGCCGACTCTTTGGCGCCCTCATCGGAACGCTCATTCCTCGCAATTCCTACATGTCCAGGAACCCAACAGAAGATAATCTCGACATCTGACCGGCTCGCCAAAACCGTGGCGTCACGGGTATCACGAACCAGGGGATGCGGAGATTCCAATGCCTCGAGAGCACTCAGGGCGCTTTGTGAGTCGCTATAGATCACAATCCGGTCTCCGAACCGGCAACGTCGCGTAATCTTCCGTACCGAGTGGTGTATTGCCACCAGCTCGGCCGTGAAGACAGACGCAGCGCCTGGCAGAGCCCCGCTGACTTCAAACAGAGGGGATACAGCATGGAAGCCGACCCCCTCTTGGGACTTGGAGCCATCCGTATACACTGGCACGGTTCCAGCGTGACACGAGGTGTGCTCCATAAAGGTAGAACGCAATACTCCCAGCACAGTACAAGCTTTGGGAGCAGAGGCGTGGCGACAAATAGACAAGTGTGGTACCCTCTAGGGTGGCGTCCTGGGCAGAAGCAGGGGCGCCACCGGCCCGAGAGCTATATCCAACCGTCGAAGGAGTTTCCTGGCCCTAAACCCAAAGGGCTTAGGATATGACTGGCGTCTCTCGGCGGCATAGGCACCATCGAAATCAGCTGCGGATGCTGTGAGAGCTATTGGCGGATGAGGGAGGCACCGGGCTCGCGCGTACAGGCGAGTGATGCACTGCACGCGGCGCAGAGCAAGTGGCATTTTTTTTTTTAACAGAGCCCATCTGGCAACTGCCCACTTGTGCATAAGTCGCCGAAAAACACGACAACCTAAAACTAGGCTACTTTAAAATAAAAATATGAAAACGTAACAATGATATAAATTGGAAAAAATTAACAACCAGGAAGCAGTCTCCGGCAGCAGGGGGAGGTTCCCCTCACCCCGGTGCAGGAGAGTGCAACCTACAAAACAACAACAACAGAAAAACCACAAAAAACCCCTTAAATAAAGGGAAGAAGCCCGGCCTTCCCCCCAAAGTCAACAAGTCAATGTGCACGAATCTGTTCCGAGTACAAGGGACAGGTTGTAGCGACCCCTCCCATCCAGGTACCGGGACAGGTATCGTGCGCGAAGATCACCCAGACTGGGACATTGACAAGAATGTGCCGAACAGTCTGGGGGACGACACAGTCGTTGCAATAGGGCGCAGGCGAGCGCTCCATCAAATAGCGATGCGTCACACGAGTGTGTCCGATTCGGGGACGACAGAGAACAACCTGAAGCCGCCGCAGCATTGGGGGATAGGTCCATGGGAACAGTCGCGACGCAATAGCACGCAACTTTAAGTTCCCTTCGACCGTCTCCCATCTTCTTTGACAAGCAGTCCGAAGAGCTGGCCGTATTCCTGCCATGTAGTTGGTGTGAGGAAGAGCGAAACGCTGGTCCGGTCGCAAATTCCCTGCGTACTCTTTGGCGCGATCATTCCCCGCAATTCCTACATGTCCAGGAACCCAGCAGAAGATAATCTCGACATCTGCCCGGCTCGCCCAAACCGTGGCGTCACGGGTATCGCGAACCAGGGAATGCGGAGAATCCAAAGCCCCGAAAGCACTCAGGGCGCTTTGTAAATCGCTATAGATCACAATCCGGTCTCCGAACCAGGCACGTGGCGTAATCTCCCGTACCGAGTGGTATATTGCCACAGACTCAGCCGTGAAGACAGAGGCAGCGCCTGGTAAAGCCCCCGAGGACTTCAAACAGAGGTGATACGGCGTAGAAGCCGACCCCCTCTAGAGACTTGGAGCCATCCGTATACACTGGCACGGTTCCAGCGTGACACGATGTGTGCTCTAAAAAGGTCGAACGCAATACTCCCAGCGCAGTACAAGCTTTGGGAGCAGAGGCGTGGCGCAAATCGCTAAATGTGGTACCCTCCAGGATGGCGTCCTGTGCAGAACCAGGAAAGCCACCGGCCCAAGAGCTATATCTACCTCTCGAAGGAGTTTCCTGGCCCTAAACCCGAAGGGCTTAGGGTATGACTGGCGTCTCTCGGCGGCATAGGCACCATCGAGATCAGCTGCGGATGCAGTGAGAGCTGTTGGCGACTGAGGGAGACGCCAGGCTCGCGTGTACAGGCGAGTGATGCACTGCACACGGCGCAGAGCGAGTGGCATCTCCCCAGCATCGACCAACAGGCTCTCAATGGGGAAAGTGCGGAAGGCACCGGTCGCAAGGCGAAGGGCGGTGTGGTGGATCGAATCCACCTTCCGCAATAAACGTTCGGCGCGGATGCATAAAACTCGCATCCGTAGTCGAGCTTCGAACGAACAAAAGATCGATAAAAAAGTAGGGCAGTAGCCCTATCAGCGCCCCAAGCGCTGAACGTCACGGAACGGAGAATGTCCATGGCGCGGGTACAAAAGACCCTAAGGCTGCGAATATGAGCCTCCCAGGTGAGGCGTCGGTCGAATACAAGACCAAGGAAACGGTGCGACTCAACCACATCCAGGCGCACCCCATTAAGAAACAAATCTGGGTCGGGGTGAAGCCGTGGATGGCGGCAGAAGTGCACCACCTTAGTCTTGGCCAAAGAAAACCGAAACCTGTGCGCTTCGGCATAGCGAGAGACGCGGTTCAATGCCTGTTGGAGTCGACGCTCCAGAGTTGGCATCTGGGCCGCGCCAAAAGAGATCGAAAGGTCGTCCACGTAGAGCGTAGCGAGAACATCTTCCGGCAGCACCGAGGTGATGCCGTTGATGCTCAGGGCAAAGAGTGTGACACTGAGGACACTTTCCTGCGGGACACCCAATCGCCTGCTCCTTTGGGCCGGAGAGGGCTTCCCCTCACCAGTACGCGGAATCGACGATCTCGCAAAAATTCAGATATAAACATTGGGAGGCGTCCCCTCGCCCCCATCGTGAGGAGAGTCTCCATGATACCGTATCGCCATGCGGTATCATAGGCCTTCTCCAGATCGAAAAACACCGTAGCGTAGTGCTGTCTACGAAGGAAAGCCTCTCAGACGGCATTTTCCAGTCGGAGCAGAGCATCCGACGTGGAGTGAAACTTGCGGAAGCCGCACTGTGCAGAAGACAGATGGCCTCCGCTCTCCAGGAAAAGGCTAATCTAACCTTTACCAATTTCTCCATCAACTTGCACACGCAAGAGGTTAGAGAGATTGGGCGGAAACCGGTCGGAGTAGAGTGATCTCTCCCCGGTTTACGAAAGGCGAGCATTGTAGCGATTCGCCAGGAGTCTGGGAGAAGACCCTCCACCCAGATCCTGTTGAACAAATCTAACAGAAAGGCCATGCCTCGCTCACCTAGGTGTCGAAGCATGGCGTACGGGACATCGTCCGTACGAAGCGAGAGCGGAGCGCAACTGACTCACAGTAAACTTGTCGTTGTAGGGTTTCCGCCTCTGGCGGTAAAGTCCAGCCGGCGACCTTCCGCGACATCACGACGTGCATTGAATGCTGGCGGAGAAGCATCCCGGCTAGAGAATGCGGAAAAAGCGGTCGCTAAGGATTCCGCCACGGACGCGGGGTCCGAAATTGTGGTCCCATTCTCCTGGAGAACGGAAGGAGGGTCCTGCGAGAACTTGCCCCGAATCCTTTTGACTCGCTTCTACACCTCTGCTAAAGGGCTCTTTGGCGTTAAGTGAAGACACGTGTGCCCGCCAAGAAAAGCGGCGGGCGTGCTTCGAAATATACCGGAACCTAGCCCGACGAAATTCAGCGACAGTGAAATCGTTCGGGCGGCGCGTATAGCGCATGTAGGCATAACGCTTCTGTTTGAGGGCCGTCTCACACTCGGCCGACCACCATGGGAGTGGTCGGCGTGCAAAACGGCCAGACGTCCTAGGAATAGTAGTCAGGCCCACGGCGATGAGGTTGCCGGAGAATAACTCAACGGCCTCATCTACCGACCTAAACTCTTCGACTGAGATCTAGAATTCAGTCATTTCCTGAAATGCAGGCCACCGCCCCGGGCAAAGCACCACGAGGTGAGCTCTCAGGCGGCAGCTGCCCTGAAAATGATATTTGAATGGGAAAGTGATCAGTACCATGGAGGTCATCCACCACCTCCAAATCAAAATCAGGCTGTGCATCCGAAGAGCAAAAAGATAGATCAAGGCAAGAAAATAAGGCGGTTCTCGGACAGTGATGCGTAAACTCATCCACGTTTAGGACACCTATCTCAAGCTCTTCGATCAGATCGACAAGGACCTTTTCCCTGGGATTTATTGAGTAATTCCCCCAGAGAGGATGCCTGCCGTTCAGATCTCCAAGCAGGAGAAAGGGCCTCGGCAACCGTGCCACGACGCGGCGGAAGTCCCAAGCGTCGATGTCAGCTGGCGGTTGAATGTACGCAGAAATGATAGTATACCTCCTATCCAGGTGCAGCTGCACAGCCACTGCCTGAAAGGAGGTATCTAAAGAGAAAGGAAGAACGGAGACATCATGCCGGGTGTAAACCGCGCATCCCCCAGCCCGGCCATCCCGCGGTGGTGGGGTCGCAAGACCCTTATACCGCGGGAGGGCGGGCAGGGGACACGCGCCTAGCATGGTCTCCTGCAAAAAGATAGCTAACGGGGAACGGGACGAGCCTCCACAGCTCCTCCTAGCTGGCCCGGAGTCCACGGCAATTCCATTGAAGGAATATGCCCTCCAGGCCTAGTTCGGAGACGCGGGGGCCCTCATCGAACAGAAGACCCTCACGGGAATGGCCGTACGCTTCCAGGGGGCAGAACCCGAACGCTGTCGCATTCGAGGACTTATTAGGGGAGTTTAGGCCCGCCATGCGAGTCTTTTCCCTCCTCGGCATCGAAACCTTAAGCAGGCGTTGCGGCTTCGGAGGCGGGGGGCCCTCTTTTCGAGGAACCACCATCTCCGTGCCACTCCCCCCACCATTAGGCGTGGGTGAAGGAGCCGAAGCTCCTTTGTTGCTGTCCTCCTTTCGGGGGACAGCTTTAGGAACGCCGGAAGATGGCCTAGCGACCAACTTCAGGGGTGTTGCCTCCTGTGAGTATAACGACTCGCTGGAGCCGCGTGGCCGTTTCGCCTTACGCGAAACGGTCACCCTTGGGGAAGAGGGGGGAGCCCTGGTTTTAGCCGGGGCTGGGTATGAACCCTTTTTGCCGCCAGATTTACCAGGGGAGCGCCCGGGTTGGGTAGAGCCCGCAGAAGGGCTCCGAATGGGCGCGGAAACAACCGTGCTCGTTGGCCTGGATGGGCCAGGAGCAGAGGATGCCTTTCTAACTATTGAGGCATATGACGTCCCAGGCAGAGCCGGGTGGGCCAGGACCAAGTCCTTAGCCTCGCGGAATGAGAGTCGATCCTGGGCCTGAACAGCCAGCATTTCTTTCTCAAGGAGATATGCACCACATTGCTTCGAAGAAGCAGAGTGCAGCTCTCGGCAATTGACACACTTGGCCTCACACGATTTAGACTAATCATGTGCGACCTTGGAGCAATTTACACATACTTCGGGTAACCCCGACTTTGCACGTCTACATGAGCGATTCGTATGGCCGAAGCAGTGACAGTAATAGCACCGCCGCGACAGTGGCACGAATGCCTTCACGTGGTAGCGTTACCAACCGGCACGCACCTACTCAGGGAGCTTGTCACAGTCAAACGTGACGAAGAGTGTAGGGGTGGGTCTCGAGTCCCCTCCCTGTTTTATCACCACACGTTCGACCTTGACCGCCCCATGGTCGGACAGCTCTAGGGTGATGTCCTCAATGGAGTAGTCAAGGGCTCCGCACACGGGGAAGTAGAGGGGCCGGATGTGCCGGTCTTGGCTTGGTCGCCTAACAAAGTGGCAGCAGACCCATCCGTCCCCGCAGCTATCGCGGATGGAGAGGAGCCCCGAGTCTTCTTGGTCTTTTTCTTTTTTGGAGAGGAGGGCGGGGAATGAACCCGCTTCTCACTTCCGCCGGCAGAAGTCCCTAGGCCAGATGGAGCGGCCTCAGCCAGGTCCTTCAAGAAATGGAGAAGGTCCCTGTAGTTGTAGGGGCACCTGTCGGAGGAGATCCCTCCCATCCTTGTACTGCCTCAGAGACCCTAGCCGTTTGAGGAGGACCTTGCATAGGGGCGTATTCGGGTTCGGTGTTTGGCGCCAGCGCGGATTTGCCCCCATGGAAGGCCCTACCGTCTGAGGCTGGGTTTCCTCAAGGACCATGTGTGTCACAGGAGGGGCCTCCAGCTAGCCATCCCCTCCCAAGAGATCGGAGGTCCCGTTGACTGTATGTCACTAGTCTTGTGTGGGGAGGCACAGGCCTTAACCCGGCAAGGTTTAAACATCTTGCCAGCAGGTCTTTTGAGGGAAGCGACCGAAAGGGCCTGGATTCCCTCTCCGCCCTAAGGGGGTTTGCCCTACCGAGCCGCTTACACGAGGGGCGGTCGGCAATGGGCTGCCTGCTGGCTTTCTTGGCAGTCCCCTTGGAAAGAAAAGAGGGCACTGCCGCTTGAAAAAGGGAGGTGCCCGAAAGCACCTCCAGAGAAGGGGGTGTCCCCCGCACCCGTAGGCGAAGGAGAGGAGTAAACCTCCTCTCCGGTTAGAGAAATATGGAGGGTCCCCTGCGCAAGCACAGTGGGAGGAACCTCCATTTTTTCGGTGGAGCTGCCCGAGGGCCGCTCCGTTGGTGACACTGGGGTAATTAAGGGGAGATGTTTTGTTTTTGCATCATTTGGCATGTTGACCCTCTTTGTTTTACGGGACACAATCGCTCACCACCTGTCGCAGCAGCCCGCACTACAAGAGGTGCTTACAGACCCAGGCGCCGCCATTTGGGACCACCCCTCCCGCCTGGTGGCCTGGCAGTCCATCGGCATGGCAGCTCAACCTTGAACACGGCGTAAAAAAGATAGGTTTTGAAGACGAGAGGAAAAGGGATGTGAGGAAGGTATGGGTGGGGATGAAGCAGGTTGTTAAAAACCAACCACCCCAGACCGGAGCTCAGGGGTTAGGGAACATTGTCCCCTCCCCCCTCAGCCCCGATCCAGGACGGTTGACTGAGAAGAAGGTCAGCATCTACCCTGTGAAATTAGAGGCTGACCAGAGAAAGCTGTGGGAGAGGTTGTTTGAAAAGCGACGAAGTAGGGGAGAAATACAGGTTATCTGAAGGAAGGAAGAGTGGCTAAGCTAGGGCCGGACGGTGCGCTGGATCCCGCCAGCACGGCAAATCGCCGCGCCCCTTACAGGGACTTATTAGGGAAGGTTGGGCTCGCCATGCTAGTCTTTTCCTCCCCCCCGCCTCGAAACCTTAGGTGGGCGATGCGGCTTCGGAGGCGGGGGGCCCTCTTTTAGAGGAACCACCGTCTCCGAGCCACTCGCTCTACCACTAGGCGTGTGCGAAGGCTGTCCTCCTTTCTGGGGACAGCTTTAGGAAACCCGGAAGATGGCCTAGCGACCAACTTTAGGGGTGTTGCCTCCTGTGAGTCTAACGATTCGCTGGAGCCGCGTGGCCGTTTCGCCTTACGGGAAACGGTCACGCTAGGAAAAGAGGGGGGAGCGCTGTTTTAGCCGGGGCTGGGAGCAAACCCTTTTTGACGCCAGCTTTACCAAGGAAGCGCCCGCAGAAGGGCTCCGAATGGGCGCGGAAACAACCGTGCTCGTTGGCCTAGATGGGCTAGGAGCAGAGGGTGCCTTTCTAACTATCGAGGCATATGACGTCCCAGGCAGAGCCGGGCGCGCCAGGACCAAGTCCTTAGCCTCGCGGAATGAGATTCGATCCTGGGCCTGAACAGCCAGGATTTCTTTCTCCACGAGATATGCACCACATTGCTTCGAAGAAGCGGCGTGCAGTTCTCCGCAATTGACACACTTGGCCACACATGATTTAGAATTATCGTGTGCGGCCTTGGAGCAATTTACACAGACTTAGGGTGACCCCGACTTTGCACGTCTACATGATCGATTCGTATGGCCGAAGCAGTGACAGTAATAGCACCGCCGCGGCAGTGGCACGAATGCCTTCACGCAGTAGCGGTACCAACCGGCACGCACCGACTCAAGGAGTTTGTCACAGTCGAACGTGACGAAGAGTGTAGGGGTGGGTCTCGAGGCCCCTTCCTGTTTTCTCATTACACGTTCCACCTTGACCGCCCCATGGTCAGCAAGCTCTAAGGCGAGGTCCTCTATGGAGTAGTCAACGAGTTCCCTCGCATAAACTACTCCTTTCACAAAGTTCATGGTAGAGTGCGGCGTCACACTCACCGGGGTGCCATGAAGTGTCCGAAGAGCACTTATCTTGGCCGCCTCAGCGGGATTCGTCGCATTCGCCAGAAGACTCCCGTCCGAGAAACGGGTCACCTTTGGAACTCTACCAATTGCACTAGCTAATCCTGTCCTCTGATAGATCATGTTGCCTTTGGCCAACATGGTGCCATCAGTGGATCGAATAACGAGGAAGCGTTTGAAGCCAGCGGGCTCGAAAACGCCAGGTAACCTCTGAATCAGGGGTCCCGATGTCATCGAGGCTCCCCCCTGTGCACTTTTGGTCTTAGTCAGGGGCTCCGCAACCGGGGGGGGCGGAGGGGCCGGATGTGCCGATCTTGGCCGCTTGCTAAAGTGGCAGCAGACCCATTCGTCCCCGTAGACCCGCGGATGGAGAGGAGCCCCGAGTCTTCTTAGTCTTTTTCTTTTTTAGAGAGGAGGGCAGGGAATGAACACGCTTCTCACCTCCGCCGGGAGGAGCCCCCAGGCCAGATGGACCGGCCTCAGCCAGGTCCTTCTCCGAAAAGGAGAAGGTCCTGGTAGTCGTGGGGGCACCGGTCGGAGATCCCTTCCCTCCTTATACTGCTTCGGAAACCGTAGCCGTTTGAGGAGGACCTTGCATAGGGGCGGATTCGGGTTCGGGGCTTGGAACCGAGCCCGGATTTTCCCCCATGGAAGGCCCTACCGTCTGAGGCTGGGTTTCCTCAAGGACCATGTCTATCTCAGGGGGGTCTCCAGTTGCCCCCCCCCCCAAGACATCGCAGGTCCCGTTGGCAGTATCGTCACTAGTCTTGTGTGGGGAGGCACAGGCCTTGACCCCGGCAAGGTTCAATATTCTTGCCAGAAGGTCTTTTGAGGGAAGCGACCGAAGGGGCCTGGCTTCCCTCTCCCCCCTAAGGGGGTTTTCCCTACCGAGACGCTTCGATGTGGAGCGGTTGGCTAAGGGCTGCCTGCTGGCTTTCTTGGCAGTCCCCTTGGAGAGAAAAGAGGGGACTGCCGTTTGAAAAAGGGAGGTGCCCGAAAGCACCTCCAGAGAAGGGGGTGAGGGGGTCCCCTCCACCCGTAGGCGAAGGAGAGGAGTAAGCCTCCTCTCCGGTTAGAGAAATATGGAGGGTTCCCTGCGCAAGCATAGGGTGGAGCTGCCCGAGGGCGGCTCCGTTGGTGACACAGGGGCAATTAAGGGAAGATTTTTATATTTCTCATCATTGGGCATGGTGACCCTATTTGTTTCACGGGATGCAATCGCTCATCACCTCTCGCAGTTGCCCGCACTGCAAGAGGTGCTTACAGGCCTGGCAGAGCCACCCCTCCCACCTGGTGGCCTGGCGGCACCACCTAAGACGAGGCGTAAAACTGAGTGTGAAGAAGAAAGGAAAAGGGATGTGAGGAAGGTATGGGTGGGTATTAAGCAGTTTGTTAAAAAACCCTCAGCCCCGATCCGGGACGGATGAATTGAGAAGAAGGTCAGCATCTACCCTCTGAAATTAGAGGCTGGCCAGAGAAAGTTGTGGGAGAGGTTGTATGAAAAGCGACGAAGTAGGGGAGAAATACAGGCTATCTGACGGAAGGAAGAGAGGTTAAGCTGGGGCCGGACGGAGCGCTGGATCCCGTCAGCACTGCTGCCAGGATGGCAAATCGCCGCGCCCCTTACGGGGTGCGTTGGGAGATCCCGACGATCAAACGTTAGAAACATCGTTGGTGTTCACCCGGATCTAACCAACGGTTCCCTGTGGTCTATTAATGTCAATGATCATAGTCCATTATAAGGGATAACGCCCTTCACAGTTTTGAAGGTTGAGAGAGATAAGACAGCAATCTCAGAGCGAGCGAGGGTCTTGAGGGCTTGTACAGAATCATGTTGGGGGGGCAGGAAGTGACCTTCACTACTAAGCGTTCATCGTTACAGGACCACATGCAGCGCGGTTCACCGCACCGTTCATCAAAGTCCTCACTGACATAAAAAATATTAAGTTTTGATAAGGGAGTGTCGGGTTTCGTTCTAAGGACCAAAGAGCGGTGTTAGTCCCAAGTCAGGGCCCACCTCTGAGGAAAACGGATCTGCTGCGAGAAAGCAAGAACTGGAACGAGATCCAGGAGCACGAGGAGCAGAAGTCGAAAACTTCTGCGAAGTAGTTTTTGGTTTAATTTTATCCATATACTACTATATTATTTAGGGGGGCGGGGGTGCAGTCTCGCATAGAGTGGAATCCACTTCCACCTACGCAGCCGCATTACCCGATGCGCATACCTGAAGGGAGGGAGGGACCCGTGTACTCCTCAACCAGCACTGTCATTTTTAAAACGGGTGGCTGCCTTCGGGATTTTCCCTTCAAGGGCAAAAATACCATCGTACAAGGAAGCCGCGTTCCGGGCACCCACATCTAACTCAGCATGGTTTAGCAACGGAATGCTCCACCCCGGTGAGGCAGGACTGGTACACCTAGACTGCAAAAATCTGAACTTAAATCTAGAACACGCACTAGCACTCACACACTACAACCGAACACAGGCGCAATCAATCACACTTGAGAAAGTGGCGGGGAGATAGAAGGGGACAGGAGGAGTCTAAGAATAACATCAAAATGAGACCATAAATAAAGGTCGAGGAGGGAGGAGAGAGGAGAGAGGAGAGAGGTATAGTAAAACTCCACTTCGCAGTCCGCTCTAATGAGCGAGAGGAGCCGCCTCTCCAACGAGAAAGCAGGAACACTCTCGCGGTGAGCCTCTGTAAACGCCGCGAGCATGGAAGGAGTAATGAAGTGAAAAAGTATTTAAATAGCATCCAATGGTCGGATAAACCAAAAGGTTGAAAAAAGGCTTTTGTTTGAAAGTAAATACTTTTTACTATAATAGACCCTTTAACTAATTAAAACTAAACTATATAAAAACTAAAGAGCATAAAACATGGCTAGCCTTTCATAAGAGGGACTCAACCGCCAAGTAGGAACTATAAACTGTCACCATTTTAAAAAATAACAATAAATACATAAATTAAATAAATAATGCTTATCATTGTAATCAGCATCAATTAAACTAGCTGCTCTGGGTTATAAAATTACTGAATGCAACATAATGCATCTAAAATTTAAAAAGCTTTGCCCGTCTCCGGGGGATGGGAGTGTTCAAAACAAAACAAACTGACCAATTTCACATTAGATGTGGAATTGTGATGGCCTTGAGAGGAACAAGGCCAATTAGGACCAAGTCAATATTGTAAAGAATCTTTTACAAATGAACTTTACTCGTTAAAATAAATTACTCACCTAAGGTAAAAAGCAAATCAATAAGACTCTATAAGTACAAAAGTGGTCAAAATTGGAAAATTAAAATACAAGCATCAATCACATCGTGTACCGAGGGTAAAATCAAATATACCATAATATAATCTGAAACAAACTCAACAGATCACATTGGCTACGAAAACAAACTTAATAACTAAATTAGTCTCATCAATTAGGCCACAGATGAGTCATAACTTCGGCAGAGAACCAGCAAGTTGAAATGATAAAAAAGCAGCTTCGCTGAAAAACAAGCTGTGCAGTTTTAAACTAATGTCAGTCACAATGACCAAATGCATCAATCAATACCTTCTTCACTCAACAAATTAAAAAAATGCGATGAGTTTTCTTATGGCATAAACTTAGTATGTAAAAATATGATCAATATAATCGGCCTAAGAATACAAACATATATATATATATATATATATATATAGATATATATATATATATATATAAAAGCTGTGCAGTATGAAAATGGCCGTTTCATATGAGACAACCAAAGAGATCCCAAATGTAAGCAAAATATATTTAAAAAGCTTTCAACATTTGGGCATATTGATTAGGTAATAATTACCTCGACAATGAATGAACCCCATTCATTACAGTGTTCTTCATTCAACTATGATCTAAGATACACAATAACACCTAGGAATAAGGACTTTCCTCCTTGAATAACTAATATTTATAATTAGAATAAATAGTTGTAAAAAATATAACTTAAAAAAATAAATCATTTGTCAACAGCAGCATAGTGGCCATAGTAAACGTCAACTGTCGTATTAAAGAGTTGGAGTCGAGCTTAGCTCTTAACGCTTCGAACAATATTTGTCCGACTGGAGAAATGTCTGGTTCGATAATGCTATCATATTCACGATGAATTACATCTAAATTTCAATTATGGATTATTGGAAGCCAAACAGAAGGTCGAACCATGGCTAATATTATTGAGGCCATAACCTCTTGATAAACATCCTGGCAGTATCATTAGGAGCAAGGTATTTTAACTGAAGTATGACTGAGACCTTAGAAAATGAAAAGAGGGCGATATTTAATATCAGTCATAATAGTGCCGACATTGAAAACCTGCGCATTGTTGCCATGACGAAAATGCCTGTAGTTATAAGGCCTGATGTCACCGACAGCAAACTCCAAGGGGAGGTAGCTAAATTTAATAACCCATTGGTGGCGTGATGAATAAACGATGAACTGGCCTCTTTTCTACATGTATACTTTAGTCATTAAATCCTTACAAAAGCCGATCACTTTGAGGAATCTCTCTACAGGAAACACGAGGAACCAAACACGCAGGACGATTAAATAAAATGCTTGAAATGTCTTAGAATCCTATGAAACCAATTTAGGAACGAACCCTGAAAATTATTGTGTTCTCGCATTGCATTCATGTCGCGCCCTCTACCCCAGATACACTGACTCCTAACACTTTAAAAATGCATTTATGATACCGACTTCCAAGAAGTCTTTCGGTTAAACCACTTATGTCTGTCGGTCAACAACACTTTGAATCATCTCTTGCCTATTTGCTCTGGGGAAAATAAAAATTTCTGACGATTTCCAGTGCTTGGCACCATTTGTGGGAAGTGCCGTCCGGGTCCTCCAAGTAATATGTTCGGCTGGGCTGCAAAGAAACCTTTGGTGAGGGAGACACTCTTCTCAGATTGCAAGACATCAATCATTTTGTAGTACTATCATAACTGTCATTCCCTAGCACCAAACTTTGGCATCCGTCAATGCCAACGGATGACCGAGGAAAAAAGGAGCTGCATGTGAATTCAAGTGCAATACCTTTTTTTATTTTTTTTATTTTAGGAGCCCAGCTGGCGCTGCCTACTTGGGCATAAATCGCCGTACTCGAGCCAGCATATTACTAGGTTATATTGAAAAACAAATAAAATGTAAATGACAAATAACAAGGATAAAAATGACAAAGGCTAAAAGAATAAAAAACAAACCTAAAAGGCAAGAAGGAAGCGCACTCGGGCGTCGTGGGTACGCCGCCTCCCCCTGGTGCAGGATAATGTGAACCACAACAAAGAGTCAGATAAAGTGGAGGAGGCCGGCCTCCTTCAAAAAGTCGTAAACTCAAGTCAGTGTGCCCTAACCCGTGCCCAGTACAAGGGATAAGCGGTAGCAACCCCGCTCAGGTAAAGTGCGCGAAGATCATCCAGACTGAGACATTGAACAAGAATGTGCCGACCAGTATGGGGGGACAACGCAGTTATTACAATAAGGAGCAGGCGAGTGATCCATCAAATGGCGGTGCGTCCCGCGAGTGTTTCTAATTCGGAGACGACAGAAAGCAACCCGAAACGTCAGGGCATTGGGAGGTAGGTCTATGGAAACAGTCGCAGCGCAATGGCACTCAACCCTAAGTTCCCCTCGACATTTTACCATCTTCTTTGCCAAGTAGCCAGGAGAGCTGCCCGTATTCTTACCATGTAATCGGTGTGAGGAAGAACGAAACGCTGGTCTGGTCGCCCAGACCTCGTGGAATCTTTGGCGCCTTCATCGGCGCGCTTATTCCCGGCAATTCCTACATGTCCAGAAAACCAGCAGAAGGTAATCTTGACATCCACCCAGCTCGCGCAAACCGTGGCGTCACGGATATCGCGAACCAAGGAATGCAGATATTCCAATGCCCCGAGAGCACTCAGGGTGCTTTGTGAGTCGCTATAAATCACAATCCGGTCTCCAAACCGGGTACATCGCGTTATCTCCCGTAGCGAAAGGTGTAGTGCAACCAGCTCGGACGTGAAGACGGATGCAGCGCCTGGCAGAGTCCCGCTGACTTCAGATAGAGGGGATAAGGCGTGGAAACCGACACCCTCTTGGATTTGCCATCCATATACACTGGCACGGTTTTAGCGTGACACGAAGTGTGCTCCAAAAAGGCCGAACGCAATACTCCTGGCACTGTATAAGCTTTGGAGCAGCGGCGTGGCGACAAATAGTCAAATGTGGTACCCTCCAGTGGCGTCCTGGGCAGAACAAGGGGCGCCACCGGCTCGAGTTATACGAGCTCTCGAAGGAGTTTCATAGCCCTAAACTCAAAGGGATTAGGGTATGACTGGTCTCTCGGCGGCATAGGCACCGTTGAGATCAGATGCGGATGCAGTGAGAGCTGTTAGCGACTGAGGGAGGCGTCAGGCTCGCGCGTACAGGCGAATAATGCACTGTGCACGGGGAAGAGCGAGTGACATCTCCCCAGGCTAAGGCAGGTTTGGTGGATCGAGTCGACCTTCCGCAATACACAGAACTCGCATTCGTAGTCGAGCTTCGAACGAACAAAGGATCGATAAAAAAGTAAGGCAGTAGTCCTATCAGCGCCCTAGGCGCTGAACGTCACGAAACGAAGAATATCCATGGCCTAAGGATGCGAATATGAGCCTGTCAAGTGAGGCGTGGGTCAAATATAAGACCAAGGAAACGGTGCGAGTCTACCACTTCCAGGAGCACCCCATTGAGAAATAAATCAGGGTCAGGTTGGAGCCGTGGATCGCGGTTTAAGTGCACCACCTTAGTCTTGACCAAGGGAAACCGAAGCCTATGCGATTCGGCATAGAGAGAGACGCGGTTTAATGCCTGTTGGTGTCGATGCTCCAGAGTTGGCATCTGGGCCGCGCTAAAAGAGATCGAAAGGTCGTCCACGTAGCGAGAACATCTTCCGGCAGCACTGATGTGATGTCATTGATGATCAGGGCAAAGAGTGTGACACTGTGGCCACTTCTCTGCGGGACAGGCCGGAGACGCCCCCCCGCAGGCGGAATCGACGATCTCGCAAAAATTCAGATATAAAGATTGGGAGGCGTCCTCTCGCCCAAATCGTGTGGAAAGACTCCATGCGGTATCATAGGCAGAGCAGAGCATCTGACGTGGAGTGGAACTTGCGGAAGCCGCACTGTGTAAATGACAGATGGCCTCCTCTAAGCAGAAAAAATGCTAATCTAACATTTACTAATTTCTCCATCAACTTGAACACGCAGGAGGTTAGAGAGATTGGGCGGAAACCGGCCGTGTTGATTTTTTTTTTTCAAGGGGCTATCTGGCGACTGCCCACTTGGGCATAAGTCGCCGCAAACAAACAGCCCAGTTCTAGGCTACTTTAAAAAAAAATTTTTAACAGAAACAACAATAAAAAGGGGATAACAATCAGGAAGCAAGCTCCGGCGTCGGGGAGAGGTCCCCCTCCCCCCGGCGTAGGAGCCTGCGACCTACAAAAAACAAAACAAAAACAAACAACAATAACAAAAAAAACAACAAGTTAAATACAAGGGAGAAGGCCGGCCTCCGCCCAAAAGTCAACAAGTCCACAAGTCAATGTGCACGAATCTGTCCCGAGTACAAGGGAAAGGCGGTAGCGACCCCGCCCATCCCGATACCGGGACAGGTATCGTGCGCGAAGATCACCCAGACTGGGACATTCGACAAGAATGTGCCGAACAGTCTGGGGGACGACGCAGTCGTCACAATAGGGCGCAGGCGAGCGCTCCATCAGATAGCGATGCGTCACATAAATGTGCCCAATTCATAAATGACAGAAAGCGACCTGAAGCCGTCGCGGCATTGGGGGATAGGTCCATGGGAACAGTCGCGGCGCAATATATTTTTTTTTTTTCTAAAAGAGCTCATCTGGCGACTGCCTACTTGGGCATTAGTCGCCGTATTATTAAAACTGGCCTAGTTCTAGGCTACTTTAAAATAAAATTAGAGAGAAAAAAAACAACACCCCAAAAAGGAGAGAAGGAAGCAAGCTGGTGCGTCGGGGACAGGTATCCCCGGCGCAGGAGCGTGCAACTAAAGGAAAAAAAAACAAAAACAAAAAAAAAACAAATGCAAAAAACAAAACAAAACAAACCTTGCTTAAATAATAGGGAGAAGGCCGGCCTCCCCCAAGAAGTCAATGTGCACGAATCTGTCCCGAGTACAAGGGACAGGCGGTAGCGACCCCGCCCATCCCGGTACCGGGACAGGTATCGTGCGCGAAGATCACCCAGACTGGGACATTCGACAAGAATGTGCCGAACAGTCTGGGGGACGACGCAGTCGTTGCAATAGGGCGCAGGCGAGCGCTCCATCAAATAGCGATGCGTCACACGAGTGTGTCCGATTCGGAGACGACAGAAAGCAACCTGAAGCCGCCGCGGCATTGGGGGATAGGTCCATGGGAACAGTCGCGGCGCAATGGCACGACACTTTAGGTTCCCTTCGACCGTCTCCCATCTTCTTTGCCAAGCAGTCCGAAGAGCTGCCCGTATTCCTGCCATGTAGTCGGTGTGAGGAAGAGCGAAACGCTGGTCCGGTCGCAGAGTCCTCGCGGACTCTTTGGCGCCCTCATTCCCCGCAATTCCTACATGTCCAGGAACCCAGCAGAAGATAATCTCGACATCTGCCCAGCTCGCCAAAACCGTGGCGTCCCGGATATCGCGAACCAGGGGATGCGGAGATTCCAATGCCTCGAGAGCACTCAGGGCACTTTGTGAGTCGCTATAGATCACAATCCGGTCTCCGAACCGGGCACGTCGCGTAATCTCCCGTACCGAGTGGTGTATTGCCACCAGCTCGGCCGTGAAGACAGACGCAGCGCCTGGTAGAGCCCCGCTGATTTCAAACAGAGGGGATACGGCGTGGACGCCGACCCCCTCTTCGGACTTGGAGCCATCCGTATACACTGGCACGGTTCCAGCGTGACACGATGTGTGCTCCAAAAAGGTCGAACGCAATACTCCCGGCGCAGTACAAGCTTTGGGAGCAGAGGCGTGGCGACAAATAGAAAAATGTGGTACCCTCCAGGGTGGCGTCCTGGGCAGAACCAAGGGCGCCACCGGCCCGAGAGCTATATCTACCTCTCGAAGGAGTTTCCTGGCCCTAAACCCAAAGGGCTTAGGGTATGACTGGCGTCTCTCGGCGGCATAGGCACCATCGAGATCAGCTGCGGATGCAGTGAGAGCTGTTGGCGACTGAGGGAGGCGCCGGGCTCGCGCGTACAGGCGAGTGATGCACTGCACGCGGCACAGAGCGAGTGGCATCTCCCCAGCATCGACCAACGGGCTCTCAATGGGGGAAGTGCGGAAGGCACCGGTCACAAGGCGAAGGCCGGTGTGGTGGATCGAATCCACCTTCCGCAATAAACGCTCGGCTGCGGACGCATAAAACTCGCATCCGTAGTCGAGCTTCGAACGAACAAAGGATCGATAAAAAAGTAGGGCAGTAGCCCTATCAGCGCCCCAAGCGCTGAACTTCACGGAACGGAGAATGTCCATGGCGTGGGTATAAGAGACCCTAAGGCTGCGAATATGAGCCTCCCAGGTGAGGCGTCGGTCGAATACAAGACCAAGGAAACGGTGCGACTCAGCCACATCCAGGCGCACCCCATTAAGAAACAAATCTGGGTCGGGGTGAAGCCGTGGATGGCGGCAGAAGTGCACCACCTTAGTCTTGGCCAAAGAAAACCGAAACCTGTGCGCTCCGGCATAGCGAGAGACTCGGTTCAATGCCTGTTGGAGTCGACGCTCCAGAGTTGGCATCTGGGCCGCGCCAAAAGAGATCGAAAGGTCGTCCACGTCGAGCGTCGCGAGAACATCTTCCGGCAGCACCGAGGTGATGCCGTTGATGCTCAGGGCAAAGAGTGTGACACTGAGGACACTTCCCTGCGGGACACCCTCTTCCTGCTTCTTTGGGCCGGAGAGGGCTCCCCCCACCCGTACGCGGAATCGACGATCTCGCAAAAATTCAGATATAAACATTGGGAGGCGTCCCCTCGCCCCCAACGTGTGGAGAGTCTCCATGATACCGTATCGCCATGCGGTGTCATAGGCCTTCTCCAGATCGAAAAACACCGTGGCGTAGTGCTGTCTACGAAGGAAAGCCTCTCAGACGGCATTTTCCAGTCGGAGCAGAGCATCCGACGTGGAGTGGAACTTGCGGAAGACAGATGGCCTCCGCTGTCCAGGAAAAAGGCTAATCTAACATTTACCAATTTCTCCATCAACTTACACACGCAAGAGGTTAGAGAGATTGGGCGGAAACCGGTCGGAGTAGAGTGATCTCTTCCCGGTTTGCGAAAGGCGAGTACAGTAGCCGATTCGCCAGGAGTCTGGGAGAAGACCTTCCACCCAGATCCTGTTGAACAGATCTAACAGAAAGGCCATGCCTCGCTCACCCAGGTGTCCGCGCACGAAGCGAGAACGGAACGCAACTCACTCACAGTAAACTTGTCGTTGAAGGGTTCTCCGCCTCTGGAGGTAAAGTCCAGCCGGCGTCCTTCCGCGACATCACGACGTGCATTGAATGCTGGCGGAGCAGCATCACGGCTAGAGGATGAGGTCGCCTAGTATTCCGCCACGAACGCGGGGTCCGAGATTTCGGTCCCATTCTCCAGGTCGTGTTGAACAAATCAAACAGAAAAGCTATGCCTCGTTCACCCAAGAGTCGAAGCATGGACCAGGGGCGGTGTCCGCGAACGAAGCGAGAGCGGAGCGCAACTCACTCAGAGTAAACCTGTCGTTGAATGGTTCTCCGCCTCTGAAGGTAAAGACCAGTCGGCGGCCTTCCGCAACATTACGACGCACATTCAATACTGGCGGAGCAGCATCCCGGCTAGAGGATGAGGTCGCCTAGTATTCCGCCACGAACGCGGGGTCCGAGATTGCATCCCCATTCTCATGGAGAACGGGACGGGGGTCCTTCGAGAATATGCCCCCAAATACTTTTGCCTCGCTTCCACACCTCTGCTAGAGGGGTATTCCCGCTAAGTGAAGACACGTATGCTCGCCAAGAAGAGCGGCGGGGGTGCTTCGAAATATACCGGTAGCTAGCCATAGCTCGACGAAATTCACCGAGTGAAGTAGTTCGGGGGCTCTTATAGCGCAAGTAGGCATAACGCTTCTGTTTGCCGGCCGTCTCACACTCCTCGATAACCAAGGGACTGGTCGGCGTGCAAAACGACCAGAGGTTCTAGGAATAGTAGTTAGGCCCATGGCGCTGAAGTTGCCTGAGAATAACTCAACGGCATCATCTACCGACCTAAACTCCTCGACTGAGACAGAGAAATCAGTAATTTCCGGAAATGCGGAGCACCACGTCCGCGCCACGCACCACCGGGGCGGGCTCTCTGGCGACAGCGATCCAGATGATATTTGAATGGGAAAGTGATCACTACCATGGAAATCATCGACCACCCCCCCATCCAAAATTAGTTTGTGCATCCGGGAGAGCACAAAGAAAGATCGAGGCAGGAAAATGAAGCGGTTCTCGGGCAGTGATGCATAAACTCATCCACATTTAGGACACGTATCTACAACTCGTCGATCAGCTCGGCAAGGACTTGACCCATGGGATTAATTAAGTAGTCTCCCGTTCAGATCTCCGAGCAAGAGAAAGGGCCTCGGCAATGGTGCCTCGACGCAGCGGAAGTCTCCCTCGTCGAAGTCGGCTGACGGTGGAATGTACGCGCAAATATTAGTATACTTCCTATCCAGGTCTGAATAGGTGTCTAATGTAAAGAGAACGAAGACATCATGCCGAGTGTAAATCGCGCATCCTCCTGCCCGGCCATCCCGTGGTGGTGTGGTCGCAAAACCCTTATACCCCGGGATAGTGGGCAGTGGGCACGCACCCAACATGGTCTCCTACAAAAAGATAATTAACGGGGAACGGGAAGAGACGAGCCTCCGCAGCTCCTCCCAGTTGGCCCGGAGTCCGCGGCGATTCCATTGAAGGAATATGCCCTCCAGGCCTAGCACGGAGATGCGGGGGCACTCTTCGAAGGAAGGACCCTCACGGGAATGGCCGTACGCTTCACGGAGGTAGAACTCCAGGCGGTGTTGGCCGGACAAAGCGCTGGAAGCGTTGTCACCTTCGAGGACTTAGCGGGGGAGATTGGGCTCGCCATGCGAGTCTTTTCCTCCGTTTACCACGAAACATTAGGCAAGAGGAGCGGCTTCGGAGGGGGGGTTCCTCCTTTGGAGGATCCACCTCCTTCGAGTTATTCGCCTAGCACTCGGAGTAGGCGTAGGATCCGGAACTCCTTTAGTGCTGGTCTTCTTTCGGGAGGCAACTTTAGAAACTCCGTAAGATGGCTTCACGACCAACTTCAGGCCGTTTGGCCTTACAGAAAAGTCATGCTGAGGGAAGGAAGGGATTTTTTTTTTTTTTTGTTATGAGCTCATCTGGCGACTGCCTACTTGGGCATTAGTCGACGTATTAAAACTGGCCTAGTTCTAGGCTACTTTAAAATAAATTAGAAAAAAAAAAAAACAACGAAAAAAAACAAAAAAAACAACATCCCAAAAGGGGGGAAGGAAGCAAGCTGGTGCGTCGGGGAGAGGTCCCCCCGGCGCAGGAGCGTGCAACTAAAGGAAAAAAAAAAAAAAAAAAAAAAAAAAAAAAAAAAAAAAAACAAATGCAAAAAAAAAAACAAAAAAAAAACAAACCTTGCTTAAATAATAGGGAGAAGGCCGGCCTCTCCCAAGAAGTCAATGAGTCCACAAGTCAATGTGCCCGAATCTGTCCCGAGCACAAGGGACAGGCGGTAGCGACCCCGCCCATCCCGGTACTGGGACAGGTATCGTGCGCGAAAATCACCCAGACTGGGACATTCGACAAGAATGTGCCGAACAGTCTGGGGGACGACGCAGTCGTTGCAATAGGGCGCAGGCGAGCACTCCATCAGATAGCGATGCGTCACACGGGTGTGTCCGATTCGGAGACGACAGAAAGCAACCTGAAGCCGCCGCGGCATTGGGGGATAGGTCCATGGGAACAGTCGCGGCGCAATGGCACGCAACTTTAAGTTCCCTTCGACCGTCTCCCATCTTCTTTGCCAAGCAGTCCGAAGAGCTGCCCGTATTCCTGCCATGTAGTCGGTGTGAGGAAGAGCGAAACGCTGGTCCGGTCGCAGAGTCCTCGCGGACTCTTTGGCGCCCTCATCGGCGCGCTCATTCCCCGCAATTCCTACATGTCCAGGAACCCAGCAGAAGACAATCTCGACATCTGCCCGGCTCGCCAAAACCGTGGCGTCACGGATATCGCGAACCAGGGGATGCGGAGATTCCAATGCCCCGAGAGCACTCAGGGCGCTTTGTGAGTCGCTATAGATCACAATCCGGTCTCCGAACCGGGCACGTCGCGTAATCTCCCGTACCGAGTGGTGTATTGCCACCAGCTCGGCCGTGAAGACAGACGCAGCGCCCGGTAGAGCCCCGCTGACTTCAAACAGAGGGGATACGGCGTGGAAGCCGACCCCCTCTTGGGACTTGGAGCCATCCGTATACACTGGCACGGTACCAGCGTGACACGATGTGTGCTCCAAAAAGGTCGAACGCAATACTCCCGGCGCAGTACAAGCTTTGGGAGCAGAGGCGTGGCGACAAATAGCCAAATGTGGTACCCTCCAGGGTGGCGTCCTGGGCAGAACCAGGGGCGCCACCGGCCCGAGAGCTATATCTACCTCTCGAAGGAGTTTCCTGGCCCTAAACCCAAAGGGCTTAGGGTATGACTGGCGTCTCTCGGCGGCATAGGCACCATCGAGATCAGCTGCGGATGCAGTGAGAGCTGTTGGCGACTGAGGGAGGCGCCGGGCTCGCGCGTAAAGGCGAGTGATGCACTGCACGCGGCGCAGAGCGAGTGGCATCTCCCCAGCATCGACCAACAGGCTCTCAATGGGGGAAGTGCGGAAGGCACCGGTCGCAAGGCGAAGGCCGGTGTGGTGGATCGAATCCACCTTCCGCAATAAACGCTCGGCTGCGGATGCATAAAACTCGCATCCGTAGTCGAGCTTCGAACGAACAAAGGATCGATAAAAAAGTAGGGCAGTAGCCCTATCAGCGCCCCAAGCGCTGAACGTCACGGAACGGAGAATGTCCATGGCGCGGGTACAAGAGACCCTAAGGCTGCGAATATGAGCCTCCCAGGTGAGGCGTCGGTCGAATACAAGACCAAGGAAACGGTGCGACTCAACCACATCCAGGCGCACCCCATTAAGAAACAAATCTGGGTCGGGGTGAAGCCGTGGATGGCGGCAGAAGTGCACCACCTTAGTCTTGGCCAAAGAAAACCGAAACCTGTGCGCTTCGGCATAGCGAGAGACGCGGTTCAATGCCTGTTGGAGTCGACGCTCCAGAGTTGGCATCTGGGCCGCGCCAAAAGGGAAGGAAGGGAAGCCCTGGATTTAGACGGGGATGGGTGTGAACCATTTATGCCACCAACTCTACTAGAGGAGCGCCCGGGGTGGGTAGAACCCACAGAAGGGTTCCGAATGGGCGCGTTAACGACCGTGCTTATAGGCCTAGTTGTGCCAGGAGCAGAGGGGGGTCTTTCTTAACATTGAGGCATAAGATGTCCCAGGCAGCGCCGGGCACGCCACAACCAAGTCCTTAGCTTCGCGAAATGAGAGAGGATCCTGGGCCTGAAGGGCCAGGATCTTATTCTCAAGGAGATATGCACCACATTGCTTCGAAGAAGCTGGGTGCGGCTTTCCGAAATTCACACACTTGGCCACACACGATTTGGATTTATTGTTTGTCGGCCTTGGAGCAACTACACAGACATCGGGTAACTCCGATTTTGACCGTCTAGAGGAGTGATTTGTATGGCCAAAGCGGTGGCAGTAGTAGCACCTCCGCGGCAGTGGCGTTCACCCGGTAGTGATACTAAACGGCACGTACTAACTCAGGGAGCTTGTCACAGTCGAACATGACCAAGAGTGTAGGGGTGGGTCTCAAGGCCCCTTCCTGTTTTCTCATCACATATTTGACCTTGACCACTCTATGGTAGGCCAGATCAAAGGTGATGTCATCTATGGAGTAGTCCACGACTTTCCTCACATAAACCACTTCATTTACAAAATTCATGGCACTCACCTGCGTGCCATCAAGTGTTCAAATGGCACTAATCATGGCCGCCTCGGAAGGACTTGACGAATTCGCTAGAAAGCCCTCATACGAGAAACGTGTCACCTTCTACTCTCTACGAATCACGATAGCGCGTGCTCTCCTCTGATGGATCATGTTGCTCCCCGCCAACATGCTGCCATCAGTGGAGCGAATACCAGAAATGTTTGAAGCCAGCCAGCTCGAAAACGCCATTTAATCTCTGAATGAGGGGCCCCGACGTAATCAAAGCTCTGTTCGGCGCACTTGCAATTTTTGTTGTAGTCTGGGACTCCCCGCCCGGGAAAGCATCGGGGCCGGACGTGCCGATCTTCGCTTGCTCGCTTGCCGAAATGACAGAGGACCCGTCTGTCCCTGTGGCTCCCGCGGATGGAGAGGAGGGTGGGGAATGAACCCGCTTCGCTCCACTGTCGGAACAAGTCCTTAGGCCGAATGGACTGGATTCATCAAGATCTTTCTCTGAAACTCTGAAATGGAGGTCTTGGCTGTCAAAGGGGACCTAGCTGGGTAAGGAGGTCCCTCCTCTCCTTGTGAATCCTCGGGGGCCCAGAGCCGTCTGAGGAAAAGCTTGCACAGGGGCGGACTCGGGTTCTGTACTTGCCAACGAGCCCGGGTTCGATCCCATGGAAGATCCTACCCTCTTGGGTTGGGTCACATCAGGGACCATGTCGATCTCAGAGTGGGCCTACATGTGCCCCCCCCCCCCGCCAACACAGATCTCATTCAAGGTACCTTTTGTCTCATCTTTGGGGGGGGAGGGCAGGTACGCCGGCCCCCTGTAAACTCAGAATATATGAGTGCAGGACATTAGGGGGCATGGACCGACGGACCCTGCCATCCCTTGACCCTTAAGAGGGTTGGTCCTATTCAGCCACTCCCACCGGGAGGGGTCAACATTGGGCCACCTGCGTGCTTTCTTGGCAATCCACTATGTAAGCGAAGGAGGGACTGCCGCTGTAAAGAGGGAGGTGCCCCAAGGGCACCTCCAGTGAAGGGGGTGAGGGGGAGTAAACCTCCTCTTGGGTAGAAGAAATTTGGAAGGACTCCCGAGAAAGTTGATCGAGGGCGGCTCCCATGGTGGTAAAGGGGAAGTGAAAAGGGTGTTTATTAAATTCTCATCAGTGGGCATGGAGGCCCTATTAGTATCACGGGACGCAAACACTCATCACTCCCTGTAGTGCCCGCTCTGCGAGGGGTGAATACGGGCTGGCAAAACCAGCTGCTGCCATTAGAGACCACTCCTCGCACCCAGTGGCCAAGCATGGCAGCTCCACCTTGGGCTGGGTGTAAAATTGATAAACTGTGAAAGGCGAGAGAGAAGGGGTATGGTTGGGTGAGAGGAAGCTGGTCGGCGTCTACCCTATGAAATTAGAAGCCGACCAGAGAAAGTTGTGGGAGAGGTTGTAGGGAAAGTGAGGAAGCAGGGTAAGAAGACAGGGTGTCAGAAAGAAGGGGAAGAGGCTAACCTGGGGCGGGAGGGGGCAATGAGTCCCGTCGGTAGGGAAGCCTCGAAAGCAAATCGCCGTGTCCCTTATGGGGATCTAGCATGCGAAATTAGCCGCCGGCCAATAGGTGAGAAGCTTATAAACTTGATGATAAAAAGGGCAATAATGGAAATGTCGAGAAGGAATAAAGCAGAGGTAGTATCAATCTAGTTTGAGACTGCGAGGCACGGGAGGCAAGAAGGGTATGACACTCCTCCAGGCATTAGGCATACAAGACAGTGGCTTCTCAATTAGCATTTTCACCCATGGATGGGGTCCTATTTACTAGCTATGCCCAGCTGAATAACATGGTAATGGTAATCTCACTCCAAACACACCACCCAAACTAGGCATTGTTATGCATAAACTCAGTGAGAAAGGGTGTGAAAAATGCTGGCCAATGTCCTTTAAGAACAATCTTGAATAAAAACTATGGCTGGAAGGTTCAAAATAAGAGAACATCTGATTTACGCAAGGATACCGATTTTCCCCCATAGGCAAATGTGCAAAAAGAAAGACAAAGAAAGGTTCTCACCGTGTGAACAAAAAAGGATTTGAAGTTTTTGGGGTCTGGCCTGATGCTTGAACTCCATGTGATTTCGCCCTTCAGTACTTTATTGACATGATCTACATAAAATAACCGGGGTCCCGTCGTCAGGAGGAACATTCTACGTCGAGGGAAAAGACCCTGCAAAAAGAACGTTTGACGCCGAAAATGAGAGTGCCATCATCACCGCTACAATAGGGGCTGAGGCCTAGTCGGTTGGAAATGCATTTTACTCACATCGGCAAAGAGTTAGTTGCCGATTGGAGATGGGTCGATTAGGCGCTGATGCATTATGCGGTGAGGATTCTACATTAAACTGTCAGGTCCCACTGAGAAAGGTGTCAAATAACAAGTGCAGTTGGTGGAAAAACCGGTACCAAGCACAATCAATTAAACCACCGCAACATTTCAGTCCTCTACCTTAGTTTCTACCATCTTGTGGTAGCATAACAACCGCCATGAACAAGACTGGGCGTTGGTATACGTTAATACCAGAGAGAGAAAGGAGAAAAAAGGAGGGATAGAATTAGGAACAAACTCTATGCCGTTTAATGAAACCATGTATTTATTATGTGGGAACCAGCTCAATGTCTTGGCCTAATTCATGATTGAAAAAAGTGATACTCTATCACCTGACACCAGGAAAAAGATATTATTACATCCTGGTGTTGAAGGCATTGAGTATTTTCAACATCTAACACTTTCTCACAAAGTGGCAACAGGATACATCAATGCCACTAAATCTATCCCCCACCCTCTTTATGGCCTATCAAGGACAGAGCCACCAAACATTTGGTCCATACTGAATGGCCCTTCATAGCAATAAGATGCTACGTGTTATAACATATTATCCAGTCATTGTTCATCTGTAGCGGTCTATACCCCTACAAATGTAAATATTTATTCCTTATGTATATATACAAAATTTCTTGAAGGGTTGGTAACCCTGACTTAAATCGGGAGATTGCTACACCCGCTCTCCCAAGCGTCTTAAAATTAAGCCATGAGATGAGGTTCATTCACTTTGCTGTCCAGCATTGGTGAAACAGGTTTGTGAATATTTGAATTGTAATTGTTTAGCTAAAAATTTCGAAAAAGAATCCCGAATTAATGTGTGATTCTTTTGTCTCATTTACACCCATTCAACTCCGTTATAATCCAATCTATAAATCAATTACTATTTGCCAATCAATTTACCAATTAATTTATCAAACCATTTAACACTTTACCCAATCTAATTATCAATCATCAATTGTTATACTCAATTTACCAATTACTATTTATAATTTACCAATCTATTTAACAATTATCCAATATTTACCAATCACTTATCATCCAATTACTTATAATCTATTTATCAATCTAATTAACAATTATCCGATAAATCTATTTATCAATTACTATAATCCAAATTTACTTATAATACAATCTATTTACCCATTTAACAATTATCCAATTATCAATTGGTATACTCTAATTACCAAACCAAATTTACCAATTGTAAATCCATTCCCATTAACTCATGCAAATTTAATTCACACATAAAATTCAATCCAATAATAAACTGTTACTGTATAAATTCACCTTTAAATAATTTAACGGTTTATTCAATAATATATATTTTTCTTAAATTCATATTTTCCCAACGTCCCTCAGATTAGGCGTAAGGACTTTGTCTGCAAAATTTAGACTTTGCGTTAACATTTAACTTCATTCCCTTGAATAACAAAATATAGGTTTTTATGCTTATTGTGATCTAGAGCTACGATGGGCGGTCAATAAGTTTTGCAATTCGGATATAAGGAAACGAGATATGAGCAAAAGTGCTTTATTATTTTTCAATATAACTACCCTCGACTTCAATGCACTTGCGCCACTTGTCCCTGAGGCTTCGAATTCCCGACAACCAGAAATCTCCCGACTGCTGTTCAATCCACTCCTGGACGGCGAGCTGGACATCTTCATCGTCCCCAAACCGGCGTCCACGCAGTGAAGCCTTGAGCTGGCGGAATAAAAAGAGGTCGCTAGGGGGCAGATCTGGACTGTAGGGAAGATGGTTGAGCTCCTCGAATCCGCACTCGCGCAAGGCAGCTTGTGCAACTCTGGCCTTGTGGACTTTGACGACGTTGAAGTCGATCATGGGGGGTGACGTTTCTAGGGACCCAACGGGCAGAAACCTTGGTCATGGCCAAATTGTCGTGGATGATGTTGATAACACTTCAATGTGATATTCCAAGTTCTCGCTCGATTTCTTCGACCTTCACCCGTCGATTTTCGAGGATCATCCTCTCCACACGGGCCACATTGTCCTCATTGGTCACGTCTGACGGGCGTCATCTTCAAAGGACTCACGACCATGGCGGAACTCTCTATTCCAGCGACCAATGGTTGCATAGGAAGGGGCGGTGTCGATTTATACTGCAACCATGCGTTCATGGATATCTTTTACATTCTTGCCTTCCTTGGTCAGAAATTTGATCACTGCGCGGTGCTCAACCTTCTCCATTGTTGAAAAGTTTGTGACTGACGATCTGCGATCAGCTACTGCTTCTTAAATAGACGAGGCAGGAGCGTGCGGCTGCAGGTCCTGACTTGTCATAACTTGTCCTAACACCCCCACAAACAGCCATCTTCCTTCCTCTGTTTCGCCCTACCGATTCGCAAGACTTATTGACCGCCCCTCGTATCTAGGCTATTGCCACAATATTCATTTAAAACCTATACATCTATGGTCAGATGCACCCTCACAAACCCCTACCAATCACAATATCATCCAATTCCTCCACAATCAGCCCTCTCCCTCTCAATAACTCATACACATAATCAACCCACATTTTATGCAGGCTTCCAACCCTTCACAGACCCGGGCACACACTCGTATTTCCATCCATTCTTCTTACATGCCCATACCACTTATAACAGTCTCAATCAAAGCATTCTGCTCACCATAAACATCCCACTATGTCGTTCTCAACTTGCCCATTTCTACTCCTCTTACTCAAGATCTTTGATTCTCATTTGATACGATAATCTTACTCTCATACACTAATGTTGGCAACAGCAGAATTATGTAACCAAATATTACAAATGTTGACCAATATCGTGTCGAAGGCTGTCCAGTTCCCTGATATTTGCATATGCTGGATCTAGGGTGTGTGCATTTTTATAAATCCAAGAGTACATTTTAAAAATAATTTTTTGCCCATCTCGAGACTGCCTTAAAGGGCATAAGTCAGCGTAATTTAAATTCTTGCCTACAACCATGCTATTCTAAAAATTCATAAAAAACAAAACAAGCAGCAAGCAGCTCCAGCGTCGGGGGAGGCCTACCCCCACCCCTTCTGGGCAAAAAGTCAGATATTCCAAAAGTCTGTGTACACGAACCCATCCCAGGTATAAGGAAGAAACAGTGCGACCACGCTCGTCACGCTACCGGAACAGGTAACGTGCACGAAGATCACCCAGACTGGGACATTAAACAAGAATGTGGCCAACAGTCCGGGGGACAAGGCAGACGAAGGGGCAAAGAGCATGAGAGCGCTCCTTCAAATGGCGGTGCGTTCCGCCTATGTGCCCAATTTGAATCGACAGAAAGCGATCTGAAGCCGTCGCGGCATTGGGGAGTAGGCATGCAACTTTAAGTTCCACTCAGCCGTCTTCAATTCTTACCATGCCGTCGGTGTGAGGAAGAACGAAACGCTGGTATGGTCGCCAGTACTCACGAACTCTTTGGCACCCTTATTTCCCGCAAATTCCAACATATCCAGGAAACCAACAGAAAATAATCTCAATATCAGCCCGGCTCGAAGCAAGCGGGAAGTGACGGATAGCGAAAACCAGGGTGTGTGGAGATTCCATTGCTAAAGATCACAATGCGGTGTTGGAACAGATCGAATGCAATACTCCCGGCGCTGTGAAAGCTTTAAGAGTAGAAGCGAGGAGACAAATGAGTCAAAGGTGGTACTATCCAGGGTGGAATCCTGGGCGGAACCAAAGGCGCCAACGGGCTGAGAAGCTATCGAAAGAGATTCCTAGCCCTAAACCAAAAGGGTTTAAGGTAGGATTGGTGTCTCTCGGCGACATAGACACCGTCGAGATCGGCTGCGAATGCAGTGAGAGACGTTGGTGCCTGAGGGAGGCGCTGGGCTCGCGCGTACAGGCGCATAATGCATTGTACACTGAGCAGAGCGAGTGGCATTTTTCCAGCATCGACAAGTAGGCTCTCAATTGGGGAAGCGCGGAAGGCATTGGTCGCCAGGCAGAGAGCGATGTGGTGGATTGACTCAACCTTCCGCAATCCACGCTCGGTTGCTGATGCTTAAAACTCATCCGTAGTCAAGCTTCGAACGAACAAAGGATCGGTAGAAAATAAAGGCAGTATTCCTATCAGCACCACAGGTGCTGAACGTCATGAAACAAAGAATGTCCATGACGTGTGTACAAGTCTCTTCACTACTTCCATTTAGGAACAAATCCGGGCCGGGGTGAAGCCATCAATGGCGACAGAAGTACACTGCCTTAGTCTTGGCCAAGGAAAACCGAAACCTGTGCGTTTCGGCAAAGTGAGAGATGCAGTTCAATGTCTGGTGGAGTCAACGCTCCAGATTTGTCATCTGGGCCGCATCAAAAGAGATCGAAAGATCGTTTAAGATCTTGAGTGACAATAGACCTGGCCACTAGGTCGATTGGATTTATGCCGGGTGAACGTGGTGGCCATACCATTCATCGGAGCTCTCCAGAATGCTCCCCGAACCAATTCTGGGCAACTCGGGGCTAGTTACATGATGAATTATCTTGCTAGAATATTCTTTTGTTGTTGGGATACATGAAGTCCATAAATGCAATAATATGTTTAGACGGACCGCCGTGTTAAGGCGGACTATGGGTCCATGATCTCATAGGGTCGGCGCCACACTCGAACCATACCATCAGCACAAAATAACTGGAACAATGACGCATTGGACCACGTCACGTCACCGCATTGCCATTCCTTCAAGGTCCAATAAGTGCCGACACGAGCCCAGGTGCGGCGCTCTGTTCGGTGCCGTGGTGTTTGTTAACTGGGGACACTGGTGGGTCTTCTACCCTGCACATCCTATGGAAGGTAAAAAGCCCTGTACTGGCGGGATGAATACGAGTTTCGTAGATTGAAATCAGATGTGATTTGAGCCAGTATTGCTGCATGTGTTACTATGGACAATTCTAGCCAGATGCCACTGATCACGAGCAGTAAGCAACTGTGGCTGGCCACTGCCTTGTCCCCACAATTACAGAAATGGAATGTTCCATCAGTCTGGCACAGACTATTATGCCCCATTTGAAATGAGATAATTCACATCGCCTTGCCAGTGTTCATGTAGGATCACAACTGAAACAGGTTTGGGAATTTCCATAAGATCACAGTATGTTGTGGCTGGCCACCATTACCTTTACGTATTTCAGTGTATGTGATGAGGGTAAAAGGTGAGTGGTATTTAATGTGTTTGAAACAGGGAGGAGATTCCACATGATAGTAGAGAGGGGGTGGCAGTGCTCTTGAGTGGCAAGATGAAATGGTTTAGTATGAATGAGCGAGGTTAAGAATTATGTGGGAGTAGCTGAGATTTCAAGGGTAAAACTGTGTGTGGTTGTTGTGTATGGGCTCTGCCTGTAAGGATAGAAGTGAGGCTGAAAAATAGTATTTGGAATATGTGGGGGATAAAAATGGGAATGTGTAGCTGTTGACGATTGGCAGATATAATTTTTATTTCAACTTGCTCAACTGATGGCGGACACCAGCGAGGGCAGTCAGCGGATAATCAAATAAAAACTTTAAATATGAATTCCAACAAATTATATATAGAAAATAGAGGTACTCCTAGGTACCCGGGGGAAAGGGGGGGAGTCTCCCTCAAGGACTCAAGTGAGCCACTAATATATAATTTAGAACAAATTTAAATAGTATGGAGGCGGCTTACCCACTTCCAAACTTCGAACACACCACTATCTGGCGTGAAGGTATCAGCCCAAGCACTAGGGACAAGCAGTAGTAAACACGCTCGTCACGGTACCATGACAAGTACCAAGCACAGTCTAGGACTTTAAACCAAAATGTATCATGCACTCAGGGGAAGCAAGCAATCTTCACACACAGTGTCACTGCGTCGAGTGTCTGTGGGCAATTCGGAGACTTGATACCAGCGAAGCATTGGGGTAGGTCACACAAGGGGGCAATGGCATGCAATTTTATAGTCAAGGTCGCCATCTCCCATTTTCTTTGCCATGCAGTCCAAGCCGACCTGATATCTGCCACGTAGTCAGTGGGAAAGTGTTATAGCTGGGCCAGTAGCTCAGTCTGTGCAGACAGCCTGGTGCCCTGATCCGTGTGCTCGCTTTCAGCAACCCAGCTGAAAACAATCTCAACATCTTTCCGAGTAGTGGCAGACATGGCCTTAAGGAGACTTAATCAGGAGGATATAAAGATTTCACTGCCTTAAAGGCAATTCATCAAGCTCTCTAACTGAGTCGCTATAGATTACAAAATTTCCAAGCTAGGCACTCCATGTAATTTTGCGTTATGAGCGATATATTGCAAACGAACTTGGCTATGAAGACAGAAGGAGCACCCACAAAAGCCCCCGCTAGCTTTGAACAAGTGGTAGGTAGCATGGAGCCCCCTCCCCCGCTTTGGGATTTAGAGCAATCTATGTACAAGGGCATGAATCCGGTGTAACAAGATGCATAGCTCAAGAAATACGAACGCAATACTCCGGGTATTGTCGAAGCTTTGGGAGCAGAGGTGTGGTGTGAAATATTCAAAGTCGCTATACACCAGGGTAAAACTATCGGTGCCACTGGTCGGAAGGCTACATCAAACTGTATTTTCTGAATCCAAAAGTTATAGGGATTGATTGGTGTCTTTCGACAACAGAAGGACAGTCGAGATGGACAGTGAATGAATGGACAGTACACATGGATGGATACTGCGCTAGCTTTTCATACCGAGCACGCGCTCCAGGCGAGACCTGAAGGCCGCGCACACGTTGCGGAGGAAGCCCTCCTCATGCTGGCCCATACGCGGTTGACGGAAGACTTCAGCTCGTCGACGTTGCTGTGGCTGACCCTGTAGGCCTCGCCCTTGACATGCGGCCACAAGCTATGTGGATTGAGGTCGGGCTTCTGCGGCGGCCAAAAGTTCTTCGACTCCAAACAATCTTGCAGGGTCTTGGCCATGTGGACTGGGGCACCGTCCTGCCGAAAGACGTAGTGTGTCTTCTTCGTGATCTTTCTCATCCAGGGCAGGACTTTCATGATCAAGATGTCCCTGTAATCGGAGGCGAACCATTCGAAGCCACGTCGCCGAGCATCATCACGGAGGCCGGGTGTTTGGACGTAGACACGTAGCGGACATCGGAGACGTCGTGGCCAAAGCTTATCTCATGGTGGTTTTGTTTGTCGATGACCAGATCGACCTTGAAGGTTTTTCCATCAGAAAAAAAATGAGAATTTGATTGCATTGACTCTTCAAGTCGTTGAGGAGGTGACGACAGCGCTCCCGACGTTGTTCTCCCCCTGCGGTCGGTGAGAAGAGGTCTTTCCACGCACCTCAAGCTCTTGCCTCCCTCTTCTTTGACGGGCCTGGACACCGTGGCCACCAAAGTATTCATCTTCTTCGCGAGCACAGTCATTTTGAGCATCGGAGCAGTTTTGAAGGCATTTTTCACAGCTAAATGGTTGACAACTATGGAATTCTTGTGGTCAGTGTGCAGGAGAGATGAGATCTTGATTCTTTTCACTACCATCTCAGGAAACCTGCACCTAATGGAAAAGACGTTTTAATGACGTGTGCTGAAAAGTACAACTTTTTCTATCATACATCTAAACCTCTCGAAAGATACATCCTCACCCCCGAGTGTAACATAACTTTTGCCAAACTCGGGAGGACGGTTGTGAGGTGGTATAGGTATGTAAAAAAATAGATGGAAATAAACATTAAGAAAATATACAAGAGTAAGTTTTAGGATGAGAATGTGAATGAGGGTTGAGGGAGAAAAGGCTGACTGAGGAGCAATTGGATGACAATGCACAAGATAGATGTGCATGAAGGGCCATTTTGTATTGAATATTATCTATTTCTCTCTATATATGTTTAAAGTTTAGTTAGAAGATTAATTTTCTATTTAAAACTTTAGGCTAATGAGTAGATGAGTCCCTAATACTACCAGAGACCCGATGGGAAATTAAAAACTCAACAAACCTCTGAAAAATGCAAGATAATTTAAATTTAAGAGAAATGGGAGAATACTAGAATTCATTCAGAAGCTTCCCTTCCCTTGGTTTGACAACCTTATTGAGCAAAGGATTCCTTTATAGTGACTATTATCCTCAAAATATTAGGATTAATTTCTTGAATTGTTGAATATAGATAATAATTGCTTGCTTGTGTTAGTCTGATGGACAATCAGCTACTGGACTGGTTAGAAAGATTTCATCCAGCCATGGTTTTGCCACCTGACTTGCTGAGTGGCTGAGAGCCATTTTGTCAAACTGGTGGTTGCTTAGCAACAGAGGCTAATTAATATTTCTAAAAAGGTATCTTCTGCCCATCTTTACAAGATTTGTATATATTGAGGCATATGTATGAATTTTTATCATAACATTTAAATTATATTATGGAATTTTTTTAATTAAATGTACAAACATATTATTTAAGGTTTGTTAGAGTTTTTGAAGACCCTAATTTTTTTAATATTTTGGTGTGTACATGATGGGTGCATGTGTGTTTGATAGGGCAAAGAGGGTTGAGAGCAGTTGGGTAGTTTTTCAGTGGCATTGATGTGCACTAACCCATTTATGGGAAAGCTGTATAGAAGTTGAAACATCTGACAGTAAAGGCACCAATAGTATTTGGTCTACAAAATTTTTCATTTTTCTTATTAATGAGTGGTAACAGAATTTCTAAAAATTTTTTTTTTAAATACACAAACCAATGAGGGTATAAATAATTTCAATGTTCAGAGGAAGCGGTTAAGTAAGGGAAGGGAAAATATGAAGGCAGAAGAACCAAGCTGAAAACTTTGGATGCCTTTCCTAAGATGGCTGTAAAAGCTCTTTTCTTACCTTCCTCTTATCAAGCAGGCCTTGTTTTAGAATGAGGTTGCCATCAACATACTGATGGAAAGGGTTGTTCTTCGCTTGCTCACTCAGCTTTGCCTTGTGCTCTTCTAATGATAATCTCAGGTTTTTGTGAATCCCTGTCAAAACCAAAAACTATTAAAAAGCTTCTGAACATGAGGGAGAAACAGAATTTTGTATGAATACATAATTAATCTACAATGAAAGGATAAAATTTATCAATCAAGCTTTCTTCAACCTATATTATATTCTCGAGTGCTTGAAGTCCAGCCCAACTGCAATAGGTACAAAATACTAGCCCACTAAGCTCTGCTCTAGGAATCAATTGACTGCAGGTACATTCTAGAGGTCAAACAACCCCAGTACAAGAGAAATGATCAATTGTGCACAGGGTGAAAAAACAAACGCACACCTGATGCTCACAAGAAGCTGCCATCAATTAGGTAGTGCCTCAAGGCTGAAGCAATGCTAAGACAGCTCTGATCCTGTGTCACCACACACACAGTCAATCAGAACACGGCTCTCTCTTGCATTTTCCATTCTTTTGCACAAACAACAACAATCATGTTGGAAATCTGTTGAAGTAGTTTGTATATCCACACTCTCTAGGGCACGAAAGGTTCCTTGCATGCTAGTTGTGGCAAAACAGACAAATACAGCTGTTCTTGTTTTTATCTCTTCAAAAAGAACTGGTCTTTGCTGCCTTTGGACTTGCCAGCATTTTTTAAAAAAAATTTTAGGAGCACATGTGGCGACTGCTTACTAGGGAAGAAGTCGTTGTACTCATATCACAGCCTACTACTAGGGTAGGCTCTCCGGCCAAGCATCCCCGAGAGCTCTCCGTATTCCTGATAAGTAATCGATGTGAGGAAGAGCAAAACGCTAGTCTGGTCGCCCAGTTTCGTGGATTCTTTGGCGCCCTCATTTCTGGCAATTCCTACTGTCCAGGAACCCAGCAGAAGAGATAATCGCGACATACGCCAGTTTCGCCAAAACCGTGGCGTTACGGATATCGCGAATGAGGGGATACCGAGATTTTAATGCCCCGAGAGAACTCATGGCGTTTTGTGAGTTGCTATAAATCAGAATCCGGTCTCCGAACCGGGAACGTCACGTAATCTCGCGTACCGAGCGGTGTATTGCAACCAGCTCGGTTGTGAAGACAGACACAACGCCTGGCAAAGCCCCGCTGACTTCAAAATTGAGGGGATACGGCGGGGAAACCCACCCCCTCTTGGGACTTGGAGCCATCGTATACACTGGCCCGCTTCCAGCGTGACACGCAATACTCCCAGCGCTGTACAAGCTTTGGGAGCATAGGGGTGGCGACAAATAGTCGGAGGTAGTACCCTCCAGGGTGGCATCCTAGGCAGAACCAGTGGCGCCACCGGCCCGAGAGTTATACCTAGCTCTAGGAGTTTCCTATCCTTGAACCCAAAAGGCTTAGGGTATGACTGGCGTTTCTTGGCGGCATAGACACCGTCGAGATAAGCTGCGAATCCAGTGAGAGCTGTTGGCGACTGAGGGAGGAGCCAGGTTCGCGCGTACAAACGAATTATGCACCGTGCACGGCGCAGAGCGAGTGTCAGCTCCCAAGCATCGAACAGTAGGCTCTCAATGGGGAAAGTGCGGAAGGCAGCGGTGGCCGGGCGAAGGCCGGTGTGGTGGATCGAGTCCAACTTCCCCAATGCACGCTCGGATGCAGATGCATAAAACTCGCATCCGTAGTCGAGCTTAAAACGAACAAAGGATCGATAAAAAAGTAAGGCAGTAGCCCTATCAGGTCCCAGGCGCAAAACGTCACGGAACGAATAATGTCCATGGCGCGGGTACAAGAGACCCTAAGGCTGCAAATATGAGCCTCCCAGGTAGGTACAGCGCCGGTCAAATACAAGACAAAGGAAACGGTGTGAGTCTATCACTTCCAGGTGAACCCCATTTAGAAACAAAAGCGGGTCAGGGTAGAGCCGCGGATGGCGGCAGAAGTGGACCACCTTAGTCTTGATCAAGCAAACCCGAAGCCTGTGCGCTTCGGCATAGCCTGTTGGAGTCGACGAAATGGTATGGGAGGCTCATATTTGCAGCCTTAGGGTCTCTTGTACCCGCGAAGAGATCGAAAGGTCGTTCACGTAGCGAGAACATCTTCCGGCAGCACCGAGGTGATGCCGTTGATGCTCAGAGCAAAGAGTGAGACACTGAGGACACTTCCCAGCGGGACACCCTCTTCCTGCTCCTTTGGGCTGTAGAGGGCTGCCCCCACCCGTACGCGGAATCGACGATCTTGCAAAAGTTCAGATCTAAAGATTGGGAGGCGTCCCTTCGCCGCCAGTGTGTGGAGAGTCTCCATGATACCGTATCGCCATGCGGTATCATTGGCCTTCTCCAGGTCGAAAAATACCGTGGAGTAGTGCTGTTGCACAGTAGCGATACCCTCTACCCAGATCCTTTTGAACAAATCTAAGAGAAAGGCCATGCCTCGCTCACCCAGGTGTCGAAGCATGGACCAGGGGCGGTGTCTGCGCACAAAGCGAGAGCGGAGCGCAACTCACTCACAGTAAACCTGTCGTTGAAGGGTTCTCCGCCTCTGGAGGTAAAGTCCAGTCGGCGGCCTTCCAAGACATTATGCCGCGCATTGAATGATGGCGGAGCAGTATCCCGGCTAGAGAATGCAGAGAACGTGGTCGTGAAGGATTCTGCTACGGACGCGGGGTCCGAGATGCATTGCCATTCTCCTGGAGAAGAGGGAGGGGTCTGCAAGAACTTGCCCCGAATCCTTTTGACTCTCTCTTCCACACCTCTGCTCTAGGGGTCTTCCCGTGAAGTGAAGACAGGTATGCCCACCAAGAAGAGCAGCGGCATGATCTGCAAAAAGATGGCTAAAGAGGAGGGGGAGGAGACGAGCCACCACAGCTCCTCCCGGGTGGCCCGGAGTAAACGGCAATTTCATTGAAGGAATATGCCCTCCAGGCCTAGCTCGTAGGAGATGCGGGGGCCCTCTTCGAAGAGAAGACCCTCACGGGAATAGCCGTACGCTTCCAGGAGTCGCTGTTGGCCGTACAAAGCGCTGTCGCCTACAATGACTTATATGGGGAGGCTCGGCTCGCCATGGGAAGGGTCTCTCTTTTGGAGGATCCATCGTCTCCGAGCCACCCAGCCCATCACTGGGTGTGGGCAAAGGAGCCGAAGCTACTTTAGTGCTGTCCTACTTTCGGGGGGCAGCTTTAGGAGCCCCAGAAAATGGCCTGGCGACCAACTTAAAGTGTGTTGCCTCCTGTGAGTCTAATGATGCAGTGGAGGAGTGCAGCCCTTTAGCCTTACGGGAAGAGGAGGGGCCTTGGTTTTAGCCGATGCTGGATGTGAACCCTTTGTGCTGCCAACTTTATCAGGCCAGCGTCCGGAGTGGGTAAAACCCGCAGAAGGGTTCCGAATGGGGCGGGAAACAACCATGCTCGTAGGCTGGATGGGCCAGGAGTAGAAAGTGTCTTTTTTAACATTGAGGCATAGGACGTTCTAGGCAGCACCGGGCACGCCAGGACCAAGTCCTTAGCCTTGTGAAATGAGAGAGAATCCTGGGCCTGAATGGCCAGGATTTCCTTCTCAAGGAGATACGCACCACATTGCTTCGAAGAAGCGGGTTGCGGCTCTCCCTAATTGACACACTTGGCAACACATGATTTGGACCTATCATGTGCAGCCTTGGAGCAACTTACACAGACTTCGGGTAAACCCGACCTTCCGCGTCTACACGAGCGATTAATATGGCCGAAGCGGTGACAGTAGTAGCGGCAGTGGCACGAACGCATTCACGCAGTAGCGATACCACCAGGCACGCACCGACTCAGGGAGCTTATGACAGTCAAACATGACGAAGAGTGTAGGGGTGGGTCTAGAGGCTCCTCCCTGTTTTCTCATCACACATATGACCTTGACTGCCCAATGGTCGGCCAGCTCTAAGGTGATGTCATCTATGGAGTAGTCCACGAGTTCCTTCACCTAAACTAATCCTTTGACGAAGTTCATGGTAGAGTGTGGCGTCACACTCACCGGCGTACCATGTAGTGTCCGAAGAGCACTAATCAAGGCTGTCTCGGAGGGATTCAACGCATTCGCCATAAGGCTCCCGTCCGAGAAACGGGTCAATTTCGGCTCTCTAAAATATAACGCTAGCTAAGGCTCTCCTCTGATGGATCATGTTGCCATCAGTGAAGTGTATGACGAGGCCGGACATGCAGATCTTGGCTTGGTTGCTTACTGAAGTGGCAGCACACCCATCCATCCCTGCAGATGGAGAGGAGCACCCCCCCCCATCTTTTTTTATTTTTAGGAAAGGAGGACAGGGAAGGAACACTCTTTTCCCCTCCACTAGCAGGAGCCCCAAGGCCAGATGGACAGGCCTTAGCAAGATCCCTCTCTGAGATGGAGGTCTTGGCTTTCACAGGGGCACCAGCAAGAGGAGGAGATACCTCCTCTCCTTGTACAGCCTTGGAGACCAGACCCGTCTGAGAAGGATCTTGCAAAGGAAGGGATTTGCGTTCGGTGCTTGGCACCAAGCCCAGATTCGTCTCCATGGAGGTCCTACTGTCTGGGGCTGGGTTGTCTCAGGGACCATGTCCATCTCAGGGTGGGAAGGGGGGGCGCCATGTGCCCCCCTCCCTGGACATTACAGGTCCTATCATCTTTGTCGGGTAAGACAGGGGGGCATGTAGGGTGACTCTCTCTAAGCTCAAAATTTGAGCCTGGAGGTCTTTGTAGGTAAGAGGCTGACGGGCACTGTCTTCCCTCATCCCCCTAAGGGGGTTGGCCCTAGGGAGCAGTCAATTATCGACCGCGTGCCTTTCTTGGCAGTCCCCTTGGAAAGTAAATGGGGGACTGCTGCTGGAAAGAGGGAGGCACCCAAGAGCACCTCCAGAGAAGGGGGTGAGAGGGAGTCCCCTACACCAGTAGGCAAAGGTGAGGAGTAAGCCTCCTCTCCAGTTAAAGAGTTTTGGAATGTTTCCTGCAAGAGCACGGGAGGGGGGAAAGAGACTCCATTTTTTTCCGTGGAGATGTCCGAAGGCAGCCCCGTCATTGGTAAGGGGGAAAGGGGAAGTTTCATTTTTTAGATTTTCATTATCGGGCAAGGGGACCCTATTCATTATACAGGAAGCAAACGCTAATCACCCCCCCCACAGTAGCCCGCTCTGCTAAGGATGAACACAGGGTGAACAGAACAACCTGCTGCCATTTAGGACAACACATTTTCACCCAATTGCCAGGCAGCCCTTCAGCATGGCGGCTCCACATTGGGCTGGGTATAAAATCAATAGATTGAAAGGAGAGAGAAAGGGGTATGTGAGGAAGGTGTGGGTGTGGCTGAAGCAGGTTGCTAAAAGTGCACCACCCCAGGCCGAGTTCAGGGGTGAGGGGTCATTTTCCCCTCTCACCAGTCCTGATCCAGGATGGATGGGTGAGAAGAAGCTGATCAGCGTCTACCCTGTGAAATTCGAAGCTGACCAGAGAGAGTTGTGGGAGGTTATAGGGAAAGTGAGGAAGTAGAGTAGATACACAGGCTGTGTGAAAGAAGGAGAAGAGGCTAAGCTGGAGCTGGATGGAGCCTGAGTCCTATCAGCACAGAGGCCAGAAAGGCAAATCGCTGCACCCCTTTTTAGGGTGAACCAGGGAAAGCAGAAATTCTAATACCCAGAGCATTCAGGGTGCTTTGTGAGTTGCTATAAATCACAATCTGGTCTCCGAACTGAGCACATCGCGATATCTCCTGTACCGAGCTATGTATTGCAACCAACTCAGCTGTGAAGACAAATGCAGCGCTGGGTAGAGTCCCACTGACTTCAACAGAGGGGATATGGCATGGAAGCAACCACTTCTTGGGACTTGGAGCCATCTGTATACACTGGCATGGTTCCAGCATGACACAAAGTGTGTTCCAAAAAGGCTGAATGCAATACTCCCGGCACTGTAGAAGATTTGGGAGCAGAGGTGTGGAAACAAATAGTCAAAGATGGTACCCTCTAGGGTGGCATCCTGGGGATCTCCCCTTCGCCATCGCCAGGCGAAGGCCGGTGTGGTGGATTGAGTCCACCTTCTGCAATACAAGCTTGGATGCAGATGCATAAAACTCACATCCGTAGTTGAGTTTGAACAAACAAATGAGTGACAAAAAAGTAAGGCATTAACCCTATCAGAACCCTAGGTGGTGAACATTATGGAACGAAGAATATCCATGGAGTAGGTACAAGAAACCCTAAGGCTGCAAATATGAGCCAACCAGGTGAGGAGTTGATCAAATATAAGACCAAGGAAAGGGTGCGAGTCTCTTACTTCCAGGTGCACCCCATTGAAAAACAAGTCTGGGTCAGGATGGAGCCGTGGATGGTGGAAGAAGTGCACCACCTTAGTATTGGCCAAGGACAACCGAAGCCTGTGAGCTTCGGCATAGCGAGAGACGCGGTTCAATTCCTGTTGGAGTTGACAGTCCAGAGTTGGCCTCTGGGCCGCGATATAAGAGATCAAATGGTCATCCACGTAGAGCACAGCGAGAGCATCTTCCTGCAGCACCGAGGAGATGCCGTTAATGCTCAGGGCTAAGAGTGTGACACTGAAGACACTTACCTGTGGGACACCCTCTTCCTGCTCCAGTGGGATGGAGAGGCTCCCTCACCCGTATATGGAATCAACAATCTCACAGAAATTCAGATATAAAGAACATAAAGAATGGGATGCCTCCCCTCACTCCCAGCTTGTGGAGAATCTCAATAATACATACCCTCTTGCCATGCAGTATCAAAGGCCTTCTCCAGATTGAAAAACACTGTGGCATAGTGCTGTCTAGGAAGGATGGCTTCACAGATGCCATTTTCCAGTCATAGCAGAGCATCTGACGTGGAATGGAACTTGCGAAGGCCTCACTGTGCGAGAGACTGGCAGCCTCGGCTGTCCAGAAAAAAGGCTAATCCAACATTTATCATATTTCTTCATCAACTTGCACACAGAGGAGGTTAGAGAGATTGGGCGGAAGCTAGCCATGGTAGAGTGTTCTCTACCCGGTTTGCAAAAGGCGAGCATAGTAGCGATTGGCATGAGTCTGGGAGGATACCCTCTACCCAAATCCTGTTGAACAAATCTAACAGCTCATCGACTACCCCCATCCAAAATTACTTTGTACATCCGGAGAGCACAATGATAGATCTAGACAGGAAAATGAAATGGTTCTCGGGAAGTGATGTGTAAACTCATATACATATAGGAAACCTATTTCTACCTCGTCAAGGACCTGACTGCTAGGATTGCTTCCCATCTACTTGCCCATCATGATCAACAAGCAACCTGTGCTACGGTGACTGTAGCCACTACCAAGGATGTAATTCCACCTTATGAGGTGTAGAGTGTAGAGCTAGACAAAGGTAGCATAGATGCTACCTTAGGAATCAACTTCCAATAAAAGTTGGGCAATCCTAAATTTGACTTTAGCTAAGTCACATTAGTCGGAAAAGGGGCATCTGCAATAGCACACTTCTTCAAACAAAGCTTCAACCCAGGAGTCTCTAGTATTTTTAATATGGATCTAAGATGCTGCTCATGTTTAAGTTCAAATGAATCACACATGAACACATCATTCAAGTAGCAAGCAACCTCTTGAAGATCCCTTAATGAATGTTCCATCACTCATTGAAAAGTTCCAGGTGGGGAAGAAACTCCAAAACACAACCTATGATATTTAAACAACTCACAATGTGTTTTAATTGCTCTATACTGTTGTGATGCATCATCAAGGCATAATTGGGTATATACCTGAGACATATCTATTTTGGTAAATTGCTTAATGCCTGAGATTTTTAAAAAAATAAGAAATTGTAGGAGCCCATCTGGGACTGCCCACTTGGGGCATAAGTCGCTGTACTTCAGCAAAGCCTACTGCTAGACCATATAAAAAAAACAAACAATATATAAATAAAAAATAATGCTAGAAACAAAAGACAAAAGCAAAAAGGCAATGAGGAGGGCTGCAGCTTTGGGGGTAGGCCAGCCTTCTCATGGTGCAGGAACATGCAACCTACAACAGTCAAATAAAGTGGAGGTGGTCAGCCTCCTTCAAAAAGTCATATACATAGTCCACAAGTCAAGTGTACACGAACCAGTCCCGAGTACAAGGGACAAACGGTAATGACCATGCTCAATCCGGTACTTGTGTGAATATCACCCAGACTGGCACATTCAACAAGAATGTGCCGAACAGTTCGGGGAACAATGCAGTTGTCACAATAAGGCGCAGGAAAGCGCTCCTTCAAATTGCTGTGTGGCCTATGAGTGTGTCCATTTCAGAGATGACAGAAAACAACCTGAAGCCATCACAGTATTGGGGGATAGGTCCATGGAAACAGTCGCAGCGCAATGGCACGTAAATTTAAGTTCCCCTCAACCGACTCACATTATATTTGCCAAACAGCTTGGAAAACTTCCCATATTCCTGACATGTAATCTGTGTAAGGAAGACCGAAATGCTGGTCTGGTCACACAGTGCTCACAGACTTTTTGGTGCGCTCATTCCCTGCAATTCCTACATGTCCATGAACCCAGAAGATAAACTCAACATACGCCCGGCTCACCAAAACCGTGGCATCACAGATATCGCAAAACAGGGGCTACAGAGATAACAATGCCCAGAGCGGTCAGGGCGCTTTGCGAGTCGCTATAAATCAAAATCCAGTTTCCAAACCGGGCACATCGCGTTATCTCTCATAGCGAGTGGTGTATTGCAACCAGCTTGGCCGTAAGAAGAACAGACACAGTGCCTGGCAGAGCCTCGCTGACTTCAAACAGAGTGGATACAGCGTAGAAGCTGACCCCCTCTTGGTTCTTAGAGCCATCCGTATACACCAGCACGGTTCCAGCATGACATGAAGTATGCTCCAAAAAGGCCGAACGCAATTACTCCCGCCGCTGTAGAAGCTTTGGTGAATCGAATTTACCTTCCGCAATACATACTTGGCTGCGGTTGCATAAAACTCACATCCATAGTTGAGCTTTGAACAAATTAAAGATTGATTATAAAGTAAGGCACTAGCACTTCAATGCCCCAGGCGCTGAATGTCATGGAGCAAAGATTATCCATGGAGGGGGTAAAAAAGACCCTAAAGCTGCAAATATGAGCCTCCCAGGTGAGGCGTTGGTCAAATATAAGGCCAAGGAAACGGTGTGAGTCCATAAATTCCAGGCGCACCCAATTTAGAAATAAGTCTGGGTCAGGGTGAAACCATGAATGGTGGCAGAAGTGCATCCCTAAAGTGGTGCACTTCTCTACTGTAAGTGGATAGTCCTAACAGATCAGTACTGATCCATTTGCTTCAATATAGGTACCACTGCAGTAGCCAGGCAAAATGCTGTATAGGAAAAATTATACCTTCTTCCACCACTCTATCCAATTCTCTTTTCAATTAGTTCTTAGTATATAGGGAAATGTCCTGGCTTTATACCGAATATAGGAGGGATATTAGGATCTACCTCATTAGTGAGTTTTACTTTAAAGGCAACCCAACCCAGTAGAAGATAAATCTATGAATTCTTTCACTAGATCAGCTTTAGTGTTTGATACACTGTATATCTGAGAGCTTCATATTACACTGTGTAACACAATTTTTGTCTTTGGATAGCAACTGTTATTTATTTCAAACTTTGCTTTTGTGTCCAGGATAATGATATTTATATAAAATTTATCTATTCCCTCTGGAAGGAAGAGGTGAATTTGAACTTTCATTTGCACAAAGTAGTAACTAAATGGCATGATACAAAAATAGCATTTATTTATTCTAAAATTACATGAGACAATTAAAATATCAGAAATGAGTAGTTTTCCGTGATTTACGCTAATACTGTAAATAACTTTCATAACCCCACCACCGGCAAATAAAGTCCAGTAGATCCTGGTAAAAGCTCTCGCCATGCTAACCATGTTCTCCTTAAATTTATCAAGATGAACATTAAGAATATAGACTTTCAAGGACATCCTACAACCCATCTTGGCATAGTTTCTCACCAAGTTCTCAACAAGCTCTTCATAGTTTTCAGCTTTGTGATCACCTAGAAAGCTCATAATCACTGCAAGAACTGCTGCTTTTTCAGTCGTAGTGAGCTTCTCGGGAAACTCCTTGAACTCCACATATTTTTTTTATTTGTGGACTGACAAAGACCCCAGCTTCCAACTTTACTGCAGATAGCTTGGGAAAGAAATCGTGGAGATACTTGAAAGCTGCAGACTCCTTATCTAGAGCTCTGACAAATTGTTTCATAAGGCACAATTTTAAGTGCAGAGAAGGAAAGAGTACTTTTTGTTTTTGCCCACACTAAACTCGGTCCATTTTTTTTTTTTTAAGGGGCTATCTGGCGACTGCCCACTTGGGCATAAGTCACCGCAAACAAACAGCCCAGTTCTAGGCTACTTTAAAATAAAAATTTTAACAGAAACAACAATAAAAAGGAGATAACAATCAGGGTGCAAGCTCCGGCATCGAGGGGAGGTCCCCCTCCCCCCGGCGCAGGAGCCTGTAACCTACAAAAAAAACAAACAAACAACAATAACAAAAAACAAGTTAAATACAAGGGAGAAGGCCGGCCTCCCCCCAAAAGTCTATCAGTCCACCAGTCATGGTGCACACACTCGACCCGAGTACAAGGGACAGGCGGTAACGTGCACGAAGAAAACCCAGACTGGGACATTCGACAAGAATGTGCCAAACAGTCTGGGGGATGACGCAGTCGTCGCAATAGGGCGCAGGCAAGCGCTCCATCAAATAGCGATGCATCACACGAGTGTGTCCGATTCTGAGACGACAGAAAGCAAACTGAAGCCGTCGCGGCATTGGGGGATAGGTCCATGGGAACAGTCGTGGCGCAATGGCACACAACTTTAAGTTCCCTTCGACCGTCTCCCATCTTCTTTGCCAAGCAGTCCGAATCGCTGCCCGTATTCCTGCCATGTAGTCGGTGTGAGGAAGAGCGAAACGCTGATCCGGTTGCAGAGTCCTCGCAGACTCTTTGGCGCCCTCATTCCCCGCAATTCCTACATGTCCAGGAACCCAGCAGAAGAAAATCTCGACATCTGCTCGGCTCACCATAACCGTGGCGTCACGGATATCGCGTACCAGGGGATGCAGAGATTCTAATGCCTTGAGAGCACTCAAGGGCGCTTTGCGAATCGCTATACATCACAATCCGGTCTCCAAAACGGGCACGACGCGTAATCTCCTGTACCGAGTGGTGTATTGCCACCAGCTCGCTCGTGAAGACAGATGCAGCGCCTGGCAGAGCCCCGCTGACTTCAAACAGAGGGGATACAGCGTGGAAGCCGACCCCCTCTTCGGACTTGGAGCCATCCGTATACATTGGCACGGTTCCAGCGTGACACGAGGTGTGCTCCAGAAAGGTCGAACGCAATACTCCCGGCGCCGTACAAGCTTTGGGAGCAGAGGCGTGGCGACAAATAGACAAATGTGGTACCCTCCAGGGTGGTGTCCTGGGCATAAACTCGGTCCATTGTGGCCAATCCCGCTGATGGTAGTGTGCCACGGTGTCCCTGCTGTCCCAAAGGCAAAGATAACAAGGAAACTTGGTAAAGCCGCCTTGGAGACTCATCAAGAAGGCCACAATTTTGAGGTCTCTGATAACCTCCCAATCGTCTCTTTATATTTCAATGCATCTATTAAGATCTTGACACTGCTGTATTCCTCTCTGAGCTGGACCGAGTGAGCAAGGGGAAGAGATGGATACATGTTCTCATTATGAAGCAGCACTGCTTTGAGGCTCCTGGATGAACTGTCAATGAAGAGGTGCCACTCATTGGGGTTACAGGCAATTCCGATTGCTTCAAACAGACCGGTCACATTGTGAAAAGAGCAAAGCTCATCTTGACGTGTAAAAAAGCTTGAAAAACAGCGGTGATGATTTCTTTGACCTGATATTTGGACACTATCATCTAACAAATCCCACTACTTGAGTCTTAAAATTAAAAGCTCGGTATTGGACTTTGTGAGACTAAGATCTCTGACAATGTCGTTGAGATCTATTTTGGTTGGGGTAGTATGGGATTCTGTCCTCAGTTGCACCTCTGTAATCTGGATCAATGACTTCATCTTCTGAACTGCTTTTCCTTTCTAAAAGCTGTGGCTCTCTTTTTGGAAGAGTGGGTACGGGGAGCTCAGAACTGTGCGTCATAGTAATAGATGATTGAATGTCTGGATAGATGATAACAGGCGCATATTTGCCTGCTTGATGTTTGGAAGGGTTCACCATGCGGATGAAACAATTGCTTGAGTGGTCAGTTGGTTCCCTCCAAATTTGTGGGATTGTGAACTTCATAGCTCTCTTTTCTCCTCTGTACCATCCTATATAAAAAAAAAATGAAAACATAAGTATAAATATACAAATACTTTCACTTAGTGTTATTAGAAATGTTAAAAAAGAAAAAAAATCCAGTATCCAAATAAACAAAGCTATATATACATATACAGTGGGCGCAAAAGAAATGTTAATCTCTTAAATGCAATGGAAATGTTAACCTTTTTACCGCGTTCCCACCATATAGGTAGTGGGAGGAGCTTGGTATGATGCATGTACCTGCAGCCAGGGCTCCCTCTCAACTTCTCGCTAGGCTCAGTTTAAGTGTGCTTGCAGAGCTCAGACAGTGTACATCTGTGTTACGCTGCCCCACAGACCGCATCTTTTTCTCCTTTCTGTTGACTTTGATGCCCTACCAGACACCACCATACAATCGCAATGGGGTGTAGCAAGCTGACAATGGAGGAGAAGACCTGTGCCCTAACTCTAATGGAGCAGGAAGTGCCAGTAAAGCGTGTAGCTGCCGATCTGAACGTGAGCTGGGTGTCACTCTTTAAGCTCAAAAAAGTAGCCACCACACTCCCTCCCGGCACCGCACCACCTCGCAAACCTGGCTCTGGGGGCAAGAAGAAGACAACTGCTCGGACTGACAAGGTTTTGCTATGTGAGGTGAAGCAGGACCCTTCGATAAAAGCAGATGAATTGAAGGGGAAACATCCTGACTTGCTCCACAACGTCACTATTCCTACGATCCAGCATTGGCTACAAAAAGACCTGGGTTTGCCCTGCCGCTGTGCCGCCAAGAAACTGCTGCTGACAGAGGGTATGAAGAAAAAACGGCTAGCTTTCGCGAAGAAATATCAAGATTGGACACCGGAGCAGTGGAAGAAAGTCATGTGGAGTGACGAGAGCAGTTTTCGGTTCATCAGGGGTGGCTCAAAAGTGGTGCGGTGGCCCAGTGATGTGAGCAGATATGACCACTGCTACACCGTGAAGCACCCCGATGGCATCATGGTTTGGGGATGCTTCAGTGGGAAGAAGGGCAGGGGTGGTCTCTATTTCCTCCCCAAGAACGTCACCATGAAGGAACAGAATTACATTGAGGTTTTGGAGGAAGATCTGCTCCATTTCTACGCTCTCCATGGCTGCGACTTTTTTATGCACGATGGTGCTCCTGCACACAAGGCACGAGCTATCAAAGACTTCCTTAATGAGCAGAACATCAAAGTTTTGGACTGGCCAGGCAACTCACCCGACTTAAACCCCATAGAGAATGCCTGGAACCAAATGAAAAATGAAGTTGGTAAGTCCCGGCCCACCTCAATCCCCGCCCTGAAGGAGACACTCATTAAGCTGTGGGTGGCAATGGACGGCTCCTACTTTGAGAATCTTGCAACATCCATGCCCAACAGGATCCAGGAGGTGTTGAAGACCCGTGGGAACATGACAAGGTACTAAATGTAAAGAAATGTAAGTAAAAGGACCCAATAAAACAAACTTGAAATGTACTTTTGTGCTTAATTATCCAAAAATTCTTAATGTTAACATTTCCTTTGCGCCCACTGTATATTACCTTCCAGAGATCTTTTACAGAGCTTGCAGGTGAAATGAGGTGCCCCAGGTTTGTCTTGATCTCTGCCAGGAATGCCAAAATATGGCTTGTATGCCTCACACATTTTAGCAGATCTCTCTACAGAGTACTTTTTTGCTCTTGTCCTAATAAATTTGCCGCAGACATAGCAAATTGAGCCTGTCAGATGCTTACAAACTCTTGATGCCATGTGCGATGAATGCTTCTATCAATGATGAGTGACAGCTAGAGTTAAACTGATTTGAGTAAACATTCTCTTTATTTATACAGTCATCTACATTGCCAGAATGTTGTAGAAATTCTTCAAACATATAAAAAATTCCTGAAAGTTCTACAGTTTATTTTTCAACAAATTAGTGCTGAAGCTATGTCAAATCTAAGAAAACTGCCATTGCTGTCCAGCTCACAAAAAACAGTGTTATTTAGATAGAGGGAATTAATTAAATGTCTCCCTAAATGACATGGGCCTGATGCTTCCACAACAATATTAGCTGCTTGACAAGAATTAGTAGAATTAAGTCTAGCACAGATAGAAATCTTGCCTGCTACCTTGAGGGGAACACCACCATAAGTCTCAAGGTTTATTTAATATGAAGATAGACTGAGAGTAGTAAATATGTTCTCATTTGAAAGGTGTGTGAGGGGAGATATGATTGAGCTTTTTAAAATCTGTTCTGGGATAGATAAGTTGGATTTTAGCACTTAAAAATTAAAAAAAACAGAGGTGCAGGTTGGATGTTAGAAATATTTTTTCACCTTCACCAATAGAGTAGTAGATTACTGGAATAGTTTGCCACCTGAGACAGTAGACAGTCCAAATTTGAATGTTTTCAAATGCAGATTAGATGATTATATGGGTCTGGAAGGTTAACTTGGGAAGGGGGGAGGGGGTGTTCTGGCTCATTCCTGTGGATGCAGTTTTTTGTTATTGTATATTATGATTGATTTGGATTTGGACTAGCCTTGATGATGATCTTTTTGTTTTTGACACATTCCTGTGGATGGTTCAAATTGTATATTGTAGATGCATGATCTGGGTTTTGACAGATGCAGATGAAATTTGATAGGCCCTGTGGCTTTTCTCATCTGTGAAATTATGTTATGTTAAGGATCAAGAACAGGTCTCTACCTTTATATTTTGGTTTAGTTCTACCAAAATTAACACTTTAACATTGGTTTAATATGCCCTTTCTGATTACAAGCAAAGCAGGTAACACCCTTGAATGGGCATTCTCACTTCCAATTTACCACACCCTAGAACAAGGTGTCTTAGGTTTCAATGCAGATTCCACCACCCCATTTGGCTGGCAAGGCCTTTGCTTGAAAGTAGGTTCCTGTTTATGCGCTAGGGTGAATAAAAAAATCAAAAGTGTTCGGACTATAACGAGCAACCTGGCAGATCATATGTATTAATGAGGAAACACTACATGCAAAATCTATGTCTTGTAGCATGACATCTTCATGTCACGCATGCAACAAAGACATGGTCTCGTCTCGTACAGTTTTGCAGGGCAAGAAGTGGTTTCAGTATTGTTTTATGTTATGGGGAGATCTCCGTCTTATCCTCCTGTTTATTGACTTGTTTTTCTTTTTTACAGATATCTTCCACGAGGTCCGCTGACAAGTTATGGCTCCTAGGAACCCCAGTAACTCAACAGCTGCCATAGAGTATTCTGCAAACCATGAGGAAGTCCTGTGTTTTGCAGTACCACGCAAAGCTAAACCAGCATGATTTGACGTTCTCAGTTCAGCAGATGGCACTCAAAGTTCAACATCAGTACTCCAAGGCGAATATTCTGACCATTGATCCATGTGGTATCCTCAAGAAAGTACAGCATCTGCCTGAAGGGTACAACGGAAATGAAAATCCAGGACAACAGGGCAAGCTGAGGAAAACCGAGCAAATTTCATTGCTTCCCTGAAAAATTTGTTTAATGTAGCACATCGTGATGCAATGTACTTGATCAAGGAGGACCGTGAGTTCCTTGAAGCTCAGAGGAAGCCGGGCAGGCAGGGAAAGATGGACATGGGGAATATCTGGCTTGGGTGGAAAAAAGAGAAACGGGGATGGGGGGGGAGGGAAATAAGTCAAGCTGCAAAGGAAAGTCAAACGTTCGCAGAAAGGCAGTCCACCATTAAACTCTAGTCTTCGACCTCGCCCGCTTTGTCTGAAGAACAAGGCTTGATACTAACTTCCCACCAAAACGATCACGCCATGCACCATCGCAGAATAAAATCATCTATACGCAAGTTTATGCTGCTCTGGACTGGACAAACATAAGTGACTGTCAAGCTGCACACGCGCTGCTTCCATTCGCGGAGGAGCTGGGAGCGAACGCTGGAGAATTGTCGTTGAGCACGAGCACGATTAATTAGCAGCAAAGATGTCATCGGCAGGAAAAGGCTGCAGAACTGAAAGAAAACTTTGCTCCTGTGGTACCGCTCACACTCCACTGGGATGGAAAACTTATGCCTTCCCTCATAAATGAAGGCGTTGTGGACTGACTGCCGATCCTCGCAGTTCCCATCATTGACGGCAAAGTGGAGCTTACGGAAAACACCATCCATTTCATTATATGCGATCAAATTCAACACAATGGTGATGAATATAGGATCCAAGGGTGGAGTGTGCATTCGACTGCAGTTGGATGGAAGCTGTTTTCTTGACCCTCATCTTAGAAGCATCTCAAAGTCCAGATATCGCTGCCTTTGTCAATTTCCGAGAGTTCTGGCAGTTTGTTGATCAAGACCAGTACAAGACAGCAAACAAAGAGCTCAAGAGGGACTAGATGGATGACATCCTCAAACTCTGCAAAGGCTACCTCAGACAGTACCACCCACATGGTGACCAATGGGAACTGCTAGAACTAGCCATTGTGTTCCATCATGGAATCCCTCATAGATGCAAAAAGATGTCTTTTCGCAAGCTGGGAGCAGTCCATTGCGCTTGATGGATGGCAAGAGTGATTTACGCTCTAAAAATGTGGATCCTTGCGCCTCAGTTCACAGAATATAAGCAGCGACCGTCCACTTCATGCACAGTCAACACCACAGTTCCTGCAAAACTGGGCAAGTACTGTGTCTTCATCATACACTACTATATTCGAGCGTGGTTCTCAGCTACAAGTTCAGCAAAAACACCAAGAAATGACCTTGACCTTTACAAAGCCCTCGAGAAAGAGATGAACAAGGCGATCAGGAGAGTCAGGTCTGAAAGCAATGGGATGTTACATGTGGCACCTGTCAGAAGTGACAGTTGGTCTTGCACTTTTTGATGATGAGCTGTCCCTGGAGGAGAAGCCGAATGTTGTTACCTCCGAAGCGTGGAGGCATCAGAGGAACCTAAGTCTAAGTAAGGAGGCTGACTTAGACAACAAGACCATTGCTTCCTTCATCATGAAAAACACAAGAGATTCCTGGATCAGCTGGAAATTGACAAAAGGCTCCTCGACATCGATCCTGCCCTGTGGGGGACAAACCCCATATACCAGGCTTGGGCAAGGTGAGTAGGTGGCCTTCTCATCACCAATGATGCAGTGGAATGAGGGGTCGCTCTAGTGCAGGATTTCACTAAGAACCCTGGCACAAAGTCGGAGGACCAGCTGCAATGCCTCCTGCACATTGTTGAAGAGCACAGGAAAATGTATCCGATGTCCAAGAAAGGAAGCCTGACTAAGTCGAAGCACTGATTAGATTTGTGGAATATGATGCAAATTTTCTCATCCATGAAGAAAAGTTGGGTGACTGCACAATATGAAGATATCTTCCAATCAAAAAGAAATTTCTCTCATTTTGTTTCTATTGGAAAAGGAAAAGAATAAAGAGTTCCATGTTAACATCATTTCATTTTGAAATTCCACCCCTATTGATGGGGTGAACCCTGTTATGCACCTTTGTTTATAGTAGTGTCCTATAGCTTGTACATCTCTGAAAGCTACTTCTCAAACACTAGCTATTTCTACAGCTATAATGAAAGTACAATCTGATTCTGCCAGCAAAATGTGCTGTGTAGACTAATTAGATAGGCCTATCAAAATATATCTCTTAGCATATCTGTTGACTGATCACTAAACTCACATCTGTGAGCCAGTGCTTAAATTCCAACAACAAAATTAACAATAGTTTCACCAGATTTTGATTCTTTGAATAGAAGTTAAATCTTTCATAAATCATAATTACCTTGGGTGTGTAATGTTCTTTCAACACCTTAATATTGGGATATTTACAAGTCCCTGGCCACTTTGGAGATCACAGAACATTAGCTAAGGCAAAAACCTTAGGTCCCATCCTAAAAAAAAGCTGGTACCTTCTTGTCCTCTTGGATAGAGTTAGCTGACAAAGTTTTCAACACTACCATCAAAACTGTCAATAGAACCACATTTAATTGAAAAAATAACCTATCAACAATTGACAATGAACAAATCCAATCCTCATCACCAATGTAATATAATGTTTCAATTATAGTTATAATGTGAATAACAATCAACAACACCCATCATAGATGATGTGACATGCCAGAAATGGGTAAAAAGTGTAATGATAAAAGTGTTAGTACGGGTTAGTAAATAGAGTAGAATATATACATTTAGGTTATGATAGGAATAGGTAGGATACAGTTGTTATACCTATAGTTTTGTCTTAAGTAGGTGGTTATTTATCTTCATGGAATGGATTTCAGGGGCCTAGAGTGACTGTGTATTTCTACCCGACCTTGAGAAAGGACCTAGTATCAAAATAATGACAAGACTATAGTCAACCGCAACAAAACCATCATTCCCACGTCCTCTCAAGGCATGGTGTCTTGCAAACTGTGGCCTCTCAAGATCCTGTAGAAATAAATACCAGCCAAAGCTCACCACTCAAAGTCTGCTAAAAACTTATCCCTACCAACATCATCTCCAATGATGATGGGAAACTATATACTCCTGGTGGTTTTAAGTGAATACCTATTGAGGTAGGGAAGCAGACTGGTCCTTTATCTTATAGGCATAGTGTACCCACAGGGAATGTTGTAAAAAGACCCCAAGATCAGGTAATGAATAGATCCACAAGAGTTCCTAGTAGAGAACCTTGTGTGCTACAACCCGTTTCTCCTACTTCATCACTTCATCCTATTTTACCTCCTACTCCTGTTCTTCCTATGGTAAACTCTTCATGACAGGTTATTGGTTCTCCTTCAGCTAATGTATACAGGTGTTTCAGAGAGAAGAAACCTGTAGATAGGCTGACTCTATAAGTTTTGTACTATGTTCTAACTCAGGGTAGAGGGATGTAATGATCTGATCTATTGTCGAAGTTGACTATAATCTGGTCGATACTTCAATACTAGGTGGCCTCTCAAAGTCCTGTAGAAATACCGGACTCTCTAGGGCCTGTCACCCACTCTGAGGATAAACAACACTCTACTTAAGACAAATATATGCACAACTATAATTGAAACACTATACAGGGTGTCCACAAAGTCTGGGTACATAGGAATTTTAATATTTTATTTATTTATGTTATTTTCCCTCCCCAGATCGAATGATGGCTCTGTCTAAAGAAGAAAGAATCGAGTTGGTACTCTTAAGTGGACGAAAAGGATGGTCTCATTGCAAAATGACCGATGAATTTAACCTTCGACACCCTGATCGGCAACCTATTTATTTTACTGCTGTCGGGAAATTGGTCATGAAGTTTAAAGAAACAGGCAGTGTCTTGGACAAACCCCGTTCCAGGTGACCAAAGACTTCAGACAAAATGAAAGAGGTTGTTATGGCCAAGATTGCTGCTAGCCCAAAGAAATCACTTCGTCGGACATCCATGGAGTTGAGTGTTGCAAGGTCAACTATCCACAAAATCCTGGTAGAGCAGAAGTTCCATCCGTACAAATTACAGATATTGCATCACTTAAATGAAGACGACCCCGATAGACGAATGCAGATGTGCGAATGGTTTTCAGATAAATGGGATGAAAATATCAATTTTACTAAAGATCTTTTGTTGTTCAGTGATGAAGCTTTGTTTTATGTTAATGGTGAAGTCAATAGACAGAATCTTCGATACTGGTCTCAAGACAATCCACATTGGATGGATCCATCCAAACAGCAAGGCTGCCAAAAGGTGATGGTGTGGTGTGGTTTGTGGAAAGCTCATGTGCTAGCACCCTTCTTCTTTGATGAACATGTAACCGGTGAGACTTATTTGAACATGTTGAGAGAAAAATTAATGCCTCAAATTGAGCGCCTAGGCGAGGGACTTCCGGACTGGTTTCAGCAGGATGGAGCCCCTGCCCATTTTGCTACAAATGTTAGAGATTGGCTGAATGGCACTTTTCCTCACTGGATTGGAAGAAGAGGTCATGTGGAGTGGTCCCCTCGTTCACCAGAACTTTCTATCCTTGATTTTTTTTCTGGGCTATGTTAAAAGAGAAAGTTTACTCAATGAAGATTGCAAATCTAAACCACTTGAGAAAATGCATTATCAGTCAGTGTGCTGAAATCGACAGCAATGTACACCTATTCATTCGAGTTCACCAGAATTTAGCAAGGCGCATCGAATTATGCATTGAAAATAATGGAAATCATATTGAAAATATAATTTCTTAACATTATAATTAAATAAAATTGTTTTGTTCTAAAGGTATGTATTTATCCCCTATGTACCCAGACTTTGTGGACACCCTGTATATTACATTGGTGATGAGGATTGGATTTGTTCATTGTCAATTGTCGGTTGCTTAGTTTTACAATTAAATGTGGTTCTATTGACAGTTTTGATGGTAGTGTTGAAGATTTTGAGAGCTATGTTAGTAGAGTTGGACTCTAATTTCTGGCTAACTTTATCCTTGAGGAGAAGAAGGTACCAGCTTTTATTTTACTTTGGGAGGACCTAAAGTTTTTGCCTTAGCTAAGGGTCTGTTTTCTCCAAATGGGCCAGGGACTTGTAAATATCCAGATATTATTAAAGTTTTGAAGGAGCTTTACAAACCCAGGGAAATTATGATTTATGAGAGATTTAAGTTATATTCAAAGATTAAAAAATCTAGTGAAACTATTGCTAATTTTGCTGCAGTGGTACCTGTATTGAAGGCAAATGGATCACTGAGGATTTGTGGGCACTATTGGCTTAAATTAAATAGAGCTGATAGCCTCGATATTTATCCCATTCCTAGGACTGAGGATATGTTTGCAGTTTCTCAGGTGTTAAGCTACTTACAAAACTACATTATATCTCAGGCATATACCCAATTATGCCTTGATGATGCATTACAACAGTATAAAGCAATTAAAACACATTGTGGGTTGTGTAAATATCATAGGTTGTGTTTTGGAGTTTCTCCGCCACCTGGAACTTTTCAATGAGCGATAGAACATTTATTAATGGATCTTCAAGAGGTTGCTTGCTACTTGAATGATGTGTTCATGTGTTGTTCATTTGAACTTAAACATGAGCAGTGACTTAGATCCATATTAAGAATACTAGAGACTGCTGGGTTGAAGCTTTTTTTTTTGAAGAAGTGTGCTATTGGTGTCTTATCTGGGTTTTCGTATTGATGCTCAGGGTATTCACCCCACTTCTGACAAAGTTCAAGGTATTGCAGATGATGCCCCTGTTCCTACTAATGTGACTCAAGCGAAATTCATATATAGGGTTGCTTAACTTTTATGGGAAGTTGATTCCTATGGTAGTATCTATGCTGGAACCTCTTAACAGCTTATTAAGAGCTGATGGACCTTAGTGTTGGGAAGAAGCATAAACAACCATTTTTGTTCCCTCCAAACAGATACTGCTATCATCAGAGGCTTTAGTGCATTTTGACCCTTAGAATACTATTGTATCAGTTGCAAACAGCAGTGCTTATGGCATCAGAGCTGTTCTATGCCACCTGATAGATGGTATCAAGCATCTTGTTCACTTTGTTTCACTTACTCTAACAGCTAAAGAACATAAACAATTTTACATTGCTACCATCTAACTAAACCTCTTCTTGGTTTATTTTCTTCTAAATGTATGTATCCCTCTTATGGTTCTTCTTCTTCAGGCTTATAATTTTACTGTCATTTATCATTCTGGAACTTTATTAGGTACTGCAGATGCTCTAAGCTATCTACCTCTTCCTATTACTGACATAAGTGACCGCTTTTGAAATACAGTGCTCAACAAAAGTTTAGGCCGGGTGCCTGCCAGACAAGTTGCAGCATGATAAAAGTGTCATAAAAAATATTAATCTTACCCTTAATACTTTGTTGGGCATCCTTTGCATTTCTTGACATCCCTCAGGCGTCATGGCATGGACATAGCAAGATCATGTAGCTTCTGGGTAGGTATAGCATCCCAACAAGCCATAATTTCCTTCAACTTGGGGAGAGTACTGACATCCATCCCTTGTAACCCATGTTTAACCACCTGCCAAAGGTTCTCAATCGGGTTTAATTAAATCTGGACTGTTACCAGGCCAATCCTCAATGAACTTAATCTCACAGTCTTTGAGCCAGGTTATAACTGATTTGGCAGTGTGGCAGAGGGCACCATCCTGTTGGAACATGTTTGCGCCTGTTAACTCAAAGCACTCCTCCAGATGTTCATTTAGCAGCTCATAATAAATGTACTGGTTCACTTTAATGTTGGCAGGCAACACAACAAGCTTCCCTAAGCCCCTGCCTGAGAAACAACCCCATACCATTAATGAACTGGAGTGTTTCACGGTTTCACAAAGGTAGCATGGGTTAAGGGGTCACTGCCACGCTTCCGATACAAGTTACCAACCCTCTCCTCAGTCACTGTGAATGTTGCTTCATCAGACCAAAGCATGTCAAGCCAGTCAGCATCATCCCACTGAAGATATTTCAGAGCATAAGCGACCCTACGAGCCGTCTGCACATAGGTGAGAATCAGTTTCTTGACGGGGCAGTGGCTTGTGTAACCAAGCTCATGAACACGTTGATTAACAGTGTGCACACCTCACTGAACAGACCACTAATATTTTCCTTAATTTTACGGGCTGAAATACAAGGACATTTCTCTAGGTCTCTCTTAACAACGTTATAAACACGCCTAGAGGTCTTACAAGGCCTACCAGACTGCTTTTTCTGGGTTGGTTTGGCATCACACCCTCCCTCCCTCCACCTAGCAATGTAATGCCTCACAACACGATCACTTATTTTAAGTTGGTCAGCTATTTCCTTAGTTTGCTTACCGGCCTCCTTGAGAGCAATAATCTGGGCAATAATTTCAGATGATAACTGCCTTGCTTTCCCCATAATAAGGCCACAAACACTCCCAAACTACAAAAAACCCAGTCACAAAATGGCGTTGGTCAGAACACAACAGCACAGTCCTCTCACTACTGCCACCAAGCTAACACTGAGCATGTGCTGGCAGGCTGAGCGGGAAACTGAGGGATGTAGTGATGTCATGCAGCCGGCATAAACTTCTGACTAAATTAAATCACCCTCATCTATACCATTTTTTTAGACATAAGTTTAGTCCACCCCCGCTCACCTAGCCTAAACTTTTGTCAAGCACTGTACCCAGTCAATCTACAGCTGTCATTAATTCTATAAAGAAAAACAATGACTTACTAAAGACAAAACTATGGACACAAAAACTCTACCCTACCTGTTTCTATTATAACCTAAATGATATATACTATATTTACTAACTACTACTAACACATTTGCTAATCTAACATCACATCATCTATAATAATTGTTGTTGCTGCTTGAAGTAGTCCAAAGGTTAAGAAAGGTTCCAACATTCGGCTTTATTTGACTGAAATAAACAATTACAAAACATAAGTATATAAAGAAAATAATACATAGAATGAACACACACTCACATAAGCACACACAAATATAGGCGCATGTACATTTCATAGATAAAGAATTAATATATGTATGTATAAGTGGCATAATGTTGGTTTCACATAACTAGGAGTCTGGTTAGTAGAGGAACTGCAAGATCTTCATCTTCATACTCTATCGTACATTAATATACATTATCTGTTCTACTTTTATTTAATATTCAAACCTAAGGAAAGAAACACAGGTCAGTCATGAACTCAATCAACTATAACTGAATAAATTATAACGATATTCCTTTCTACAAAAAGAAAAAGGATAAAATACAATTAAATACTAGTATTTACGAGATCTAGCAGTTTTCAATGTAACGTTCAACAGGCTTTCTAGGTCGACTAGAGCAGCGAAGAATAGTTTCAGGGGAGGTGTCAGGGGGAGAGCTGGAGGAGGAACAACATGAGACGTATCATTTTTGCTAGGACAGTCAAGTTTTCTATATCGAGTAGATCAACTAGGGGAGGAACATCATGACATGATGAATTAGGATCTCGTTTAGTTTCAACATTTATAGGAGCATCAAGAAACAGAATGGGAATTTTGTATCAGAATTAAGATTAGGAATATCTTCAATCTCATTTTTGGCTCTCTCCGGCTGGGGATGAATCATAGATAGCCACTGTATCTTCTCAGCCATCTAGAAATCTGACGTGTGCATATTTAGGATTGGATTCGATTAGTTCCACTTCGCATACTAAGGGATCATTCTTATTCTGTATATGTTAGTTTAACAGTACTTTACCAGGTGAAGCAAGCCAGGTAGGTATACTCATTCCTGTCATGGTCTTTCGAGGGAATGAAAAAAAAGTTTGTGAGGATTGCGTTCATTGAAGTACATAACAATGAATGCAAGGAATGAAGAGCTTCTGGGAGGATGTGTTCCCAATGGTTAATGCTCAGGTTTCTAGACACCAATGCCAAGATAACAGTTTTCCATACAATTGTGACATAGCGCTCATATTGTCCATTCCCGGTAGGATGATAAGATGTTGAAAGACTCGTTGAAACCTTTCTTATACAAAACTAATTTTATTTTGGCAGACATGAAAGAAACAACTCGATCTGAATGCACATACCCTGGTAACCCGAAAAGAGGAAAACAATGTAGTAAGACATTGTATAACAGTTGATGAAGAAATATCCTTACAAGGAAAAGCAAAGGGAGAAGAGGGTAATGGCCCTTTAAAGTTCAGGCTGATTCAATCAAAAGGGCACATTGCACCAATAAGCTCTTGCCTCTCTGGCTGAAAATATTGAGGTTTTAACCTTTGACACGTTTCGCACCCTGACACCACTCACTTGACATCATCTACAGAATAAGGCAAGTTTCATACTTGACGAAAATTGTGAAATTGTGTAATCCCTTGATGATAGAAAGCTTTATGAAGCTCAACAAGATTATTGTGGGTCATGCTTGAGAAGAAAGCATGTGATAGGGCATCAGCAGCTCTGTTGAGTGAACCCCGAGATGTATAACTTCGTAGCAAAAGGGCCTCAATTCTTAACGCCATCTAGCAATATTTTCATTCTTTATTTTACTCTTATGACGTGAATCAAATATGTAAGATACAGATTTTTGAGGGTAAACTTATGAGTAAAAAGAAAATGATCCCACCTTTTGATTGCCTCAACAATAGCATAGGCTTCTTTTTTGAAAGAGCAGTGATTTCTCTCAGAGGAATTTAGGGATCTTGAGAAAAAAGGCAATGGGTCATCCATTCTAGTTCAGATCAGAATGGCCCCAATGGCGCTATTTGAGGAATCAGTTTCCAGTGTAAACGATGATTTTTCATCTATTTTTGCCCTAGCAGCATTAACAATAGCCAATTTTAATTCCTCCATTGCATTTGTAGCTTCTTCAGAGTGGAAACTGGCAATTAATTAGGGGATGAATTCATTGACAAAATCTTGGAACCCACTGCGAGTAGTATGAAAACAATCAGACTAATCGAGATAATGATTCTTGGCTGGTTGGTATGGGTATATTCTTGAGAGCAGCAAGGTGTGAAGGATCTGGGTGAAGTTCATTATGAAAAAGGTGATAACCTAGAATACATATAGTATTAGATGAAAAGGTGTGTTTGTTTTTATTTAAGGTCACTTTATGTTTCTCAGTAGCTTCAAGAAACTTAGGTTTTTATCATGTTCTGCTTGCATGCAGCTGCAAATAGTAAAATTGTCTAGGTAAGCATATGTGTCTTCAAGATTATTTTTATGAATGAAATCATCCATAATGCTCTGGAAGCAGGCAACACCAAACTTAAGCGATTAAATTGAAAAATTAAAATGCTTTTGTTTGATACTAAATATTTACCATTGATTTGAAATTTATTCAATTATATTATTTTTTCTTACATTAACTGTGTAGTTTGTCTTCACCTCTGCTGTAATTTGACATGATATGAGGGTTTCAAAGATAACTTTTTTCTGTCTGGCCTGAAAATTCTAAATTATCTTCCCTGGTGCTAAAAGTAAAGGCTCATTTAATTCCTCTCTATTCAATTGTACATATTAGGAAATATGTATTTTTCGCTGCAAAGGTTATACTTCCCAAGATTATATCGCTAGCATTGCAAGCATTACACTAACCTTACTTAAGCAGTTTTGCCATTAAATCAGATTTAAAGTGTCCCTTTTCACCTGAAAGTTAAGTTCACCCTATTTTCATTTTCCCAAGTATAAAATAATCTTGGGAATTAGTAGGACGCCTGGCTACTGACAGCAAGAGATACCTTAGCAATAAATATCACCATTAGTTAGGAAGAATGATTACTTTACTGAGAGGATTTTATAAGGTTGTTTCATGATGAGTACATGATCTATTTTATCTTCATCTTATAAAATGTTGACCCTCGATGTCTTTGATAGAGACATCCTATTGGTGATAAAAAATATTTAGATTAGGTATAGTTAATAGAAATTATACACTTTTGTATCATTTAATTTGATTTAATCCATGGCTAAACCTATGAATTTTAAGCAGTTTAGTCATTACCTTTTAGTAGATAGGTCATCACAGAAAGCACCTTTTGATTTAAGGTCCCTAAAGGACTCATATGGAAGTGGGTTTCATGAGATTTATGTCTGAAGAACAAGATGGGCTGTGTGAGCTCCTGTAGCATTTGTATTAAATCACAAAGTCTCTGAGCCAACTTTGAACTAGGATATGTCTTGATTGCTCGTCTGGTCATGGAAGGAGGGGGGGTTACCTCTGTGTCAGGTGGGGGATCTAGGAGAGCATGGGATTTTCATGACATGGTCCTTAGGACCAGATTGTGCTCTTGTTATTCAGCCATTTTGATATTAAAATTAAAACTTTAAATTGAAAGCTTCTCTAGTTTTTTGTGGCACTACTAGTTAGTTTTTATCATACTACTAGTGCTTTTGTTGCACAACTAGTGTTGTTTGTCATGTCACTAGCATTTTTTATGTTGTGCTGCTCTTTACATCACACTACTTTACTCTTCTGCACTCCCAGTTGAGTATGGCTGATTTTAATAAGCTAATTCTTGAAAGGAGGGGCACCTACCTAGTAGTTGTAAGAACTTTTATTTCTCTGCCGCTCTTGGGAGGTTAATAAGTCTTAACAAACTGAGGTTAATTCGAAGGGAGGCCTCCCAAGAAATGCCTACATTCAAAACCTAGCTTTCATTCTTTATCTTGTCACTCATTTGTTTGGTTGTCTTTGGTCTTTTGGGGACAATACTTGTTTGTCTCTAGCCTCTTTTGTCTGTTTTGGGTAAACTACTTGTGATCTTTGGGCATTTTGGGGAGACTACTTGTTGTCTTTGGAGTGTTTTGGGGATACTTGTTATACTTGGCCTGTTTATGTACAACTAAAATATTTGTAGACAATGTGTGGTCGATGTGTGTAGGAGAGCCATTGTTACCATTTTGTCTATGATAGATTTTCACCACTTTGCATTAGTCTAGTCTTTTACCCTACCTTTCTTTGATTATGAAAGAGGAGTGTGAATGTTGAGTTCAGAAGGGGGGGTTGGGAAAGATCAAATAATGTTATTAATCATATTTATTTTGACTTGATTATAATATAATTTTAAATTTCTACTTTACACTTAGCTTTCTTAATGATTATCAAAGATCCAAGAAAAGTTTTTTGAAGTAATATGCTAATTTGATCTGCCCATATTTTAACGCAAAATAGACAAAAGACTTTGTAAACCATCACAGCGGGTGTATGGCTTGTAAATTTTTGGTGGGATGGAACGAAGGTATTTTCATTTTGTATTCTGACTTCCTGAACTGAGAAAAAGATGCAGAAGAGCTCCTTGCCAGGAGCTGTCAGAAACCCATTGCACAAACCATACAGCTTCTTATACTCTTGGGTAAGGGGAATAACCTACAAGACACCCTAGTGGAGCAGGTGCCTTACAGGACTTCCTATCCTTCCCATTTCTATCTTTTCTCATACTCTCCTTTGGTTTGACTGAGGTTTTTTTTTAAATTTTTGTAGGACTAAGACATCCATAATTTTTATGTACATACTATTTTTGGCCACAGTATATTTATATATATTTGTAATTTTAGGGAGGGGTTAATAAATTTAGTCTGATGTGTTTGTCTTTTTGCTCCCAAACTTTTATCTCCCCAAAGCATCTCAAGTCACAACACTTAGGATGAAAGTGTGCGGAAGGTACATGTCCCAATTTCTGCATCAATGTGAAGCCTTTTTTCCCTAAATACTTACTTACTTAATCCTTTTAGAGCCAGATATTTTCAATTTTGGTTTCTTGAGGTAAGACATTTGGTGATTTGATCCTGTTTTCAAGCATTTCATTATTTGTTGGTGGATTTATTTTATGCCTCGGATGCCCTTCTTGACAGGCAACCCTTCCCATTAATCTGGGCTTGGGACCGGCTCTGGATTGAACTAATTTGCTTGACCCACAAAGTCTGTTTATATATATATATATATATATATATATGAAAAACTCACAAAGTGAACTGAACAAGTTCAAAAGTACTTGGAATCTACTTTTCATTTTCCTGTGGAATTTTTTGCACATATATATATATAGCTTAGAGCAGCAACCTTCAAGACCAACAAAGGTCACAATTAGGGGTAACTTGACCCAAGGATTAACATAGGCTACTCAGATTTAACAAAAGTGATGCTACCTGGTTGTTATTAAGTTATATTTGAATTTTTATCCTTTCATATTTTGGGGGACAAGTAATTGCGGCTATGAGTTGCAATTAAAATACCAACATTGGCCGTGGAAAAATTAAGGGTTGCTAGACCAATTATGTGACTGCATTAAAAAAAAAAAAGATAATACCTATTATCAGCATGCCCGAGACTTGAATAATTTAGGTATTTAGTTAAAACTTGTGCCCATGTACTTAAGGCATGCTTTAAAGTCTGGGGCTGCCTCCTACGTATTCATGTTTACCTGCCTGCTTACTTGCTCACCTACTTGCTTGCCCTCCCGCACTACTGTAATGTGAAAATCATTCTCTGTTTAGTCTTTTATGATACACTACTCTAGTTCAAAATTAAAATAAACCTTATATTTTATACCTACCAACTTTTAATTGCATAATTTAATGTTATATTTTAATGTTCCAAATTTCCGAACATTGGAATTTTCTATTAACACACTTTAAAATGAATTATACTGTAGCAAAACTCTCAATCTATTTCCAATGACAGAGCAGCATGAGTTTTTTATCATTCCGATACTTTATGGAGCCAAGATCAGCCATCCAAAATATTAATTCTTCTTTTCAGAGTATCCTGACAAGATGTCCTTTGATTATTTATAAGTAGCAAGTTAATATCCATGGACTGCAGAATTTAGTAATCTGGGCCATCAGACTACTATTGGATTTATTTTTGCTAAATTTAAGCCTTCTGCTACTAAAAAAATATTTTCTATTATTATGTAGCTCCTATTTTACTGGGTAAGGTAAGATATTCAAGTATTGGTCACAAGTTATCTGTGTTGATTTAATTACAATCTTTTGAATTCTTCAAAAGATAATTTGAATTGGTAGGCCAAAGGACACCATCTCTTCCTGTTAAGTCTAGTATTTTCTGACAGCAAGTCAGTCTGTCTATTTATTTAACAAATATTTATTCAAGTAACTATTGGGCTAAGTACTGGACTTATTTAGTTCTATCTTAACCTTAATTCCAATAAAAATAGTCTTTCTCACCAAGAAACTAACCAGTATATCCTTATTATTAAATTTAATTGTATATATTGTTAATTAACAGATAAATATTTAGTAATTAAAGAATTATTTTGCATGGACTTGATAAGCAAGTTTGTGTGATAAACATGGTCATGGCAGATCGATGGAATGTGTTTATTAATAATTGTTGTTCTTTCTCTTTGTGATATTACTATTATAGAGTATTTCTCTACTAATGAGCATTGCACCCTTAATTTGATATTATCCCCAATCATATTCATTGTCCCTTTAATTAACTGTATTGTTTGTCTTAACCTTTGCTGTAATTTGAGGTGAGCTGTGGGTTTCAAAGGGAGCTTTTGCTCATTGTGACCTGAAAATTCTAAATTATTTTCACTGGTGCTATAGGTACAAAGCTTACTTAATTCTCCTTCATTCAAATGTACATGTTAAGAAAAAAAAGTGTTTTTCATAGCAAATGTTATAATTCCCAAGATGATATCCTTTGCATTGCAAGAATTAAGCTTGTCTTACTTTAGCAGTTGACTAAAGCAAACATTAGGTTCACCATTGACTCCAATTAAGTTCACCCTATTTTCATTTTCCCAAGTATAAAATAATCTTGGGAATTATTAAGTTGCTTGGCTACTGACAGCAAGAGATACCTTTGTAATAAATACAAGGAAGTCTTGTTTATCACCATTAGTTAGGAAGAATGATTACTTATACAAGAGGATTTTTATAAGGTTGTTTCATGATGAGTGCATGATGTATTTTCTACTATTGCTGCATTTTACAAAGCTTGGCAGCTACTTGATGTATCTTCCATAGAAACATCATGTTGGTGATATAAAATGTTTAGATTAGGTGTAGTTAGCCAAAATTATACGCTTTCCTATCATTTGTTTGATTTAATCCATGACTAAACCTTTGTAATCACATTTAAGTAGATTGGTAATCAAAGTCAGCCCCTTTTGATTTAAGGTGAGGTCCTGTAGTATTTGCATTAAATAAACACTCTGTCCCAACTTCAAACCAGGATTTGTGTCTTGATTGCTTGTCTGGTCACAGGGGGGAGGGGGACAGAGGGTAGATACCCTGTGTCAGGCGAGGGATTTGTTAACAATAGAGATGTAAATGAAAGCATTAAGAATAGTATGATAGTTGAAGATTGTGGAGGTAGTCTGGTAGGAATTAGGAATTTGACAGTACTAGTGCTTGGGGCAGTACATTTGTCTGTTAGAATGCATAAGATATGGATGAATGAATGAGAGTTTTGTACAATAGAAAAAGTGAGTTCAGAATATAGTGATTCCCAGGTATGAGTTTATGAAAGAAAACAGATTGGTTATGTATTCCCATGAAAATCAGATTAAAAAAAGGTTGCTAAGAGTGGATGTCGGGAAATATATCTGGGTGATGATGGTAACACCATAGGAATATTATGAGAGGGATAAAGGTTATTGCAAAAGAAATGTAAAGTACATCTCTTGAGAGAGTCAGATGGGATGATTGATTGGGTATTGGTTTAGACAGCAGTGATTTGTATGCTAAGGAGAGAAAGCTTCCTACAAAGTGCAAAGAGTTGCTTGTGTGTTTGGACTGATATATATGAATGACCACCCCTGTCTATGTACAAGTGAACTCAGGAGTGAAGAGCCATCAGGTGAGAGGTGTGCAAACTATTGATATTATGGGTCACTTGTCTACAGTGATTGAGGAGGAGGATTGTATTTGACTAATGTGAGTGTGAAATGACACACTTGGTGAGTGGATGTATGATGAATTGAATGAGCATTTGACTGAAGTTGAGTAAAATAAATCCAATGAAGAGAGGAGTTGGTGAGGTTGCCAGGTATGGTTTGAGTCTGCCTCTCTGTGCACATGACTTCTCTTTTCCAGCTCCTTAGGGACTGCGAGTGCACTGCTCATGAGAACTTTCCTGATTGTGTTATCTGTTCCTCCAAGATGGGAAGTAAAATTTGCAAAACACAGCAAGTTCCAAGAGGAGAGTATGGCCATTTCCCGGAAAAAAGTGGGTTTCCCTACAATGAAAATACTTGATTTGGGTTGACCTTATTTGCATGACAGCGCACAAGGTTGGGTACTATCCCAATAGTCTTTATGATAAGACCTAGAAGCACATGGCCACATATTTTGATTCTATTTTTATCAGGGTTTGTTTTTGAAGGGATATTTTTTTGTAATAGCAAATCCTTTGCCTGCTTTTTGTAAAATTATTTTGTATTATTATTAAATAAAATATATTTTTTGTCTGTGAAAATTGATTCATTTTGAATGCTCTTTGTAAATAATTATAAGAAATTCTCTCTCTGTGTAAATAAAAACTATGGAATCTCCTCTCTTTCTCTCTCTCCCTTGCGACACCTAGATGGGCTTACCAACAGGCAGTGTAACTGTAGGAAATTGGGAGCCTGTACAAATAAGTGATTGCTTGGGAGAAAGTATGGCTGCCTGTTAGTCTTGCATGGAAATGAACTGAATGTTGAGCATGAGTTCATGATATTGGATGATAAGCAAATGCTGTTGTTTCTTGCTGAGAATAGATTATTTGAGAGGGAATGGATTGTGTTTTGATGTAGGGAAAGATTGTGTGATGAAAAGAGATTCCTAATAAATATTCGTCATTGTCATTGGAGTCTCTCAACACATGAGTATGACTGCCAGGTTCCAGCTCAATGGGTAATGGAGCAGCGAGTTTGTCAGTTTCGGTGTGTCCTCGAGTGGGAAATTAGTCTGATTCTGAAGGGGCAGATTTTGTGACAGTTTGGACAAGGGAAAGCACCTGGCTGAGGGTTTTGTGGACAGGCTTTTCTCCTCTTCCTCTTTTCTGCCAGAGGGTGATGGCATTTTCCTTCAAAGGTTTGCGTTGCATTCCTGACTGCTGCTCGCCACTGATTGTGTTGGTTTGCCAGATCTTCCTAGGTGTTAAAATTGATTTATATTTCCTTTAGATGCTAAATACTACTAATAATATAAAAACCAGACCAAATAAGAATGATAAAAATAATAAAAAGGTAAAGTAGTGCTGAGTGTGGGTGAGGGAAAAACACACCAACAACTTTCCAGGCCTAACAGAGTTCAAGTCAACCCAGTGACAGGGTTTGCCTAATTTGCACTCAGGCTGGGAGGACATGCAGCTTCCCTGGATACCAAGTGTAACAGGTTAGCCCCCCCCCCCCTGCAAGGACCCAGTGAACTAGACTTTCCCTACTTGAACTCAGGCTAGAAGGCTATATACAGTTCTCCAGGTACAGAATGTAACAGGCTACACAGGGTACCCCCTGCGAGGACCTAGTGAACTAGGCTTCCCCTACTTGAACACAGGCCGGAAGTTATACAATTCCTCCAGGTACAGAATGCAACAGGCTGCACCGCTACATGTGGGTGGGGTGAGCCTGTGGTGCTACCAGCTCTACCAGGGTGGGGCATAGGGGGAGATAAAACTTGCACAAGGGTTCTGAATGAGTGTGGTGCCAACCATCTTGTAAGTTGCTGCCTGAAACAGGACCCATTCTGTAGTCTTTCAAAATGAGCTTCGTTCTGGAGCGTGAAGAGCCACGACCTGTTTCTCTAGAAGCCACATTGCTTCAAAGAAACACGAGCTTGATTGCAATTTACACACTTTGGCTTACATGACAGAGAATTGCCATGTGTGCCCCTCTCTCAGATTTAAAGATACTGGACTTAGCATGTCAAGAAAAGCGACTTAATGGCTGAAATGTTAGCATTAATAGCACCTCTGCAACAAAAGCACATATACCTTGACACAGTAGAAAGACCACCCAGCACACACTTACTCAGGAGGGAAGCCTGTCACAATCAAATGTAATGAGTGTAGGGGTGGGTCTTGAGGCATCTCCCTATTTCCTCATCACATATTCAACCTTGACTGATCCCTGGTTGGCCAGTTCTTCTGTGATGTCATCTACTGAGTAGTCCCTGATTCCCCTCACATAAACAAATGTTTAACAAAGCATTCACGAGAAGGGTGCTGTCTGAGAAACAGTGGAATTTTAGGTTTCTAAAAAGTATGCTAGTGAGAACTAGGTTTTTCTTTAGGACCAATCTGACGAATGTTTACAAGGGTATAAGTTGCCATAATTAATTCCAAGCTAATACTAGGCTACATTAAAATATAAAAATAAATCAAACACCAAACCTCAAACCAAAAACAAGAAGGGAACATGCTCCAACATCAGGGAAAGGCCCAACTTCCCCTGGTGCAGGAAACTACAACAGGAAGAGTCAAATAAAATGAAAAAGGCCAGCCTCCTCCAAAAGGTCAGATAGTTCATAAGTCTGTGTACGCAAACCCATCCTGAGTACAAGGGATAAGTGGTAGAGTGAGAGCTAGGATAGCTGGTAGAGAAGTGAACTGGTTCATTCTTATTCATTTTGTCAGTGATTGTCACAAGGTTATGTTCTCTATTGTCGATTTATTCATACCATGTTGTTTTCATTCACATTGTAATTATTTTAATCTCATTTTGCTGTATATCTACTTATTTTTTTGTTATGTGACTATCATGATTATTAAATTTTTAATGTAACCAATTGCACATTATTTTCAGCTATTATCTTGTGATTAGTTTGCCTCTTTTTTTCTAATCACAGCCTCACTACTGGTGCTTTTAAATTTAATAGGGTGGGGGGGGGTAAATCACACAGCTTATCATGTCATTTTACATAATTTCTACACATCCTCATTACTGTATGGATGGTGTATGCAGGAGTCATTTTCCCCGTTTCATCCCACTAAATATTTTTACCACTTTGCCTATGTGAATGGAGTGAGTGATATAGTACATTGTTATGATTCAATTGTACGATTTGAATTTTACTCTACATTATGTAACTCAATGGACTTTATATTTAAGAGGATTAATTGTACTTTCTTCTATTTTGCAGGGGAGAGGACAATTTCTAAAATTGTCTGAAGGCTAAAATAGGAGTCACCCCCTTTTTTTAATTACGATTTATTAGGTGGTGTAAGATGGAATAGACCACTTGAGTGATCAAAGGCAAACTTAGAAAAGACTTTGGGGCTTGCGACAGAGACCTGCATTCTCCACTACACTACATGGCCTCCTCCCTCCTCTCTAGAGAGATTGACCATGCAGGGATACACTGGAACCTTTCCCTTCCTCCATTCCTCCCTCCCATTTACCCCCATTCCCAGCATCCAATGAGTGACTACAATTAGGTGCTTAAATAGCAAGTGTCCAAAATTTTGTGTCTGAAAATTTTTCTAAATTTTGGAATTGGAGCGTAGTTGTCTGCTTGTAAATAATCTATTTTGGATTTGGTTCTGTTTTGTAAATAAGTAGCCCCTTCATTTGCAAATTTATGGTTTGTTTTGTGAATTTGTCTGTAATTTTGATTCGTTATACTGTATATAATTGTAAAATTTTATTTGGTAAATTTTTCTTGTATTATTTATTTATTTTTTTGCTATGGTATATTTTTGTTAATATATTAAGAAACTAGATGTCTCTCTGAGTCCTTTTAATCAGCCTCAGAGCCCTCAGAGAGCCTGAAACTGGTGTGACACTTAAATTACCGCTACAACACCAGGATAATGCATATTAATAAGCTACCTTAAGACCAGTTGGGTCTGACAGGTTCCCCAACCAAGCCCATGGTCATTGAAAGCATTTATTAGATTAAGAGTGAATAAGAGCAATGTAAGTGCTATGTTTATTTAAAGTACAAGAACCATTTTCATATTATCCATTATATACAATAAGGGCAATGTAATAATGCCTTAAATATTTTTTTTTAAAAGTGTTAAGTATGAGCATTTATACATGTTTCAGAAAGTAATTTCCAACACGTTTAGTCAAGCGAAGTGTTATTCTAGGGATTGGACCATCATTTCATCCTCAGAATGACCTCAATAAACAGGGGTTCTGTAATGCAAAATATACTCACCCTCTTCATGCTTTTTTGATGGAGAAATGCCCACACCTTCAAACATTATCCTTTGAAAGACTTCAGGATTCAGACCCGGGGCCATTTCATCTTGCCACTGCATTTTCTGTTGATGAAATGAAACATGCATATTTATTCATGAAAAAAGAGTATGCAAAGAATACTGGATGTGTGGTTAAAGAAGAAAATACCTAAAATAAATTTTGGGATAGGGTAGTAAATAAGGAAGAAAAAAAAATAGCAAAGGGCATTTACTAAAATGAGAAATTTAAAATGAACATGGGGCAGAACTTACATTTTCTTCTAATTCAGGCATAAATATACAAATTTCTGGGGGAACTTGCTCATAAAGAGTATCAAATATCAAGTCTTCAAAGAAAGGGTGTGCCCGAAGAGTCGAGTAACGAACTTTATCATTTGCTGCTAACCGAACCTTATCATCAAGCACCTGTAAGATAAAGCAGTTGAAGTTGCATTTATTATGGAAACTTGGTAGACCAAATCATGAGCTAAAGCATCATTGATTTGACTAACAGGATAAATTCTTTATGAATAAAGCGTTTGTATCACCATAACTGAGAGAAGCATAATGAAGCTAGATGTTATTAATGATATTTTGGAACAATTTTCTGGAGTAATAACTGGAGAAATGCATCCAATACAAATTTGGAAGACACTATCATAGAGCAAAATTTTTTCAGTCTCTCAGGTAGGGTGGGTGTGCAGCAATGCTACTAAAATATGCCAATGACAAACACTATATACCCCATTAAGCACAAAGCCACTCATCACTTTTTTATGCCATAAGATAGTCATAGTAATGGTGTAGTATGGGCCGTAGCTTCCATCTGGGCAGAAAGCTCCAGGCCCATCCTCTCACAACCCTATTTCATATTCATCCACTACACACAATATCATCCACTTGCCAGTCAATCAGTCCCCTTTCTCTCAAACATTCACTTGGATAATCAATCCATCTTTTATGCAGACTTTCAACACTTTACACACCATGAGGAATATTCTTTTGCATTTTTGTCATATGCCTTCATCACATTGAGACAAAGCCCTTTCCTGTGTATTGCTCATTTTATTTAATTTTTCCATTGATAGAGAATCTCCAACAAATTTTCATGACATTGTATTTTAATTTTTCTTTGTCATATTACTAATAAAGGATCCTTTCATCCACTATCAGAAAAATTTAAATATATAGCTATATGAAAAATCTCATGAGATTTGACCAAGGGAAGTCAAATAAAACAAGCAAAAAGAAGTATATTAACACAGAACAGGGGTGGGTGGATGGGAAAAGGGATCTACAGTTGAGAGAGAGACTTCAATGTCGACTCTCGGGTCTTATCAGCCTTATATACACAAAGAGGCAGGTGGGGAGCTGGCCCAGAACAAAGAACTGGAGGATAGGGATAATGAAATTGAGGAGTCTTCCCAGGTTTTGCCAGAACTTTAGATGGAGTCTCATTATTACAATTGCTCCCCATGGCTGTTGAGCGGGCATCTCTGCAGCTAAAGAGGTTAATCATAACCCCTAGATATTCTAGTGTGAAAGTAGGTAGGAGTACAGAGTTCTTGAGGTTGACCTGAATAGAGTTTCTGAAGAATTCATAGAGGGCATTAAGCAGGTTGTAAGGTTTCCTATAAGCAGGATATTATTCAAGGTAGGTGAAAGCCAAGATTTTATGTTTGGAAGGCCAGGTACTGCTGATCCCTTCTAAACAAATTTACATTAAAAAGGAGGCTCTGGAAAAGCCCATAGGGAGATTCCTGTAATGATATGAAGAATTTTATACCTTGAAGCCCATCTGATGATGAGCCTTGGGATAGATCTGAAGGTGGTAAAATCCATTATTTACAACTATTTTTATGACCATTTCCTTGGGAACTCTTTCTTAGGAAATTGCCAATATTGGGAAGGTGGAAGTTAGGAGGATGAAAGTTGCCTGTACATGTGGATATGTTCTTGGTTTATATTAATGATCTTGACTTTGATATAAGTAGTAACCTGAGCAAGCTTGATGATACTAAGAGGAATAGCAAATGGAATTTAACATAAGTGTATTATACCTGCATAGGTAGGTGTAATCCACTGGATAATTATAAACTGAATATAAGAGTTTTGAGGAGGTCAGAATGTGAAAGAGACTTAGGTGTCTTGGTTAGTTATGACCTTCAGCCTATAAAGCAGTGCATAATTGATAGGAATAAACCTAATAGGGTAGTGGGGTTTAGTGGGAGGAGTGGGAGGTGTGTAAGCAATAGGAGTGCCAATGTCATTCTGAAATTTTACCCGGCATTCGTTAGGCCTCATCTTGACTATGTAGGGCAATTTTGGTGACCAAATTTTAGGATGGATATTGGTTTGTTCGAGGCTGTGTAAATAAGGATTTAAAAAAAAATAATTGAGAGTCCATCTGGCAACTGTCTACTAGGCAAAAGTTGCTGTACTCACATCACAGTCTATCTACTAGGCTAGATTAAAAAAAAATAACTAGATAAATAACAAATAAAGATAAAAAAGAAGAGAAAAAACAACAAAGGTAAGCACAGGCTAAAAAAAACAAAAATGACAAATAAAAAAAGGAGAAAAAGCACAAGAAAACAAGAAAAAAGTGCGCTCCGGTATCAGGGGTAGGCTGGCCTCCTCACAGGGCAGGAACATGGGACCTACCAAAAACAGTTAAATAAAGTGGAGAAGAAGTCATATAGTCCACGAGTGTGTGTGTACAAACCAGTCCCAAGTACAATGGCCAAGTGGTAGCGACTCTGGTCAGGTAACATGCGTGAAGATCACCCTGACTGGGACATTCAACAAGAATGAGCTGAACAGTCCGGAGGACAATAAAGTCATCACAAAAAGTTACAGGCAAGCATGAGTGTGTCCAATTCGGAGATGACCGAAAGCAACCTGATGTGGTCACAGCATTGGAGGGTAGATACATAGAAAAAGTCACAGCACAATAGCATGCAACTTTAAGTTCCCCTCGACCGTCTCCCATCTTCTTTGCCAAGCAGCCCGTATTCCTGCCATAAAATTGGTGTAAGGAAGAGCAAAACGCTGGTCTGGTCTGGTCACCAAGGAACCCAGCTGAAAATAATCTCAACTTCTAACCGGCTCGCCCAGACCTCAGACTCACGAATATTGCGAAACAGCGGATGCCGAGATTCCAATGCCCTGAGAGCACTCAGAGCACCTTGTGAGTCGCTATAAATCACAATACAGTCTCCGCCCCGGGCAGGTTGCATTATCCCCTGTACCGTGTGTAGTCTTGCAACTAGCTCGGCGGAGAAGACAGACGCAGAGCCCCACTGACTTTAAACAGTGGGGATAAGGTGTGGAAACCGAACCCCTCTTGGGACTTGGGGCCATCTATATACACTGGCACGGTTACAGCATATCACAAAGTGTGCTTCAAAAAGGCGAAAAGCAATACTTCCGGCACTGTAGAACTTTGGCAGCAGAGGTGTGGTGACATTTTTTTGTCCTTTTTTAAAGGGCTATCTGGCGACTGGGTGTGGTGACAAATAGTCAAGGGTGGCATCTTGGGAAGAACCAGAGGTGCCACTTACTTGAGAGCTATACTGAGCTCTAGGAAGTTTTCTAGCCCTAAATCTAAAGGGCTTAGGGTATGACTGACGTTTCTCAGTGGCATAGGCACCGTCGAGATCAACTGCAGATGCAATAAAGAGCTGTTGGCGATTGAGGGAGGCACATGGATAGGGCATTCTGGCGAATAATGCACTGTGCAGAGCAAGTGGCATCTCCCCAGCATCGACAAGTAGGCTCTCAATGGAGGACGTGCGGAAGGCACCAGTTGCCAGGTGAAGACTGGTGTGGTAGATAGAATCACTTTCCACAATACAAGCTCAGCTGCAGATGCATAAAACTCGGATCTGTAGTCGAGCTTCAAATGAACAAAGGATCGATAAAAAGTAAGGCAGTAGCCCTATCAGCAACCCAGGCACTGAACATCATGGAACAAAGAATATCCATGGTGCTGGAACAAAGAATATCCATGGTGCTGGTACAAAAGATCCTAAAGGTGCGAATATGAGCCTCTCAGGTGAGGGGTTGGTCAAATACCAGACCAAGAAAACAGTGTTTTCCCACCATTTCCATGAGAACCCCATTTAAAAATAAGTCTGAGTCAGGGCGATCCGTGGATGGCGACAAGACAAAAGTGCACCATCTTAATCTTGACCAACCTAAACTGAACCCTGTGTACTTCAGCATAGTGAGAGACACGGTACAATGTCTGAAGGAGTCAACACTCCAAAGTTGCCATCTGCGCTGAGCCAAGAGAGTTAAAAAAGGTCATCAACGTAGAACGTAGTGAAAACATCTTCCAGCAGCACTGAGGTGATACCATTGATGGTCAGGGCAAAGAGTGTGACACTGTCACTTGCCTGCTGCATTGAGCCGGAGAGGGCTCACCCCCACCCATATATGGAATTAATGATCTCGCAAAAATTCAGATATAAAGATTGGGAGGTGTCTCCTCGCCCCATAGTGTGGAGTCTCTTTATGATACTGTATAGCCATGCGGTGTTATAGGTCTTCTCTAGATCGAAAAACACTGTGGCATAGTGCTGTATACCGTCTGGGAGACAACAGGGTTGTTGCAGTAAAGTGCAGGTGAGTGCTTCATCATACAGCAGTGCATCTTGCAAGTGTGCCCAAAACAAAAAATGACAGAAAGTAACCTGAACCAGTCACCTCAATGGGGGGTAGGTCTATGAGAACATTCCCTGTGTAATGTCACGCAACTTTAAGTTCCCCTCAGCCAGATCCCATCTTCTTTGCCAGGCAGCCCTGATTCTTGCCATGTAATTGGTGGGAAGCAACCATGGCTTCACAGATACTGCAAACAAGGGTGCGTCAAGATTCCAATGACCCTGAAGGGACCACCAGTCCGTTGAGATCGGCTACGGATGCAGTGATGGTTGTTGATGACTGAGGGAAGCACCGGACTTGTGTGTACAGGCGCACAATGCACTGTGCAAACAGTACAGAGCAAGGGGTATCACCCAAATTCCTTCACACAGTAGCGATACTAAATGGCATGCACTGATTCAGGGAGCTTTCAGAGTCAAACTTGACAAAGAGGATAACGGTGGGTATCAAGGCCCTTCCCTGTTTTCTTATCACCCATTAGACCTTGACCACTCAGTGGTCGGCCAGCTCTTCATTAATTTCTTATAAAGAGTAGTCCATGAATTCCCTTGCATAAAGCACTCCTTCACAAAGTTCATGGTAGAGTGCGCATCACACTCACCGACAAGCCATGTGTATGAAGGGCACTAATCATTTCCGCCTCTGATGGATCATATTGCCATCTGTGGAGCGAATAATTAGAAAGCGTTTGAGGCCAGCAGTCTAAAAAACAACAGGTAGTCACTGAATGAGGGGCCCTGGCATAATAGAGGCTCTCAGGGCACTTGCGATATTGGTCTGTGCCTGCGACTCACTGTCCGAGGGTGCTTCAGGGCTGGACATGATCTTGGCCTGGTTGCTTAACCATTCATATCCAGAGCCCCCGCAAAGGGAGGAATCCCTATTCCTCTTTGGCTTCTTCTTGCTTTTCCTCTTCTTTAGAGAAGAGGGTGGAGAGTGAACCCGCTTCTTTTCACTCCTGGAAGAGCCCCCTAGGCTGGACCAGCCAGCCTCAGCAAGATGTCTCTGAAATGGAGAAGGGCTTAGCTGTCAATGGGGTACCAGTTGGGGAAAGAGACCCCTCCTCTCTTTGTGAGTCCTCTGGGGCCCCAAGCCACCAGGGGCGGTCTCGAGTTTGGTGTTTGGCACAGAGCCCAGGTTCACTCCCTCTAAGGTGGATGGCCATATCAAGCCACTCCTGGTGAGGAGTGGTTGATTCTGGGCTGCACTCATGCTCTTTGACAGTCCCCTGTGATAGCAAAGGGAAACGACCGTTAATGTTGCAGAGATGGAGTCTCCATTGCAACTCCAAAGAAGGGATCAAGGGGAAAGCCGCCTCACCCAAAAATATAAGAGAAGGGTTGTCTCATGTTACCTGACTTTCCCGATGTCTAGGGAGGGTGACGCTGTGCTTGGAGGTGGTTCGCCATACATTTCCTGGTCGCAGACTATTTCCTAAACTTGTCACCATGATTAGTGTAAAACAAACAAAAAAACAAACAGAAAGTACCTGCCAATGCTTTGGAAGGTTAAGAGAAAAGTTGCCATAGGATAAAAAAATTCCAGCATGCAATAATTTATAAATACTCAGCCCACAGGTTAGAGCGAAGATGAGTCTTGACAACCTGGCCCGCCATTCAGGTGAATTTGTCCTTGAGCTTTGACCATAAAAAATGGTACCAACATAGCGACCTTATATGTATACTAGAAGGCAGAGTTGATGGCTCAGCAAACCCTGTGCCTAATCTTCCCTCTGCCAGCAAGTAGGGAGGGGCCTCACGGTATACACTATACGCTCAACTAAAGTCTGGTAATAGGAAAAAAAAGCGCTGAGCAGCCAGAACCTCTGTGGATAGAATAGCAAGTTCTGAAGAGGTGGGTGATTACCTATTATTATCATATCCCAGTGTTAGGTTATCTCGGGGTGGCATGCAATTCACTCAGGCACCGTGTTTAGTGAACCGAACACAGCACCCCAATGGATTACACACTTTCCTGGGTTGAGAGGATACTAGTAGAGAGGGAGTGAGGAGGAAGCACACCAAAAACTTAACCCAGCCCTGCCAGAGTTCTACTCAAACCAGTGGATGGGCAGCCCTAATTAACACTCTATCCAGGTGAGAACAGTTCCTCCAGATACAGTGTAGGCAGACAAAAGGTTACGGGGGGGGGGAGTCATAGAGTAAAAAATAAAGTAGCTCTAAGAAGGAGTGGGGGGGGAGGTGCACCAACAGCTTTCACAGGCCACATCAGAGTTAATGTCAAGCCAGTGAGAGAGCTTCCCTAATTTGCACTGAGACTAGGAGGATGTGCAACTTCTCCAGATACCATGTCTAACAGGTTACACAAGGTACCCCCCTGCAGGGTCAATTAAGGCGAAAGGGGGTGTAATTAATTTAACTAATATTTTCAGGTGCATGGCTTATAAGGACAATAGGGTTTATGCTGGCTTTGTCGCCTTTTATGCTATATGCCAGAAAATTGTGTGGGTAGTCCCAACCAGCCTTACAATTTATTTTAATACTCTCATCATCACCAAGATTTTAATACACAGTTCTATATTGGCATGCATAAATTAGGAAACCTCACTTATTCTCCCTAATACACTGTGCGACATTTTCCAGTCAGATGCCTTTAATTTAGGAATGAGGAGGCCCTAAAGATCTCATCATATTGAGTTCTTATGAGCAATAGAGATTTAAAGAGGCTTCCTTAGGTATTGTTTCTTGGCAGAGCAACCATATACAATTCTCCCTGCTTACTATTTTCAAGAAATAATATTTAAATTTGTCTAAATCTAAATATAGAATAATTTTTAACAAGGTTTGATGAAACTTGAATAACTAAAACCTACCCAACTTTAATTAAAACCTACTTACCAACAATTTTTGGACAAGATCCTTTGCATCAGGATCAAAACCATCTGGGAATTCATAGTCTAACCTGAGAATTTGCCTAGTAATTATGTATTCACTTCTGCAAAGCAAAAAAGATCATCATCCATTAGGACTACAAATTTTTTACTTTTCCATCATTTCATAAAATGGCTTCAGTAAACAACAAAAATGACCAAAGATTATCTTGTGAAAAATGAATACTCACAAGTCATTGAAAGGCGGAAGTCCAGATACCATTTGGTAAACAATGCAACCTAGAGCCCAAAGGTCAGCCGCTGGAGTCACAGCTCGTGATTCAAGAACTTCTGGTGATATATATTGGGCAGTGCCCACAAAACTACTGCGTCGACCTACAGAAAATATGGTAAAAATGTTAATTTCTAAAAAATTGTTGACTGGGATAGAGAAATAAATTTTTTTCTGAAATGCGGACAACTGCATCCATGACAAGCACAACTGGAGGGGGCCTATTAAGCAGCAGTGGTCCAGTAAATGCCATTTGAGAAAGGATCACTACCATGGAGGTCATCGATTACCTCCAACCCAAAATCAGGGTGTGCCTTGATAAGGAAAGCCTTATCAAAGAAGGAAAATGAAAGTTCTCAAACAGTGATGCTAAACTCATCCACATTTAGGACACCGATTTTCAGCTTATCAATCAGGTCAGCAAGGACCTGACCCATGGGATTGATCCAGTAGTCTTCCCAGAGGAGGTGTCTACTGTTCCCAAGCAATAGAGAGGGCCTTGGCAATTGTGACACAATGCGATAGATGTCCTGCTGGTCAAAATCAGCAGCAGACAGTAGTGTACATAGAAATAACAGTATATCTCCAAACCAGGTGCAGCTGCACTGCTACTGACTGAAAGGAGGTAATTAAAGCAAAGAGAATGGAGACATCCTGCCAGATGTAAATGATGCATCTGCATGCCCATCCCCTATCCATATACCAACCATGGTGTTGGGAGTCATAAAAGCCTTATACCCCGAGAGGGTGTGCAGGGGGCACACACCTACCATGTTCTCCTGCAAAAAGATAGCTAATAATGAGGGGGAGGAGACGAGCATCTGCAGCAATTCCATTGAAAGAATATGCCCTCCAGGCCTAGCTCAGGGATGTGGGGGCTATCTTCGAAGAGAAGACCCTTGCAGGAATGGCTGCATGTTTGCTAGAAACAGAACTCTGCGGGATGTTTGCCCAACAAGGTGCTGTTGCCTTTGAGGACTTATAGGGGGAGGATGGGATCGCTGTCTTTTCCTTCCTTCACATCAACGCCCTTGGCAGGTGAGGCAGCTTCAGAGACATGGATCCACATCTCTTAGCCACACAGTCCAGCCTTGAGTGGGAGAATAAGAACCAAAGCTCCTTTGGTGCTCTCCTCCTTTTGGAGGGCAGCTCTAGGAACCCCCGAAGACAGTCTCACAACCACCTTCAGGGGTGCTACTTCCTGTAAGTCTAACAACTCAGTGGAGGTGCATGGCCGTTTTGACGTCTGGAAATGGTCATGGTGGGAGGGGAGTCCTGGCTTTAGCTAAGCTGGGTGTGAACTCTTTGTGCCACCAGCTCTACCAGGGTAACGCTGGGGTGAGTAGAATCTACTGAAGTGTTCCAAATAAGACAGGAACGACCGTGCTCATAGGTCTAAAGGGGCCAGGGGCAGAGGAAGACTTTTTAAAAACTGGTTCATACGACATCCCAGGTAGCACCAGGCTTGCCAGGATTAAGTCATTAGCCTCACAAAATGAGACAAAACCTGTAGCCTGAATGGCCAGAATTTCCTTCTCCAGGAGATATGCATCACAAAACTTAAAACTAGGGTGCAACTTTCTGCAATTGACAGGCTTGACCATACATGATAGGGACTTATCATCTACAGTCTTGGAGCAACTTACAGACTTCAGTAAACCAGACTTTGCACAGCTACATGTGATTTGTATGGCCAAAGCAGTAGTAGTAGTAGCAGCTCTGTGGCAGTGGTGCAAATGCCTTGACCAGGTAGCAATACTAACCAGCAAGCACTGACTTAGGGAGCCTGTCATGAATGAACATAAAAACAAAGAAGAACGGAGACCAGGTCGGGTGTAAATGGTGCATCCTCATGCCCTGCCCCCCATCCCATGGTGGTGGGGTCTTAAAACCCTTGTACCCTGGGAGGGTGGGAAGGGGACACATGACCAGCATGGTCTCCTACAAAAAGATAGCTAAGGGAAAACATGAGGAGACGAGCCTCTGCAGCTCATCTCAGTTGATGGCCTCACAACCAACTTTAGGGGTGTTGCTTCCTGTGAGTGTAACGGCTCAGTGGAGGTGCATGGCCATTTCGCCTTATGAGAAACGGTCACACTGAGTTAAGGGGAGGGGGACTATGGTTTTAGCTGGACGTGAGTGTGAACCCTTTTTGCTGCAAGCTTTACCGGGGATGCATGCGGGGTGGTTAGAACCCACTGAAGGATTCCGAATGGCGCGGAAACGGCCATGCTCAGAGGCTGTCTTTCTTAACATTGAGGCATAAGACTTCCCAGGCAGCACTGGGCTTGCCAGGACCAAGTCCTTATCCTGACAAAATGAGAGGTGATCCTGGGCCTGAATGGCCAGGATTTCCTTCTCAAGGAGATACGCACTAAATTGCCACAAAGAAGCGGGATGCGGCTCTCCACAATTGACACACTTGACCACACACAATTTGAACTTATCAAATTGGAGCAAATTACCTAGACTTTGGGTAACCCCAAATTTGCACATCTATAAAAGCAATTTATGTGGTTGAAGCGATGGCACTAATAGCACTACCACGGCAGTGGCATGAATACCTTCACGCAGTAGCAATACTAACCGCCACACACCGACTCAGGAAGCTTGTCATAGTCGAATGTGACAAAGAGTGTAGGGGTGGCTCTAGAGGCCACACCGTGTTTACTCCTTAAATGTTCGACCTTGACCACTCCTTGGTCTGCCAACTGTAATGTGATGTCATCGCATAAACTACTCCTTTCACAAAATTCATGGTAGAGTGAGGTGTCAAGTGTTCAAAGAGTACTAATCTTGGCCGCCTCAGAGGAAAACAATGCATTCGCCAGAAGGCTCCAATCTGAGAAACAGGTCACTTTTGGCTCTCTACCAATCACGCTAGCTATAGCTCTCCTTTGATGAATCAAGTTGTCCTTGGCCAACATGCTGCCATCAGTGAAGCAAATAACAATAAAGCATTTGAAGCCAGGGGGCTCAAAAATGCCAGGTAACCTCTAGATGAGGGACCCTGATATAATCAAGGCTTCGCTCTGCACACTTTTGGTTGTTGTCTGGAACTCCCCACCCGGGGGAGCATACTCTGAAATGGACAAGGTCTTTGCTGTAACAGGAGCACCAGCTGAGGGAGGAGGTTCCTCCTCTCCTTCTGGATCCTCAGGGGCCCCAAGCCGCCTGAGCTTGCACAGGGGGATGAAAGGGACCTCGGGTTCTGTGCTTGGCACTGAGACCGGGTTCAACCCAATGGAAGATCCTATTAATCTGGGCTGGATCACCCCAGGGACCATGTCCATCTCAGGGTAGGCCTCTATGTGCCCTCCCCTCCCATTTGAGGAACCTTTTATCTCATCTTCTTGGGCAGGCAGCCGCAAGAAAAGGCACGTAATGTGACCCCCTGTCAAATTGCTATATGAACCAGAAGAACTTTAGAGGGCATGGGCTGATGGGCCCCTGGCACCCATTGTACCCCCTAAGGGGGTTGGCCCTATCAAGCCACTATCACCGGTAGCGGTCAATTATGGGCCACTAGTCTCCTCTCCAGTCAAAGAGGTTTTGACGGTCACCTGCGAAAGCATAGGGGTAGGGGGGACCTCTTCTTTAGTGGAGCTGCTCGAAGGCAGCTCTGATGATGTTAAGAGGGGAAGGTAAAGGGGCAGTTTTTAGAGAAAACTTTGCAACATTGGGCATGGTGACCCCATTGTTTTCACAGGATGCAAACGCTAATCACACACACAATAGCCTGCTATGCGAGAGGTAAGCACAGGGCCGGTGAAGCCAGCTGCCGCCATTTAGGAATACACCTCACACCCTGTGGCCAGGCAGCTTCACTTTGGGCGGGGTTTAAAATTTAGATCTTGTAAGGTGATAGTGAGGGTATGTGAGGAATATGTGGGTGGGGATGAAGCAGGTTGTTAAAAACCTGCCACCCCAAACCGGAGCTCAGGGTTGAAGGAACGTCATCCCCTCCCCTCTCAACCCCGATCCGGCATAGTTGGATGAGAGGAAGCTGGTTGGCATCTACCCTGTGAAATTAGAGGCTGACAGAAAGTTGTAGGAGAGGTTGTATGTAAAGTGAGGAAGTAGGGTAAAAATACAGACTGTCAAAAAGAAGAAGAGGCTAAGCTAGGGCTGGACAGGGTGCTAAGTCCCATCAGCACGATGGCCAGGAAAGCAAATTGCTGTGCCCCCTTACAGGGTGGAAAAAGAGGGATTGCTGCTGGTATGGAGATAGAGTAACCTGAGGGCAGCTCCAAAGAATGGGGTGAGAGGAAAGCCACCAAACCCATAGCCCTATGAGATGAATAAACCTCCTCTGGCACAAGAGGGTTGGAAGGGTCCTTGAGAAAAAACAGGGTGGGCCACCTTTTCAGAGGCGGAGTTGCTCCTAGGATGGCAAAGGGAAGCCCCTCTGCTGCAAGCAACTGTGATCCCTTCCACCAGTCAAATGGGTGCCTAAATTTGCCTTGTCCTCCCAGACACCTAGGGAAGGTGAGGCCATGCTTGGAGGCAGATCTCCATGCACTTTCCCACTGTTGCCTTCTGTTGTAACCATTTTATAAGAATAAGTGAAACTAAAAGGCACATGTAAAGTACATATTATGACCTCCCAATGACTTGTGAGGTTGAGAAAAGTCTCCATAGGATAAGAGATTTCCAGAATGTGAACATTTATGCATAATTGGTCCTGATCCAGCATTGCTGGGCTTTTCCAACCCAGCCTGCCATTCAGGAGAAATTGTCCTGGAGCTTTAATCAAAAAGGATATTGCTGGTCTAGCCAACTTATATGTGTACTGGAGTAAGGTGAGCAGACTCAACTGCCAAACACACCCTGTACCTAATACTTGCTCTAGCCAACTGGCTTTTAGCATTTGGTATCCTGCCTTGACCAAGGCACATTAGAGGATGAAAGTGTGCCAGGTAACCAGAACCTCTGCAGATTGAAGAACAAGTTTGGAAAGTGGTAGATAATATAATAAAGAGAAGTAGAGATAGGTAGTCCCACTAACGAGTGGTGTGGGTGATCACCTATTAATTCTTATCATATCCTAGTGCTAGGTGATTCCAGGATGGCATGCAGTCCGCCAATGCACCATGGCTATCGGAGTGAACTCTTTCCAAGTGGGAACAGTCCTCCCTGACACAAAATGCGGGTAAGAAAAGATTGAAAGGGATAGCCTTAATAATGAAAATGATTAAATAATAATACACAGAAATAATAAGACCTAATAATACATAATACTAAATAATCAATAAAAAAAGTAAAGTAGTGCAGAGAGGGGGCGAGGGGAAAGTGCACCAACAACTTATCAGAGTGTTCAAGTGAACCAAGTGATGGGGCTTCCCTAACTTGCACTCAGGCTGGGAGGATGTGCAGCTCCTCCATGTACCAAGTATAACAGGATACACAGGGACTCATTGCTTTCATGACACCTTCAGGCACCATTTTTTAGACAGGCTTGTTACTGGTGATGAGAAGTGGATCCTTTATCATAACATTAAAGATGGCCATTTGTGGATCAGTTCAGGAAGCAGAATTTCTTAACAATTGAGAGGAGGACTGCATCCCAAAAAGTTCCTGTTGAGTGTATGGTGGGAAATTGAAGGAATTGTCCATTATGAACTGTTAGACAATAATCATACAAATAATGCTAAGCTCTAATGCAAATAACTTCATTGTTTGAAAGCCGCTTAGGGCTAAAAGTGACCATCCTTGGTTAGCAGGAGGGGTGTCCTCTTCCACCATAATACAAGCCTATTCATCCTTACACAACTCGAATGACCAAAGATCTCTTGGAAGAGCTTGGTTTGGAAATAGTCCTTCATCCACCATATCCTCCTGCTGACCTTGGTCCTTTTTGATCATCACTTGTTTAGGGGATTACAGAACTAATTGGATAGTCTTAGGTTGAAATCAAGAGAAAAGATTGAAAATGAGTTGGATTTATATATTTCATCAAGACCTAAAGAATTTTACAAGAGAGGCATTTATAAGCTTGTTGACAGATGGAATGAGGTTCTATAAAGCAATGGTTATGTTTATGATTAAATATTTCCATAGTCATAAGTTTTTTCATTTTAATGTATATCCTTAAATCAGACATTACTTTCATTCCAACCTGATAGTTCAGGGCTTTTTATTCACCATTCTTACAATTCAGTTGATGGCATGGCTTGAAATATTTCAAAGACCACTACACTAGGAACTATTCATCATTGAGCCACATTCTTTTCCCTTGCAGAGTATTAAAGCAACAGTGCATGAATGAAGATATAGATCTTTACTAATAACTTTGTACCCTCTGTATTTAACATGCAAATTAACAATGGCATTGCTCACATCTGCTGAATGTTCTTTTGTCTTCAGCATTGTGCATCCTGTTGCAATGGTGTGTGATGCCAAAATAACACATTCAATTATTTCAACCACACCTATTAGTATTCAAAAGGGTTATGGCCTAGCCAAGTGGAAACACTACTGCATAAAGTGAAATTAAGTCACATCAGATGTGATTAGTCACTAGATGGAGTCCCGATTCAGTTTGAATTTCATAGCAGCTGCCTGCCATAAACTGCAATGACCAGTGGTTTGAATTTCATGTTAAAATGTAGGTGCTTACAGAGAAATAGAAGGTCTCAAAGGAACAGCAGATTGGTTTTAAAACCTCCTACCAAATTATTATATATAATCTTGCATAGTGTTCCAGAGATTTTTTAAATGAATTGCAGGTGCCTACTAGAAACTTCAAGTCTGTATTGGTATTAAATAAGACTGGGTATTGGTTAGAGGAGCCACGTTCCAATGCTGTGTAACATTGTACTTTAACCAATGGTATATAAATAAATAGATATATATATATATATATATATATATATATATATATATATATATATATATATATATATATATATATATATATATATATATATATATGCTTGTACAAGCTGAAGCCCCATTGAAACTACCCCACTTTGATTGTACCTCCAGGGACTTACCTACTTCACCATTGGTTAGTATTTTTGCAGAACCAAAGTCAGTAATTTTGATATGCATATTTTCATCCAAAATTATATTTTCAGGTTTGAGATCTCTAGAAAGTAAATAAAAATAAAATTAATTTGGTGGATTAAAGCTAAAAAAAACAATTTTAGAGATTAAAAAAATGTAAGCTTTAAACTCAATTCACTTGCCTGTGAACTATATTCAAATTGTGTAGATGCTCAAGAGCCTTCACAATTTCTGCTGCATAGAATGAAGCACTTTTTCTATCAAAATTTCCAACATTTTTTATCCACTTCAAAAGTTCTCCATTCTTGCAATAAGTCATTACAAAATCTTTTAAGAAGAGCTAAGGAACAAATAAAAGGCCTGCAATCAATAAATACTGCAGATACTGGTTGATATATGAGGATATGAAACCCTTCAGTATAGTCAATAACTCTGTGAACTCACTGTATTTGTTTAATATCTTTATGGATGGTGTACAAAGGATTACAAATGGCAGTGAGGGACAGAGGTGTAATGGTAAGGGTTCCCTAGGAGCAGATGGCATTTCTGCTCCCTCTGACAGCTTGGGAGATTAAGGGAGAGAGCTTTGATCCTACAACCTGTGGTGTATGCTCTGCCATTGTTATCATCATTAAGTGGGCCACACCTTCTCTGAGACTGTCTGGAAGGACCAGGTTAGAGTGGAGAGAGGCTGTTGAATAATGTGGAAATTTTATAGCTCACCCCCTTGTTCTAGCAGTCCATGCAACAGCTAGAAAGTGAAAGTTCTATTGCATTGTGTATGATAATGACCTGGTATTAGCTACAAAGTGAAAGTGATTTGGAAAGGTTGAAGTGTTTGACAGGGCATGCATGAGAAGGCTGAAAGTAAATACAAAAAAAGAGTATGTTGAAGGCATTTGGATATGAGGATGGGATGGGGTGTAATAGTAATGTGGGTAAGCACCTTGAAAAAAATATTAGGTATTAAGTATCTAGACCAGGGGTCCCAAACCTGTAGGCCTTAAGGAAATGGATGCAGCCACTATACAAATGGAAAATTATCGGAAATGATTTGATTTTTCTTAAATTTGCATAATTAAGCCATCAAGTCCTTTGTGCTGAGTCTATTTTAGTCCTCATAAGGTGAAATAATAGGCTTGGGTTTGTTTAGTTTATCTTAACCTTTGAGATGACAATCAAGTGGTAGGAATTTTCCTGATAGTTTTGTGATCGAACAATGGTGCACCACATGCTCAATTTGGTTAGGAAGTAACAAGCAGTGTGGGTCAATGTGGTAATTAAAACTTTTATTAGGTTGTAAATATTTTTGAGTGAGCATACAGTACTATCCAAAAAGATCAGAATGCCTATATATTTTATTATTGCAACATCTTCCATAACTTTTGCCAAAGAAAGTCCCAGGTTTCCAAAATTGGTATATGATAACTACATATAGGTAAAGGTTCATCAAATTTAGATGAATAAAACAAAAGTTATCAGCAGATAAGTAATTGACTTAAAAATGAAGTGTCTAAAATGATTGAAACAAGAGCAGAAACTAATTTCCATTGAAAAATGATGATTAAATTATCCGTGGAAAACCTATGTACAATTACTATTTTAGTGTGCCTTTATACTCAATGGTGCTACGATATTTCTTGCTACAGGAATGAATGAACCAAATGTTGAAACTTGCTCCATCTATCTTGAAGGTGATTCAGGTCTGGACTCTTCACAGGTCAACTCATAAACAATATGTCAGCCACTAGAAAGGTCTTGATTGACATGGTGTGTGGCAGGGCACGTTATAATACATGAAAATTGCAGGTTGGGGTTTGGAGGCTAACAGATAGGGAAAAGTATGTTGATGAAGCCATTCTTTGTACACTTGTGCACTAGGGTTTTTCAAAGCCATAGGGTAAATTTTCAAGTTTGTATATACATTCAGCTGCATGTTGTCCCATTTCCTAATCATATAAGTCGAATCTGTGCTAAATTTTGTAATGATCAGAGCAGATTTAAAGGTTGCTCAAATTTTTCACTTTTTAAACATAAGAAAAGAAGGAGACTGCAAAAGACCATTCATGGCCTACACTTGGCAGCTCCTGTGAGGAAAAATACCTCATCAATGATGCATTGCCTAATTCTCCCTTTTTTTTTTTGTTGCAGGTGAACTTTGAAAGGCCATTTTTTAAAAATATTTTGAGAGCCTATCTGGTGACTACCTAGTAGGCAAAAGTCGCCGTACTCACAACAGAGCGTACTACTAGGCTAGATTAAAAATAAATAATGTGTAGATAATTTTTTTTTAAGGAGCCCATCTGGCAAAGGCCTACTTGGGCATAAGTAGCTGTACTCAGGACTGCCTAGTACTAGGCTACATTAAAATAACATAAAACAACAAAAGGAAAAGGGCAACAAAGAGGAAGCACATTCTGGCGGCGAAGGGAGGCCTGCCTCACCCCGACACAGGAATGTGCGAACTACAAAGAAACAACAAAAGTTAAATAAAGTGGAGGAGACCAGCCTCCTCCAAAAAGTCAAAGTCCACAAGTCAGTGTGCACGAATCTGTCCCGAGTACAAGGGACAAGCAGTAGCGGACCCACTCATCTAGGTACTGGGACAGGTAACGTGCCCACAGATCACCCAGACTGGGACATTCAACAAGAATGTGCGAAACAGTCTGGGGAACAATGAAGTTATCACAATAAGGCGCAGGCGAACGCTCCATCAAATGGCGGTGAGTTCCGCGAGTGCGTCCAATTTGGAGATGACAGAAAGCAACCTGAAGCCGCCATGGCATTGGGGGGTAGGTCCATGGGAATAGCATGCAACTTTATATTCTCCTCAACTGCCTCCATGTTCTTAGCCAGGCAGCCCGTATTCTTGGCATTAATTGGTATGAGGAAGAGCTGGTCTGGTCGCCCAGTTCTCGCAGACTCTTTGGCGCCCTCATTCCCAGCAATTCCTACATGTCCAGGAACCCAGCAGAAGATAATCTCAACATCTGCCTGTCTTGCCAAAACCGTGGCATCACAGATATCAAGAAGCAGGGGATGCAGAGTTTACAATGCCTAAAGAGCACTCAGGGAGCTTTGTGAGTCGCTATAAATCACAATCTGGTCTTCGACCTGGGCAAGTCACGGAATCTCCCGTAGCAAGCGGTGTATTGCAGCCAGCTCGGCTGTGAAGATAGATGCAGCGCCTGGCAGAGCCCCACTGACTTCAAACAGGGGGGATACAGCGTGGAAACTGGCCCCCTCTTAGGATTTGAAGCCATCCATATACACTAGCAGAGTTCCAGCATGACCTAAAGTGTGCTCCAAAAAGACCAAACACAATACAACTGGTGCTGTAGAAGCTTTGGAAGCAGAGGCGTGGCAACAAATGGTCAAAGGTAGTACCCACCAGGGTGGAGTTCTGGGCAGGATGCCATCCTGATGAGAGCTATACTTAGGGCTTGAAGGAGTTTAGGGTATGAATGGCATCTCTCGGCAGCATAGGCACAGCGAGATCAGCTGTGGATGCAGTGAGAGCTGTTGGCGACTGAGGGAGGCGCTGGGCTCACACGTACAGGTGAATAATGCACAGTGTATGGCGCAAGCGAGTCACATCTCTCCAGCATCCACAAGTAAGCTCTCAATGGGGAAAGTGCGGAAAGCACCGGTCGCTAGGCGAAGGCCAGTGTGGTGGATCGAGTCCACCTTCCGCAATAAACGCTGGGGTGCGGATGTATAAAACTTGCAGCCATAGTTGAGCTTCGAACGAACAAAGGATCACTAAAAAAGTAAAGCAGTAGCTCTATCAGCGCCCCAGGAGTGAACATTGCAAGCAAAAAATATACATGGCGTGGGTACAAGAGACCCCAAGGCTGTAAATATGAGCCTCCCATGTGAGGCATCGGTCAAATATAAGACCAAGAAAACAGTGTGAGTCCACCACTTCCAGGTGCACCCAATATAGAAACAAGTCTGGGTTAGGAAGAAGTGCAGCACTTTAGTCTTGGCCAAGAAAAACCAAAGCCTGTATAGTGAGAGATGCAGTTCAGTGCCTGTTGGAGTCTATGCTCCGGAGTTAGCATCTGGGTCATGCCAAAGGAGATTGAAAGGTCGTCCAAGTAGAGCATAGCGAGAATAACTTTCAGCACCACCTAAGTGATGCCCGTGATGCTCAGGGTAAAGAGTGTGACACTGAGGACACTTCCCCGTGGGACATCCTATTCCTGCTCCATTGGGCCGGAGAGGGGTCCCCCCCTACCCGTACATGGAATCAACGATCTTGCAAAAATTCACATATAAAGATTGGGAGGCTCCCCACACCCCCATCGTGTGGAGAGTCTCCATGATACCGTACTCCTGATTGAAAAACACTGAGGCATAGTGCTGTCTATGAAGGAATGCCTCACAGACAGCATTTTAGAGTCGGAGCAGACCATCCGATGTCCAGAATTAAGACTAATCTAACATTTACCAATTTCTCCATAAACTTGCCCAAATAGGAGGTTAGAGAGATTGGGCAGACACTGGCCGGGGTAGAGTGATCTCTCCCCAGTTTGCAAAAAGTGAGCACAGTAGCGATTCACCAGGAATCTGGGAGGATACCCTCTAGCCAAATCCTGTTTAACAAATCTAACAGAAAGGCCTTGCCTCGCTCATCCAAGTGTCACAGCATGGCATATTAGACATTGTCCGAACCAGGGGCAGTATCTGCACAGGAAGCGAGAGTGGAACTCAACTCACTCAGAGTAAACCTGTCATTGAGGGTTCTTGTCCTCTCGAGTTAAAGTCCAGTTGGCAGCCTTCCGCGACATCACAACACGCAGCGAATGCTGGTAGAGAAGCATCCTGGCTAGAGAATGCAGAGAAAGCGGTTGTGAAGGATTCCATCACAGATGTGGGGTCTGGGATTGCAGTCCCATTCTCCTGCGAGAACTTGCCCCAAATCCTTGACTCTCTTCCACACCTCTGCTAGAGGGGTCTTCCCATTAACTGAAGGCATGTATGCACGCTAAGAAGAGTGACAGGCATGCTTTGAAATATACTGGAACCTAGCCCGAGCTCAACAAAATTCACCAGCAGTGAAATCATTTGGGCGGCGTTTACAGAGCATGTAGGCATAACACTTCTGTTTGAGGGCAGTCTCATACTCGACTGACCAACACAGGAGTGGTTGGTGTGCAAAATAACCAGAAGGTCTAGGAATAGTAGTTAGGACCAAAGCGATGAGGTTGCCTGAGAAGAACTCATCAAATGACCTAAACTCCTTGTCTGAGACAGAGAAATCACTCATTTCCAGAAATGCGGTAAACCCTGCACGCAACAAGCACCACTGAGGCTGGCTCTCAGGCAGCAGCGAACCAGAAAATGATATTTGATAGGAAAGTGATCACTGTCATGGAGGTCATCAACCATCCCCCACCCCAAATCAAGACCGGAAAATGAAGCGGTTCTCGGGCAGTGCTGTGTAAACTCATCCATATTTAGGACACCTATCTCCAGCTCATCAAGGAATTGATCCCTGAGATTAATCAAGTAGTCTGCCTAGAGGGTGGTGTCTATCGTTCAAATCTCCGAGCAAGAGAAAGGGCCTCAGCAACTGTGCCACAATGCTGATGGTAGAATGTACGTGGAAATAACAGTATACCTCTTATCCAGGTGCAACTGTACAGCTACTGCCTGAAAGGTGGTATCTAAAGTGAAGAGAAGGATGGAGACATCATGGCGGGTGTAAATCGCACATCCTCTTGCCTGACCCCTATCCCATGGTGGTGGGGTTGCAAAACCCTTATACCCAGGGAAGGTGGGTAGGGAGCACATGCCCAGCATGGTCTCCTGCAAAAAGATAGCTAACAGAAAATGGGAGGAGATGAGCCTCCAGCACTCCTCCCAGCTGGCCTCGAGTCTGTGGCAATTCCATTGAAAGAATATGCCCTCCAGACCGAACTTGGACGGGACACAGGGCCCTCTTCGAAGAGAAGACCCTCACATGAATGGCCGTATGCTTCCTGTAGTCAGAACTCCGGGCGCTGTTGGCCGGACAATAAGCTGTAGCCTTCAGGGACTTATCGAGGATGGTTCAGCTTGCCATGCGAGTCTTTTCTTCCATCTGCCTCAAAATGTTAGGTGGCAGGGTTCCCTCTTTTGGAGGATGCACCATCTCTGAGCCACCCAGCCTACAACTGGGTGTGGGCGAAGGAGCTGAAGCTCATTTACTGCTGTCCTCCTTTTGGGGGGCAGCTCTAGGAACCCCGGAAGATGCCTCCTGTGGGTATTTTAGCCAGGGCTGGGTGTGAACCCACCAGCTTTACCAGGGAAGCACCTGGGGTGGGTAGAACTCCTAGAAGGGTTCCGAATGGGTGTAGAAACAACTGTGCTCATAGGCCTGGAGGGGCCAGGAGCTGAGGGTGTCTTTCTTAACATTGAGGTGTAGGATGTCCCAGGCAGTGCCAGGACCAAGTCCTTAGCCTCGTGAAATGAGAGACAATCGTGAGCCTGAATGGCCAGGATTTTTTCTCAAGGAGATAATCACCACATTGCTTCAAAGAAGCGGGGTGCGGCTCTTCACAATTGACACACTTGGCCACACACAATTTGGACTTATTGTGTGCAGCGTTGGAGCAACTTACACCGAATTCGACTAACCCCGACTTTGCACTGCTACAGGAGGGATTAGTATTGCTGAAGCAGTGACAATAGTAGCACCACAGCAGTGGCACCGATGCCTTCACCTGGTAGCAATACCAACTGGCATGCACCTACACGTGGAACTTGTCACAGTCAAACATGACAAAGAGTGTAGGGGTGGGTCTCGAGGTGCCTAACCCATTTTCTCATCATACATTTAACCTTGATGACCCCATGGTCAGCCAGCTCTAAGGCAATGGCATCTTTCGAGTAGTCAACAAGTTCCCTCACCTAAACTACTCCTTTCACGAAGTTCATCGTAGAGTGTGGCATCACACTCACAAGCGTGCTATCTAGTGTCTGAAGGGCACTAATCATGGTCGCCTCAGAGGGATTTGCCACATTCGGCAACAGGCTAACATCCGAGAAACGGGTCACCTTCAGCTCTCTACCAATCACACTAGATAGAGCTATCCTCTGATGGATCATGTTGCCCTTAGATAACACGTTGCCATCAGTGGAGTGAATAACAAGGATGCATTTGAAGCCAGCGGGCTTGAAAACGCCAGATAGCCTCTGAATGAGGTGCCCTGGTGTAATCAAGGCTCGCTCTGCACAGTTCTGGTGTATGTCTGAGACTCCCTACCCGGGGCAGCAAGGGCCAGACATGCTGATCTGGCTAGGTCGCTTACCAAAACGGCATTTAAAAAAAAAAAAAAATTAGGAGCCTATCTGGCAATTCCCCACTTGGGCATAAGTCGCCAGAATCACAACAGCCTAGCACTAGGCTACTTTAAAATAAGAATATGAAAACACAACGCTAAAAAGGGAAGATGGCAACAATTAGATAGCAAGCTCCAGCATTGGGGGCAGGAGCGTGCGACCTACAAAGAAAACAACAATAACAAAAAAACAAAACTTAGTTAAATAAAGGGAAGAAGGCCGGCTTCCCCCCAAAAGTCTTACAAGTCCACTACCAGTCAATGTGAATGAACTCGTCACAAATACAAGGGACAGGCGGTAGCGACCCCGCCCATCCGGTACCGGGACAGGTAACATGCAGAGATTGCCCAAACTGAGACATTCTGGGAAACAACTCAGTCTTCACAGTAGGGCACTGGCGAGCGCTCCATCAAATGGAGGTGCGTCCCGCGAGTGTGCCCAATTCAGAGACGACAGAAAGCAACCTGAAGCCTTCGTGGCATTGGGGGTAGGTCCATGGGAACAGCAGCGGCGCAATGGCACGCAACTTTAAGTTCCCTTCGACTGTCTCCCATCTTCTTTGCCAAGCAGCCCAAAGAGCTGGTGGTATTCCTGCCATGTAGTCGGTGTGAGGAAGAGCAAAACGCTGGTCCAGTCGCAGAGTCCTTGCACTCTTTGGCGCCCTCATTCCCCGCAATTCTTACATGTCCAGGAACCCAACAGAAGATAATCTTGACATCCGCCCGGCTTGCCAAAACTGTGGTGTCACGGATATCACGAACCAGAGGATGTGGAGATTCCAATGCCCCAAGAGCAATCAGGGCACCTTATAAGCCGCTATAAATCACAATCCATTCTCCAAACAGGGCCCATCACATTATCTTCCGTACCGAGTGGTGTATTGCAACCAGCTCAGCCACGAAGAAAGATGCAGCGCCTGGCAGAGCCCCGGTGTGGAAGCCAGCCCCCTCTTGGGACTTGGAGCCATCCATATACACTGGCACAGTTCCAACATGACACGAGTTCTGCTCCAATACCGAAACAACAGCAGACCTGTCTGTCTCCGTGGCAAGAGAGGAGCCCAAGTCTTTTTCTTTTTTGGTGGTGGGGGCGGGGAATGAACCCGCTTCTCTCATCGGCAGGATCTCCTATGCCAGATGGACTGGCCTCGGCAAGATCCTTCTTTGAAATTTTGAAGGTCTTGCCTATCATATGAGTAACAGCCGGGGGAGAAGATCCCTCCTCTGCTTTGCACTGAGCCCAAGTTTGACCCCATGGAAGATCCTATTGTCTGAGGCGGGGTCCCCTTAGAGATCATGTCCATCTCAGGGAGGGCCTCCATGTGGCCACTGCCACAGCCCTCTGAGACATCCCAGATCTCATTCAAGGTACATTTTTACTTAATGCTGCGAACCAGCATCCATCAAGGAAGAGAGGGGGGCACATACAGTGACCCCCTGTAGGCTCTTAGCGCACAAGTGCGGGATGTTAGAGGGCAAGGACCAATGGGCCTTGCCATTCCTTGATCCTCTAAGGGGGTTGGCCCTATCAACACACTCCAACCTGGAGTGGTCAATTTTCAGCCACCTGTGTACTTTCTTGGCAGTCCCTTGTAAAAGAAAAGGAGGGACTACCGCTGGAAAGGAGGCACCCAAGGGCGCCTCCAGAAAAAGGGGTGAGGGGGAGTCCCCTACACCGATAATCAAAGGTGAGAAGTAAGCCTACTCTCTGGTATAAGAAATTTGGAGGGTCCCTGAGGGCCGCTCCAATGATGTGTAGATAACAAATAAGGATAAAAAAAGAGAAAGGGTAAAAGAAGATAAGAAAAGAAGGCATAAAGGCAACAGGAAGGAAGCGCGCTCTGGCATTGGAGTAGGCCCGCCTCCCTCCAGCGCAGGAACATGCAACCTACAAAAAAAAAGAAGAAGTTAAATAAAGTGAAGGCCAGCCTCCTCCAAAAAATCGTATAGTCCACAAGTCTGTGTGCACTAACCAGTCCTGGGTACAAGGGACAAGCGGTAGTGACTCGGCTCATCCCAGTACCGGGACAAGTAGTGTGTGAGAAGATCACCCAGACTAGGACATTCAACAAGAATATGCTGAACAGTCTGGGTGACAACACAGTCATCACAATAAGGCGCAGGTGAGTGCATCCTCAGGGTATGTCCAATTTGGAGACGACAGAAAGCAACCTGAAGCCCAGGCTTGGGTCTAAATACAAGTACTTGTACTTAAGTACAAAATTTTCAGTATTTGTACTTGAGATTTTTAAAATCAATTTACTTGTACTTGGGGAAAATGTGCTTGAAAAATGAAGTACTTTTCAAGTACAGTACATCAATAAATATTAAATAAATAATCATATACTTTATATACATTGTGAGTAAAAAAATAATAATAACTGGTTTACAGAGGCATTAAAACAGATCATGAGTTATTTTCCTTCCAATGCTTGTTTTAATAAATGATACTATATGTATGTAAATATTCTGATAATAATTATAATCATATTTAATTTATCTCAATCGCTACTACTGACAACTGTACAGCAGTAATTGTAGTATCTGGCAACTCTAGTGCACACATCAAAGCTTAACAGGCAGCAATATGTTTACTTTCTTCCTGTCTGCAGCCTCACCACTACTATTACTGTAGTTGTCTTTAAGTGGCCACCATTTATATCAATATGAGTGGCATCACCTAACGATTCTGGCATATGGAGCCACTTCAAATTACCTGGAGATTTGAGTGGTAATTTCAAGGCAGTCTGCAAGCATGGTGATGTTGGTTTATCAGCCTTCAAAAGTGTGAGTTCCAACCTTCACAAACATATAAAGGTAAGTTAGAATACAACCGTACAAGTATTACTGGTCAGGGTGCCAAATAGGAAAAGCTTACATGGTAAAAGTACATTTGATTACCGGGTGGAAGCTATTTGCACATCATCTTCCTTTCCTCCTCTTTATCTCATCCATATTTTCTTCAATAATAACCCACTTTTGTATATATTTTTTTGTGTTGCGGTGATCAAATAACATAAACAAACCAAATTTGGATAAATTTATTGAGGTTACACAGCTTAGGGTGTGGGAATGGCCCATGGTATGGATAAGGGCAAATGGGTGGATCTCCCTTATAGTACACCTGCTTCATGAACACCATATATAGGCATGGGATGTGCCAAACCTACAGTATTGTGCTGTAAAATGTTGAGATACTGTACAGTACTGTGCTGTAGGATCTTCAAATACTATACAGTAACTTACAGCATTATCAAGAAGAAATATATAGAAATACAGCATTATGAAGAAATATATACAGTAATGTTAGATCATATTAGAAATTCTATATAAAATATTAAAAAATTATTGATTGCTAAAAAAAAATTATAATTTTTTAATTAAAAATCAGATTTATTCAAGTGATTAAATCATTTTGATTTATTCAATACCAAACCTGCATATTAATTCACTTTCAAAGTGTTCAATACTATATAGCACTTCATACGAGGGGCGGTCAATAAGTTTTGCAATTCGGATATAAGGAAACGAGATATGAGGAAAAGGGTTTTATTATTTTTCAATATAAATACCCTTGACTTCAATGCACTTGCACCACTTGTCCCTGAGGCTTCGAATTCCCGACAACCAGAAATCTCCCGACTGCTGTTCAATCCACTCCTGGACGGTGCGTTGGACATCTTTATCGTCCCCAAACTGGCATCCACCCAGTGCAGCCTTGAGCTCGCGGAATAAAAAGTAGTCGCTAGGGGCCAGATCTGGACTGTAGGGGGGATGGTTGAGCTCCTTGAATCCACACTCGCGCAGGGCAGATTGTGCAATGCAGGCCTTGTGGACTTTGACGATGTTGAAGTCGATCATGGGGCATGAGGTTTCTAGGGACCCAATGGGGAGAGACCTTGGTCATGGCCAAATTGTTGTGGATGATGTTGATAACACTTCCATGTGATATTCCAAGTTCTCGCTCGATTTCTTCGACCTTCACCCATCGATTTTCAAGGATCATCCTCTTCACACAGGCCACATTGTCCTCATTGGTCACGTCTGATGGGCATCCTGGGCGGGGGTCATCTTCAAGGGACTCACAACCATGGCGGAACTCCCTATTCCAGTGAGCAATGGTTGCATAGGAAAGGGCGGTGTCGGTGTACACTGCAACCATGCGTTCATGGATCTCTTTTGTATTCTTGCCTTCCTTGGTCAAAAATTTTATTACTGCGCGGTGCTCAACCTTCTCCATTGTTGAAAAATTTGTGACTGACGATCTGCGATCAGCTACTGCTTCTTAAATAGATGAGGCAGGAGCGTGCGGCTGCAGGTCCTGACTTGTCATAACTTGTCCTAACACCCCCACAAACAGCCATCCCCCTTCCTCTGTTTAGCCCTACTGATTCGCAAAATTTATTGACCACCCCTCATATTTATGCATATGAAATTATTAATAGTAAAATACTGTAGTTATTTATCTCCTTGTTTCAGCTAAAGCGCAGTGCTTCATATGAGAGGTAAGTCAGCACTAGTGTCAACACTTCTGGGACTAGTCAGTCGACCATGGAATGCTTTGTTACAGTATCAGACCCAAAGAAATATGCTAGCCATGATGCTTGTTAAAAAGAATTTGATGTTGATAATGCGCTAGTGCTCTTTGTGACATGTGATCTTGTGCCTTTTCCTGTTGTAAACAGGCCATACTTTTGTGGCTTATTTAGTGCAGCTGACCCTCACTACCAGATGGCAACATACAAACACAGTGAATAAACTGCTATAGGACAAATTCATGCAAGTGAAAGAGGTTGTTAAAAAATGTCTTGGGAGTGCAAAAAGTATGTGTCACACTGGATATCTGGTCCAGCCATCAAATGAGATCTTACTTAGGAATTATAGATCACTATATCAGAAACTAGACTTTAGAAAATGTGGTACTAGAGTGCAAGCGCTTCTGTGGGCACCATACTGCACACAGAATTATGAAGGAGTACAAAGAGATTATCAAGTATTTTGAGATAAGCTCCAAGATCACAAAGGTCATCACAAACAATGCTGCAAATATGATTTCTGCCTTTTCTCATACAGGATTCTTTGATACCACTACTGATACAGGTGATGATCTTGACGATTTTGATGGTGCTGATACTGCTGAACTATTTGAAGTGTTACCAACTAAGCATAATTCCTGCTTTGCTCATACTTTTTCTTCTTTTTTAAAAAAGATTTAGGAGCCCATCTGGTGACTGCCTACTTGGGCATAATTGCCGTACTCGACCCAGCCTATTACTATGCTATATTAAAAAACAAATAACAAAAAAAAGAATAACAAGATGTAAATAACAAAGGCTAAAAAGAAAAGAAAAGAGAAGCTCACTCCGGTGTTGGGGGTAGGCCCAACTCCCCCCTGGAGCAGGAACATGTGATCAACAACAAACAGTCGAATGAAGAGTAGGACATCCTCCAAAAAGTAGTAAAGTCCACGATTCAGTGTGTACTTTTTTATGAGCCCACTTGGGCATAATTCAATGTACTCACTATAGCCTACGACTAGGCTATATTAAATAACAAATAGCAAAAAAAAGTATAAGAAGACAAGACTAAAAACAAAAAAAGCAAAAGCAAAAAGATAACAAGAAGGAAGTGCACTCCAGCATCTGGGCGTAAGCCCGCCTCCTCCCCCCCTGATGCAGGGGCATTCAACTCACAACAAACAGTCAAATAAAGTGGAGGGGGCCAGCCTCCTCTAAAAAGTTGTGTAGTCTGCAAGTCGGTCTGCACGAACCAGTCCCAAGTACAAGGGAGAAGCAGTAGCAAACCCGCTCATCCTGGAACTGAGACAGGTAACATATACAAAGATGACCCAGACTGGGACATTCAACAAGAATGGCAGTGTGGCCCAATTCGGAGACAACAGAAAGCAACCCAAAGTCGTTGCGACATTGGGGTGTAGCTCCATGGAAACAGGCACGGCGCCCTCATCAATGTGCTCATTCCTTTCAATTCCTATATGTCCAAGAACCCAGCAGAAGATAATGTCAACATCCGCCTGGCTTGCCAAAACAGTTGCATCACAGATATTGCAAACCAAGGGATGTGGAGATTCCAATGCTATGAGAGCACTCAGGATGCTTTGTGAGTCACTATAAATTACAATACAATCTCCGACCTTGGCACGTTGTGTTATCTCCCATACTGAGCGATATATTGCAACCAGCTTGGCAGTGAAGAGAGACGCAGCACATGGCAGAGACCCACTGATTTCAAAGAGGAGATACGGTGTGGAAACTGACCCCCTATTGGGTCTTGGAGCTATCCATTTACACTGGCACAGTTCCAGCATGACGCAAAGTGTGCTCCAAAAAGGCTGAACACAGTACTCCCGGCACTGTAGAAGCTTTGGGAGCAGAGGCGTGGCAACAAATAGTCAAAGGTGGTACCCTCCAGGTTGGTGTCCTGGGCAGAACCAGGGGTGCCACCGGCCGAGAGCTATACCTAACTCTTGAAGGGAGATTCATAGCCCTAAACCCAAAGGGCTTAAGGTATGACTGGTGTCTCTTAGCGGCATAGGCACCGTCGAGATCAACTGTGAATGCAGTGAGAGCTGTTAGCAACTGATGGAGATGCCAGGCTCACACTTGCAGGCCAATAATGCACTGTGCACAGCATCCTTAGTCGAGCTTTGAACGAACAAAGGATTGATAAAAAAGTAAGGCACTAGCTCTATCAGCGCCCCAGCCACTGAACGTCATGGAGCGAAGAATACCCATAGCTTGGGTACAAGAGACCTTGCACAGAGCGATAGCAGAGTGGGCTGCTATAAAATTCCCAAAGCATACAACAGCTTCCCTCCACACTAATTTGGCCCCTCAGGAAACCTAAAACACAGGCTGTAGTATCAAAGGCTTCCTCCCTTAATCTCCCAAGCAGTCAAAGGGAGAAGAGATCATCTGATCTTGGTATAGCAATGCGACCAACAGCATTTTATACCTCTTAAGCACATCTGTTGTGCTTCCCCCTTGGTGAAATCCATGAGTCCATACAAGTCTTTTATTGACAATCGTTTCCATCAACTTGCACATACAGCTCGTTAGTGAAATTGGTCTATAGTTTCCAGCAATGAAGGACTCTTTCCCTGGCTTCTCATATGGTAATACTACGGCTGAGAGTCATAATGCTGAAAGTCTGTGGGTTATCCAGATACGGTTGTATAGCTGAAGTATATAGACAATAGTGATATCTGGTAGGTGTTTTATGATTATATAACTAACTGTTTGATAAGTAATCTAAAAGTTGTTCTTGCTCTATTGTATTCCATTTTGTCTATTGCTAGACTTGTTTTTAAGTACTTATACAGTTCGGGAATATAAAAAGCAATCTGGAGTATATAGGGTATACGAAAATAAGATATATCTATTATAGTGAGATCAGAAGCTTTCAGTAAAGAGACATAAAAATAAAATTTAAGTCATATTTAAAATCATAAATTCTAACTAAATAACAATATAATAGTAATTTGGATAAAAGCAACACATTATAGGTCTTGAAGGAGACCTAGTTTAAGGGAAAACAAGTTGGCAGCTGGCCAATTCTAATGGATTCTTAATGGAAGCACTGTTAAAGTGGGGTCACCCAAAAAAAAGTCAGAAGAGGCGTGGGAGCCACTAAAAAAAATGGAGAAAAGCAAAGGATTAGAAAAAACAGTACAACACACAGAGATGCACACTTAAATTATGGGCATACAGCATGCAGGTGAGGGTACAGGATAAAAGATAAAACAATAAACCTAAACACAAAAATGGAAGGAATTTATAAAAAAGATAAAACGCCACTTCGTGATAGAAATGTAAGGAGGGAGGGCAACCGAAGGGAGTCCTCTGATAAAATAAAGCAAAGTCGAGCAGGAAAGGCGATGCCAGAAAGGGTAGGGAAGCAAGAATTTTGAAGAGAAGCAGAGTGGGGACAAACTACTAAAATGTGAGCCACAGAGCGCTCACCACCGCAAAAGGGACAGCCAGGGGCAACTCAGCCTCCACCTGAAACTAAATAGACATGGGTGAGTCGCGTGTGCCCAATTCGCAACCTCCCAAGATCAGAGTCACTGAGAGCTAGAGGACCAGGAATGGACAGAGCGTTTAATAAGGAACAGCTTAGAAGAGGGGAATGAATCCCATTCTCTCTCCCACAAACAAAAGATATACGCCCTGATTACGGGGTAGGAATCACTAAAGGGCAGAGGGGCTGCATCCGGCACCTCGAGGGTGGCCGAGTGAGCAAGCTGATCAGCCGCCTCGTTGTCTGGGACCCCAACAGAATTCCACCCAGTAACGGAAGGCCTTTCTGACAAGCCAGGAGTGAATCCGTAAAACCAAAGGGTGTGTGGATGTAAAAGAACGAAATGCCTCCAAAGCAAGCCAGCTGGGAATAGCTAAAAACAATAAAATCTGAAGATTTGAGGGATAAAATCAAATTAAAAGCCAAAAGAATAGCCGTCAACTCTGTGATAAAAATGGATGCTACAGGAGGAAGGGGGGGACCAAAGAGACTCTGTAGAGGACACCGCGGCTGCCCCAGCACCGACTCCGAGCCGTCAGTATAGATGGGACGCTGGTGAGCATGAGACATGTATGTTCAAGAAACAGGCACTTTAATAGACAAGGGTCAGTAGAGCCTTTCTTGAAATGCCAAAAAGCAGTACAAACCTCAGGAGGGTGGATGCCCCAACACGGAGCCAGCGGGAATGGGAGGGCCAACACCCCAGGAACACCCAGGAAGGAAAGATGGTCCCCAACCCTGAGCCCCAGAGGCCAGGGTAGAGATGGCCGCCGATCAAAAGATGCCGAAGAGGATGGGGCAAAAAGGCATTCATGGACTGGAAATGAAGGGTAGTGCTGAACACGAAACAGGAATCGTAGGCACACCTGCAGCCGGTGGTATCGCAAGGGAAGCACGCCACCCTCAACAAAGAGGCTAGGGATAGGTGAAGTGCGAAAGGCTCCACTACTAAGACGGGCCCCAAGCAAACAAACAGGGTCAGGTATCTTCAAGACTGAAGATGCTGAAGAATACACCTGGCAACTGTAGTCCAACCGGGATTGGACCAGTACCGAATAAAGCGACCACAAGGTGCGCCTATCACCACCCCAGGTGGTGAGGGATAAAACCCTAAGCAAATCCATTGCCTTGGAACAGGAAGTGAGCTTCCTATCAAGCGTTAAACCAAAGAACTTAAAAACGGGGACATATTGAATCGCTGTGGCATCCAAGAAGAGAGGAGGGGGACCAAGGACACCACGACCTTGATAAAAACGCATGGCCTTCGTTTTTGTGACCGAAAAAGGAAATCTTTTGGGAAAGCACGACCTGATATAGCACCAATTGCCATTGCCAGCTGTAATCGACGGGCAGTAGAAGGCAAGCGGGAAGATGAACAAAACAACACCAAGTCATCCACGAAGAGGGAAGCCAAAACCACATCCGGAAGAGTGGACACCAGACTATTAATGGCAACAGCGAAACATGTCACACTTAAAACACACCCTTGGGCAACACACTCCTCTTGAATCCGCAAGCCTGAGAAAGCATCCCCAATACGGACCTTAAAACTATGGGCAGATAAAAATTCTTGAATAAAAACTGGTAAAAGCCCCTCATACCCCAATCATATAACCAACATAAAACACCATATCTCCAGGAGGTATTGTAGGCCTTCTGAATGTCAAAGAACACCGCTAACACCTGATGCCTGGAGAAAAAAGCGCATAAAACGGAGTCTTCAAAACGAATGAGGTGGTCAAGAGTACGACTGCTGTGAAAACTGCACTGAAATATAGAGAGGAGCGAGTTGGACTCCAAAAACCAAGTGAGGCGAACTTGAACCATCTTCTTGAATAACTTACTGAGGCAGCTCGTAAAAGCAATCAGGCGATAGTGACTGGGGTTCGAACCAACCGGCTATCGGACACAAGCGAGCCTCTGGGTTCAGAGTGGGGATGGCATGACCAGCGTAGCGATCACGCATCTTATTGACCTGCTTCCAAACCGAAGTCAGTGGCGTGGACGAAGAAATGAAAGATACGTACCGTCGCCGACTCATGGCGGGCACGACGAAGGGTCCTTTGGCGGATGGCACGAGCCCGGTTCCGATCGACCCTATTCGAGACGGTCGGGTTCCGCCTATAACAGGAATGGGACAACTGAGAGGCAGAAATAGCCGACGCGCAATCTTTCGACCACCAGGGGATGGTGGAGGGCCCTGTAACAGGGCACCTTCGTGGAACGAAGCCCTCAGCAGCCTCTAAAATATGAGAATGCTGAATCTATGGTATCGAAGGAAACCAGGGAGGCATCAATAAAGCAGGCCTCCTGGAACCCAACCCAATTTGCTCGCCACAGATCCCAACGAGGAGGGAGGGAAAGGCAAGGGCCAGAAAGGGCGGCCGACAGGACTATCAGGAGTGATCACTCCCGGAAAGGTGGTCTAGAATCGACCACCGGAAGTCGAGGAAACAGTCGGGCGAACATAAGGACAAGTCTACAGCACTAAACGAATCCGTTTGAACATGGTAAGAAGTAAAATCGCCGGAATTTAAAAGACAAAGGGAATCGGATAATAAGAGGGACTCAACCACTCCACCCCGGGGATTACGGGCAGTATCACCTCAAGATGGGCGGCGAGCATTAAAATCACCGAGTAATAAAAACGGGGTAGGTAACTGACTTGTGAGCTCTAAAAGGTCAGACCGACTTAAATTAAAATCCGGGGGAATGTATACAGAACACAGTTAAAAGTTTGGAAATAAAAACCCTCGTAGAAACAGACTGCAAGGTAGTACGGAGGGAAAGTGGCACAGATAATAGCGAAGAGGAAATTAAAAGAGAAGCACCACCATGGGACACGCCTCCGGCCAGGGGGATGGAATTAAACACCCGGAAGTGCGGAAGTGCCGGGAAGGGGTGAGCCCCAAGCTTATTTTCTTGCAAACAGACCAGCAAGGGCCGAACATTAGAAAGCAAGAGCTGGAGTTCCTCCCACTTGGGGAGAACCCCTTGACAATTCCACTATAGGATAACAGACATTACTGTCGGGATTCTAGTGACGGAGACCGTCGAAGGTTCCCAACTACTAGAAGGCCCAGAAGGGGCAAGCGACAAATTGCGATGAGCCGGGGATGCACTCAGCAGGGACTTGGCAGCGTAAATGGTGGGAGGCGACAGCTGAGAGCCAGACTGAACCCCCAACGTGGAGGACTCATGGCCCAGAGGGAAAGGGAGATCGAGCAGAGACGGACGAGAACTAAGATGCGAAATAGATGGAACAGAAGGCGGAACATGGACAGAGGGTAAGGAGGGAATTGGATCAGATGGAGAAGAAGGAGCAGGGTCAGATGGTGAGGAGGGAACAGGTTCAGAAGGAGATGAAGGAACAGGGGTAGGAGGCAAGGGAGACGAAACTAGGGTAGGAGACATAGAAGACTGCACAGAGGTAAGAGGCAAGGAAGAAGGGACCGGGGTAGGAGGCAAAGAAGACAGAACCAGGTGAACTTCGGCCCAGACAATGACATCGGTGATGCCGAAGGGAAAGGCCAGCGAAGACATCAAAACAGAGGACGCCTCAATAACCGACTCGGGGGGCTAAACCAGCCTCATCAGAGGCAGCGCGCTTGGACTCTGAACAGGGTGAGAAGGAACCCTTCTGTTGGCACTGAGGCAAAGGAATGGGAGGAACTGTTGGATATCCTCCAGTGTCTCACAGTCCGCGACAGAGGGAGGAACCTGAAAAGAGACCATTGAAAAAGGAGAGGGCGCAACGGAGCAAGCATGAGGAAGGACCGAAGGCAGGGGAGAAGGAGCAACTGCGAGAAGACAAAGGAGGAGGAGGGTGGGACCCCGCCTCCCAGAGGACGTCAGAGAAGAGACGGCAGGAGGGGGCAAGCTTCCCTTGCACCCTACGGCGGGCCTCAGGGAACACACAGGCCACACAGCGACGAGCCTGCCTACAATTGCTGCTCATATGGCCAAACTGGAGGCAATTAAAACAATGTCTGGGGAGCTCGACATAACGAGACACAGGGACACAAAGAAAACCAGCATGAACAAACTGGGGTATAGAGTCTGATGTTCAAAGGTAACGATGAGCGTACTTGTAGGAACCTTAGTGGGGCCAACAGACTTAGAAACACTATAAACGTCCCTAACCCTCTGGGACAAAAGTTTATCCTTTACTCTCGAAACATCATATTGCAATAATTTGTTGGAGCAAATCACTCCCTTAAGAAAATTAAGGCGAGAGTGGGGCACAACTGAAATGGAGGACAAATCCTGCATGGCACCACACTGCTCTTGCGAAGATACCTCAACCACTAAATCGCCACTACCACAGGCCCACATACGGTGAGACTCAAACTCCTCCTTCAAATCAAACACGTCCAATTTAGAAAGCAGAGACCTGGAACTGGAATTCAGCACCAGGAAACAAGGATAATTGAAATCAGGATCTATCTCTTCTGTGAAGGGATCTAACAAGCGTGGAAAAGAGAACTTACTGACAGGCATAGTATGAGAACCGGAAGTCACATCTGGGAGAGAATTTTTTTATTATTACCCATATAAAGTAGAGTATAAAAGGGGGTGCAAACTTGCGCAGCGCAGTCACTGTCTACCATCGAGACACCTACTTGGAGCGCCGGCCCAACCAGGAGGGTAAGCCCGCCAACCCCTGACCCAACCATCGTTTTAAAAATGGTCAGCCAGCCTCAGAAATTTAATGGTTGGTAAAGCAAAGACCCCCCAAGAACACCAGGGTGGCTCAGGCACCCACCAACCAACACAGACCGAACCAGCTAAAGGGTCGCACCCCCTGATGGACAGTTCTGATACACCGAAAATTGGTACAGAAGACGAAGTAGGGGTTAACAGAAGGAGAAAAAGGATACTAAGCTGGAGCCTGATGGGGTGTTGAGTCCCGTTAGCACGGCGGCCAGAAGAGCAAATCACCGTGCCCCTTATGGGGGAAGGAGACTTATGTCTGTTAAATTTTAAGTCTTGAACCCTGGTACAAAATGATCACATGTTCCATTGCAGAATGGTAAATGGAGAGAAGCCTGAAGGCATTATTTTGGTAGGTAAGAGAACCTACCTTTCTGGGAGCGGGATGGAAGTTGAATCTCTTAAGTGCCAATAACAGAGATCTTTTGCACATTACTCTCTGCTAGACATGTAACATGATATTTTTTGGTTGAGAAGGTTTTTGTAGGCAAAGTACGGAGACGTTTTTTTTTCGTACTGTGAGTAGTAAGAGTCTCCAGTTGTAGGGCAGTCTCAGAAGTCTCACTAGGCTGTTTTTTTGGTGTTCCAGTCTTGAAGTTTCATACTGTTGTGTTCCAGGCTAGCTTGGGTCTGTGACTGTCTTGGATTACTGATGTACTTTAGGTGGAATAGAGGTAAGCTGTGATTGCTTTTGAGTGTGAGGGTCTTCAGACTTATGCAATGGTCTTTTAAGAGCTTTTCTGTTTGTTCTGCTTTCTTCAAAATAGGAGATGCATCCATTTTATTTACAGACTGTACTTTTAGAGGAGATTCCCTAGTTTTCATAAGAGAAAGAGGTCCTGTTTCACACTCCACATCCACATCATAGTGCTGATGCCATCTCTGTGGTGTGGATGTGGAAGTAGTATGTGCAGTGGTTGATGTTGTAGGAAGGTTAGGTGTGGTCCTTACTGAGGCAACTGTACTCAGGGTGTCTACTTGTTTGGTGATTTTGAATTCAGGGACTTTTCAAAAAATATTCAAGGTTCGGTTTTAGCCAGTTTTTTTTTTCTTTAAATTAAAAAGTGCAATAAACATTATGGGAAGTTGATGAAGTTGTGGTATTTACGGGGAAAATGGGTTATAAGCAAAGCATAACCAAAATCAACTCACCAGTGCAAAAAAACAAGAACAAAGTATCCAAGCGACAGTCACAGAAGTATAGCGAGCATCCATCATAAAATACAATGCATCCAAAGCATACATATGTTCACTCACATTAGTGAATAGATTAACTTAAATATTACTATTTTCCTAATAGACATTAAAAAGTATATAAATAGTGAATTTGAAAAAATGATTTGAAGAATCACTCAATGATTTATTTTTTTAATTCAAGGACCATCTAGCTTTTAAATCAAATTCAAGGACTTTTCAAGGACTTCAAGGGTTTTTCAAAGACTTCAAGGGCAGTAGACACCCTGGTACTGTTAATTGCGGCATTGCTATCTTAGGCAGGAGCAGAGTATAAAGGCTCATAGATAGGGTGTTGGTCTAAGATTATTTGGAGAGTTACAAAACGATGAATTCGCTCTCTCATCTTTAGGTCTAAGACATCTTTCTCACATTTGTATCTTGGACATTGTCAATCATTACTGTAGTGAAGTCCCTTACAATTGAAGAAAAACACCTTACTTGTGCATGCATCCTTGCGATGACCATCACCACTACATCGGGAATATGTGTCTACCTCTCTACGTCAATGTTTTGTTACATGGCCAAAGCGCTGACATTTGTAACACTGCTGTGGGCGGTAGTGGTACTGGTCCACCTCAACCAATACCCCAGCAAGTGACACGAAGCATTGGTAGCTAGGAGTGGAGGTTAAAAGTGAGGATATGAGTCGGTTTGTACTAATTGTCCATCTCGTGGCTGTTGTGCTCTACGGACATTTGACACCTTGGTCCTTCAGATGTTCATGTATTTCATCCTCTGATGAATTCTGTAGTATAAGGGTGCGAATTACACTATTAACAGCGTTATATTGGCATGTGCAGTAACAGTAGAGAACTCTTTGTAGCCTTGCCAATTTTTAATGTCTGGCCAATTTTAGACTGGATGTCTTGATCCAGTTTAATGTTATTTACATCTGTAGCTAACTCTAATCCAGGAAACTGGATGAGGAAGTATTTATCAAAGTAGGGAATTGGAGCTGTGACTGCACAACAAAAATCGAAAGTAGCTTGCAGTTGATGCTGTCTCTATCGTCCCTTTCTATGCCTCACTACTGGAATCCAAGGATTCTCAGCTGTGGACCTACCTGGACTATGAGTGGAACATGGTACATAAGGTTCCAGTGTTACAACATTTGAGTCTCTAGTGTCTTGGGTAGTAGTGGGTGGGGCCACTGCCTCAGCATTAGATCGTCGTTTGGGAACGTCCCTAAAGCCTTCATTGTCATTTTCATTTATAGTTTCAGCATGGTTGTCTGAATTGTTCTCGTCTGTGGAAACCACGGTAGTGCATTCAGTTTCAGTGCTTAATTCATTAGGTTCTGCTGCAATATTCTGCATAGAAGTGTGTAGTGTGAACTTTTTAGGTTTGTCAGCAGCAAGACAAGATGAGCGAGGAGCAACCACCTCATCTGGATTGTCTGCTGTAGCTCCGCTATTAGTAATAGCAGGAGCTGAAGGAGCATCAAAATAAAAAGCCTTAAGACAGTCCAGGTTAGTCAGAGACTCGGTCCCTGTGCCAGAGAGATCAGTCCAAAAATGAGATTTAGGTTTTTTAAGATTTTCATTGGTGGGCATGGGGACCCTGCAGTAGCCCGCTCTGCAAGGGGTAAATAAGAGGCTGGATAAGCCTGCTGCTACCATTCGAGGCCACACCTCCTGCCCAGTGGCCAGGCAGCCCATCAGCATGGTGGCTCCACCTTGGGCTCGGCGTAAAATTAATAGGCTACAACATTGAAGAAAAGGGATACAAGGAGGATTGAGGTGGGGGAAGAAGCAGGTAGTTAAAACTCACTGCCACAAACCGGATATCAGGGATGAGGGGACAATGTCCCCTCCCCTCTCAGCCCCGATCCGGGATGGTTGAGTGAGAGAAAGCTGGCTGGCATCTACCCTGTGAAATTAGAGGCCGACCAGAGAAAGTTGTGGGAGAGATTGTAGGGAAAGGGAGGAAGCAGGGTGTCAGAGAAAAGGATAAGAGGCTAAGCTGGGGCCGGATGGGGTGTTGAATCCCATCAACATGGCGGCTAGGAAGGGAGCAGGAAAATAAGTGGAACTAGGTATAAGGATGTAGGGAGCATGGTTGGTTCTACAAGGCCAAATTAAGTATATCCATCTTTGCATTTCCAGCAGTTTGAAATGTGCCAGGTGTGGTTGGGTATGGCTTAGCTGTTGGAAGTAGGAACATTGCTTCTGAATATACAGTAAAGTTAAGCCCCATTGCCAGATGGAGTTGAGATTTTGTTCAAATACATATCATATACCATCACCTGTAATCAGCCATGGTTTAGATGCCACATTAACATATAGATGACCACCGAGAAACAAAACTCTGTAAAAATAGTGGATAGGTGGTAAAACTCCTCCCAAATTATAAATGTGAACTGGGTAGGGATTATCATGTAGGAGTATGGCCCCAAATTATACATTAAGGAATCATAATATTCTCCTGTCACAACCGTGATTCTTTCTCTAAAATCTATCAGCAAAACACCCCAAAATGGCTTTTTGAGCACCTACACCCAAATGATGCCATTCCTTTGATTCTCTTTATTTGCCTTGACAGCTCTGAAACCTCCCCAACACATTCTTTTCTACATACTTTCTCGACTGAAGAAAGTGTGTTGGAACTCAACTTGCACTCACATTATACATATGAAGATGATTATGCAAAAGGTGAAGAGGTTTTAGAAATAAAAACCCTCTTTCATTTCTTTTACCTTAAGACAATGGTCACCTTTACTTCAAAGAGGGCAATTTATTTTTAGATTATGGCAGTAGTTGGATGTCTAATAATAAGTATCTGAGAGTAGTGGCCCTTTCTCTCTTTAATGCACATTTTACATCACTCCCCTCAGCATTTCATTTTCTTGTTTCAGCTTCAGCACTACCTACCATAAAGAGCCCTTGCACTACCCATTTTCACTTCCTTATACTTGTTCCACATTTGCTTTAGACCCATGTTCATACTTCTCTTCTCCTTACACATGAGCATTTTTACATACTCCACCCTCTGACTGATTTAACAGTCATTCAATTTTGATTCTCCCTTCCATTTATAGTCTCATTCACCCAGAATTTTATCTTACACAAAACAAACCTACAACCACGGCAAAATTACTTGAGACCTACCACATTTTTAAGGAGAAATAAAACTTCCGCCTGAAAATTAGAGTATTGTACTAAAAAATACATAGTAACCACATAGTTTAGTATTTAGTCATGTTGCCCTTATTCTTGATGACCATGTTGAGGCATTTTGGCATGGAATCGCTTAGGTTCCTGAAGTAATCCAAGGACATCTCTGTGCACCATACCTTCATCAGCTCTGCTCGGAGGGTATCCAGGTTTGGAGTCTTCTTCCTGCACATGTTTTTTTTCATTTTCTGCCAACAATTATCTAGGGGGTTGAGGTCGGGACTATTCCCAGGCCACTCTAACACCTCAATTTGTCTCTCCTGGAGCCACTTCGTGACCTTCTTGGCCGTATGGCAGGGAGCACTGTCATACACAAAGATTTCACACTTGTGAATGGTGAACATTTCAAACATATGGTCATTCAGAACATCAATATACCAATCAGCATTCATCTTTTGGTTCTAACCAGAAAAAGAACCCCAAATCATCACTGAATCAGGGTGTTTAACTGTCGGAACAGTGTACCTTGGGTTGTACCGATCAGAAGACGATGGGTGTTGAACCCTGATAGACCTCGTCCGAAACACCTGGAAATTGCTTTCGTTGGAAAACATCACCTTCCTCCACTGTACATATTTCTTTGCGAATGCAAAATGTTGCTTTTTCATGCGGTCATTTATAAGCAGTTTCATGGCGGGTTTACAGCATGGAAGCCCCAAGTCCTTGTGCAGCAGATGCCGAATGGTTTGAACAGTGATGTTTTGTAGCAGTCCTGGATGCAATTCCTTCAATCCAGGCGCTGTCAGTCGAGGGTCCTTCTCCAATTATCTCTTCATGAGGACATCTGTAGCAGCAGGTCTTCCTTCGCCTTCCACTGCTGAATTTGTGCTCTGGAATGGCATTGGGTGGGAGTCCCCAGGCTGCTGCTAGCAGCCTTAATATGGTTGCTTTTGCCCTTCCTGTACATTCACATATCATCTTAATCGGGACGTTTTCTTGTCTTCACGCAAGAATACAGGCTTTCTCCTCAGTAATACAGTACTTTCCAGGCCTTTCAAAATGATCGTAGGAAAATACTGAGCAGGAACCACTAACAACAAAAAGCTGCAGATTATTGATGCGGTATGGAGGAGACAACATTCCCCACTCACGTCTAGCGTAGCACTGAGTGTTATTGGCAGCACAGACCATTGCCGAAGATGCCAGATACTTCTAGAAAAAAAATTTATATGCACTGTGACTGCATCATGCTAAACGCAATACACATTAATACGCTCAAAAAAATGTGGTAGGTCTCAAGTCATTTTGCCACAGCTGTACAGTCAGATACATACATATTTGTACCTCAGCTTTCATATAAAAAATGATCCACATTTTTTTTGTCAACATAAATAAATCAATTATACTCTAACATTCTCTCTCTCTTCTTTGAGCAACTCAAATATATTTATCTAGATCCTTGTGCTGAAAGAATGTGTTCACTATAAAAAAAGTTTCTTTTATTAGAGAAACCTTCTCTGCATTTGTACTCTCCCATTTGGCCCATATTTCTCATTCTGTGACATAAGTCTATATCTCTTACAAGCATTGAATGTCCATTCCCAATTCAATCTGCCTAATGAAGATTATGAAACCATGAAATTTTAGTCTTAACTAAGATACTAATTTGCTATGCATCAAACTTTTAATAATATCATTATACTCAATGCATTTGAATCAGGCACAAAAAGGATACATAAATAGTTATTACACTGAAATGCAGAGAAAAGCTTCACAAAGAATGGAGCAGTTTTGTCATTGCTACAATTAAGCATATTCAACACTTCCTTCTCCCGCATGACAGATTGGGTCTTGTCTTCCTTCCTGATGTGGACTTTTTCACACGTTTTGACTAGAAAGAAAAAAAATAATTTGTATCATTGATGTTTGCAACCTTCAACATTTCCCACTTTCCCATAAAATGGGGCTGGCATCTATCAATGCCATTAAAGCTATCTACCTCTCACACCCATTGAGCTACTCTATCATGCACATAACCTCCCAAAATTTTAATGCCTACACATTGGCCCACACCAAAATGTATACTAAGCCAATCAAGAGAATCCACTTTCCCTCTTTCACATAAATTACTCATATCAACAAAAAATGAACACTCACATATCCTCAAAACTAGCACAACCAGGGCACATTCATATCATATCCAATTTCCAGAACTATACAAGTGGCATACACCATACATTAGATGATACTTTTGAGATTACTGGGCAAATTGTTTGGTTCAAACAAATTTCACTGATGCAAAAACCAGAATTCTTCCCATTAATGGCAACCTAAACATGATTTACTTAAGTTGCCTTAACCCCAGTTAAGGTTCATCCCTAAGGTGGACAGCTGCACTGAACTCTGCCCACTAGCAGGGGATCACCTAAAGATCTAGCACTCTGTGTATCTCCAGGTTTTGTCAGTTGTGGTATATTGAGAATGTCGCAAATACATGTTGAACTGGGTTATGGTTAAGGTGAATGGAAAACTGCCTTTGATTACAGTGAAGTTAAGCCACATCAAGTGTGGTAATTCGTTAGATGCTATGCTATAGATATCTCTGGTTGGATCACAAATAAAACTGTTGGGCCTCATTGAGAACTAATAGGTAAGAAATGAGTGTATATCATTTGTAAACCCCATACTGAATTATTAGTTGCTTGTTGAAATGTCTGTGGTTCTTGGTGGTAGTGGGAAGAGACATTGCTTTTGGTCAGGATGATGTGTTATTATTATTTACTAGAAAAGAGACAAATAAGGGTGACTCTTTTGTAGCATGATAGGCTTTCCATGTTGTTCTAGGGCTAGGTTTGGAGAAGAGTGATGTGGAGGTGGAAGGGTTGTTCAGGATGAATAGGTGGTTTAGGTGTTCTGAGATGCTGTATTTTTTTTGTGTACCTGTCTTGGGATCAAATCAGACAAGGCTGTGGGCATTGAAGTCACCCACATTTTGCTAAGATGGATGGTCCAACGCTGGCTCGTAGTTTGGTAAGCAGGATGTACATATTGGTGAAAGTGTAGTCTTGTTCTATTGATGTGTGCTTGGAGGGTTTGGATGTCCATTGCATCAAGGTGTGGACATGAGGCTGAGGTGACCTTGGAAGTAATTGAAAAAGAGGATGTCATTTCTGATGTATGTAATTAGACTTTGACCTGTCTAAAGTGCATGTAGCATGGTAGAAGGGCAGATGTATGTTGTGGTAGATAAGGAATTCCTTGAGCAACATTTGTTTTTTGTGTATACTGTTTATGGTCAGTTGTAAAATGTTGTGTCTCAGTGATGTGGTAGTAGAATGTTTATTTTTTCTTGAATTTAAAGCAAAATAACAATGACAAATCATGCAGAAAGTTTGTAAGGAGATCTGTAAGGAAAGTGGTGAAGCTAGAGAAAATGAAATGTGGGGAAAACATAGCTGCATATCTTGTAAGGGGCACAGTGATCTTTTCCTGGTCGCTGTGCTACTGAGACTCACTGCCCTGTCTGGCCCCAGCTTAGCCACTCCTCCCTCCACTACCATCTACTTTCAGCCTTTCTATACTAACTCTCCTCATCTCCATTAATCCTCTGCCTAGGCTTAAGGACCTGACTAACTACCTCATGCTGTGTCAGAAGAGAGGCTTGGGAACCTCTATAAACAATGGCCTTTAACACCACCACCAGGTCGCAAGAGCCTGAGACTTGAGGCATCATGGGCATTGGGGGGGTGATTAATGGGAAGGTCAGATTTCCCCCCAATAATCCCTTCCCTGGATGCGATGGGCTGACCACCTCCCTACCACCATTAAAGAGGTACATATGCTTGTACTGCTTTGGCAGACAAGAGAAAAAGAGTTGTAGAGTGGTCAGTCATTCCCGAGTGGATACGACACAACCACCACACCTGGATACAATCCTGGACCGAGACCAACTCATTTGGATGCATTCTGTGTGAGGTTAAGTTGCAATTTAACTTCCAATTACTATCAGTTGCATGGGCAGCAAGGACATTACGATGCTATAAACCTCCCATAACACACAACAGCCTCCCTCTATTCTAACCTGGTCCATCAGAACAGTCATGCAGGGGGAGAGGCCCCACTTAATTGTGGTGATGTTGGCGGGGCCTACAGCGCAGGCTGTATGATCAAAGGTTTTCTACTTTAGTCTCAGTGGGAGTAGAGGTCATCTGCTCCTGGGGAGCTATTACTACCACAAGAACAAGCTACTGCAGGTATTGGAGTCAGTGGTGGTGGTTGAGATTTAGGTCACATAGGGATGCGGGATGAGTGCTGAAGGAGGCAGGGGGCAGTTTGAAAAAAAAATTAGACTAGCCATGTTCTTCTTTTTTTTCAGACGTTTCTGTAGATTTATTTGTCTACACTTTTGACCTGAAAAAGCCAAAAATCACAACTATTTTGACCTAAGATGTTGGGAAGCATTATTACCACATGGGAGCTCTAAATTTTCTGGTTTGAAATCAGCCAAAAGCACCAATTCAAGGGGTCCCTTGAATCATGTTTTGCACTATAAAATTTAATCTAAACAAGCTAGCAAATGGAAGAGCATAAAATTAATAAATAATAATAATTATCTTATCATTTTTCAAACAATCAAAATCTAGAAAACCATCTACTAGTTTAACTTCACAATGGCATTATGTAAGGAGCTGAAGGAGCTCTGTGGGTGCACGTTGATATATCAGAGCCTCTATGTACTGTCCAACTCAGGGGTCAACTGGGCCAACTAACAGATTTCTCACTCAAACTTTCCTGGTTGGATACCCTTCAGCTTTTATCAGTGGTTCTCAGCTTCCCACCAACATATAGGCATTCAAATATTTCCTTAATCTTCAGAATTTAACAGAAAATGCTGGGAGGTCCAAGGTTCAAGAGCCTTGCATATGAAACAATTGAACCTATCATCCCATTCTGGCAGAAGGCCAGGATCAAGACAATGCAATTAGCTCATGAAACTAAACCAGAAATATCTTGCACTGGTGAAAATAAAAGGAAGAACAAATAGCCCTGGAGGAAAAAGTGAGCATTTGTGCTGGAATAAAACAGCCTGTTTGATATACAAGTTCCAAATGCAATCTAGGAAATACAGAATAGACTGCTATCCAGAGAGATGAGGATATTATGTTCTACAAAGACCAAAAGAGTGAGAGGAAAGGTCATATGTCTGGTCATTAGAAGATCCCTGCTGTAAACAGGGAGAAAAACAAGATAAAACAGATTACTTTGAAAGTAAAAAAAGTGTTAAAAATTTTCCTACATTGCGATATTTAGCTAGCATGTACTTAACAATTAGTAGTCGTATTATTTTACAGCTGTAGAAGAACAAGAGGCAATTGTTCATATGAATGGCATTACCTGGGGTAACAATTTACAAAGATGTTAACATAGAGGACATGGATTACAATCATCCTTGTCCTGGATGTTCTCACTATCAATACACTGTGAATAGTGTGACTGACATTTCCAAAGAAGGTCATGGAATGTGATGTCATCTGCAATACAGCTGATTATCTTGATTTATAAGACAATCAAGTTACCACCATGGTTTCTACCACCTTGAAAGCTGGAGGGGCTGATATGGATAACTTCATGTAAACCTGAGCAACTCAATGCTGTCCAAGTGTAATATCAGCCAGTCACATATGCAAGTTTTTTTTAAGACCACCCCCTTCTCACTGTACGCTACCTTACACTGGGCTGGAAAGTGGCTCATAGATGTCTTGGTCATTGAATCTGGAAGTACCTCAGAGACTTTAGCTGTACTAGTGTCTAGTGCACCTTCATACACTGAAGGAAACCCAAAGATGCTGGCTAGCAACAAAATTCCACTGACAGTGAACTCATTCGGGTGGTATTAATAGAGCATGTATGCAAAATGCTTCTGTTTGAGAGTCATCTCACAATCTGCTGACCACCACAGAAGCAGTTGGCATGCGAAGTGGCCAAATATTCTAGGAATAGTAGTTAGGCTCATCCACCAACCTAAACTCCTCAACTGGTGCATAGAAATCAGTCATTTCCTGAAATGTAGACCACCATGCCTGCGGTCCAGAAAAGTGATTGCTACTAAGCACTGGAACATAGTTTCACATTTCTCTGCACTGAGTGCATGGTGAATCAAAACAGTCATAAACTTGTAGATGGTGACAAGGAATTTAGAGGTGTGTGCCATTATGCCTAAACTATTCTCATGTTCCTATGCCTTGATAGTATCATGACTTTTTGTTGCATCCAAATCACTAACACTTGTGGTATGCAGTATCATCTGATACAGTATTTCCCAGAAACCTTCTAAAAGGATTGTTTTGTGCCCCAGACTGTATGTTACTTTTTGGTGGTCCTAGCCTGGGGGAGCTGAATACAAGATAACAAGCTACTAAGTTGTGGTTAGGTGGACAGACCTTGATTTAGGTCTGTTTAAAATCAACACTTTTCAGTAGTCCTCCTCGTGTGGCCAAGACATGACAGGTTCCAGAAGCCACTCAGATTCAATGTTCAGTGTGTCTCAAATGTGATGCTGGGTCAATGAGATCAACCAGGGCAGTCTTAGCTGTGACTCTGGAATAGAGGGTTTTCTGCTCTGAAGCTGCCTGGCTTCTCACTAACATGTAACTAGGCAGCAATGTCATGCTTCAATGCATAACTCAATCTACTACTGAAGAGGGTAGATGGCACGACTTCCTGCATCAGGTACCATTTGTGGTTTTCCATCTTATTAAGTACTGCATCAGCAAGTTCTTGGTCAGTTTTTTTGTACTTCAACATGTCCTGGATTAAACTAAGATCATTTATGGGAGCATCTGCAGCAGACATTGATATCATCCAAACAGGTCTTTCCACTTTTGATACAGTGTCTTCCTCCTAATCAAGTTGATATACAAACATCAGCATTTTCATGGAATACAGGTTTCTAGCCTGATGAACGGACCCTGGTCGACTCCAGTAAATACCTCAAGGAGGCAGTCCTCCAAGAACAATGGTCTGTTCAGCAATTTTCCTTTAGTCAGTTGGCTCTTGGTGTTAAAAACATCTGTGCATGCTTACCTCTGAACAATGACTGCAGCAGAGCAGGCAGCCAGCTGCCATTAGATCACCGGCAGTCATGTCACATTCGCTGGCCGCACAGATATGACATCACGCCATGCCATAACAAATGAACAGCATGCAGTGTACAATTGCACAACATTATTACTCTGCCAGATATTAACACAACTCGTCTTCTCTTTTCACTGCCTGATCTTGTTCACAGTGAAAGTGGCTTGATAACAACCATTAGTCTCTACTGATAGTGACCCATAGCCGCTGGGTCGATGCTCCATGCTTGGTGAGACTGTCTGCTAGTTGTTGTGACATGTCACCAAAGTCACAGATCACAGATGTTATATCCTTTCTAGCAAGCATATCGCATATAATAGTTACATCAATTCTCAGTCTTTGATCATCAACATTTTTAGAAGAGTACAGGGGGCATCAACCAAACTCTTGTCTACAAAACAATGAATGTTAACACCAGAGCAGCAAGAAATTTCAACAATCATACTGGCGATGTACACTGTAGCTTCAGCGCACCCAAGAGCCAAGGTCTCAGCAGACAATGTTGCCTTGACAACACGCTGGATTTTCTTAGTCTGCCAGTGGATTGGACAACAAGCACCACTATCATCCTCCAGGAATAAAATAAATGCCCCTTGAGAACCACCATCAGCCAAATTAGCAATTTTTTTTTTTTTTTTTTAAAGGGGCTATCTGGCGACTGCCGACTTAGGCATAAGTCGCCGTAAAAAACAGCCTAGTTCTAGGCTACTTTAAAAAATTAAACAGAAAACAATAAAAAGAAATAACAATAACAATAACAAAGCAATAACAAAAACAATTACAAGAACAACAACAACAATTAAATCGGGTTAAATAAAAGGGAGAAGGCCGGCCTCCCCCCAAAAGTCAATAAGTCCACCAGTCAAAGTACACGCACTCGTCCCGAGCACAAGGGACAGGCGGTAGCGACCCCGCCCATCCCGGTACCGGGACAGGTGTCGTGCGCGAAGATCACCCAGACTGGGACATTCGACAAGAATGTGCCGAACAGTCTGGGGGACGACGCAGTCGTTGCAATAGGGCGCAGGCGAGCGCTCCATCAGATAGCGATGCGTCACACGAGTGTGTCCGATTCGGAGACGACAGAAAGCAACCTGAAGCCGCCGCGGCATTGGGGGATAGGTCCATGGGAACAGTCGCGGCGCAATGGCACACAACTTTAAGTTCCCTTCGACCGTCTCCCATCTTCTTTGCCAAGCAGTCCGAAGAGCTGCCCGTATTCCTGCCATGTAGTCGGTGTGAGGAAGAGCGAAACGCTGGTCCGGTCGCAGAGTCCTCGCGGACTCTTTGGCGCCCTCATCGGCGCGCTCATTGCCCGCAATTCCTACATGTCCAGGAACCCAGCAGAAGACAATCTCGACATCTGCCCGGCTCGCCAAAACCGTGGCGTCACGGATATCGCGAACCAGGGGATGCGGAGATTCCAATGCCCCGAGAGCACTCAGGGCGCTTTGTGAGTCGCTATAGATCACATATCCGGTCTCCGAACCGGGCACGTCGCGTAATCTCCCGTACCGAGTGGTGTATTGCCACCAGCTCGGCCGTGAAGACAGACGCAGCGCCTGGTAGAGCCCCGCTGACTTCAAACAGAGGGGATACGGCGTGGAAGCCGACCCCCTCTTGGGACTTGGAGCCATCCGTATACACTGGCACGGTACCAGCGTGACACGATGTGTGCTCCAAAAAGGTCGAACGCAATACTCCCGGCGCAGTACAAGCTTTGGGAGCAGAGGCGTGGCGACAAATAGCCAAATGTGGTACCCTCCAGGGTGGCGTCCTGGGAAGAACCAGGGGCGCCACCGGCCCGAGAGCTTCTTGGCCCTAAACCCAAAGGGCTTAGGGTATGACTGGCGTCTCTCGGCGGCATAGGCACTATCGAGATCAGCTGCGGATGCAGTGAGAGCTGTTGGCGACTGAGGGAGGCGCCGGGCTCGCGCGTACAGGCGAGTGATGCACTGCACGCGGCGCAGAGCGAGTGGCATCTCCCCAGCATCGACCAACAGGCTCTCAATGGGGGAAGTGCGGAAGGCACCGGTCGCAAGGCGAAGGCCGGTGTGGTGGATTGAATCCACCTTCCGCAATAAACGCTCGGCTGCGGATGCATAAAACTCGCATCCGTAGACGAGCTTCGAGCGAACAAAGGATCGATAAAAAAGTAAGGCGGTAGCCCTATCAGCGCCCCAAGCGCTGAACGTCACGGAACGGAGAATGTCCATGGCGCGGGTACAAGAGACCCTAAGGCTGCGAATATGAGCCTCCCAGGTGAGGCGTCGGTCGAATACAAGACCAAGGAAACGGTGCGACTCAACCACATCCAGGCGCACCCCATTAAGAAACAAATCTGGGTCGGGGTGAAGCCGTGGATGGCGGCAGAAGTGCACCACCTTAGTCTTGGCCAAAGAAAACCGAAACCTGTGCGCTTCGGCATAGCGAGAGACGCGGTTCAATGCCTGTTGGAGTCGACGCTCCAGAGTTGGCATCTGGGCCGCGCCAAAAGAGATCGAAAGGTCGTCCACGTAGAGCGTAGCGAGAACATCTTCCGGCAGCACCGAGGTGATGCCGTTGATGCTCAGGGCAAAGAGTGTGACACTGAGGACACTTCCCTGCGGGACACCCTCTTCCTGTTCCTTTGGGGCAGAGAGGGGTCCCCCCACCCGTACGCGGAATCGACGATCTCGCAAAAATTCAGATATAAACATTGGGAGGCGTCCCCTCGCCCCCATCGTGTGGAGAGTCTCCATGATACCGTATCGCCATGCGGTATCATAGGCCTTCTCCAGATCAAAAAACACCGTGGCGTAGTGCTGTCTACGAAGGAAAGCCTCGCAGACGGAATTTTCCAGTCGGAGCAGAGCATCCGACGTGGAGTGAAACTTACGGAAGCCACACTGTGCAGAAGACAGATGGCCTCCGCTGTCCAGGAAATAGGCTAATCTAACATTTACCAATTTCTCCATCAACTTGCACACGCAAGAGGTTAGAGAGATTGGGCGGAAACCGGTCGGAGTAGAGTAATCTCTCCCCGGCTTGCGAAAGGAGAGCACAGTAGCGATTCGCCAGGAGTCTGGGAGAAGACCTTCCACCCAGATCCTGTTGAACATATCTAACAGAAAGGCCATGCCTCGCTCACCCAGGTGTCGAAGCATGGCGTACGGGACATCGTCCGGACCATGGGCGGTGTCCGCGCACGAAGCGAGAGGGGAACGCAACTCACTCACAGTAAACTTGTCGTTGAAGGGTTCTCCGCCTCTGGAGGTAAAGTCCAGCCGGCGGCCTTCCGCGACATCACGACGTGCATTGAATGCTGGCGGAGCAGCATCACGGCTAGAGAATGCGGAGAAAGCGGTCGCTAAGGATTCCGCCACGGACGCGGGGTCCGAGATTGCGGTCCCATTCTCCTGGAGAACGGGAGGGGGGTCCTGCGAGAACTTGCCCCGAATCCTTTTGACTCGCTTCCACACCTCAGCTAAAGGGGTCTTCCCGTTAAGTGAAGACACGTATGCCCGCCAAGAAGAGCGGCGGGCGTGCTTCCAAATATACCGGAACCTAGCCCTAGCCCGACGAAATTCAGCGACAGTGAAATCGTTCGGGCGGCGCTTATAGCGCATGTAGGCATAACGCTTCTGTTTGAGGGCCGTCTCACACTCGGCCGACCACCATGGGAGTGGTCGGCGTGCAAAACGGCCAGACGTCCTAGGAATAGTAGTCAGGCCCACGGCGATGAGGTTGCCGGAGAAGAACTCAACGGCCTCATCTACCGACCTAAACTCCTCGACTGAGATAGAGAATTCAGTCATTTCCTGAAATGCAGGCCACCGCGCCCGCGCCAAGCACCAAAGAGGTGGTCTCTCAGGCGGCAGTTGCCCTGAAAATGATATTTGAATGGGAAAGTGATCACTACCATGGAGGTCATCGACCACCCCCCAATCAAAATCAGGCTGTGCATCCGAAGAGCACAAAGATAGGTCAAGGCAAGAAAATGAAGCGGTTCTCGGACAGTGATGCGTAAACTCATCCACGTTTAGGACACCCATCTCAAGCTCTTCGATCAGATCGGCAAGGACTTGTCCCCTGGGATTTATGGAGTAATCTCCCCAGAGAGGATGCCTGCCGTTCAGATCTCCAAGCAAGAGATAGGGCCTCGGCAACCGTGCCACGACGCGGCGGAAGTCCCCCGTGTCGAAGTCAGCTGACGGTGGAATGTACGCAGAAATGATAGTATACCTCCTATCCAGGTGTAGCTGCACAGCCACTGCCTGAAAGGAGGTATCTAAAGAGAAAGGAAGAACGGAGACATCATGCCGGGTGTAAACCGCGCATCCCCCAGCCCGGCCATCCCGCGGTGGTGGGGTCGCAAGACCCTTATACCCCGGGAGGGCAGGCAGGGGGCACGCGCCTAGCATAGTCTCCTGCAAAAAAATAGCTAACGGGGAACGGGACGAGGCGAGCCTCCGCAGCTCCTCCCAGTTGGCCCGGAGTCCACGGCAATTCCATTGAAGGAATATACCCTCCAGGCCTAGCTCGGAGGAGACGCGGGGGCCCTCCTCGAATTGAAGACCCTCACGGGAATGGCCGTAAGCTTCCCGGGGGCAGAACCCCGGGCGCTGTCGCCTTCGAGGACTTATTGGGGGAGGTTGGGCTCGCCATGCGAGTCTTTTCCTCCCTCCGCCTCGAAACCTTAGGCGGGCGCTGCGGCTTCGGAGGCGGGGGGGCCTCTTTTCGAGGAACCACCGTCTCCGAGCCACTCGCTCCACCTCGGGGCGTGGGCGAAGGAGCCGAAGCTCCTTGTTGCTGTCCTCCTTTCGGGGGACAGCTTTAGGAACCCCTGAAGATGGCCTAGCGACCATCTTCAGGGGTGTTGCCTCCTGTGAGTCTAACGACTCGGTGGAGGCGCGTGGCCGTTTCGCCTTGCGGGAAACGGTCACGCTGGGGGAAGAGGGGGGAGCCCTGGTTTTAGCCGGGGCTGGGTATGAACCCTTTTTGCCGCCAGCTTTACCAGGGGAGCGCCCGGGTTGGGTAGAGCCCGCAGAAGGGCTCCGAATGGGCGCGGAAACAACCGTGCTCGTTGGCCTGGATGGGCCAGGAGCAGAGGGTGCCTTTCGAACTACTGAGGCATATGACGTCCCAGGCAGAGCTGGGCGCGCCAGGACCAAGTCCTTAGCCTCGCGGAATGAGTCTATCCTGGGCCTGAATGGCCAGGATTTCTTTCTCCAGGAGATATGCACCACATTGCTTCGAAGAAGCAGGGTGCGGCTCTCCGCAATTGACACACTTAGCCACACACGATTTGGACTTATCGTGTGCGACCTTGGAGCAATTTACACAGACTTCGGGTGACCCCGACTTTGCACGTCTACATGAGCGATTCGTATGGCCGAAGCGGTGACAGTAATAGCACCGCCGCGGCAGTGGCACGAATGCCTTCACGCGGTAGCGGTACCAACCGGCACGCACCGACTCAGGGAGCTTGTCACAGTCGAACGTGACGAAGAGTGTAGGGGATGGGTCTCGAAGCCCCTCCCTGTTTTCTCATCACACGTTCGACCTTGACCGCCCCATGGTCGGCCAGCTCTAGGGTGATGTCCTCAATGGAGTAGTCAACGAGTTCCCTCACATAAACTACTCCTTTCACAAAGTTCATGGTAGAGTGCGGCGTCACACTCACCGGGGTGCCATGAAGTGTCCGAAGAGCACTTATCTTGGCCGCCTCGGCGGGATTCACCGCATTCGCCAGAAGGCTCCCGTCCGAGAAACGGGTCACCTTCGGCTCTCTACCAATTGCACTAGCTAATCCTCTCCTCTGATGGATCATGTTGCCCTTGGACAACATGGTGCCATCAGTGGAGCGAATAACGAGGAAGCGTTTGAAGCCAGCGGGCTCGAAAACGCCAGGTAACCTCTGAATCAGGGGCCCCGATGTCATCGAGGCTCCGCCCTGTGCACTTTTAGTGTTAGTCTTGGTCAGGGGCTCTGCACACGAGGGGGTAGAGGGGCCGGATGTGCCGATCTTGGCTTGGTCGCCTACCAAAGTGGTAGCAGACCCATCCGTCCCCGCAGCCCCCGCGGATGGAGAGGAGCCCCGAGTCTTTTTCGTCTTTTTCTTTTTTGGAGAGGAGGGCGGGGAATGAACCCGCTTTTCACCTCCGCCAGCAGAAGCCCCCAGGCCAGATGGACCGGCCTCAGCCAGGTCCCTCTCCGAAATGGAGAAGGTCCTGGTTGTCGTGGGGGCACCTGTCGGAGGATATCCCTCCCCTCCTTTTACTGCCTCGGAGCCCTCAGCCATTTGAGGAGGACCTTGCATAGGGGCGGATTCGGGTTTGGTGCTTGGCGCCGAGCCCGAATTCCCCCCCATGGAAGGCCCTACCGTCTGAGGCTGGGTCTCCTCAAGGACCATGTTTATCACAGGAGGGGCCTCCAGTTGGCCATCCCCTCCCAGGACATCGCAGGTCCCCTTGGCAGTGTCGCCAGTCTTGTGTGGGGAGGCACAGGCCTTGACCCCGGCAAGGTTTAAAATTCTTGCCAGCAGGTCTTTTGAGGGAAGCGGCCGAAGGGGCCTGGCTTCCCTCTCCCCCCTAAGGGGGTTTGCCCTACCGAGCCGCTTTGATGGGGAGCGGCTGGCTAAGGGCTGCCTGCTGGCTTTCTTGGCAGTCCCCTTGGAAAGAAAAGAGGGGACTGCCGCTGGGAAAAGGGAGGTGCCCGAAAGCACCTCCAGAGAAGGGGGTGAGGGGGAGTCCCCTGCACCCGTAAGCGAAGGAGAGGAGTAAGCCTCCTCTCCGGTTAGAGAAATATGGAGGGTCCCCTGTGCAAGCACAGGGGGGGGAACCTCCATTTTTTTGCTGGAGCTGCCCGAGGGCGGCTCCGTCGATGGAACAGGGGAAGTTGAGGGTTGGGTTTGTTTTTTTTTATCATCATTGGGCATGGTGACCCTTTTTTAAACACGGGATGCAATCGCGCACACCTCTCGCAGTAGCCCGCACTGCGAGAGGTGCTTACAAGCTCGGCAGAGCCAGGCGCCGCCATTTGGGACCACCCCTCCCGCCTGTTGGCCTGGCAGTCCATCGGCATGGCGGCTCCACCTTGGACACGGCGTAAAAATTAATAGATTGTGAAGAGGAGAGGAAAAGGGATGTGAGGAAGGTATGGGTGGGGATGAAGCAGGTAGTTAAAAACCAGCCACCCCAGACCGGAGCTCCGGGGTTAGGGAACATTGTCCCCCACCCCCTCAGCCCCGATGCGGGATGGTTGGCTGAAAGGAAGGTCAGCATCTACCCTGTGAAATTAGAGGCTGACCAGAGAAAGTTGTGGGAGAGGTTGTGTGAAAAGAGAGGAAACAAGTGTTTTGAAGGAAGGAAGAGAGGCTAAGCTGGGGCCGGACGGAGCGCTGGATCCCGTCAGCCAAATTAGCAAAAGCTGTGACACTCCTACTGCTTAGAAGATGCCAGAGACAAAGCCAGACATACTGCTTCCCTGGAACATATAGGCAAATCCTTAAAACAACAAGATAGTGTCCTCTTCAAAGCCACATGCTACTAATCTCGCTTTAGTAAGATCCATCTTATATCTTTCACTTTCTCAGTTATCACCCACCTGACTGATATAACATCTTGACCAACATTTTCAACTTCTTCATAAATGTTGTTTCTCCAGTTTTACATTTTAGCTTCTTTGGCTGCCATCACATCATTGCTATTAAACACTAAAATCATCTCTACACTGTGAGGTACCACAGACAATTCAAGAAGGAATTGTTAATTTCTTCCATGAAGTTACAGAGGCGCAATCACCAAATGTATATGTTGAAACAGATAGCTGCTCTCTAATCAATGACTGGTCATATTCAGATAGGGAATTTAGGTATCGCTGCAGCCACAAACTAACACACACTATAGCAGAACAACCAGTGTCTAGTATAGCGCAGCCTTTCCCCTCTTCAAGCAATGAAAGCAGCTTAGTTTCCTATACTTCATTGTGTACATCACCCATAGACATTGATAATTATACACTTTCAGTCTGATCATCTTCTTTAGTGACCCTATTATTATTGTTCCCATACGCATGTGGAGATTGATGTGCCCAATGATACTTTGAATCACAAACTGCACACCCAGACACTTGACCATCACGTCCTATAGGATTAAGCTTACAAGCTTGTGACTGCAAAGTGTAGGATTCTTGTCCAGTTACTGCATGGTCCACACTACTCATAGTACCCTGACCCTGCGATGCATGACCATCACGGTGTTAACCTCGACCACAATGCCTCACCACTAGTGAACTTGTCAGCACAAAACACTGGGTTATTCTTATGCTAACCACGAGCATCATAGTCATTGTGCTTGAAGCACCAATCTAATGAGCAAAGACATGTTTTAGAGTAGATTTCAAATTAGCATAGGAAACCTCACTGATGGCTGACATGACTAACTGCACTTCATTTTCAGAAAGTTTACAAGACGCCATCACAGGATCAGGAAGATTCATATCTTCCTGCACAAATTTGAAATACATATGCTCAAAATCGCTCACAAACTGATTAATATTTACACTTTCCGACCTACAAAAATTGTACAAATTACAAAAAGCTGTAAATTGGCGATGACCCATTTAAGGTGAGAACAATCCATCTAGTTTCACCATCATCCTTCTTTAAATCATCAACACTGATTTCTGAAGAGGCTACTCTAGCCCTTCCAGTCAAGGTAAGATGAATCACAAATGCATGTTTAGTTTTCGGCAATTAAGTAAGCTCGCACCAAATACCAATATCTTTTTTCCAACTGTCATAGCACCCATCATTGTCAAGTTTGTTGTCTCTATTCAAAATAAGCTAGTTTTGTAAATGTCTTAAGATATTCACTATCCATTGCTGGAAAGGGGAAAAATGTAAATAAGTGGAAATGAGCTAAAACTGAAGAAAAAACACACTTGTAAGAAAATAAGCGAAACACAGGCACGCATATACTTCTGCCTTTATATTAGCCTAGTTCTAGGCTGTCATGTTTTTCGGCGACTTATGCCCAAGTGGGCAGTTGCCAGATGGGCTGTATAAAATTTAAAAAAAAAAAATTCTGCCTTTATAGCAGGTAAAGAAAAAGGTGCTGAAGGGGGGTATGCAGCACATGCACTACACCACTACTATGCGTATTGCCTACCTAATCTGCAAAAAAATTAAAATATTTTACATTTTATGCATAATAATCAGAGAGACCTTAATAATATTGTTGAATTAGGTGCATATTTTGCTACAGAAGGAAAATGTAGCTACTGATTTATTTTATTCAGGGTAGGAACTACCTACCTTGCTTACCTAGATGGCACATCCCTGGGTCAGGTAAGAGTGCTACATGGTTGTCTCCCCATCCCTTTTTTTTTATCCTATTACATTTTGGTATACCAACACCCAATACATGGGTACATAGATGCTGATGATAAAATCTAATTTATTTAACTCCATGGATCTAAGAAAACATAAAAAACCTAGTGATTCTATTAAAAAATATCTAATTAAGTTTTGATAAGCCCCATAAACCACAATGGTCTGATTGATTACAGGTATTTTTTTAAGGGCTTAATAAATTACATGAAATTTTTTTTCTGGTAATTATGGCCTATAGCCAATAAACATTTCAAAATCAAATGTACAGTGTAAATGTGGTCACTATTATTATAAGAAACCGAGCGCAGGTAAGCACAATTTACCCATTTTGATTCTACTTCATTTGGAATGCAAGAATAAAATTTACTTACAATTCCACGCAGCCAATTTGGAATTCTTGGTAGAGCTACTACAAAACCTAAATAATAATGATGTAAATGACTCATGGCTGAATAAACTATCACAATGGATTACTATCAGAATGACTTTTAAAAAAAAAAACTTGATGCTTCAGAATAAAAAAAAAACAGCTTGTGGAAGGCAAAACAGAATGATTCATTCAAAACTGAATCCCTTGTAACAATGCAAAAGCTAATCTAGCTTCTCTTCTTACTAATTTCTTGGGCAGAATAGATTGTATGCAAACTCAGCTTTATTACAAAGTGACACTATTAATTTTCTCAAGAAGAGAGATTGCAAAAAAATAGGTGGTTTTGAATGTTGAATAACTTATTTTATATTGAAAGTTAAATGTTTACAATAAAGTGAAATCTCACCCTCAGAAACAAGAGAATTAGAATCCTTCAATCATTTGACCATAATGTTTACCTGATTGAAAGGTAAACTTAATGTGTTACATTCAGGGTACATAATGCATGCAGCATAGTTCTGGGCTGCTTTCAATTTGATAATACTTACTGGCATATTCATGATCTGAATATCTGTCTTTGGCAAGATATACCTGAAAAAAAAAAAGGTTCCATTTTAATAACTTGTTAATTAGTTGTCATCTTCTACACTACTGAGACATGATTTCAAACATCTCCTGATAAATAAACATTCTATTTATTATTATATAAAGGCTTGAGCATAAGTGGAAACACTTTCCCAATATACCTCCCTCCCCCCTCAAATTTAAAGTAAAACCACATCAATGTGTGGTTATCCTATTGAAAATTTATAAGGAAAGGTCTGTAAAGAAAGTGGTCATGATAGAGATGGTGAAGATGTATGAAACATATAATGGCAGATCCTTCTGTAGGTATTAGGGTCAGGTGGGCAAACTGTGAGTATTGAAGCTGGAGGGGCACAATTCTCTTAATGGCAGCTATATCAAGGATGACCCTGCAAAAACTACCTGAGAAAACGTTATGGGTAGCCTACAATTACAGTGAAGTTAAGCAGATTGGGTCAGGTAAGGGACCCCAACTACTAATTCAGTTTGAATTCATGGCATCTACCATAGGTTGTAGATGCTTGTCGCTCAGATCACATGTGAAACTAGGTCACCAATGAGAAATTAAATGGTCTAAAAAATGAATGATGATCAGTGGTAAAAACCCTACCAAATTATTTTTTTTATTATAAAAAGATATACAAGTTTTTTTATGGGCATATTTGGACAGCAATGGTTTGTCACCCAAAATTATCTCATCTGGCAGGTAGCAGCTTTTTTTTTTATAGCAACCATCTGGTGACTGCCACCGAGCGCATGTCACTGTAATCAAGGTAGTGGTCAATCGATTTTAAATAAGGATTTCATATTAGGGCATAACAAAAACTAATATAGGTCTCCTTTGTATTTAATACTTATGTAGTATTTTAGATTAAGAATTGACCAAGAATGTGAGACAACACCCTCCAACCAGATCCTGTTAAACAGAGCTAAGTAAGAGAAAGGATAAGCTTATCTGGAGACTGGCCACAAGTCACAAAATCATTCTGCAACCTAATGTTAGGCTAGATAAAGGCAAACGCATGCCCAACATCAACGAGTCACATAAAATGAAGGCCAGCCTTGTCTAAAAAGTTGCATAATCCACAAGTCTGTGTACACGAACCCATCCTGAGTACAAGGGACAAGTGGGACTGACCCCACTTATCCTGATACAGGAACTGATAACATAGCCTCCTCCTGGGACTTGGTGCCATCTATATACACTGGCACTAAATACAATACTCCCGGTGCTGTAGAAGCTTTAGGAGTAGAGGCATGGCGACAAATAGTGAAAGACAGTACCCTCCAGGGTGGCATCCTGGGTAGAACCAGAGGTGCCAATGGCCCGAGAGCTACACCAAGGTCTCAAGAGTTTTTTAGCTCTAATCCCAGAGGGTATAGGGTATGACTGGATTATCTCAGTGACATAGGCACAGTTGAGATCGGCTGTGGATGCAGGGAGAGCCATTGGTGATTGAAGGAGCAGCTGGGCTCACACATACTGGCGCATAATGCACTGTGCATGGTGAGCATAACAAGTGGCATCTCCCCAGCATCAATGGGGAATGTGCTGAATGCACCAGTCACTAGTGTGTTGGATCGACTCCATCTTCTACAATACACACTTGGCTGTGGATGCATAAAATTTACATATAACAAAAAAAAAGGATTGATAGAAAAGCAAGGCAGTAGCCTTATCAGCACACCAGGAGTTGAACCACACAGAACAAAGAATGCCCATGTCATAGGTATGAGACCCTAAGGCTGCGAATATGAGCCTTACAAGTGAGGCATCATTCCAAAACAAGACAAAGGAAATGGTGGGAATCCAGCAGTTTCAGGTGAACCCCATTTAGGAACAAGTCAGGGTCAGGGTAGAGGCATGGATGATGGCAGAAGTGCACAACCTTAGTCATGGCCAAGGAAAACCGAAACTTATGTATTTCAGCAGAGCAAGAGATGGTTCAATGCCTGTTGGAGTTGAATGGCCTTTGGGCCTCACCAAAAGAAATCAAAAGGTGGTCCACATAGAGCATAGCAAGAACATCTTCCAGCAGCACAGAAGTGATCCTGTTGATGCTCAAGGCAAAAAGTGTGATACTGAGGACACTTCCCTGTGGGACACCCTTTTCATATTCTATCGGGATGGAGAGGGCTACCCCCCAACTGGTGCGCAGAATTGACCATCTCGCAAAATTCAGAAATAAAGATTGGGAGACATCCCCTCATTCCCATTGTAAGCAATCTCCATGATACTATATTCCCACGCAGTGTCATAGGCATTCTCCAGATTGAAAAACACCATGGCATAGTGCTATATACAAAGGAAGGCCTTGCAGACAGCATTTTCTAGTCAGAGTGGAGCATCCAACATGGACTGGAACTTGCAGAAACTGCAATATGCTGAAGACAGGTTGCCTTCGCTGTGCTCGAAAAGGACTAATCTAACATTTACCAATTTCTGAAATGCAGATCCCCATCAAGCACCAATGGGGAGAGACAGGTATTATCAGTCGAGAGAGCACAGGGATAAATCAAGGCAGGAAAATGAAGCAGTCCTCGGGCAGTGATATATAAACTCATCCACATTTAGGACGCCTATCTCCAGCTCAGCAATGACCTGACCAAAGGGATTGATCATACAGTCGCCTAAGAGAGGATGCCTACCATTCAGTTCCCCAAGCAGAAGGAAAAGCCTCAGCAACCCTGCCATGACAAGGTGGAAATCTCCCATGCCAAAGTCCATTAATGATAGAAGGTACGCATAAATTACAGTATACATCCTATCCAAGTGTAGCTGCATTGCTCAAGCCAGAAAGACAGTATTTATTAACAAATAGAAGAATGGAAACATCATGGTGCATGTAAATCACACATTCTCTTACCTGGCCCCCCATCATATGATGGGGTGGTTTCAAAACCTTTATTCTCTGGGAGGTAGGGAGGGGGAATGCACCTAGCATGGTCTCCTGCAGAAAGATAGCTAATGGGTGACAGGAGACGAGCCTCTGCAGCTCTTCCCAGTTGACCTGGAATCTGTAGCAATTTCATTGAAGGAATATGCCCTCCCGGCCTAGCTCAATGGAGGAAGCCTCTTTGAAGTGAAGACCCTCACAGAAATGGCTTTATGCTTCCTGTAGGCAAAACTATGCATGCTGTTGCCTTCAAGAACATATCAAGGGAGGTTGGGCCTGATATGCAAGTCTTTTCCTCCCCCCACCTCAAAACCTTTGGTAGGCTTCAGATATTGGGATCCCCCCCTTTGGAGGAGCCTCTGTCTTTGAGCTACCCAGTCCAGCATTGGGTGGGGTCAAAGGAGCCAAAGCTAGCTACCATCGTGCTGTCCTTTTTTCAGAGTGCAGCTTTAGGAACCCTCGAAGAGGGCTTCATGACCATTCATGAGGGTTGCCTCCTGTGAGTCTAATGACTCTGTAAAGCCACGCAGCCATTTTGCATGGTTTATCCAAGGCTGGGTGTGAACCCATTGTGCTGCCAGGTCTATCAGGCGAGTGCCCAGCAGAGGGGCAGAAGCTGTAGAGAGATTCTGAAAAGGTGTGAAAATGACCAGGCAGTGCTGGATTAGCCAGGCCCAAGTCCTTAGTCTCCTGAAATGAGAGAGGATCTGAATGGCCAAGATTTCCTTCTGTACGAGATAGATTTTTTTGGTCGTTTTTTTTTTTAAATTTTGAGAGCCAATCTGGCGACTGCCTACTAGGGCAAAGGTCGCTGTACTCACAAAAGAGCCTACTACGAGGCTAGATTAAAAAACAAATATAAATAACAAAATAAAAAAAGGACAAAGGCTAAGACAAGCTAAAAACACAATAAAGAAAGAAAAGAAAGCAAAAGGCATCAAGAGGGAGGCGAGTTCCTGTGTCGGGAGTAGGCCTGCATCCCCTTGGCGCAGGAACATGCAACCTGCAACAAACAGTGAAATAGAGTAGAGGAGGCTGGAGGCCAGCCTCCTCCAAAAGTCGTATAGCCTGGAAGTTTGTGTGCACAAACCAGTCCCAAGTACAAGGGACAAGCAGTAGCAACCCCACTCATCCTGGTACCGGTGTAATATGATATTATTCTCCTTTTCTTTTGATTTCTATATATATATAAATATTTAGATAGGCAAGTTAAGTTAGAGTACTTTAATCAAATAATTTCATATTTTCAGAATAATTTGCTTAATAATTTTTAACAAAGCTTATTGTTTGTTGAATCAGTAGAAAATTGCCTCTTGTCCTGTTCATATGGCACCAAAGTATACATTTGTTAATAAATTTATTTTTGGATCTGGGCTTTATTCATATGCCAATAAGAAATAAAAGGGACCCCAGTTAAGGGGTAGGTAAATTGATATATTTTTTTAGGGGGGGTGGCAATAAAAGTCAAGTAACTTTAATTGTAAATTGTATATAGAAATGCAAGTTTAAGTTCACAAAAGTAGCCTTTACTAAATACTTTTGGCGGATGGAAGTTCATGTGAAAATTATATCTTCAAATTTTATGATAATTCCTAATTTAGATTAATATGCTAACTTTGTTTCTGTGCAGGACAGAGGTTTCCTCACCTTCTCGTAATGTTTTCTGAGAGTTGTAAATTATTGTGCCTTAAACCAACTTAAATTTATTATATTATTATATATATTATAGCCATGGATTTATATTATTATATTAATAAATTAAGATATTTTTTAAAAATATTTTATTATTAAATTTGTCTTTGGAAGAGTTCAGTTATATTCAAAACTTATTAAAACTTTTATTTTTTTAGGTTCAAATCTTGTTCTATTTTTTGTCTGAAGACTGAAAATTCTCTGTGAGGTTCCTCCAATTGTAAATATTCTTTTGTGGAGTAGTTAGTTCTTAAATAAATCTATTCTTATTAGTAAATTAAGATATTTTTGTAAAAATCTGTTTTATTATTAAATTTGTTTTTGGAAGAGTTCAGTTATATTCATAACTTATTAAAACTTTTATTTTTTAGGTTAAAATCTTGTTCTATTTTTTGTCTAAAGACTGAAAAATCTCTGTTGTGTTCCTCCAAGTGTAAATATTCTTTGTGCAGTAGTTAGTTCTTAAATAAATCTATTCTTATAACCCTGTTGTCTATTAGTAACCCAATTGCTCAAATTCTTAAGCTTCTGCCTCTTTGTTCCTTTTTTTTAAGTCTGCCCTTTGCTCCCTGATTTCTCTAGTTCTGCATAACTTTGAACATCAAACCGTTCAAGTCTTTTTCCTATTCATTCTTCTACTATCACTTTTCCTATTTCCTTTCTGAATACTCTTTCTCTGAGTTGTCATTAGGGCTGGATTTACACCCCAGCCAAGAAACCTTTTGAACAACTCCCCTATCCTTTTATATTCCACTGAGGATATTTGAGAGGAAACATAAATTGGTCCTCTGAACCAGATTTATGCTTTGAAGAGGACCCATATTCTAGATTGTAAAGAATATCATTCTAGATCTGTTAAGACAACTCAATAATTTTTTTTCTGTACCCTATTATTATTTAAATTGTGGGCAATTGAAAAAAAAAGTAGCAGCCTGTGTTCTATAATCCCTTCAAGTAATTTTAGTGTTATAAGTACTAATCTTTAAGGCCCTATATTCCTGTTGGTAGTGTATTGGTAGTACTGATATTACTAATACAACCTTGGTCAAAATTATGGGGCAAATATGAAAAAAGAGAATACAAATAAAAATTTAAAGAAAATTGAAATGCTGGAGAAATGGTGTCCAAAGAACCATTAAAAGTTACAATGAGACCAATTCTTTCAAAAACCATGATGGTCACAGTCGCAAAAGGTATATAACTCCAAGGGAAGAGAGGTTGCTGAAAAGGACATCTTTGGCCGATATGTAAAAAAAAACAACCTCTTTAGATGTAGCTGCTGAGTTTCGGGCAGCAACAAACAAAGAGATATTAAGATGCACAGTGTAAAGGTTATTAGAAGCTGGGTTCAAAGGATGTAAGGTGAGAAAGAAACCATGGCTGTCTCAGGTGAACAAGAACAAGCGATTGTCTTGGGGAAAAGAGCATAAAGATTAGACTTAAATTTGTTTGGTCTGATGAAAGCAACTTTGAGTTAGGTTCTCCATATTTCAACCAATTTATTATGCTTGTACACATTTTTATTGGATACCAAAAATGATCAGTAAAATTTAAATTTTTCCTGAGATCTTTGGAACCCCTGGAGCTGTTTATGTTTGCCGAAGAGTTGAGGAAGTTTATGATCTGAGATGTATTGTCCCAACAGTCAAATTTGGAGATGATATTGTAATGGTTTGGGGCTAAAGATTCAGGTCCAGGATTATTGTTCACTTGTGAGGATGGGGGGGTCAATTTTAGGATCCCATCTGGCAATTGCCTACTTGGGCATAAGTCAATGTACTCGCCACAGTCTAATACTAGGTTATATTGAAAAAACAAATAACTATATGTAAATAACAAATAATGATAAAAAGATGACAAAGGCTAAAAAACAACAAAAGAAAAAGCAAAAAGGCAATAAAAAGGAAGTGGGCTATGTGTCTGGGGTAAGCCCCCCACCCCACTGGTGCAGGAACATGTGACCTACAACAAAGTCAAAAAAAGGTGCCTCCTCAAAAAGGTTGTATAGCCTGCAAGTTTGTGTGCACAAACCAGTCCCAAGTACACGGGACATGTGGTAGCGATCCCACTCAATCTGATACCGGGACAGGAAATGTGCGCAAAGATCACCCAGACTGAGATATTCAATGTGCCAAATAGTCTGGGGGAACAATGCAGGCATCGTAATAAGGCACAGTCAAGCATTGCATCAAATAGCAGTTTGTCCCACAAGTGTGTCCAATTTGGAGATGAGAGAGAGCAGCGTGAAGCCATTGCAGTATTGGGGATAGGTACGTGTTAACAGTCACAGTGCATTAGCACGTAACTTTAAGTTCTCCTCAACCATCTCCAATATTCTTTGCCAAGCAGCCTGGGGGACAGCCCGTATTCCTGCCATGTAATCGGTGTGAGGAAGAGCCATTCCCAGCAATTTCCTCATGTCCAGGAACCCAGTGGAAGATAATCTCACATCCACCTGGCATGCCAAAACCATCGCATTATGGATATCGTGAACCAGCAGATGCAAAGATTCCAATGCCCTGAGAGCAGTCAGGGCATTTTCTGAGTTGCTATAAATCACAATCCAGTCCCCAAAGCAGGCACACTGTACTGAGTGGTGTATTGCAACCAGCTTGGCTGTGAAGAAACCGGCAGTGTGTGGCTGAGACCTGCTGACTTCAAACAGAGGGGATACGGCATGGAGTCATCCGCATACACTGGCACGGCTCTAGCATGAAACAAAGTATGGTCTGAAAGCCGAACACAATACTCCCTGTGCTGTAGAAGCTTTGGGAGCAGAGGCGTGGCAACAAATAGTTAAAGGTGGTAACCCTCCAGTGTGCGAATGTAAGTGTGTGTGAAGGGCCATTCTCCCAGCGAGATGTTATATATATATATATATATATATATATATATATATATATATATATATATATATATATATATATATATATATATATATATATATATATATATATATATATATATATATATATATATATTAGGATATTAGGTATTAGGTTAAGGAATAAGTTCTTGCATTTTTTTTAATGTTGTGTTGATTTAAGTTTTGTTGACATGATTTGTGCACATATTAAGAAACAATAATAAATAATAAGAGCAAAATTTGCAAAGGTTAGGCTATGTCTCTTAACAGCATAGACTATTAGGCTTTTGTTTAGGCTAAATCTTGAAGTTGAGTAATAAGTCATTGCGGTTTATTTAAAAGTTGTGTTAATTTAATTTTTGTTCTGTACCCTTAAAATGGAATGTCAAGTTGAAAGAAAGGTGCATTTTCGACGCTTGTTGTCATTCATTTTCAATCGAGACGGGAACAATGCAAATGCAGTCAAAGCTCATCACGATATTTGTGCTGTGTACGGAGAAAATGCTTTTATCAGAAAGGACAGCTGTTCTGGTCGCCCCATTAAGTTGGATGAAGATCGATTGAAAGACCTTCTTCATGAAAATCCTCATCAATCGACTAGAGAATTGGCTGTACAATTGGCGTGTGATCAGAAAACTGTAGTGAATCACCTTCATTCGATGGGGAAAGTTAAAAAACTCAGGGCATGGGTTCTGCATGCTTTGAGCGAAAGCAACAAACTTCAATGTTCCATGATTGCCGCAGGTTTGCTTGCTCATCACAAAGCTACTCGTGGATGTAAAGATAGATTTCTTCAACATGACATGAATCATCAAAAACAATGGCTTAGCCCCAGTAAAAAACCACATCTGTGATTAAAGCAAAGACATCCACGAAAAATTATGCTGTGTGTGTGGTGGGATTGTGAAAGCATCATTCTTTATGAGCGCCTTGCGAACGAGATCGTCAATGCAGAACTCTACGTTCATTCAACAAATGTATCGACTCGCCGAAGCTATTCGTGAAAAGTGACCTCATCAACGTTATGGAGTCCTTCTGCAACACAATGCTCATTCTCACATTGCCAATATGACAAAAGACGCCACCCAAACGCTTAATTGGGAAATCCTGCCACATCCTCCATATTCACCAGACTTGGCTCCATCGGATTTCCATCTGTTCCGATCGCACTCCAACAATTTGCATGGCGTTTTGTTCAATACTGATGTGGAATTAAGAACTTGGTTAGACAAATTCTTGAGGTCAAAATCCACAGATTTTTATTGCAGAGGCATCGAAAAACTAGAACATTGGGAAGAAGTCGTAAATAACAACAGAGAATACATTATTGATTAAATTGCATATTGTTATCAATTAAAAATGAAATTTTTCTAAAATTGTTAATGGTAATGAATAAATTTGTTCAATACTGATGTGGAATTAAGAACTTGGTTAGACAAATTCTTGAGGTCAAAATCCACAGATTTTTATTGCAGAAGCATCAAAAAACTAGAACATTGGGAAGAAGTCGTAAATAACAACAGAGAATACATTATTGATTAAATTGCATATTGTTATCAATTAAAATGAAGTTTTTCTAAAATTGTTAATGGTAATGAATAAATTTGATAAAACCTCAAGAACTTATTCCTCAACCCAATATATATATATATATATATATATATATATATATATATATATATATATATATATATATATATATATATTTGATTTCATGTTTTGTCAAAAATGTTTTTTTTTCTCTTCCTCAGTGAATTACTTTTTGTTATTTTTTGCCACCACTATTAAATTTCAATAGATAAATATTATTTCCCTTTGTAAAGAGTGGCTGACATTATATGATTAGGAAGTAATATAATTGAAATTGCCATCATCTTTGACTAGTTAATGATTGGTTGGGCAGGAGGTTTTGCTTGTTATATAGCCTCAATACTGTGACAAGATCGCTTTATATTATACCGAGCTCAGGGGCACCAGCATTTTTTTTGCTAAGACTTAGGCAACAATTGTGAACACTCAAGTGGCAGCCGGCAGGACTTCCCCCCGGGGGTAGCATGTGAGGCCTTTTCTTTTGTTGTTTGCATCCAGTGTGTTTATTAGGCCTCTTTTGTATCATTGTTTGTGTGTATATAAATTATTGGTTGGTGATAAGATTGTTTTTTTTTTTTTAGTAACGAGATCTCAAATTTATTTACCCCATATCTCTTGTAAATATTATTGTAATTTTTTTGTGAAAACATCCAATCGTTTCATTCTCTCTCAGGTTTTCACATCCAATTTAGTGTAAGAAGTGGGTTGGATCGATTGGGAATTAGAGTATAGATTTTTGGCCCGTTACAGCATCCTGGGCAGAACCAGTGGCGCTACCGGCAGCCTGAGAGCTATACTGATCTTTCAAAAGAGTTTCCTAGCCCTAAACCCAAAGGGCTTAGGGTATGACTGCCGTCTCTTGGTGGCATAGGCACCATTGAGATCAGCTGCAGATGCAATGAGGGCTGTTTCCAACTGAGGGAGGCGCCTGGCTCATACATGCAGGCAAATACTGCACTGTGCATGGCGCAGAGAGAGTGACATCTCCCCAGTATTGACAAGTAGGCTCTCAATGGGAGAGTGCAGAAGGTACCAGTCAACAAGCGAAGGCCAGTGAGGTGGATCGAGCCCACTTTCCACAATACGTATGCAGATGTAAATGCATAAAACTCGCATCCATAGTCGAGCTTTGAATGAACAAAGGCCTGATAAAAAAGTAAGGCATTAGCCCTATTAGCGCCCAAAGTGATTAACGTTACAGAATTAAGAATATCCATGACACAGGTACAAGAGACCCTAAGGCTACAAATGAGGCCCCCTGGTGAAGCGTTGGTCAAATACAAGACCAAGGAAGCAGTGCGAGTACACCACTCCAGGCAAACCCCATTTAGAAATAGGTCTGGGTTAGGGTGGAGCCGTGGATGGCAGCAGAAGTACATTACTTTAGTCTTGGCTAAGGAAAACCAAAGCCTGTGCACTTCAGCATAGTGAGAGATGTGGTTCAATGCCTGTTGGAGTTGATGGTCCAGAGTTGGTATCTGGGCCACACCAAAAAAGATTGAAAGGTCATACACTTAGAGCATAGCGAGAACATCTTCCAGCAGTACCGAGGTGATGCCATTGATGCTCAGGGAGGATAATGTGACACTGAGAACACTTCCCTGTGGGACCCTCCCTTCCTGCTCCATTGGGCAGGAGAGGGCTCCCCCACCTGTACGCAGAATCGATGATCATGCAATAATTCAGTTTTAACTCCTTCAGCACAGGTCGACACCGCCCGCTTACAATGCTGTATACAACATTTTATTTAAATTTAAATTTTGCATTTATTGCATTATTCATGTTATCTTTAAATTTTGCCTATTCTTATGATGTTTGTTCATGTTGAGAATATCTTTTAAATAATTAATTAAATGAAATTTTAAAAATGACATATTGTTTACTCACCTAAATGCAATGTTTCTACCCACCCAGAATCAATGATCATGCAATAATTCAGTTTTAACCCCTTCAGCACAGGTCGGCAGTGTCCGCTTACAATGCTATATATGACATTTTATTTAAATTTAAATTTTGCATTTATTGCATTATTCATGTTGTTATGTTTAAATTTTGCCTATTCTTATGATGTTTGTTCATGTTGAGAATATCTTTTAAATAATTAATTAAACAAAATTTTAAAAATGACATATTGCTTACTCACCTAATGTAATGTTTCTACCCGCCCGATAAATCCATTGTTTCACATTCATCATCACTGATTGAAATATACATAAGTGTCACTATTACTACTATCATTTGGTTCATTGTCACTTTGCATGGGTTTGAAGTCACTATCCTCATAATTATCACTAGCTTGAAGACCGTCAAAATATGACACAACATTAAAAGTTTATGCTATATATTACTGCAATCAATCACAAGTAATTTCCAACTGGTATAGGCCTTGTGGGTATAAACTAACCCCACCCACAAAGTGTTTTTATTGGTCAGTTGAGAATGATATCATTATAAGACAAATACTTTCAAGTAATGATCAGGAATGTTCATAGCGTACTCTGGCAAAATTACAGAACAGAAAAACAATGATTTATTTTATGACAATAACCCTTTCATCATCAGAGACACGCACAACAGTAGGAGTGATGAAAACGGTTTTGTCATTGTTGGGAAGAGGTTAAAGATTGGGAGGCATCCCCCTCACCCCCATCCTGTGGAGAGCCTCCATGATAACGTATTGCTATAGGGTATCATAGGCCTTTTCCAGTCGGAGCAGAGCATCCGATGTGGACTGAAAATTGCGGAAGTCGCACTGTCAAGAAGACAAGTGGCCTTCATTGTCCAGTAAAAAGGCTAATCTAACATTTACCTATTTCTCCATCAACTGGCACATGCAGAAGGTTAGAGATTAGGCAGAAGCCAACTGAGGTAGAGTGATCTCTCCCTGGTTTGTGAAAAGCGAGCAGAGTAGCAATTGCCAGGAGTCTGGGAGGATACTCTCTACCAAGATCCTGTTGAACAAATCAAAAAAAAGGTCATGCCTTGCTAACCCAGGTGTCGAAGCATGGCATACAGGAGATCTTCAGACAAGGAGCAGTGACCATGCACCAATCGAGAGTGGAAGCAACTCACTTAATGTAAACCTGTCGATGAAGGGTTCTCCACCTGTGGTTAAAATCCAATTGACGGCCTCCCACAACATGCATTGGATGCTGATGGATCAGAATGCCAGCTAGAGAATGCAGTCGTGAAGTACTCTGCGATGGATGTGGGGTCCCATTCTCCTGAAGAATGGGTCAGGGGTCCTTTGATAAATTGTCCTGAAACCTTTTGACTCACTTCCACACCTCTATTGGAGGGATATTCCCGTTAAGTGAAGATATGTGTGCCGCCAGAGAGTGGCATGCATGCTTCAAAACATACTGGAACCTAGCCCTCGCTCAACAAAATTCACAGAGAGCAAACTCGTTTGGGCGGCACTTATAGTGCATGTAGACAAAGCTTCTGTTTGAGGGCAGCCTCAAAATCGGCTGACCAACACGGAAGTGGTCAGTGTGCAAAAAGGCCAGATGTTTTAGGAAAAGTGGAAGGCATCATCTACCAACCTAAACTCCTTGACTGAGACATCAGTCATTTCCTGAAATGCGGACCACTGGTTCCGCAGCAAGCACTGCTGGGGCGAGCTCTCAGACAGCAGTGGCCTAGAAAATGATATTTGAATAGGAAAGTGATCACTAACATGCAAGGTATCGACTACCTCCCACCCCAAATCAGGGTGAGCATCTGGAGAGCACAAAGATAGATCAAGACAGGAAAATGAAGCAGTTCTCGGGCAGTGATGCATAAACTCATCCACATTCAGTACATCTATCTCCAGCTCATCGATCAGGTGGGCAAAGACTTGACCCTGGGGTTAACCGAGTAGTCTCCCCAGAAGAGGTATCTACCATTCAGATTCCTGGGCAACCATGCCACAGCGCAGGGAAAGCCCCCTCGCATCAAAGTCGGCTGACAGTGGAATGTACACAGAAATAACAGTATACCTTCTATCAAGGTGCAGCTGCAAAGCTGCCTGAAAGGAGATATCTAAAGCAAATAGAACAGACACATCATGCTTTGCATTAATGGTGCAAATTCCTTCCCTGCCCCCATTCTGTGGTGGTGGGGATCTTAAAACCCTTATACGACGGGCGGGTCACCAGGGAACACGCACCCAGAAAAAGAGGAGAAGAGACTCCATCGCTCGTCCCAATTGGTCAGTCTGCAGCAATTCCATTGAAGAAATATACCCTTCAGGCCTAGCTCGGAGAAGACTCTTTGAAGAGGAGACCCTCACAGGAATGGCTGTACGCCTCCTGGAGGCAGAACTCCAGGTACTGTTAGCCGGACAACGCGTTGAAGGTGCTGTCACCTTCGAGGACTTATCGGGGGAGGTTGGGCTCACCATGCAAGTCTTTTGCACCATTAATCTCAAAACCTTAGGCAGGGGCAACAGCTTTGGATGAGGGGGTCCCTCTTTTGCGGATCCATCATCTTTGAGCAACTCAGCCTACTGATGAGTGTGGGCATAGGAGCTGAAGCTCCTTTGGTGCTATCCTCCTTTCGGGAGGCAGCTTTAGGAATTGCTAAAGATACCTCACAACCAACTTCAGGGGTGTTGCCTCCTGTGAGTCTAACGACTTGGTGGAGGCGCGTGGCCATTTCACCTTACAGAAATTGTCATGCTGAGGGAATGGTGGGGGGGAAAGAGCTGGTTTTAGCCGGGAATAGGTGCGAACCCTTTGTACTGCCAGCTTTACCAGGGGAGTACCCAGGGTGGGTAGAACCCACAGAAGGGTTCCGAATGAGTATGAAAATGACTGTAGGCCTAGAGGACCTAGGAGCAGAGGGTGTCTTTCTTAACATTGCAGCATAACTGGGTGTGTCAGCCAAGTCCTTAGCCTTACAAAATGAGAGACGATCCTGTGCCTGAATGGCCAGGATTTCCTTCTCAAGTTGATAGGCACAGCATTGCTTCAAAGAAATGGGATGCTGCTCTCTGCAGTTGAAATGATTTTGACTTATGTGCGGCTTTGGAGCAACTTACACAGACTTTATGTAACCCTGACTTTGCACATCTACAGGAGCTATTCATGTGACCAAAGCAGTAGCATTTCCGTGGCATTCGCGCGAATGCCTTAACACGGTAGCGATGCCAACTGGCACGCACAGACTCAGGGAGCCTGTCACAGTCGAATGTGAAGTGTACGGGTGGGTCTCATGGTCCCTCCATGTTTTCTCATCATACATTCGACCTGGACTACCCCTTGGTGAGCTAGCTCTAACATGGTCATCTATAGAGTAGTCCACAAGTTCCCTTGCATAAACTACTCCTTTCACTAAGTTCATGGTAGAGTGCAGCTTCACACTCAATAGGGTGCCATTAAATCTCCAAAGAGCACTAATCTTGGCCGCCTCAGAAGGATCCACCACATTGCCCAGAAGGCTCCTGTCCAAGAAACAGGTCACCTTTGGCTTTCTAGTAATCAGGTTAGCTAGTGCTCTTCTCTGATGGAACATGTTGCCCTTGGACAACATGCTTACCATTAGTGGAGTGAATAACTAGAAAGTGTTTGAAGACAGCAAGCTCTGAATGAGGGGTCCCAATGTAATCGAGGCTCTGCTCTGCACACTTTCGGTCTTTGTCTGGGACTCCCTACCTGTGGGAGCAACAGGGACAAATGTGATGATCTTGGCTTGTACCAATGTTTCTCATTTTGGATATTCATCTTACAAAAATATATAGAATTCTGCCACAACTGGACTTTCTGTCCAAATTAATAGTAAATGTGAGGTTTAATGCATTTTCCCAGTCAAATTTCCACTTCTGAACCAATCAGAAACACTAAAAAATATTTAATACTGAGTCTGACCATATTTGTTTTGATATTGAAAAAAAAACCCCCTGATTTTTTAACCCTTAAGGCGCCAAGCAAATTTGTTCCCAAATCACTGCCAATCAATTTAACCTTGGTACATCCTTAGGGAAAATAATAAAATAAAATATTTAAAGCCTTTTATATAAATCAAATACTATATCATTTTAAATTCTTCTATTGATCTAGCTTAAAAAATTATTAATAACCATTACATATTTAGAATTATAGAATCATGATTGGAAATATTTTTTATATTGCTCCCCCCAAAATCTTAACTATGTAATTCTTTTATATTTTTGCTATTATGGGAAACACTTCTATATTTTAAAACACTTTCAATTTGTTGAAATTTATTTTTTAAAATAATTTCCTTGCCCTTTGAATAACATGCTAACTCAAGGCATTTCTGTATTTTAATTGGATCAAAAACCACAAACATAAGTGTATTAAACCAAAAAAATGAGAGTTGTGAGAAAAATGCAGGTGTTTAAACAAGTTTGAAAAATAAATCAACCGTGTGGTGTGGTGTGGTCGCTGTCAAAAGAAATTGGTTGAAACTGGGTCAAGGCATTTATGCATTTTAATTGGCTGATTAATCGCTGAACATAAGTGTGAAACCAAATAATGGACAAATCATCATAACAATCAGGGTGAATACAAGTCTAAACGTCTAAATGTAAAAGGCCACAAAAGGCCCTGAAGCAGCGGATGGGTTAAATGAAAATCCTGGGACACATTTCCTACTATATAGAAAGAGGGTGGAAAGAGTGAAGAAATGACAAAAGAAGAAATGTTGAAACTAAAAAAAAATAAATAAATAAAGATGAGTAAATATTCCAACAAAACTTTACCTCAAAGGCTGAGGATGAGAGGGAATATTTAAAAGCCTCTTAAAACAGTTCTGGCCTCAAATGTACATACCTTGTTGCCTCAAAGAGTTTATATGGAATTAAGAGGTTTGAGAATATATAGAAAATGATCCAGTATATTCATAACCAGTTCCTGGAAACTCATTAGTTACCCATGGTGCAGATTGGAGAACTTAATCTCGATCTTATATACTTAATCTTTTCTAGGCACCATCATTTATTAGCTCAAATGCAATAATTGCTAAAATAGAGATGTCAATATTTATGAAGAGAAATAATGCACTAAAATGAATCATTCCACTTTATCATCAATATTCACAGAAATAAATGAAGAGAAAGATTCATACTCCAATGAATTAATATCCTTTGCAGTGAGTACACAAATAGGAGTAGTTACATATATAATAAAGTAATTTTTATGCTTGAGAATAAGAAAAAGGATGCAAGTAAATACAGAAGAGAAGTTGAATTAAAAAAAAAAAATTGACTTGAATTATTTTCATTCTTCAAAAAGAAATTTGGGCGGGTCGCACAGCAATAATATGGTGTTATATAAGCAAAAATTTGACCTGATTATGCATGAAACTCAACGTGAACTGTGGATAGCTGAGATGCCCTTCATCAGAGATCTCCAAAGCTACATGGTAGACCCGGATCTCCAGTTGTACCCTGTGGATAAATTGAGGGACCTCAGGATTGTTCTAACTAGTGACCTGTCATGGACTTCTCATATACGAATGATGTGTCTGAGAGCAAGAAATGCAGCTGCCTGCGCACTTAGCGTATTTGGGTCTAGAGATTCCCTTTCTATGTTAATTATTTACAAGTCCATGGTCTGGTCCCACCTAGAATATGCCTTTCCTTTGTGGAACCCAGTCAAGGTAGGTGATATTCAGTATATTGAATCTGTCCAAAGAGAATACACAAGAAAAATTTGTGGATATCAAAATTTTACATACTGGGAGAGACTTGAAAAATTGTGCTTAATGTCCCTACAAAGAAGGAGGGAACATTTTATTATAATTAATATTTACAAGATACTACATGATGTATATCCCAATGATCCCCAAATGAAATTCCATCCCCAATCAAGACTGGGCATACAAGCAGTTATTCCCCCACTAAGAGGCTCCAACCCAGCACTTCTAACAAAGTACGACTCCTCTTTCACTGTAGTAGGTCCACATTTGTGGAACTCTATCCACCAGAGCTGACATTGATTGGAAGTCTTAATGCATTCAAGATGCAGCTAACAAAGTTTCTCCTCTCTCTACCCGATGAGCCACCAGTACCTGGTCTCCCCCGGGCTCACAGCAACTCTGGGACTGATTTAGCGAGAAGAGGATGGCGGTCTCGACAATGAGATGGCCAGGCGGGGTGCACGGGGTCCACGCACCTTCTTCAAGTATTCAAGAATGCAAGGGCAGATATACAAAGGAGAATAAACAGAAAGAGAAGAGTGAAAAAAAAACAATAGCAACAGTAAAAGCAAACATGATGAACCCTAGATAATAAATAGGATTGGGTTGGTATAATGTCAATTTTCAGGAAAAAGTTTAAATCAAAAGCTCAATCTTGAAATATGAATTTAGAAAGAAGGGATGACTAAATAAAAATAAGCCTAGAAGATGACAATCCTTACACTTGAAAAGCTTCCTTCTCCAATGAGTTTACCAAAAATAAAATCTTCAGGAGTGGGTTTGCGTGAGGTGGTGGTCATGTTCTGAAAGAAAAAAAAATAATGTAGAGCTGCTGTTGAGTGAGATTATAACTAGGTAAAGTTAAATTCTTCCTTTATGTTTTTACTGCTATTGTGGCACTATTCCCTTTCTTGTATTGATAAAACATGATATGCCTTACGTGGGTTTCACTTGCTGCCCTCACTCATAAAGGGCTCTAAAAAAATGACATCTTAAAAAAGGCCTAGACATTAAGCTTTTTTTTATCTCTTCTAAAAATGGCATTGATTTCTTGACAATCAAATACAATACAACATTTATCAGACATGTGATCCCCATCTTCACCATACCCAAGGGACATGACTATATTGCATGTATCTCAGTCCTTGGTACCATCTTTTACACACTTTTACTTCTCCAATTTCAGTACTTTCCTAAAAAATCTTGTTTTAAAAACATCTGACAGAGATGTCCTGTTACTTTTAACAGAATAGAAGCAGTCTTCTGGTCAATGGAACTATGAGAGGGATTGATTAAGTATTGAATTGATATCCAAATATTGATTTTTTTAGTACAAGACTGATTTATCTGACATAACTTCTTAAGCAGTATATAGTGCCAAATGAAATAGAATCAAATTTAAAAATACCAGGCCCTGATGAGTTTTTTCAAAAGATTTTCAAGGAATGTAAAGATGTGTTAAGTGAGCCCTAGCATACTTATTTAGAAAAGTTATACACTAGCAATGTACCATAGCATGTACACTAGCATGAGATACTATATTTAAGAAGGGGAATAAAACAATTATGTCTAATTACTGACCCGTGAGTTTGACATCAGTGGTGGAGAATAGGATGGAATCTATAATAGCAAAATCTATTATGGATTACTTGAACATAAGTTGATTAATGAATCAACAGGGTTTTTTCTGAGGACAACTAGGGCTAAATGGTGTTTGACTAATTTATTGATTGTCTTTTTCTAGAAAGGTGTATGATGCTGCTGATACAGATGAAAATTACACTATATTGTTTGCTTGGTATTTAGTAAGGCTTTTAGCAGGGTGCCACACTTACAACTTTTGAATAAGGTTAAAACACATGAGATGGATGGAAATATTTATAGGTGGATTCAGCCATGTTTTTTTTTGTTTTTTTAAGAGCTCATCTGGCGACTGCCTACTTGGGCATTAGTCGCTATATTAAAACTGGCCTAGTTCTAGGCTACTTTAAAATAAAATTAAACAAAAAAAACACCCTAAATGGGGGAAAGGAAAGAAACAAAAACAAATGCAAAAAACAAAACAAACCCTGCTTAAATAATAGGGAGAAGGCCGGCCTCCCCCCAAAAGTCAATAAGTCCACCAGTCGATGTGCACGCACTCATCCCGAGTACAAGGGAGAGGCGGTAGCGACCCCACCCATCCCGGTACCGGGACAGGTGTCATGCGCGAAGATCACCTAGACTGGGACATTCGACAAGAATGTAGCGAACAGTCTGGGGGATGACGCAGTCGTTGCATTCGGGCACAGGCGATCGCTCCATCAGATAGCGATGTGTCACACGACTGTGTCCGATTCGGAGACGACAGAAAGCGACCTGAAGCCATCGCGGCATTGGGGGATAGGTCCATGGAAACAGTCGCGGCGCAATGGCACACAACTTTAAGTTCCCTTCGACCGTCTCCCATCTTCTTTGCCAAGCAGTCGAAGAGCTGCCCGTATTCCTGCCATGTAGTCGGTGTGAGGAAGAGCGAAACGCTGGTCCGGTCGCAGAGTCCTCGCGGACACTTTGGCGCGCTCATTCCCCGCAATTCCTACATGTCCAGGAACCCAGCAGAAGATAATCTCGACATCCACCCGGCTCGCCAAAACCGTGGTGTCACGGATATCGCGAACCAGGGGATGCGGAGATTTAAATGCCCCGAGAGCACTCAGGGCACTTTGTGAGTCGCTATAGATCACAATCAGGTCTCCAAACCGGGCACGCCGCATAATCTCCCGTACCGAGTGGTGTATTGCCACCAGCTCGGCCGTGAAGACAGACGCAGCACCGATTCAGTCATGGCTCAGTGACAGACAGCAAAGGGTTAGTATAGACGGGATTAAATCTGAGTGGGGAAATGTTGCCAGTGGGATTCTTCAGGCATCCGTGTTGGGGTTGTTGTTATTCTAGCCTTATATTAATTATTTTGACTTTGCTATAATTATCTACCTGAGCAAGATTTCCAATGATACTAAGGTAGGTTGGAATATAAGGTCCAACTCTGATGCTGAGGTATTACAGGATGAATTGACCATACTATCCCAATGGGCAGAGAAATGGCAAATGAAATTTATCCTAAGTATAGTATACTTAGTATAGGCAAGTGTAATCCACTGAATAATTATAAACTGAATAGAAGAGTTTTAGGAAGGTCAGAATGCAAAAGAAACTAGGGTGCCTGTTAGTTATGACCTTCAGCCTAGAAAGCAGTGCATAATTGTTATGAATAAAGCTAATAGGGTATTGGGGTTTATTGGGAGGGGCAAAAGTAATATGAGTGTTGATGTCATTCTGAAACTGTACCTGGCATTAGTTAGCCCTCGTCATATTATAGGATGAATATTGGTTTGCTCGTGTCTGTGCAAAGAAGGATATCTAAGATGATTCATGGATTGAGGAGCTTACCTTTTGTTGAAAGGCTTAGGAAAGTAAATTCTCATACATTAGAAAGGAAAGGAGTTCAAGAGGAGTAGGTAAAAGGTTATAATAGGGGCGATAGGTAAGGTTCTTATTTTTAGTGAAGAGGATAGGACATGTAGCAAAGGGTTTAAGCTGGACAAGTTTATATTTAGGAAAGAGATTGGCAGAAATTGGTTTACAAATAGATGAACGGAATAGGCTCACTAGTCATGTGATAGAAGCTTCCTCCATGCAGAGTTTTAAGAACAGATGGATAGATTTATGGATAAGGATGCTATGTGGAACTGAACTGGGTAATGGAAAAAGGAGCTGCCTCATATAGGCTATTGATTAACTTTTTGCAGATTACTTTTCTTATGTTCTAGAAGCCCATATTCTGGCCATGGTACTTATTTATATAAGACAAGGTTATCCATAAACAGCACTATTTTTCACTCATTATCACTGAGAAGTTGAAAGAGCAAATGAATGAGTAGAGATAATATCAAGGAAGAATAGTATTTACACAGGAGGATACTCCAAATATACCTGAGGTGTCAATGATCTTTCGGGGTGATGATGAAGAGAAATTAAAGGATATCTTGATCACAAAGGAGATAGTGACAAAGGAAATTGATAAAATCAAAAGTAGTAAAGCACCCGGTCCTGATGAGCTCTATCCTAGAATTTTGAAAGAATGTAAGGATGTGTTAAGTGAGCCCCTAGCATGCATCTTTAGAAAATCATTGGAGAGTGGCATTGTGCCAGTGGCATGGAAGAAAGCCAATGTGATACCTATATTTAAGAAAGGGGATAAAACAAATATGTCTAATTACAGACCAGTAAGTTTGACATCAGTGGTAGGGAAAATGATGGAATCTATTATAGCAAGGAATATTAGAGATCACTTGGATAAGCATAAGTTGATAAAAGAATCACAGCATGGCTTTAGTAAGGGTAAATCCTGTCTGACTAATTTGCTGTCTTTTTATAGTAAGGTGTATGAAGCAGCAGATAATGATGAAAACTATGATATTTTATACTTGGACTTTAGTAAGGCTTTTGATCGAGTGCCACACTTACGGCTTCTGAGCAAAGTTAAAGCACACAGGATCAATGGCAGTATATTTAGGTGGATTCAGTCATGGCTTGGTGACAGACAGCAAAGAGTTAGTATAGATGGAGTTAAATCTGAGTGGGGGTGTGTTAGCAGTGGAGTTCCGCAAGGATCTGTTTTGGGTCCCTTGCTATTCTTAATTTATATTAATGATCTTGACATAGGTATAAGTAGTGACCTGAGTAAATTTGCTGATGATACTAAGCTAGGTAGGGCCATTAGGGCTGATTCTGATGCTGTTGTAATGCAGGAGGAATTCACCATTCTGTCCAATTGGGCGGAGAAATGGCAAATGAAGTTTAACATAGACAAATGTAGTGTACTTAGTATAGGTAGAAATAATCCATTGAACAGTTATAAATTAAATGGGAGAATTTTAGGGAGGACCGATTGTGAGAGGGACTTGGGTATTTTGGTAAGTTCAGACCTTCGTCCTAGAAAGCAATGTCTAAATGCTAAGAATAAAGCTAATAGGATATTGGGATTCATTAGGAGGAGTGTAAGCAATAAGAGTGCTGAAGTCATTCTAAAACTGTATCTGGCGCTAGTTAGGCTCATCTAGACTATGCAGTACAATTTTGGTCACCATATTATAGGAAGGATATTGATTTGCTTGAGTCTGTGCAGAGAAGGATGACAAAGATGATTGGTGGGCTAAGGAACTTACCTTATGGTGAAAGGCTAAGAAAACTAAATCTACATACATTGGAGAGAAGAGTCAGAGGGGAATTGATTGAAGTCTTGAAATGGGTAAAAGGATATAATAAAGGGGATCTAGGTAAGGTTCTTATACTTAGTGAACATGACAGGACACGTAGCAATGGGTTTAAGCTTGATAAGTATAGGTTTAGGAAGGAGATTGGGAGGAATTGCTTTACAAATTGTGTGGTAGATGAATGGAATAGGCTCACTAGACATGTGATAGAAGCCTCCTCTCTGGGTAGTTTTAAGAATAGATTAGATAAATATATGGATGAAGCTGCTAGATGGGACTGACTTCTTTTTTTTATATACATGTGTATATATTTTTCTAAGGACTGGGGAGATTATATTTTGCGGTTGCATGAATGCACATAATCCTCTGGATGCATTTTATGTATATTGTAGATTAGATCTGACGAACTCCTGTAAATGGTGACAATGTTGATGACTTTTCTCTGGTAAGAAATGTTTTGTGTGTTGACTGGAACAGGAGCTGCCAAGTGTAGGCCATGAATGGTCTTTTGCAGTCTCCTTTTCTTATGTTCTTATGTAGTGCCATATTACATGAAGTGGAAGAGTAAGAAGTGAGTAGTTAGAGGAATTTCATACAACCCCCAAAAGGGGGGTAATATAAGCAGAGCATTTGAATGGTGCTCAAAATATTGATATTTAGTGGGTTGAACACCATTTGATGCAAATGCATCCCACTAAAGAGAGCAGATATTAAGAAAAAGGAAAATGTGGTGCAGGATGGAATAAAATATTATTTATTATTTAGGGAGAAACAGGGGACGGGGGGCTAAGATTATACAAGTATTGTGAGTCTTGGTATGAAGAAAAGGTAGAATGAATGCAAGGGACAATCAATGACTATGTGGGACAGTGAATCTGATATGGTATAATTTACAGATAGAAGGAAGATTGCAGGATATGGTGTGTGGATTAGCCTAGTATGACCCAGGTGGAGGCAGGCCAGCAAAGGAAGTGTTATTTCCTGATATACAGACCACTGCACATGCTCCAAACAGCACTGGGATGGTTTATCAAGCAGCAGTGGTCAGAAAATGATAGTTTAAAGGAAAAGTGGTCACTACCATGAAGGTCATTGACCACTTCCAAACAAAATTAGGATGTGCATCCAGGGCATATTGACAGATTGAGGCAAGAAAATGAAGCGGTTCTTGGGCAGGGATGTGTAAACTGATCTTCAGCCATTGATCAGGTCAGCAAAAACCTGACCCCTGTGATTGATTGAGTAGTCTCACCAGAGGGGGTGTCTACCAGAGCCCTCAAGAAGTGTATAGATTTGTATATGTGCAACTGATTGTGCATAATAGTCTTTCATTGTTTAATTATGTGGAGTGCCAGGTTGCATTCTGGACAGACATCTACAATGGTCACAAAGCCTTTTCTGAGAGCCTAGGAGGGCAGTGAAATATCCACACTGCAGCCTAGGAAGGTGTTTTTTATGCGCAGTAGCAACTAGGCCATATCAGAAAGTTTGTAAGATGAGATCTGTAGAAAATTGGTGAATATAGAGAAAGTGAAAATGTCAAGAAGATAAATAGATGTAGATCCTCCTGCAGGCTGGTAGGGTAATTTGTGGGTGTTGGGGCTGTGAAGACACACAAGCCTCCAGATGTCACCTGATATCTACACGTGGGACAAGGCTGACCGGGTAGACTCCTGGACTATATGAGAGAGGGAGGATTGAGAAGGGTGGATGTCAGGGGACTGTGCATGAAGGAGGGAGTGTGAAAGTGACTGTCAAGTGAGTGAAAACCTGAAGAGGTTGTCAATAGTATTAGTTAGATATATAAATGTGGAAGTTTTATCAAATTCTGAAGAGTCACGAAATAGTAAATAAATATGGGTATAGCAGAAAATTATATCAGTAGACTATTATCGTATGCTGTAAGATAGCATCTGGATTTGATATGCTTTATGGGTGAGATTACTATGATGCTTGTTATATATTGCATAATTTAACTGAAATGAGGTGAATGATGGGGATCTTAGGTTTGGGACTGGGTATGTGGATTGGACTGATGGGAAATAATAATAATAACCAGGCAATGGCTTCGCCACTCCCCCATATATGAGGGAGGGAGCTTGCGCTTTGCTACTAAGATTAAAATTTAAAATTAAAAAAGCAGCCATGGTTAAATTTTTATAAATTTTCTGAACTTTGCTAATTATAATAATTTTAAAAAGGAACTCTAAACTAAATTTTTCCCCCTTTCAATATATCACATGGCTAAAATATAGTTATAGAAGATATATAAAAAGAAATTTTCTGAACATTATTTGTGATTCTTTGGGTTTTAAAAAATTCACAAAATTTTGATACATATTTATTTCTGAAATTCACTATCTTGTTTTTTGATATTATAAAAGAATTATTAGAAATAACTTTGATAAAAAAATATAAGTCATAACCAAACTAAGATGAAATTATTATTCAAATACTCAAAAAATCCCCTTCTTAAATCATAGTTAGTGAATAATAAGAGTTATTTGTAATGCACCCTTCAGGGCCCTTGTGGCATTTAGTCCTCAATCTATAGCAAATCCAATTATCAGGGAGACAAAGGTTAAAACAAGTTTGCATGCTTTAGTAGGCAGTTTATATTTACATCAATAGTGGTTTCATAGTGCATTGATTTTTAGACTGAAATTTGTCATTCATTGAAGCCACCAGCTAGAATTAGAAGGGCTATATACACAAAATAATAGAAACATAACTTCCTTCTGGATTATTCAAACCATAAAAATATTCATTAGATCAATACTGCTTTAATATAGATGTCTCATGCCCATGTCTCTAAGCACTAGATTTAAGAGAACTATTAATGACTTACATGAGGATATTGTTGGTTCCCAGCAGGATCTTGAGGAAGACTGGCCATTTTGAACCTATCACATCTGCTCTCGCCAAATATGTGCAAAAGCAATATTGAAAGTAGTTGTGACCCCAACCATTAATGCTGCAAAATCAGAAATAAAGAATGTTCAAAAATGAAATCTCAAAATGTAATATCTTGAGGGAATTATGGTGTCCATAAATGGTTTAGTGCTCCATTTGGGACTTAGAAGGATAGGCAGAAAAAAGCAATTGCTTACTGCAACCAAATATGTAATTTTGTTTCAGAAAGAAATGGAAATTGGTATAATCTAATAAAGCTATGCTCCATCAGTGGAGAAAAGGAAACCCCCAAGTTTTGTATAGAAATGCAATCAGATGTAAATTTAAGCCATTGGATATGTACAAATAGAGCCGGGTTAAGGAGACTTGTATACCCTCCTGGTCAAGAACATCCAAAATAATCTCTGGCTATTTATGGTACGTATCATACTGACATTTTTTACTTTCCTGAACCTTAGTTTCATATACCGGTACACTCTATCAAAATGTTCTGGACCGATGCCTCAGTTGGTTTCGCCATTAACATGTTAATGGATACACTCACTCTATCCATAGGCAAGCCAATTTTTGCTTTTGGTTACAAATTAGAAAAACCATTCATATTTACCTTAGGTATCTAAATTTCTCATGAGTTAGCATTAAGTTATCAAAAAATTGTCATCTTTATAAAAGAAAACTAAAATCCTTTTTAATAAAAAAAATTATTTACCAATGTAGTTTCCCTCATGATTGGCAATACTTTCCAATCGTTTAACTATGCAGTGTAAACTTTCCTCGAATTGATTCAATATTTATGAAATATGATTTTATATCCTTTTCCATCTCCTTCCTAAAGCAAACTTTCCCATTTAAGGGATAATGTAATGACTTAAATAAATGGTGTCATCTGACATCAGACCCCACCCCACCCCCATTATAATTTGCAAAACGATTAAAGGCGCTGACATGATTTGGTTAAATCATTCACCTTTGTAAACGTTAGCACATTAGTCTATAAACAATTAAGATTATATACTGGGGGGGCTATGCTCCCCAGACCCCCCCAATTTGATGAAACTCAGTATCAGCGCAGTGTGGTCCCCCCATTGTGTTTACCCCCACATGAGCCATCCCCTTAAATATACTCCAAAAACGTGAATCATTTTGGAACACGGATGAAATAGTACTACCTATTTTTCACCTAGCACACGCTATTTTGGGAGGCTGAAGGCTTTCTCATTTGTGCACTTTGAATAACATGCTAACCTAAGGCTTTTCTACATTTTAATGGATGAAAAACCACAAACATAAGTGTGTGAAACACAAAGAAATGGAAGAGTGGGCAAAAAACAGGTGTTTACACAAGTGTGAAGAAGGATAAATCAACCATGGTGTGATGTGGTCCCTGTAAAAAAAAATCAGTTGAAACTGGGTCAAGTTACTCTCATTTATAAATCTGTTTACAAACAAAGAAGGACTGACCTAAAGTTTAAACTTAAAAGGCCACAAAAAGTCCTCAGGCAATTATGTAGCACTGAATCAGCAGCCTCGAAAGGCCCTTGGGTTCACTAATGATCTACAAAGATTCTATTGCCTGCTTCCATTTCTGACTGTGCCTTATATTTATCACATCTGTTTTTGAGTTATTACTGAGGAAGCACTCACTACATCTTCAGGCAAATTGTTCCAATGGTTTATCACATGGTGTTTGAAAATGTTTCCAGTTTATCTTTTGTTGAATCTGCTCTTATAAAATTGCTCTGAGTGTCCTCTTAAATTTGTGTTATTTTCTTAAAAAATGTCTGTGGGGTCACCATTTTCCAATCCAGTTATAATTATCATGCCAAGTCATACACGTCAATCTTCCAACTTGGGCATGTCCAGTTTTTTTCAGGTGTTCCACATAGCTTAGGTCTCGGAGGCTGGGTACAATTCTTGTTGCTATCTATTGCACTTTCTTGATTTTGTTTATGTTCCACCTTAACATAACATAACATAATTTCACGGATAACAAAAGCCACAAGGGCCTATCAAAGGTCATCCGTATCCATCAAATCCACCCACATAAAGCATCCATAGGATTTTATCAGATCATGCATCTACAATATACAATTTAACAATCCATAGGAATGTCCAACCATGCATCTACAATATATAATTTAAAGCTTCCATAGGAGTCTGTCAAAAACAAAATCAAAGTCCCCCAAAATATACAATAAAAAGAAACTGCATCCACAGGAATGAGTCAAGAAACATATCCACATACCGATAGTAAGAAATTAACCCTCCATCCCCATATAATCATCCAATCTGCGCTTGAAAACATTCAAGTTTGGGCTGTCTACAGTCTCAGGTGGCAAACTATTCCAATAATCCACCACTCTGTTAGTGAAAAAATATTTTCTAACATCCAGTCTGCACCTCTGTTTTTTAATCTTTAAGTGGTGGCCTCTAGTTCTATTACTACCTTCTAACTCAAATAACTTGCTGAAATCCAATTTATCCATCCCAGATAAGATTTTAAAAAGCTCAATCATATCTCCCCTCACACACCTTCTTTCAAATGAAAACATATTTAATACCCTCAGTCTATCTTCATATTCAAGGTGCTTCAGGGATGGTATTATTTTTGTTGCCCTCCTTTGTACCGACTCTAATAAGTTTATATCATGTCTAAAATGTGGTGACCATGCCTGTATACAGTACTCTAAATTTGGCCTGACAAAAGAGTTGTATAGTTTAAGGATGACCTCTTTACTCTTGTAGCTAACATTTCTTTTAATGTAACCTAGCACCCTATTTGCTTTATTTTTTGCCTCAATACACTGCTTTGAAAATTTCAGTGACCTATCTACTACTACTCCTAAGTCCTTCTCATCTTCAACTGAATTAAGCCAATACCCATCCATCTCATAGCTAAATTCCCTATTATCTCTCCCCATGTTAATAACTTTGCATTTATTAAGGTTAAAAGTCATCTGTCACTTCTGAGCCCAAGCTAACAACTTATTTAAGTCACCCTGCACTTTAAAGCTACCCTCAACCTCTTTGACTACAGCTGCCAATTTAGTGTCATCAGCAAAAATTGATACTTTGCTATTCACACCTTGTCCAAGATCATTTACATAGATTATAAATAATAAAGGGCCTAAAACTGATCCCTGAGGTACGCCACTAATAGCATTCCTCCACTCTGACCTCACTCCGTTCAGTACAACTCTCTGTTTCCTATTTTTCAGCCATTCAGTTATCCAATTTAAAACCTTCCCACATATCCAAGGCAGCTTTAATTTATGAACTAGTCTTCTATGTGGAACCTTATCAAAAGCTTTGCTGAAATCTAAGTAGATCACATCAACTTTCTCACCCCTATCTAATTCTTTAGTTACATAATCCATAAAATCCAGTAAATTAGTTAAACACGATCTACCCTTTCTAAAACCATGCTGAGCATGTTAATTAACCTGCTACTCTCTAGATGATCAGAAATTCCCTTTTTAACCATCTTCTCAAGAATTTTACAGACTATAGAAGTTAAGCTTACTGGTCTAAAGTTATTTGGGTCCTCTTTGCTTCCCTTTTAAAAAATTGGCACTACATTTGCCAATTTCCAATCATTTGGTATTTCTCCAGACTCTAGTGATCTAATAAATATCTTCTCAAGAGCTACTGCAATACTTTCTACACCTTCTTTGAGTATCCTAGAATGAATGTTGTCAGGGCCAGATGCCTTACTATTATTTAACTGCATTATAAGCCCTTTAATTTCTTCTGTCTATATTAATAGAATTTATCACTACTTCCCTTGACCTAGAATTATCATCAATTAATCTAACTGGTTTCTCTTCTGTGAATACTGAAGCAAAATGATCATTAAGGACCTCTACTATTTCCTCATCAGATTCTTTCAAAACCCCTTCATATTTAATAGGCCCTATTTTATCACTGTTAGATTTATTATTGATTCTATAATAGCTAAAGAAATTTTTAGGATCTTTATTATTATTTTTAGCTAAATTAATTTCTGCTGTCCTTTTGGTCTTCTTAATAATCTTATTTAGTTCATTTCTGGTTGACCTATAATGGTTTAAATTATCTAAACTACTCTCACTTTGTAATCTCTGGTATGCCCTTTTTTTCTCTGAAACTTTATTAGCTATTTCTTGATTCCACCATAATGGTTTCCTACATTTCTTCCTAATAGACTTCATCGGAATACACTGTTCCTGAACCATGTTTAATATAGTCTTAAAAATATCCCACTTGCACTGCATACTAAAGATTAGGTCGCACGTAAGTCCTGTAGATTGTTGCAAATCCTTCTTCGGCCCAGTTCTTGAAAGTTCTACAGATAGGCCCCAGGATGCTGTTCGCCTTAGATACTTTGTCAATATATTCACCAAATTTAAGATTATTTCTGAATAATATCCCTAGATCTTTTTCTGTGACCCCTTCCTATATTTATCTACCATCTATATTATAATCTTGCCTTTGATTTGCTAGTCCTGCATGCATACTTTACACTTCGCAGCATTGAAATGCAAGAGACATATATTTGACCATTCCATCCTTTTGTAGTTCCAGTTTCTCCGCTGTTGTTACTACAGGACTATAAATCTTTGTATCTGTAAAAATTTTACATTTGGAGTTTAAGTAGGTTTGAAGGTCATTTATATATACAATGGATAGTATGGGACCAAGAACTGTCCCTTGGGGGAAAAAGGGGGGGACTCCACTGGTACATAGTCAATGTTGTTTATGGAAAGAATTGATATCTGCTGAAATTTAGTGGAAAGTATATTATATTGACTCTGATAATTGAAAATCACATGACATGATATATAGATGTATTTAAAGGCCCAAAGAAATGTAAATTGGTAACACATCTTCCTCTTCAGATAAGTTGGTAGTTTATATTTGTTTAGTGGAAAGTTAGCACAAATACTTAGAACACATACATCTATGAGTGGGAACAGGATCTCAAAGGGACTTTTTCAAGGTCGCAATTGAGATTTGACCTCGCTGCTATTTCGGATCTTTAAAAGCCCAAATAGTGTAAATAAAATTAATTTATTTGGGTGTTTGGCCAATTCTTGTGATCTTTAAATACAAACAAAAGTGGCCCTATTGGATTTGAACTTGGATGTAAACAACATACTTATGTGCATTGAACAAAACATAAAAAAACAAGTCCCAAAACATTTGCGCTAAAAAACCAAAAAGGTACCAGGAAGCAGATCTTCAGGTTTACCTTTAATATAATTTACCCTTTTACTGTTGAAGTAGGGTCATGTTGAAAGCCTACTGGCTTGTTTAGACCCACTCTATTGTATGTGTAAATTAGTAGGTTGAAACCTAACATGCAAGTGCTATTACATCTTGGCTATAATACATTCTTGGAATGCAGTGCCTAGGCAGGTGCTAAATAGCTCTAAGTTTAGCAAAATTAAAAAAAGATGGCTTCTTGCCTATATTGAGAAATTAACAGACTTCAATCGTTACATCTTAGACACAAACAACTGGCTGGATTAATCACTTTCTAAAATAAACACATTGTAGCATATTAAATTAAAAATAAAAAAAAACCGGGTGCCATTTCATAAACATTTACTACTTACAGGAAATGGGATAAAATCCCTGCGAGACAAATTATTTTATTTAATAAAAGAGATTGCCAAGTTCTTCATTTTTTTTAGATTTGCGGGAATAATGAAAACCGTTCAACTAACTTTAATTATTGACATAAATATGGAAATTAGGGCAAACTTCTTTAAATCGAAGTAAGCCTACAAAACAACACACCGTGTTGGTATTTATGCGAGTAGAGCGAATATAAAATGGTGACACGAATGAAATATTATATAAATACTGTTAATTTCTGCATAAACCCCTCTGACGAAAAATGGACGATTATCATAGAATGCAAAGATATAAGCTCTAATATGATCAAATAGATTTCTCATCGAAGTTTTAATTATGCGCAATTTATAATATGGTCGACGTATTTATAACTCTAGATCATTTGAAATCAAGGAAATTTAAAGAGAGATCACAATAATGTAATAGAAAAGCACAAATCAATTTAACTTTGTTCCAACAGAAGGAAATAAATTATAGACGTAACATTCCCCTTCCTAATTGCTGAACGTATTTAAATAAAGCCAAACGGCGCTTAGAAACCATAGCCAAGGCACAGACGTTCGACCCACTCCGAGTCGAACGTCTACAGTCTGAGAACCACTGTAGATAGAGGGATGTAAGAAGAAGGGCGATGCAAAATAGAGAAAGGACAGAATGTGCGGCGACCAGTCTTGCGAACACATTCCGCTCGTCGCTGGGGCCAGTCAGTGTACGCGCGGCCTAGTCGACTCGGCTACCATGAGGCCCCCTCCCCCCCTAAGAATCTGTCAAGCAGAACGTATAAGCCACCCCCTTGCAATCTCTTCACGTACATATATAAGCATGTAAAATAAGATACTTAATATTGGCTTGTGGTGCTGGAACCACATTATAGAATCGCAGCTGACTCAACCCTACCTCAAAGATGAGCATTTTGAAGTCTTATAAAATTCTATAATTGGTTCACAGTAAACCAAAGTAACAATCTATAAAATTGGAAATCAATGTGTTGTGAATGGAGCAATGAAATATTAAGCCCTTATTTAATAATTGACTTTTATCTCTTTTTTAACGAATCAAATTGTATCATCTTCTCCGTACGAATAAAAATTGTAATATCTCTTTCTTAAGTGTGAATACAAATTCAGCGTTAGACTGTCGTCTTTGGTTAGCGGTGCTCACAGTTCGTCCAAGAGTTCCAAGGAGTGGAATAATAAATAATGAAAATGTTTATGTGCCGGCAATTTGCATGTTCCAAAAGTATTATTCTCTTTTTAATTTCCCGTTAGGAAAAGTGAAAAAGATTTCACGTTTTTGAAATCGCTATCCCTTTCCTGTACCTCCTTTATCGAGTGACAACTTTCCTCTGAATTGGCGTTGTTTCTTCAAAAAGGAAAAACGGCCAACGGCTTATTAAGAGATGCATTACAAACAGCTTACATAAATTTAAATATATAGCGAATCATGATTTTGAGGTATCGTGTTCGGTGCTCGTGATATAAAATTGATGGATTACTAGGTCTGTAATGGAAAGCTTTATCAGCGATTACACTAACAAAGCAGGCAGCAGCTTCGATAAGCGAGAACATCTATACAAAATCTTGGTTATTGGAGAACTGGGTACTGGAGTTGACTGTTGGAATTGACTTTGCTCTCAAAGTCCTCAATTGGGATTGCTACCCAGTCATACGACTTCAGTCGTGGGATAGTGTGTGTCAGGAGCGGTTCAGAAACATGACTAGAGTGTATTACAAGCAAGCAGTTGGAGCTTTATTGTATTCGATGTAGCAAATGCAAACACGTTCGATGCCGCCACAAATTAGTAAACCGACTTACATGCCAAGGTCGCCCTCCCGGATGCTTCCTGCATTCCAACACTCCTCTTGGTGAATAAATGTGACCAGCCGAAAGAAGGCGTGGTGTGTAATCCCTCATGAATGGACGATTTTTGTAGGGGAAGGAACTTCGTTGGTTGGTTTGAGACGTAGGCCCAAGAAAAAATTAACATAGATGAAGCCATCAAATTCTTGCTTTCCAGGATTCTGAACGATGAAAGGAAAGTCTCATGGCACAGGATTCGACTGATACAGACAAATTTTCCTTAGAAGGTGACACTAATAAGGACGAAGAAGCTGCTTCTAGAAAATGTCGTTGTTAATGCTGTAATATGATTTCATTTCTACTGCATATTTTCATTTATTTATTAGGGTTTTTTTCTATGGTTTAAAAGGTCATGCCTATCTGTTATATAGCGAGAAATGTCAAACGCTAATAAAAAATTGGTTTGAATTTAAGAAGTTAGTAGCCTATAGTAGATTAGTAATAGTTCTATTTACACTTTTTGATATTTTCTTTTCATTTTTGTAAAATTCTTTAAACATTATAACTCCTTTTACTAGGTCGGTAAGAGGGCTGGTCATCAGATGTATCAAAATACAATTTTTGGAAATGTATTATACTGAAAGTCACCACTTCAAGTATAACAAACTCTTCACTACGAGCTTTCATACATGTAGTTTATTTAGCATCCATTACTCCTTAGTGTCGATATGAAACTTTTAACCATTCTAGATTTATATTCTTGCAATTATAAGTCTTGGAATGAAAATTTAATAATTAATACCACATATATCCTCATACAGCAATATAAAGATTAATTATTATGTTCCTATTTTCAGGGGTAAGTAATTCAATTTTCTTGATATATTTCGATTTACTCGAAAAGTGACCTTAAATAACTACTGATACTATTTTGATAATAAAATAACTACAATATTTGCCTACAGTAATTCATAGGTACTGAAATCGCTTATTTCACTTTTCACACTTTTTATATTAATTGCAAGATAATAGGTAGAAGAATAAACCGAAAACATGTTTTGGTGATTAAATTTTAATTTAAAGGAAAAAAGGAATCGCTGAATTAGACTATTAAAAAAAGTGACTATGTTTTTTTTTTAGATCTGGCGTATGATGATAGATTTTTTTAAGTTATCCAATTTTCGAGACCAGGTGAAAGTTAAGAATGACTAATTTTAAACTATTTGCGTATTTTATTTACCTTGAATAACAAAGTTTTAATGTAGCTTTCAAAGTCTTTTTAAGGCGATATTTAGTTAGAGTGCAGATATTTTAATATTCCTCCTTGGGTTATGTCTTACAAATTGGGCTTTAGCAGTACACATGTAAAAAAGAAATGAATATGACCACATAATCTCAACCCAGAGATTTTTTTAAAGATAAATTTTCACTGTTTTAAACGTGTTGATGACGAGTATGTTTCAAATTGGTGGCATGATCGAATAGTTAAATTATGCTGATTGGGTTGGTATCATTTATTTTATTGAGGAGCCTAAATAAAATAAGCTATGACTACGTAATTCTAAAGTTTATATCTTTGATAAAGTAGATTTACTACAATGGTTATTTTTAATTAGCCAGGTACTAAAAAATACAGTTACTAATTAAAATTTATAGCTTTGCTATCTTAAACCTGTTGTTAACCTACTTTATCACAACAGAAGGAAAAATTTATCTTAAAGTGATCATACAAGACATAAATAGACTTTAAAGTTACTCTGCTTCATAAACATAGATAGAAAATTTGATTATAATTACTAAAAGAGCAAAACTACAATGAAAAATATTTGCGCCAATTAATTTTACACCAATATCTGATTAATTCAGTATATACTTTATATAAATTCAGACATGCACTAATAGAGCTAAACAATAAGATCAATTTTATACCCTTAAATTACTTAAATTTATTTAACACTCACTCTAAAGGGTATATGACCTTTTCTTATTTAAAATACAGTCTGAAGTTTGTTTAAACCCTTTTGTTTTGAAGTTGCTTAGACATGGCATCATCACTATTGGGTGAATAATTAAAAATGAATTAAATATGCTATTGTTTACTAGAATTTACTATAATGGTCTACATAAGATCAGTAAAAAAACAAACTTTAACTGAAATGAATTAATATTAAGACATTGATCTCAAATTGGACCATATATAGTAAATTGATATTCTCAATATCTTATTGTTTCTTGACATTAGTTATTTATTAAAATATCAATGGTAACCGGCAGCATTTGATACTCAAATAGTTTATTTTACCCCTTTGAGGGGTGGGGTATATTGGCTTGAAAAACTGAATCATTATTTTCTGTTATACAGAATAATGCGAGTCTTTATTTCAAATTCGGGACAGGGGACAATAAACTATTTTTATTTTTTATTTGTAGTCAAGCCTATTTTAAACCAGATAAATGTAAATCTAAGCAACTTTTATAGTACTTTCATTATACCGTGCGGTGGCAAGTTGTTATTTATTTATTTTTTTATTTTCCATTGAATTTAAAAATGATTTAGTGGGAATGTTAGAATATGTTAGGAGTCCCTTTTATATTTTGGTATTGCAAGCAATGGAATTGGGCTTTTCCCAGCATGGGAAAAATTAAACCTCCCTAGGCCTGGTATATCACAAGGGTGTGTATCTTTTGCTGTGCTGAAGGCCGCATTCCTAAAGTTTTAATTAGATATCGTGCAAGTTACACATTATTTTGTATATAACTATGACTATCAGCTTATAAATGATAAAAAATAATCAATTCTAAAGTTGACTAAAAGTTTAATGACTGTTGCGAGTACTTTTTGTAGGAAAACGATAAAATAATTTGATCTGCAACATTATAATTCATTCAGAAGGCCGCACTTAATGCCCAAGAAGACCAAACGCGGCCTTCCCATGGTATATCATTTGACGGGAACTCAATTTGAGTTTGGTTGACTCTTGTGCCAGATGCCATATTCTGTGTGATTTCCACTCCATATGTGCAAATCGGGGGGGAAAGCCCCACTAAAAGAGACCTCCGGAAAATAGTTAGAGATTCAAAATGAACAAGAAAACCTTAAGGAAATCCGTTAGGTGAAAATATACAAAATCTGCCATAATAAAACTGCTTTTGTCAAAGAATAATGGTGTGGACCATTCTGAAAATGGTAAAAAAATGGCAGCTTGATTTATAATACTTTTTTGAATAGGTAAATGGGGATACGATTTTTACCCTAGAAATAAGAGTAAGAAATAAATTAGTCGAAATCTTTGTATAATGTCAAATTTAAAATGAAAATATAGTTCTCTTCCTATTTATGCCTTTTGCTGACAAAATATTTGTGCGTTAAGTATTAAAAATATCTACCTTATTATTCCTTATAAAATGGGGCTTAATATCAAGTACCCGAATTAGGTCACTACAAAAATGTAGTATTGATTGAGCTCTTCAAGTGTTTTACTACTATGAATTTGTATGGTTACTCAAGCAGTTTGAACAAATATATTTAAAAACATGAAAATGTTGTTATATTGAGGAACTTGTCAAAATAGAATTTAGCTAAAAAGGGATAGTTATAAGTATTAGTAGGTTAAAATAAAGGTTTCCGAAGACGTGGAAATCAATTTTTTTGCTCTATACAATACAAACTTCACATTTACTCATAAGAGTTAATAGTTTATACTTATAAAAATTTAATCCTATAAATTTACATATATATTTTCACATTATTTTAATTACTTTACATTATTTCTACAAATTTATTGTAAAAACTTTTTAGTATTCTATTTCAGTCCAGCTGATGATTTTAATCTAAGTTTAAGTCACTTATTTGATTAATTTATAGGGAGGCTTACGTCACCACTTTATGGCAGGGAGGTAGAGTTAACCGTCACCGGTTATTGGGGAAATGAGGAAACCCAGTTTATGGGAGAGGAAGGACGTCACCAGTTTGAAGGTTAAAATGACGTGGATATTTAGAGAGGTCCCTCAAATCCCACGAGTGAGGTGATAGGTAGCGTTAATCTCGTATCTGACTCCAAGAGATACTCAAAAAATATTCCGGCTTGGTTGGGCTTACCGAAAGCTTGTGATCAAGAAAGGACTGAGAGAAACCACGTAAAAAATAGATGTTTGATTCCAACAAACAAAACAAGCAAAGCAAAAGGGAGGCTCGCGTTTACACGATTACAGTCAAGGAATATTTCACTAGCGGTCAGGAAGGCGAGTGTTGCGAGAACAAAACTTAGGCAGGTACAACGGGGGCTTCACTACGCTAAACAAACCGTAATTAGTTCCTTACTATAGATCAGTCTACTGTCTACCCAAGTGCGAATGAATCTCAATCTCCATTTTTCTTCTATAAATAGTATAGCAACGTGATCTCTTTTCGTCACCAGGACCACAATGCTTTTAGCTCCACCCACTGGGCGAGATATGCCTAATCCCATGGTTTCCGAGGCGAATGAATTTATGGCGCCTGCACATATTTTCATTTCTTCGATATAGTTTTGTCAATTCTGAGACGCAGACAGCTGTCTTGGCTTAATTCCATTTCCAGACGAGAAATATTCGTTTTTATTACTCTGTTGCCAAATTTGTACTGCTATCTGAATTCTCGCCTTCCCGTTTAATTCCTGACCAGTTTACAAATAAATAAATATATATGTATATCCGCGAGGACATTAGTTACAATTCTTCCTATCCCTGCGAGTCACTTTTCTGGTGCAATTCTAGTGCCAGGGCCATGTTGTCCACAAATTCACACTAGATAATTAGACACTAGATATATTTCGTAAATTAATTCTAACACGCTTTCTATGTACACTTGTCATAATCACTGTGATTATCAATTATTTTATCATTATTTATTTAATTCACTGTTGGGCTTACTGTTATATTTTATACACTTGAATTTTGCACTTTCACTTTATTTTGGACGTCTTTTGATCACTTTGAATGGCTTTGAATTTTGACATGTTAACCACGTGCACGTCTGATGGTGGGATGTACACCGTGCCCTTCAACAAATGTCCCTCGAAGGTCCAGTTGTATCGCCCCTTGGCGATGCCATGTAGAAGAATTTCTGGGTCCTCTCTTGGGGGCGGGCACAGGAGAGAGCCAAGTACCTTGAGGCCCACGTCCTTGCCGTCGAAGAAGTAACCCCTCTCGAGGACTTTCTTCCTATCGATGAGGGAACCTCCGTGTATTCTTTTTGGTGCGCTTCTTCTTCGTCCGACGAATTTTGTTCGTTTAACTTTTCCTCTGCTTCTTCTTCTTCTTCTTCTTCTTCTTCTTCTTCTTCTTCTTCTTCTTCTTCTTCTTCTTCTTCTTCTTCTTCTTCTTCTTCTTCTTCTTCTTCTTCTTCTTCTTCTTCCATTTACTTTCTTGCGCCTTTCTTCGTTTCGCCCTCTCCTTCGGAGTTTCTTCCATTATTTTTAGTTCTTCGATAGGGGACTGCGTCGGCTCCTCAATTGGTTGATGTTCCAGTTGGGACTCGTCGGTAAACTGGATATTCAGTATTACACCGAGTCTGGATTTGGGAGGGAACCAGAGATTTTTTGGTAATTCTGTTCTTCTCCAGAAGATAGTTAAGTTATTTAGGAAAGGAGCCAGGGTTAGCTAGGTTATGCATGTGAGCAAAGATGATCATTGTCACGATATCTTTACCCACCTCTGGCATCACGAGCTTCGGGGCCGCCGCTTGAGCGTACGTCGTCTTGGTTCTTGCCTCTTTTTCCTCTATAAGCGCCGATTCAATTAGATGCCTTATAATTCTCAAAATTATATACATAGGCGTCTAATTGAATCGGCGCTTATAAAGGAAATAACAACCTTTAATACTTCTGATCGCCGATTCAACCCTAATCCCTTGATAAGTAAGAAATTTATAATTCCTTTACTAAAAAATGCCACTGCTTTCTCATAACCAATCAGATTCCGACTTGTAAATTAATGTGTCTAGAAGTTTTGCATCTCTTTTTATTTCACTAGTCTTCTAGCGATTGACGATGACGGAGCGGAGTTTTCCGTCGAATTCCACAAATAAATTGATCATATATATATATATATATATATATATATATATATATATATATATATATATATATATATATATATATATATACGAGGGGCGGTCAATAAGTTTTGCGAATCGGTAGGGCAAAACAGAGGAAGGGGGGGGGGGGCTGTTTGTAAGGGTGTTAGGACAAGTTATGACAAGTAAGGACATGCAGCTGCACGCTCCTGCCTCGTCTATTTAAGAAACAGTAACTGATCGCAGATTGAGCACCGCTTTGATCAAATTTTTGACCAAGGAAGGCAAGAATGCAAAAGAGATCCATGAACGCATGGTTGCAGTGTACACCGGCACCGCCCCTTCCTATGCAACCATTACTCGCTAGAATAGGGAGTTCTGCCAAGGTCGTGAGTCCCTTGAAGATGACTCCCGTCCGGGATGCACTTCAGACGTGACTAACGAGGACAATGTGGCCCATGTGGAGAGGATGACCCTCGAAAATCGACGTGTGAACGTCGAAGAAATCGAGAGAGAACTTGGAATATCACATGGAAGTGTTATCAACATCATCCACGACAATTTGGCCATGACCAAGGTATTTGCCCGTTGGGTCCCTAGAAACGTCACGCCCCATGATCGACTTCAACGTATTAGAAGTCCACAAGGCCAGAGTTGCACAAGCTGCCCTGCGCGAGTGCGGATTCGAGGAGCTCAACCATCCCCCCTACAGTCGAGATCTGGCCCCTGGCGACTACTTTTTATTCCGCCAGCTCAAGGCTGCACTGCGTGGACGCCGGTTTGGGGATGATGAAGATGTCTAGCTCGCCGTCCAGGAGTGGATTGAACAGCAGTCGGAAGATTTCTGATTGTCGGGAATTCGAAGCCTCAGGGACAAGTGGCGCAAGTGCATTGAAGTCGAGGGTAGTTATATTGAAAAATAATAAAACACTTTTCCTCATATCTCATTTCCTTATATCCGAATTGCAAAACTTATTGACCGCCCCTCGTGTATATATATATATATATATATATATATATATATATATATATATATATATATATATATATATATATATATATATATATATATATATATATATATATATATTAGTGTAGTTGGGTATCAGTCTTTCTTGAATGCAAATTTTGTATTTCTCCTTAGTTAAGTTCCTTTGGCCACTTTCTCTTCTTCTAACTATCTTTTTTATTGCACCTTGTAGATGGTGGATCACTTGCTCTGTATTTGTCACTTTTAAATGAAAGTGTTTGGTAAAAAACAAACTAAATTGCCTAGCTTTCGATCTTATTCGATCTTCTTTGGAGCGTTTTGATATGTTCTTGCCTCCTTTACCGATGTAATGACTGGAGTGAGGATCTGACAAAATGAAAGAAACGATTTTTAATGCGTATTTATTACGCCTAGGTTGAGCATAACGTTAGAAGAAAAGGGTCAATCCAGTGAGTGGAATTTAAAAATAATATTTCTGTTCGATTCCAGCTTGTCGCTTGACTGTCGATGGCCGGCTTATCTTCGTTTATTGATATGGCTACTAAGATGTTCAGCTAGGCTGAGTGGGCTGAATCTGCTGCTTTCGCCAATATATACTTGATTGCAAAATTTGCAAGGGATATAATAAACTCCCTGTTCTTTATCGATGGATCTGTCTAAAAATAGATACATCGATAAAGAAGAGGGATCTTATTATAGCTGGTTTAAATTTTGCAATCAAGTATATATTGACGAAAACAGCAGATTCTCTTAGAAAATGAAGGAACATAAATGCGATATGCGACGTGGATCTCTTTCTTCTAGTTTGTTTCTCCACATGCCAAATGAAAACCATTCAATTTACATTGATAATGCAAAGATAATTTATAATTTTCACAATTATATATATAGGCGTTTAATTGAATTGGTGCTTATAAAGGAAATTCTAAACTTTAATACTGCCGATGGCTAATTCAACTCTAACCCTTTGATAAGTAAAAAAATTATACTTCCTTTACTCAAAAATGCCGTTGCTTCCTCATACTGCCCCGTTCCCCAATCAGATTCCGACTTGTAAATTTGTGTGTCCAGAAGTTCTGCATTTCTTTTCTATTTTAATATTCTTCCAGCGATTGACGTTGATGGAGGTTCCGTCGAAACCTGGGTTCGCTAATAAATTTATCCTATCACTTGGTTTTCTTTCCTGCACACACACACAAACACACACACACACACACACACACACACACACATATATATATATATATATATATTATCTCTTAAGAGAGTAGAAGGGTTGCGCGTTGCCAGGCGTATACTACATGCCTGTATTTCGGCACTTCTTGGCATCGACCACAGAACTAGAGCCCCACTCACTAATCCCGAATTCTTCCCTTTCCGATTGCATTACGAAAGCAGACATCTACAGTTTTATTATTTCACACCATAAACCAAACTTACACAATTTTTCACCGAGAGCCACCTTCGAACACTTAAATCCCTTTATATTAGATTTACCAACCCCAATTTAAACTCGTACAAAAGCACATTTCCAATTCTACTACATTTGTAAACAGTCACAAACCTCTCCCACAATAAACACCCATATTGTTCCAATAGTTTCATTTTCTCCCTTTTGTACAACGAAGACACCCAAAACAGATTAAACTGAATTTTTATTATATAAAACAAAAAACATATTTTCCATTTGCTAATAGCTAAAACCCTGCATTTTCCTAATTTGAATACTACCACCTCTTCTGCTTCACATTTCCCATATAATTTATTTAAAAATATCTAATAACAATTCCTAGAATTTCTGTTACTATATGTTCCTAATGTCATATCCTTGAAAATGAGTTCCTTTCCGAAACGTTGGTACCAAGAAATTAAAATACCTATATATATATATATATATATATATATATATATATATATATATATATATATATATATATATATATATATATATATATATATATATATATGAGGAATCAAACCACATTCTCCGAAGACAATTTAATTCAGAACTGTTTTGGTGTATCTCACACCCTTTTTCAACTGACACTGGGCAGAAAATATAAGAGAAAAGCATAACACAAGATCCCCTCTTTTTCCCCCCAATCACCTACTTGTGGCTAATCTGGAGGGGGGAGGGGGTAAGGCCTAAACATATTGAAGGGCTGACATTTTACTATTTTATTTATTTGCGATCTTATTACAGGATTAAAAGAAAATTGACCCTCAGATAGATTTAAATTAGGAACTGACGATATCAAGCTCGATTTTACGATTCTTCTCTTAACATAGTTGGCCGATTTAAATAACATTTTACTTCCATTGAAATCGATCGTATGATTCTTTTCTCTAACATGGAAGAATATTCCACTGCTTTCGCTGCCCACTCTAATATCTCTTTTGTGTTCGTACAATCTCTTGTCTAGATTTCTCCCCGTTTTCCCTATATAAACTTTATGGCAATCGTTGCATGGTACTGCATATACTCCTATGTTATGATGTTCTTTGGGTTTCCTGGCCATCATCAATTGGTTTAAGGAATTATTATATTTAAAGACTAGATTAATACCCGCTTTTCCAAATATGTCCTTTAAACTATTTAATTTATTATTAAATGGCAATGTTATACATTTGTTGAAGTCGCTAGTGCGGGAAGGCCTATTACCATAGAATGTTTTTACAGCTGCAAAATGGGCAGACGATATGAACCAATCAGGGTAATACAAATTAGAGAAAATGGTCCTGATAATGACAATTTCGTCATCTAAATAGGAAGGATGACATATTTTGTATGCTCTAAGGAAAAGGTTAGAAATTACCGATTTTTTAACCGTATTATCGTGAAACAAAAAATAATGTATATAGGCATTCGAGTGGGTTGGTTTCCTATACACGTCAAATTTTAATTCATGGTGATCTTTATTAATGAGGACATCTAAAAAGGGTAATCTATTATGATATTCCCATTCATATTTAAATTTGATGGAGACATGCAAATTATTCAAATTATTAAAAAAGGTATCAAAATCATGGCCATTAGGCCATACATGATTTTGATACCTTTTTTAATAATTTGAATAATTTGCATGTCTCCATCAAAAAATAGATGGGATCTTGTGTTATGCTTTTCTCTTATATTTTCTGCCCAGTGTCAGTTGAAAAAGGGGATGAGATACACCGAAACTGTTCTGAATTAAATTGTCTTCGGAGAATGTGGTTGAATTCCTCAACTTTTCTTGCGATACTGCATTAATTTTCATCATATATATATATATATATATATATATATATATATATATATATATAGGCTGCATTTATGATGTTCATTATGGTATTTTAATTTCTTGGTATATTCGACTTGTTCATCTTTGTAGTCGAGATCATCTAGAATTTATTTTCTTGAATTGGCCCCCAAAGGGAGCAGACCTAAAACCTATAGAAAATCTTTGGAGCCTAATGGTTTAGGAATATAATAAAAAATTCCTCAAAATACATCCCAATTAACTGTTTGTGCAAAAACACATCGTAATTGGGAGAGCCTTCGTATAAATCCCCGCATTAGAGATATTTTGATTGACTCGATGTCCAATAGAATGCAGGTGGTTATAAATCAAGGAGTGTATTTGTCAGAGAGAGAGAGAGAGAGAGAGAGAGAGAGAGAGAGAGAGAGAGAGAGAGAGAGAGAGAGAGAGAGAGAGAGAGAGAGAGAGAGAGAGAAAGAGATAGAGAGAAAAGAGAAGGCGCGCGCAGTCGCCTCTTTCAAGGAGAGAGAGAGAGAGAAGACACACCTGGTCGCCCCTTTTTATTCCCCGCTAACGAGGAACCAAACAAAAATCGCGAACGCCGTGATGAGATGGAGGCACGACTTCGTGGAAGCCTGGGATGTGCTTAAGAGCACGAAGGGGCCCGCTAGGGATTATCCTGCAATGGCGTGAATCGGCCAAAGTCCACCTCGCCCGGCAAAGCGTCTGTCAATTGGAACCTTCTCCCTTCTGGCGCGGAGAAAAGCCAATCCGTCTCACCCCTAAAAAACGTCCGACGCCAGACTTGGACACCAGTAACCGCCACTAACCACGAGTAACCGCCTGTGTTCAGAGTATCCGCGAGTATCTGCCATCTTCCCGTCCCTGTTAGGGTCGCGCGAACCCTTGTAGAACACGTAAAGTTCGATGTATACTCCTAGAACTCGCAAAAGTCAACCCCGTAATCGTTGGTACCCGTTACCCGAACGCGACGCGTTAAATTCTCGATTCGGTATTCTAAACCCGAAAGCAAGATCTGACTTCATCTCGCATAGTAGTCGTTTGTCAAGAGGCTATTATTGTGGACACTACGCCGTGTCTAACAAGGCCAGATTACTCCCACAGACCAAATCTTTGAGGTAACCGAAACGCACAACTCTCCTATGCAAGTTCTCCCTCCCGCTTTTAAGCCCCCGTCACCTGGGCTTGCTGTGCGCTCGAGGTCATTTGAGCGTCTTATCTGTCATTGCCCGTTCGTGTGTATGGTGTTCGACACCGCCCAGGTCGCTCTTTGAAACTGAGACTCATGTATCTCTTCCTCCGCGTCTCGGGAGGGCAAACGAATGTCAGTGAAGCCTACCTGACCTACTTCACTGACATTCGTTTGCCCTCCCTAGACGCGGAGGAAGAGATACATGAGTCTCAGCTTCAAAGAGCGACCTGGGTGGTGTCGACCACCATACACACAAACGGGCAATGACAGATGAGACGCTCAAATATATATATATATATATATATATATATATATATATATATATATATATATATATATATATATATATATATATATATAATTAAACTGGTGTCAGGTCTTCAAGGTTCGTTAAAAGGTTTTTATTTAAAGGGTTTTAAGATTGTGGTTCTGGATATCAAGGAAACAATAATTTTCTTGCTAAACTACTTGCAAATTTAGATACACGATCCCGGTGAATATCTGAAGTTAATTACTTTGTGATTATTGTGACTGTACATTACTAGTTATTACAAGCGTAAAATTATATCTATTCTTTCGGCCTCGTATACTCTGATATTTGAAAGATCCAGAAAAATTGTATTTGTTCGGGTTCGTTTGGCGAGCCCGAATAGTAGTAAAGTATATTTTGTACTCCGTTTCTATTACCCCAGAGCCTTCCAAGATACGAGTATCTAAGCATCGGCCAACCTAAATTTCACTCTGAAACTTAATTGCACTCTGATTTGTATGCATAATTTCGCCCACGCTCATAGCGGACTAATCAGTTCATAAGCCCCTCTCTCTCGGGCAGAGGAATTTGGAAAAGGTTGGGATCTAACATCAACCTACGACAGTATTCTACAAGATACTAAAGAGTAAACGTAAGTGTTTATATCATTTTTATCCTTAATTCTTGGAATACGAATTAACTAGAACCAAGTATCGTAGTAGGTAAGAAAATTAAATTGAATTGTTTCTATAAAGACCATCTCCTGTATTATGACCAGTACTTTCTATTATCAGATACCTTATCATCATTAACCACTTTCCCACAATTTGTGGCCGGCGCCATCAATAACAGTTAAAACCTACCCAACCCTCTATGACCCATAAACACAAAGCCACCCATCTCTTTATACTCCAATTGGCCCTTCATAGCGATGGGGTGCTATTTGTTGTAGGCTCTCGAAGTACGCCCCTTCATATACACCCTTTGCTCTCTTAAATTGTTCAACAATGGTTTAAGAATTCAGCCTCTCCTAACAAGTGGTAATATATTTGTAGATAGAGGGGAATAGGAAAAGGGGCAAAGAAAAAATAATAGCGTAGGCGAGTTGCGAACAGCTTGGACCACTGTTAGCCAGCGGCGAATCCACTCGGCCATCCTGAGTCTCAAAAATGACTCATTCAAACGAAGCTTTTAAGCTGCTCGCCTGCACTTCTCGTACGCTATACAACCTCCCTCCTAGAAGCGGAGCGTATTTTGAAGAAATGAAGAGAGCCCGTTTGGAAATGTTATCCAAAGGCTAACGCTGTCCCTCCCGGGTCTAGGCACCATTGTAGATAGAGGGGAATAGGAAAAGGGGCAAAGAAAAAATAATAGCGTAGGTGAGTTGCGAACAGCTTGGACCACTGTTAGCCAGCGGCGAATCCACTCGGCCATCCTGAGTCTTAAAAAACCCTCATTCAAACGAAGCTTTTAAGCAGCTCGCCTGCACTTCTTGTATGCTATACAACCCCCCTCCTAGAAACGGAGCGTATTTTGAGATTATTAGTCCGACTACCGACGAGGCCTCCTGACGACGCCACCGGAGCGTGTGACAGTGCCATTGGTTTGGCTGTGGGTACGAAGACACATATTTGCTGTGGCAGGGACATTAGCGTTGAACGAGGCACTGGCACGAGAGAAGGTCGATGGAGTGAAGGTGATCCGCTTTCTGTTTCCTTGCGAGATGGCGTCAAGCAGGATGTGGGAGTCTTGAGTCCCGTTGTCCCCTGACGGAGTGACCAGTGGGGAAGAGATTTGCTCCTGACTAACCGCTTCTACCGACGAGGGTTCCTGCAACAAAGGAGGAGGAGGCAGCAAAACGGAAGGTGCAGTTGGAGAGGCAGTAGTTAAAAAGGTGGGGTTTAGGTTATTTTGGGGGATTACTGTACCATAAAGGGGAATAGTAGGAGGAGAATGAGGTGATTGGGGTTCTAGACGAACATTTTCGGTATAAGAGGGTTTTAGGCGGTCGATAAAGACAGTATCTTGCCTGGTGCCAAGCTTTAGGACGAAGAATTTCGGCTTCCTGGAGATAATGAGAAAGGGTCCGTCATAGACTGGTTGTAACGAAGTGTGAGCTGAATCGCGACGGACGAAAACATGGGAGCATGTTGTCATCTCCTTCGGCACGAAGGTTTTATAATTAGCAGGCACTCTAGGGGCAGTTTGCTTAATACAGGTATTACCCGTACATGGTTATGTATGTATGAAGAAGGATCTAGGTGATAAGGTAGAGGTCGGTCAGAGGAAGAAAATAATTGACCGGGTAGACGAAGTTGAGTACCATAAACTACTTCCGCTGCAGAGCAAGCCAAATCCTCTTTCAAGGAGGAGCGAATACCAAGGAGAATCAAAGGTAGCTTGTTCACCCAAGTTATGTTTGGATCACTGGAGCGTTATCTTGCTTTGATGGTCCGATGCAGACGTTCTACCTTAGAGTTACTCTGGGGGTAATAGCTTGTAGTACGAAGGCGAAAGGAGCCAAGGACTGACATGAGTGCATCCCATTGGTGGGATTCAAACTAGCTGCCACGATCAGTCATGATCGTTGAGGGAACACCAAAACGAGTAACTCATGCTGAGACGAAAGCTCGAGTGACAGTGGAAGCTCTGATGTCCGGGATAGGAACCGCCTCTGGGCAGCGAGTAAAACGATCGATCATGGTGATAAGATAATTGTAACCACGGGAGTAAGGAAGAGGACCTACTAGATCAATGTGAACGGCGTCAAAACGTGACGAAGGAAGAGGAAAAGGGACCAGAGGAGCTTTTGTCTGGCGGTGGACTTTAGCACGCTGTCATGGAAGGCATGAGCGAGTCCATTTGGCCACGTCGGCATTCATACCTGGCCAAACGAAGCGTTGTGCAGCGAGCTTGCGAGTGGCATTGACGCCAGGATGAGAGAGGCCATGAATTTGGTCGAAGATGTGCCGACGGTAAGCGAGAGGAATGAGAGGACGAGGACAGTCAGGAATTGAATAGTCAACCAGGATGCGCCTGGAAGGACTGTCAGGCAAGTCAATCTCGCAAACGATGAGTTGAGAAGAGCACGAGAGAAGAAAGCAAGAGGTTGGCATTGGTCACCAACTTCCTGCTGCAAGGTTGCACCTACGTCGGTTGAGGATGCATCTGAGGCGACGCTGATGGGGCCTCCTGGAGAAGGATGAGCCAATTCCACAGCGCGGGCAATAGCCTCTTTGGTTCGAGAGAAGGAATCGCAGCCTCAACGGACCATTCAAGAGGAGAGTTATTTTTGGTCTTTGTGAGCATAGAGTTGAGAGGTTGCATGACCTGGGAACAGTTAGGGATGAATATGTGGTAGAAATGACCATGCCACAGAAACTCCTGAGTTGTTTGCGTGATGTAGGACGAGAAAAGTTTCGCATCGCGGTAACTTTATCTTCGAGTGGGTTAATCCCTGCACTCGAGACATGGTGCCCCAAGAATGAAAGTTACGGGACACCAAAGAGACACTTGGAGGTGTTTAGTACGATACCGTACTCCTGAAGACGAGAAAATACTTGGCGAGGGTGAGAAAGGTGTTCCTCCAGCGAGGAAGATGCTATTAGGAGGTCAGAGCACTATGTGAGTGCGAGAGGATTTATGGCGTGTTGCCAGAGCAGTATGCGAGTGCGAAGATTGATGACGTGTTGTCAGAGCACTATGTGAGCGCGAGAGAATTAATCGCGTGTTGCCAGAGCACTATATGAGTACTGAATGTAATGGCGTGTTGCCAGAGCACTATATTGGTACTGAATGTTAATGGCGTGTTGCCAGAGCACTATGTGAGCGCAAAAATTAATGGCGTGTTGTCAGAGCACTATATGAGTGCGAGGATTGATGGCGTGTTGCCAGGGCACTATGTGAGTGCGAGAGAATTGATGGCGTTTTCAGAGCCCTATGTGAGTGCGAGAGTTGATGGCGTTGTCAGAGCATTATGTGAGTGCGAGAGAATTGACAACGTAGCACTGTATGAGTGCTGAATGAAATGATGGCGATATGAAGTGAAGATTGAGTGTGGGTAAAAATAAAAAAGTGAGTACCTACTTGAATAAGTGAAGTGAGGTGCAGGTGGTATATGTTGACCCGTTTATTGTCAATTGTTAATGTTTGTTGTTAATCCCTTGAGGTGTTAGTTTAAAGGATGTGAGAGTGGAATTAATCTGCGTCAACCCCTCTTTAATTAATAAAAAAATCTTCAGGTATTAGTCGTCCTGTCAACTACTGGTAAGAGTTAGTAAGTGATTCCTCTCCTGGACCAGCAATCCATCTCTGCTCTATCAATTAGGAGCTGAGGTTTTTTAGGGATTGGCCGGTCTAACAGTGATTTCTGGTTGATTTTCACTTTACCAGTAATGCTCCTGCGGGATTGTTTCCTCCTGCGCGACCGCATACTTTTCCGTACAAAGGGAAAATTACTTTGGAAAGGGCTGAAAATCCTGGAGGACAAAAAGCGTGGGCAGTTGTCAGGGAGATAAAGTTGATCATTTTCAAAAAGATTTTTCTGTTTTCTGAATCTCCATTCAGTCAAAAATACGTTCAGTACGTTTTTTGTTTTAAAAAACCTTTTGTGCCTAGATTCAATAAAGATTCAGGCGGACCTTAATCAATTTGAATCCTCATCCCAAATTTATTTTTGGTTACTGAAGTGGTTGATTCATCCTGGTCACATGTAAGCCTGAGTGGTGTAATATGGAGGGAGCAATGTTGCTCATGCCACATATCCCCAATCTACCCGTCCTCGATGGATCCAAAAGAAAAAACAAGGTTGCTCAATTTTGACAACACCAACGCAGGAGTTGCCAGAATGAAGTTGTAGAATGAAGTTGTTTAAGGACCCTGGCATCAGATTATCCTCTATGTTATCTCCTTAAGTCTGTTCCATGAGTGAATATGACGAATATGACAACAAATCAGTTGGAGTGTTAAATCAGAGTTTTCTTTTAGCGAGATGGAACACCTTCATAGGCGTTCCATCTAACCGAAAATCGAGTAGAGCTGGGACGTCCCTCTACATTTGTTCCTGGCGAAAGGAAAATCCTTTTCACTAAATTATTTCATGACACCGGGTAAAAATTTCTCCTTAAGGTGGATCTAGTAGGTCGTGGGTTCCTCTTTTTTCCGAGGTAAGGTATGCAAGCTCATCTTTTGCTGAAGACAGATATCAATCAGCTCGCTAAACCCTGGAGGCTGTTGCTGACAGCAACAAACTACTGTCTCTACGGTGACACCTCTTGACGCAGAGAACAAGAATATCGAATTAACTGCATCAGGGGTTGACATCGGACAGGAAGGAATAGCAACTCCAAACTCGATCCAACTCTACATGAGATACGGGTAGAAGTGGCTGCAGTTCAAGAAATAGAGGAGCATAAAAGAATAGAAAAGTAAAAAATAAAGTTCCTCCGTCTGACACGGTCTATGAATCGAACAGGGTTACTTTCCGAATATATAGAAAAGAGATTCTATTGGAGGTGACCACGAGAAAAGCAAAGAGAAAAAAACACATCGCCCGGCAAGGAATCGAACCTCAGAAATTTAGTGCTCTACCAACTGAACTCACCGGATACATAAGCCTTGAAAACATATTTCATCAATTTAACTTTTTTGTTCGCACCTCCTAAGACCACCATCCAAATGAAACTGTCTGTGCCTGTAAGGATGGAGAGGATGAAAATGGAGAAAGCACGCATCCCTTCTTAGAACGACTGAAAGCTATCGGCCTGTGCGGTTGGCGCGCAAACTAATATATATATATATATATATATATATATATATATATATATATATATATATATATATATATATATATATATATATATATATATATATACACTTCACTCTTACTACGAAGCCAGAGGATTTCAGTCCTCTAAAACCATTCGTTAAATTTGAATTCAGCACTAGTTAGGTGCTTGTCGTACGAGTTGACCATGTCTTAAAAACAACTAATCTTATAATTTCTCACAAAGTCATGCCCTGCCCCTCCCCTCCCTTGCTGAATAAGAAGCCTCCTTCTTTGAAAGCACGTTCCCTTGTGATAGTGGTGTAACTACCCCTTCTTCCGCTCCCTCTAGTTCGCTAAAAGATCTCTTCCAACTTATGTTCTCCTCCGCTCTAAAATTCATACTAACGAATCCTGTCCTACCTTATTTTACCCACAAGGGGCAATTGGCTCAGATCTTAAAGCCCTCCTAGCGCATGCGAAGTAAAATAAGATTAGGGAAACACACTCCTTTTGTAATAAAATTTTTAAAATTATTTTGGCTCTACCTAGTTCCGGAAATTGTCCTATTTATATCTAGGACAATTTTGTAAACGGTAGCTTAGCTTAGACTTCTCCAAAGGATGACTACCTACTAGTTTGCTATCAGACCTTTCGAAAGCTGCAAAAATGATCAAATAAGGTCAATTAAGTGATAATAAAACTTGAGAAAAAACATTTCTGTTTGGTCCTTACCCATTTGTTGGAACTTCCACAGTCAATGTAGAGTTCTTACTCCTTGACTGCTTTCTGTGACCACAAATAAGTCATGCTTCAAAAAGACATGCACCCTCAGGTGAGGTTCCCATTCGTATCTCCCCAAACCGTTGCACAAACCAGTGCTGAACCCACAACACTTTAAAAATTAAGAAAGAAATTACGGGCCCATTCTCGTTGGCGACCAGGACAGAATTTGTCCAGGAGTTGCAATGCCTCACGAACCAATTTCATAGATTTCTCCGCCCGAATTTCAGTTCAAGTCTTTTGGAGAGATCGAATTGTATAATTCCTTTCTCTCAAAAAAGTTCTATTTTCGGAGATGGTATGAAATTCTCGACACGTTTGTTACCTGGTTTATTAGATTTTCTTGGTAAGAAATTCCTGAATAATTGACCCAACAGGTAACACAGTCCGTTCTAAAAATAACATGCATACTAATAAACCCTGTAAATGATGAACACCTACATATTCTGTTCGATAGTGTAAAGAGTAGTTTGGACAATTGCGACCGCAATTATTCCCCCACAAATGATTTAGGATTAAACACTATTCGTTCAGTTTACATTAATACATTGGTGAGTAATTTTTTGGTGCTCGTCGTTCCTGCCATACTGGAACTATACGACCATACGAGCGAAATTATTTTCCGGCTAAGTAGTCTTTCTTTCTCGATAAATTTAGTTTTCCTTTTTTTATTGTTTCTAATTCAATTATATTCACTTACTTCAAGGAATATTTCCCATGTATCTGTTTTCTGCCTTAAAGTTTTATTCACGAAATCTTCTGTTTTACTGTTTCTTCGCTTCCTCTCTCGTTACTTTGAACGATATATGCTCGTTAAATTGCTTATTCTCAGTTTCACAACTGAGTTATGTTCTATTTTAAAGGAGTTCTAGCAAAGGAACTGACTAATTCATTTGTCTCCTTCTGTTTTTTCTTACCTGCTATGAGGCCAATTTACGTTTTTCTGCCGAGTAAATCCACCTTCCTGTGCTATTTCACCATTATCAGTCATTATTCGTGGTTTCGAAAAAGAAATGCTATCCTAGTTTTTATTGCTATTTCCCTGAGTGCAGTTGCTGTTAATTCATTTCCTTCCATTAATAGCATATTTGTATCTTCCCTTTGCCCTTGTTTCGTTTTATTTTGTTAGTCGGTTCGTCCTT